>JAJHSJ010000016.1:31960716-32449138 GCA_021015155.1 Magnolia officinalis | reverse complement strand
CACCCTTAGTAATCAGCCTGCCCCATGATAATAAGTTATTGATATACGACATGACAACACCATGACCGCTATAACATAACAAGCAGGAACATAATGACAACACATTAGGAAGGACAGTCTCTTCAACGGGACTCAGCGAGCTGGAAAAAATGCTGGCGATATTGTCTTGTTTAAGACTGACCTTCTCAACAGAGCTTTTGATCTGGCTAAAACAGGACATTCTCAACAGAGTTTTTTCCACTGACGGAGTACCCGTTGAAGAGATCCGCTCTTCAGATTGTCACTGTGGATATGGTATTGGTTGTCATGTTAAATATGTCATGGTTGGCATTCTTGAAAGGGCATAGTCTGATGATTCATTTATCGTGGTTGTCATGTTAAATGGGTCGTGGCTTGCATGTTGCAAGTGGCATTTATTGCGAAGGGTCGGGGTGAAAATTAACGGAGTTGTCGCGCTGAATCCCAAGGGAAGATCGTAGTTATTAACCGTGTTCTATGGATTGTACTTGTCATGGATTGTTGTTCTAATGCTATATTGATGGCGATTTTCATGTTATATGGGTCCTTGTTTGTAATTTTACCTTGCAGTATGCATTAACAATGTTATGAAATTATAAGGATCATGGTTGTCATTCGATATTTGTCGTGGTTTGAATGGCAAAAGCATAGTGAAGATGACATGGGTCGTGGTTGTCTGCTTATTTCTTGTGCTTCGACCAGCCTATATGGTCATGGTTGATGTGGGTTCCACTAGGGCTGAAAGTTGGGCGGGTTCAACCCGACCGTCCCGTGACCTACCCGACATTGGGTTGGGCTCGAGCAGGATATATTGGGTCCGATCTCAAGCTTGGGCTATATAAACATCAACCCGACTGACCTGTGACTGACCTGACATTAGGTTGGGCTCGGGTCGAGGTCTCAGGTTGCCCGATCCAACCTGAACCGATCAATATATAAGTTATAAATTATAATTGAGTGTGGATCGTTTGTGTTGAAGGCACACTAGTGATGTCGGGTCTCATTTGTCAATGTCATTTCCAAGGACTCAAGCTAACAAGATATGCCAGATTTCTCTCTCCCAAATAGACTGCGTGCTATGCTACATGACTTTTAAATGAGTAGTCCTATATTTTAGCTTGTTTTTTAAAAGAAAAAATGAAGTTCTTTATGATGAATAATCACAATATAATTAATAAAATCGTAGAGATACAAAAAATAAGTTCCATATTAAATATGATAAACTAATGTAATAACAAAAATATTAGCACGTATACACCGACCAACCCGATCAACCCGACCGAGCCCGCTTAGGTTGGGCTTGGGTTGAGAATTCCCAACCTGTGATTGGGGGGTTGGGTTAGGGTTGAGGGTGAGGTATAGAAACCTTGGGTTGGATTAGGGTTGAGCACAAACCCGACCCAACCCGACCGACTTTTAGTCCTAGGTTCCATGACGTATGGATCGTGTTTCTATTAAGGCCGTTGGTGACAACAATGATCGAGCATGGACGACAACCATGATCTGTCGCATATATGAACCATGAAAATATTAAGACAGGACACTGACATATATTAACATGACCAACGATCCAATTGTTCCTTTTGCAAAGATACTCAGAAACTATTCTCGCGACAATAATAAATTCACTAACGAACATGTTCTCCATATGTTCATAACTGCCTCACACACCAACACAGATATATATATAATATATATATATATATATATATATATATTATATATATATATATATATATATATATATGGAAAAGATACAATGAGGTCGACCTTATGATAAGCTCCCATTAGGTCGAGCTGTGGGGGCCCCACCGTGATGTTTGTCAAACATCACCCCCATCAGTCAGATGCACCATTCCATGGTGGGCCACGGGCTAAAAAATCAAGTCAATCAAGGACTTGGGTGGGACACACCAGATACAACAGTTGAGAGGGGTCCCCCTCCCATTAAAACATTCATAATCATTTATTAGGCCCACCGAGATGTGGTTCACAAATCCAACCCACCCATTGTGGGTGTTCTACTTGGATGAAGGGTCAGAAAAAGTTTCAGCCGCATCCAAAACTAAGGTGGGCCCCAGCAAGTGCTTTTATATGTTTGAGGCATATATTCCCATGATTTTAAATGGTATGACCCATCTAAGTTACGTATGTGGCTGATTTTTGGGATATCCCGTAAACTAAGGGGGACCCATCAAATGCACGGTGTTGATGTTTGACAAACATCACGATGGGGCCCACGCAGCTTGACCTCATTGTGTATATATTATATATACACATGGGATATTCGATCTCTACTAGTCGCCATGTCCTAACTTTGATGGGCAGTTTTCCATACACTTCATCGAGAACATATCAAAATATGTGGATGGGCACATTTCAATACAATTCTAGCCCATTAGATTATTTCTCTCAACTACCACACCTCTCCATAAAAAAATACCCGTTCGGTTGAAAACTATCCACCCCTTCAGAGGGAGAGGGCGAGTGACCGTGCTATGTTTTCCATGGTACTCCATCCTCAGCCAACCATTGAATGACCAGTGCGTTGGATGACAATATAAATGGTGAATGATTGTTAATCAATAATAAGAATTTCTTGCAAAATATAACATGATCGTGACTGTACTACATAGTTGATCGCGACCCTTTACCAGCAAAGGTTCAAGGTTTTCACTAGTTCTAAAGGGTCGTGGCTGTCATGCAACATGGTTCGCTGTTGTCTTCTATGTTGGGTCGAAGTCGAAAATGAAGACCATCCACCATCTGATCCACGCGTTTTCGTGCTGTCAAACATGAACGTGACTGTCATGTTATAGAGATCGTTGTTGTTATCTACGTTGAGTTGTGGTTCACATCCACAACCCAACCTTCGTTCTATCCACGACCATTCTCTTCGGAATCAGCGCCAAATTCAAATGCAGGAAATTACATTCATGACGATACCTACCCAGGATCCTTCAGAATCAAAGCTACCCTTCAGAATCACCACCCCCACATTAACCACTGGTTGAACAGCCTATAAAAGTGGTACTTTGGTTACATTTTTTCAGAAGCCAATCCGAACCACAAGTCCATCTCGCGTTCTTCCTTCGTGGGTCATCCCATTCCTTTCTTCAGGAATGTTGACGATCTTCCTGAAGATCAACGGCCTCTACTTTAAATTCCGAATACTGTTTGGTGCCCGTGGCAGATCAACGACTCCTCCTCAACAGATGTCTTCAGCTCCCTGGGTCTCCTTCGAAGAGAACTGTTCTTCATCGTTGTGGCTTATAGTCGTCATCCGCGATTTCAAGATAAACGTCTCCATCCCACACTATCTCCCACTTAATTCGTGTTCTTTTTGGAGATCTCTCAAACTCTATTCTCACGGCACCAATAGGTTCACGACCTGACATTAGGACCAGAGAAGTGAGACTGCGGTTTTCATGGGCTATGGTTGTCATGGAACATTGGTCGTGGTTATCATGTAATATGGTTGTGGTTGGCATGTTACATGGGCTCCCTATTTTGCATGTTCACCACGATCCATAACATGGGATATTCGATATCTACGTATTCCATGTCCTAACTTTGATTGGCAAATTTCCATCCTTCTCAAGTATTACAAATCAAACTGTGGATGAGTAGATTTTCATACACTCATAGCTCATAACATCATTTCTCAACCACACCTCCCCTCTATAAACACGACGGCGGGAAGAAAACACTCTCTATCCGTAGGGAGAGTGGGGGTAACCTTGGTGTGTTTTTCATAGTGCTCCATCCTCAGCCGTCAGTGTGATCAACTCATTGACCTATGAAGGACCGGATCTTTGAATGACCATTGAAACACCACGACTCATATTTCATGATAACCACGACCCATAAAACATGACAACCACGACAATAGTTAAAATACAATGTGAAGAACTGTTCTCTTCGAAGGGCACCCAGCGAGCTGCAAAGCACTTTTGGGAGTGTCTTGTCTAAGCCTCACCTTCTCAACAGAGTTGCTGGTCAGGCTAAAACAAAACACTCCCAAAAGAGTTTTTCATATCGCTAGGTGCCCTTCAAAGAGAACAGATCCTCACAATATATTTTAATTACGGTCGTGATTGTCATGTTTTATGGGTCGTGGTTATCATGAAATATGGGTTGTGGTGTTTCAATGGTCATTCAACGATCCGGTCCTTCAATGGTCAACGAGTTGATCACAAGGACGACTGAGGATGCAACACCATGAATAGCACATGAAGGTTACTCTCCCTCTCCCTCTAAAGGGATAGAGAGTTTTCACACATGAAGGTTACTCTCCCTTTCCCTCTGAAGGACGGCTGTCGTGTTTATAGAGGAGAGGTGTGACTGGAGAAATGATGTTATAAGCTCTGAGTGTATGGAAATTTTCCCATCCACATAGTTTGATCTATTCGCTTGGACAAGTATGGAAATCTAGTTCTTCAAAGTTAGAACATGGTATACGTAGATATCGAATATCTCATGTTATGGGTCGTGCAATAAACGTAGCCATTCATAATATTGCAATTGTTTTTTCATGGTGCTCATCGGCCGTTGTTATCATGTTATGTGGGTCGTGGTGAACATCGGCACTGGTTATATTGTACTATGGGTCGTTGTTATCATGTAATATTCGTTGTGGTGGTAAGGTAACATGTATCGTTGTTGTCGATGTAATATGGGTCGTGATTGTAATGTACTATGGGTCGTTGTTATCGTGTAATATTCATTGTGGCGGTAAGGTAACATGCATCGTTGTTGTCGATGTAACATGGGTCGTGATTGTAATGTAATATACATCGTTGTTATCATGTAATATTCGTTGAAGCGGTAAGGTAACATGCATTGTTGTTGTCGATGTAATATGTGTCGTGATTGTAATGTAATATGCATCGTTGTTGTCGATGTAATATTCATTGTGGCGGTAATGTAACATGCATCGTTGTTGTCGATGTAATATGGGTCGTGATTGTAATGTAATATGCATCGTTGTTATCATGTAATATTCGTTATGACGGTAATGTAACATGCATCATTGTTGTCGATGTATATGGGTCGTGATTGTAATGTAATATGCATCGTTGTTTTCATGTAATATTCGTGGGGCCCACGGAGCGCCTAACACCAGACATTGGCCAGTGTCTCGAGGAGTAGCCGATCCGTCCGTGTTTCGGGGTTACAACAGCAGGTGACCTCTGCTTCACTCCAGGTCATTGCGTCTTCTGAAAAGAGGTCAGGGGCATATTCGTCAGGCACGATCATAATCGTTGTTTTCATGTAATATTCATGGGGCCCACGGAGCGCCGAACACCAGCCATTGGCCGGTGTCCCGAGGAGTAGCCGATTCATTCATTTTTAGGGGTTACAACAGTAGGTGACCTCTGCTTCACTCTAAGTCATCGCGTCTTCTGAAAAGAGGTCAGGGTCATATTCGTCAGGCACGATCGTAAATCTATTCTGACAGAACATTCTAGGGCTTGATCTAAAAAATAATAGGTATCACCGACGACGCTCATTCACCACTGTTTCCTGTGATGTGGTCCACTTTCTATTCAATTGGGATATAACTCATTTTTTTTTGTAGCCATATTTTATGGTTACTATAAAATGATCTTGAAATATATATGGACAGCGTGGATGAAATACATACATGATGGACAAGGAACGAGTACAAAAAATGCAGTGGATCCAACGCACAAGTGGATCACACCAAATAATAAGTTGGTTGCTATAAAATGCACAAAGAATTAAATGTCAGTTGCATTAGTTGCAAGAGTCATCTGTGGTGTGATCCAGTTGACCGTTGGATCTACTCCATGTTAGTTTCGATACCTTAAAATAATCTGAGAAAAGGGATAGACGGCTTGGATGTACAGATACATCACGATGGATCGTCCATATGTTTCTATAGATGATTAAATGGTAGGAGTCCAAAAACGAACGATACTCTAGTCACAGGCGGTGGACATTTAGTTGATGCGAAGCATCGATCGTAGTTGTCATTTGATATGTCAATACCTTAGTTTCTTGAACTGATTTTTTGCACTAGCCATCTTCCTGTTCATGGCTCATGATTATCGTCTACGTTGGGTCGTGGTTGACATGAAACATGGGTCGTGACTGTCATTATATAGGTCTTGTTTGTCATGATACATGGACCCTGAATGGAGTGATACATAGGTCGTTGTTGTCATTTTATCTGGGTCGATATTGTCACATAAAATTTGTTGTGGTTCACTGTCGTTAATATGTTCGTGGTTGTCGTCCGTGTTGGATCGTCACAAACAACCACTATAGAATGAGAAACACGACCCATACAACATGACAACCATGGTCCACCCGTCATGAGTGCCAGGACCCATTGATAAGCCTGGATAGTTGTTGTGGTGCACAAGGCTCTGCAAGTTGATGGGTCATGGCTATCATCAACAGTGGCTCATGAACTTACCAACGCGTTGTGGTTCTCATGACAGATTGATCGTGGTTTCCATGTTGGATGGCCGTGATCCTCATGCACTTGCGGATGTCGAATACGATTCAACATGGACGAGAACTACGAACAAATTTAACAACACGATAACACGACAACAACGACCCATATGATATATCATTCAGGGTCGTGCTTTCACAACCCAAATTTAATGACAGTCATGACCCATGTATCATGTTAATCATGACACAAATATTGATGATTATCACGAGCATTTATGCATATGAAGCATGACCCAAATATGGAAATAGTGTATATAACAATAGGTTGTGCTCTCTGTTATTCAAGGGTCGTGATTGTCATGTTAATGCGTCTTGCTTGCTTTCAGTCAGTGCCTTTTTTGAAACACGACCCAAACGATGACAAGATGACGCATTATGAATGTGGACTACGACCCATGCAACACAACCACAATTCGTATAACATGACGACCATATCGAATGACAACTGCTGTCAAAGCTTCACGTCAACCACGAACCATATAACACGTAAACACGATTTTTGTTACACGACATCCGCGACCTATATATCATTACATTCAGGATCCATAAATCAGGCAACTTATTTTAGCCATTACACGGTCATTACAGTACAATGGTCGGTTTAGATGACATATATATCACTGTGGACCCCATACATCTTAGTTCATACCAAATATGACGCATGTACACATTTTGCGTGTTAAAAAGGCAGGATTTCTCTTACGGTTTCAAACGCAGAAGACCAATCGTCGATCACCTAGTTTTAGTCTATCGTCCATCATAAATCGAATCCAATCTGTTGGAATTGTTCATGGATGATGGATTTCTTCAGAAAATTTTATAGTGGCACGTATCGAGCCATCAGTGGCCCACACTGCGTAAAGTTCTTCAAATCATTTTATTTAATTTATTTTACGGAAACTATTGGTTTTACTGTTATGGTCCATTGGATTGGAATATTTTGACCATTTGTTGGGTTTCTTGATGTTACAAATTAAATGGACGGTGCGGATCAGAGAATATCTGCAGTTCGATGTGTCTTACGGAACACCGACTATATCTTCGACGCTTTTACGGACGCTTACATGTCCCCATGCGGATCACCGACTATATCTTCACCACTTTTACGGACGCTTACATGTCCCCATGCAGATCACCGACTATATCTTGGAGCTTCTTCTCTGGGACCACTTCACTTTACCCCTTCACTTTTTATCCCTAATCCTTGTTTTCTGATTTTTACTAGTTTTGAATCTTCTTCGCTGGGCCCCTCCATCGCTAGTCAGCGAGCACACCTACAAGTTCAGCGTATATCAGTGCAAAGCAATGGTTGACAAGGTTGGCGTAAACTGGTTATTATGTTATGTGGGTCGTGTGCGTCAACCACGACCCAATGGATATGACTATAACAGAATGCATAGCATGACAATCAACCCCCAATGGATCGTGGTTGACACGGTCAGTGTATCGTGGCCAACATGTTATGTGCGTCGTGGTTGTGAATCACGCCTCAATATATATGACATGAACGATATGTATGGTATGACAACTGTGATCACGGTCGTCGTCATGGTTTATTGCATAATGGATCGTGGTTAACAGACGAGGTGTCAGCGAAGAAAGCCAAATACTGATTTGATGTTGAATAGTGAATTGATTTGTTGCATTCGATGTTTCTTCTGCTTATAGTCTATAATGGGTTGGTGAATGAGATGGGTCGTAATTGTTTGCGAACAATTGGAAGTTGCTTGACATGCACTAATGGATCATTGTTGTATATGGGTGGTTGAATGTGGATGCTAACCAAGATCCATATATTGTGACAACCAGGACCCTTGTGATATCAGAACCACGACGCATATCATCTTACAACCACGATCCGTCTAACATCATAACCATGACCCGTTTAAAACGAAAACCACGGTGCATAACAACAACAACACAGTCTATACGACCATGTTGAAACTGTGGCGTGATCTAATCCCGTCGTTCACATGCATGTTATAATGTGGTTACTGTCCACGTTGGATCATGGTTATTGTCCATGTTGGTTCATGGTTCACAACCACGCCCTAGTTTGGTCCCATGAAAATGTACCATGAAGTATATGTATTACAGTTCAAATAACATGTCGTAAACAATGTAAATTTTAAACCAACATATTAAGTCATCATCAGCCTCGGCCTCAGCCAGCAGGGACGAAAGTGCATCGACGCCGGTTGTGACCTATTTGTTTGCATCTAGAGCATTTGGGTGTTGTCACATCTTTCGTGGACCGTGGCTGTGAATCATGGTAGTAGTGCTATATGGGTCGTGGTTATGCCAACATAGATCACAATAACAACCAGGGTATCGTTGTTGTAATTATTTATCAATATTCTGATTTGTTTTTTTTTTTTTTACAAACTGAGTGTAGATATGTTGTCATCTTACCCATCGTCTGACATTTGGGTCTATGTGTTGAGGGTCAAATATTGCATATTAGACCCCACTTATTAGCTAGATTTACGAACATGAAATTGTTTAACGCCTGATTTTAATCGTGTTTGTGATGCAAGGTGAATCTAGAAGCGTGGACTGGATAAGACGCCTAAAGCATGGATTTAACGCTCTGATAACACCAAAAGCAAGGGATGGACCCTAGGGGACCAAGATCGACAGGTTTACATGCCAAAGATCGGAGAAAAACTGAAGCTCAAGCGGCTTGAAAGTTAACCAGAATGCAAGATCACAGGGTTTTCACCATTCACTCGGCTCAAAACTTCACACATAACCTGAGGACCATAAATGAACCGTACACATCGAAGTTCAGCTCCAAGATCTCTATGAAAGTGGCTAAACTGACTGATCAGCTCATAAAATCCTTACGTGGAACCCATCAGAAATCCGGATATACTTCAATTTTGGAATCAACCATTTAGATTAGCTTGGGAAGTGGACGAGAGAAACGGATTTCCAAGATCCATCACAGTGGACCTCATCTTACAGTGTACGCGCACACCTCCAGAGCATACACGCAAAGCAGCAAATCCGGTCAAACCGGTCAGCATCCTCTAAACCGCAGAATCCCGCTCGGATTCAAATTCTGCTGCGAATTTGAAACAGGGAGTCGAGACCGATATCTAGTGGGCCACCACCTTTGATCAACTGATCAATCCAGACCGTCCATTCGCTCCAGAAGGTCAAACCGACCGTACTATGGCCTGATTACTGATTTTCTTGGATGCTACATGTATTCGAAGACTTCAATGGAGGTTGGATGGTGCCAAGCAAACGTCCGTGAAACACCGTAGTTTGAATTCAAAACCGAGCAGGACTGAACGGTTTTTCATGGGAAAATGGATGGACGGACTGGATTTCTCAAAGGATAATGGAAGTGGGTCCCACAGAGAGTCCAGCGTCAATCCAACGGCGAGCTCTGTTTACGCACGACCGGAAAGTCTGGATTTTCCAGGCGGTTGTGGCCCATCTCCGGTGATCAGACGGCTGATCTGAACCGTCCATCGTGTACCTCATCGAAAAATCTCCCAAGTAACGTTGTCTGTTCTGAAAGGAAGCAAGGAAAGTGGGCCAGTTACGAGTCACCTTCTTGACAGCGTAAAAAAAGAAAACCTGCGCGGGAGATTCCTGTTTGGATGTAAATTGCAGAAGTTCCACGCAGAGTTCTCCACCACCCTTGGCACCTATAAAACAGAGAGAGAGAACCAGAGGAGGGATCTACAGCTGAGTTTGGAGGCAGCAGCAGGAACGGGGATCTCAGTTTAGGCTGGACGTGGAAGCAGGTGGCTGAGAAGAGTAGTTTAGTTTTTTTTTCTGTTTGTTTTATTTTTTTTCTTTCTTTGAGAGATCTAGACCGATCATGTCGGGCTAACCTCTTAGCTAGGGCTAAGAGGTGAAGCTTGTAGCGTGATGGGGAGGTTTTATGGTTTGGATTCATGTCCCTGAACTAACATTGATTTTAGTTTGATTTAAACGGGAATATTTCTAGTTTTTAATGGTCTGTTGTGACTGACATTACAATGAGTCTGCAATGGCTTTGAGTATTTCCCTTCTCCTTTTATGTTTTATGACGTCAGGTAGCCCTGTTGTTTACCATCGTCTCCTGGGCATGGTTGGATGACGGTACCCTTCCTAACCTTCATAAGCATGTTGACTGGTTGGTAATTAGTTTAATTCTGTTGTTTGCTTTGTCTCCTGGGCATGGTTTGGTGATGGAATCCATTCTAATTCATATACCTTCCATCTCTTGAAAACTATATCAATGGCAGTTCAGTAAATTTTCATAATTCGTAAGACAGGCATAAGATCTCCCTGATCTCTACAAGTGGATCCTCTGAATCCCTAGTGTTTCTTCTCTGAATTTCTCTTCAGTTTTAGATTGTTATTTCACCATTATTCCTCAAATCACAATTGATTTTGCTTTCATATTAGGCTAGTTCTAGTTCTGGTTAACTTCAGATTACGTACAGGTTTCAGTCCCTGTGGATTCGACCTCGGTCTTACCGAGATTATTACTACATCACAACCCTATACTTGGGGAGTGAACAAGTTTTTGGCGCCGTTGCCGGGGACTGACGGCTACGTAATTCTGAATTTAACTGGTTTTAGGATTAGTTTAAGATTAGGATTTGGTTTATTATTATTTTTAGGGTTTAGTTATTTCCTTTTTAGAAACTAACCCAATTTTCTGTTTTGTAGGATTCTGAGATAGGTTTTACTTTGGTAACTTCTTTCTTAAATTCCTCCTTGCTATCTTAGATAGTTTCTAATTCTAGATTTATTATTTTCTAACTTGTTTCCTATTTCTTTTTAGAAATTTTCCGTTTAGAAACTAACTTTCCTGTTTTAAAGTTTTAAGATAGAAATTTCCAATTTAGTAAGCTTTTTCTAATTCCTACTTTCTATTCTTCAACTTTCTTTAATTCCTTTCTAAGTTAGGACTTTCCTAATTGGCTTTAGAAGTTTTCTTCTTTCTATTTTAGGAATTGTTCCTTGGTTCTCTTTACTTCTATCTTTCCTTTTTTCTTTAACTTACTAATCCTAGAAACTAACTTGTCTTGTTTTGTTTTTACAAGTTTTTAAAACTCCAAACCTGGTAAACTCTTTCCATCTTTCTTTCTTTCTAGTTTTCTTTTTTTTTTTTTAGGACTGGGTTTAGAATTTGATTGAGGGCTGTGAGTGTTTCATGCCCAAGTGGGATCGTGACAACACTCGACGTCTCTTGACTGAAGGAGATTAGTCAAGGGGTTAACTGTCCATCGCAGGACTAGACATCGCTCGAATTCCCCTGAGTTAATTGAGGTTATGGCTGCAAATCAACCTCAAGCACTACCTTGCCATAGGGATGAGGAAGTACATGATGAGAATGAGGTGCATCAAGCACCCCCGCCTCATACTTTACGAGATTATTTACAACCGGCGGGGGTGAGTACGCCCTCATGTATGATTTTTCCTGAAAACACAGGACAGATGGACATCAAGCCAGGAGTTATCTAACTCCTTCCTAAATTCCATGGGCTTGAATCAGAAAGTCCATACTTACATTTGAAAGAGTTCGATGAGATTATAGCCATATTATACTTTCCCAATGTATCCGAGGATACAATCAGGCTGAAACTCTTTCCTTTTTCCTTAAAAGAGAAGGCTAAGACGTGACTACATTCACTGCGTCCTCGATCCATTAGCACATGGAATGATATGCAGAGGGAATTCATAAAGAAATTCTTCCCACATCATAAAACAATTACCCTCAGAAAAGCAATCATGAACTTTGCCCAAAAGGAAGATGAAACATTCTTCCAATGTTGGGAAAGGTTTAAGGATCTGGTCAGTTCATGCCCATAATACGGCTTTGAAACGTGGCGCATTACAAATTTTTTCTACGATGGACTGACATCTTCCATGCGTCAAATGGTCGAGACAATGTGCAATGGAGAGTTCATTAATAAAGATGTCAACGAGGTATGGGACTATCTCGACAGTCTGGCTGAAAAAACACAATCCTGGGACTATTACCCAAAATCAAACACCACGCCTAGGCAAACTCAATCTAAGGAGAAAGGTGGAGTGTATCTCCTGAAAGAAGAGGATGATCTCAATTATAAAGTGACTAATCTCATAAGAAAATTTGAGGCCATGGAAGGAAAGAAGGACAAGGTCAATGAAATTGTCTGCGGCATCTGTGATTGCAACATTCACACAACTGAAAACTGTCCTACAATACCTGCCTTTCGAGGAGTGTTGAATGAACAAGCCAATGCCGTGAACAACTATCAAAGACCTTTTACTGGACCCAACTCCAATACATACAATCCTGGTTAGAAAAATCATCCAAACTTTAGTTGGAGAAATGGACAAACGGCTACCCCCCAAGGTTTTTTTCAAAATCCAAATCAGGGGAAACCTCAAGAAGAACCGGTTCAAAATTCCATACAAGAGCTGGCTCAGGCGATGCGAGGATTTACAGATTTTATGCAAAAGATAGATTCTCGTATGACGGTTATAGAAAAGGGGATGCTTCCTGCACAATCGCTCCCCAATCCTAAACCGCAGTACGAGATAAGTGATCCCAGCTCTTCAAATCAAATGGGGCACGCTAAATCCATCACCACTCTTAGGAGTGGGAAGATCATTGATAAAACCCTTCCGGTTAGGCCTGAAAAGCCTCAAGAACCAGAAGAGGACAATAATGATGGATCTAGTGATACCCCACAAAAATTAGAACCGGAACTTCTAGAAAAGCCAGTTGCTCCGTTCCCCCAACGGTTGGTTGCACCAAAACGTCTTTCTAACTCTCAGGATATCCTAGAGGTGTTGAAACAAGTGAAAGTCAACATTCCTCTACTTGATGTCGTAAAACAGATTCCTTCATATGCAAAATTTCTGAAAGACCTATGTACGACCAAAAGACGGCAGAGTATTCAAAAGAAGATTTTCTTAACTGAGAAACTGAGTGCCATCTTGAACCAAGACGTGCCGCAGAAATTCAAGGATCCCGGTAGCCCAACCATATCATGTGTAATCGGGAACCATCGAATTGATCACGCACTTCTTGACTTAGGAGCGAGCGTCAATCTGATTCCCTACTCGGTATACAAACAGTTAGGTTTGGGTGAGTTAAAACCCACCCAACCACACTACAACTTGCTGATCGCTCTGTTCGTGTACCAAGAGGGATTATTGAGGATGTGTTGGTCCAAGTCGATAGATTTTACTACCCTGTAGATTTTATCATCCTGGACACCGAACCCATCAATAACATAAGCACTCAGATTCCCGTCATTCTGGGTCGCCCATTCCTTGCCACGTCAAATGCAATTATCAATTGCAGGAATGGTGTCATGACTATGTCTTTCGAAAATTTGACATTGGAGTCAAACATCTTTTTCAATCACGGCAACAACTCAGAGGATGATGACGATATCCACGACATTAACATGATTGACTCTTTAGTGGAAGATACGACACCTCTGACCTTATCCTCCGACCTTCTAGAGACGTGCCTGGCCCACTCCCATGAGTTTGATGATGATATGATTAGGGAGACGTGTGCCTTGCTGAATACTGCACCGGTACTTGAAGTTAACCGGTGAAGGCCACAATTTGAAGAATTACCACAAACTGATGTAGTGCCTCTACCGTCTAACCTCAAGGCACCGAAGCTTGACTTAAAACCTTTGCCCTCTGATTTGAAATATGCCTATTTAGGTCAAGATGAGACATACCCGGTGGTGATCTCTGCCCACCTGGAGAAAGAACAGGAGAGTATGCTCATAGCTACTCTCATTCAGCATAAGGGAGCCCTTGGATGGACGATCGCGGACCTCAAGGGAATCGACCCCTCGATTTGTACTCACCGCATATATCTTGAGGATAATGCGAAGACCGCTCGGCAACCACAACGTAGACTAAATCCAAACATAAAGGAAGTGGTTAAGGCCGAGGTTCTCAAACTATTGGATGTGGGTATCATATACCCTATATCTGACAGTCAGTGGGTGAGTCCAACTCAGGTGGTTCCTAAGAAGTCCGGAATCACCATCGTAGCCAATGCTAATAATGAACTCGTGCCGACTAGAGTCACTACTGGTTGGAGAATGTGCATTGACTACAGGAAATTAAATACCGTCACGAGGAAAGACCACTTTCCTTTACCATTCATTAATCAGATCCTGGAAAGGTTAGCCGGTCATTCCTATTATAGTTTCCTTGACGGGTATTCGGGCTATAACTAAATTGAAATCGCCCCTGAGGACCAGGAAAAGACCACATTTACTTGCCCCTATGGCACCTTTGCTTACAGAAGGATGCCATTCGGGTTATGTAATGCCCCTGCCACCTTTCAGCGATGTATGCTGAGTATCTTTTCTGACATGGTGGGGAAATATCTAGAGGTCTTTATGGACGATTTCTTTGTTTTCGGTTCATCTTTCAGCGAGTGCTTAGAGAATCTTAAATGTGTGCTGAAAAGATGTGAAGAAAAGAATCTGGTACTTAATTGGGAGAAGTACCATTTCATGGTTCATAAGGGGATTGTCCTTGGACATATCATCTCATCCAAGGGAATTGAGGTAGATAAGGCAAAAATCAATCTTATCTCTAACCTACCTCCACCCAAGAACATCAGGGACGTGCGATCCTTCTTAGGACACGCAGGATTTTACAGGAGATTCATAAAGGACTTTAGTCTCCTCTCTCGTCCTTTATGTAATCTTCTTCAAAAGGATGCTCCACACGAGTGGACTGAGCAATGCCAGGAAGCTTTCACCAAGTTTAAAGGCACGTTAACCACTGCACCCATCATGCAGCCACCCGACTGGAGCCTTCCTTTTGAGCTTATGTGCGACGCTTCTGATTATGCTCTTGGAGCAGTTCTAGGCCAGAGAAAAGATAAGAGGCCCTACGTCATCCATTACGCGAGTAGGACTTTAAATCCTGCCCAAGTGAACTACTCGACTATAGAAAAAGAACTTTTAGCCGTAGTGTTCGCCTTGGACAAATTTAGGTCCTACCTGATCGGATCCAAGATCATTATCTATACAGATCATGCGACACTGAAGTATCTTCTTTCTAAGAATGATTCTAAGCCCCGCCTGATACGATGGATCCTTCTACTCCAAGAATTTGATTTGGAAATTAAAGATAAAAAAGGAGTAGAGAACGTAGTGGCCGATCACCTTTCTCGCCTTAATACCTCTGATTCCCTTAAGGCGACCCATATCAATGACATGTTCCCTGATGAACAATTGTTCAGAGTCTCCCATTCACCTTGTTCGCTGATATTGCTAATTATCTTGCTACATGTTCCATACCGACACATTGGACTGCGCAAGATAAGAAGAAATTTTTCACCGAGGTGCACAAATTTTTCTGGGACGATCCATATCTGTTTAAATATTGCCCAGACCAGATCTTAAGGAGATGTGTGCCAGACGATGAGCATCAGAGTGTCATCTCCTTTTGTCACTCACAGGCCTGTGGTGGTCACTTTTCTGCTAAAAAGACCACGGCCAAAATTCTGCAGTGTGGCTTCTATTGGCCCACTATGTTCAGGGACACTCATGAGTTTTGCAAAGCTTGTGAACGTTGTCAAAAATTGGGAGCATTGTCCCGTCGAAATATGATGCCCTTAAATCCCATCCTTATCATAGAAGCATTTGATTGCTAGGGCATTGATTTCATGGGACCTTTCCCCCAATCCTTTGGAAATCTGTATATTTTGCTCGCCGTAGATTATGTCACTAAATGGGTCGAAGCAATCCCGTGCCGCAACAATGACCATCGCACAGTCATTAAATTTTTAAAAGAGAACATCCTGTCGCGGTTCGGAACGCCTCGAGCCATCATTAGTGATGGGGGATCACACTTTTGTAATAGGTCATTCGAAAGTTTAATGAAGAAATACGGTATCTCTCATAAGGTGAGCACCCCATACCACCCACAGACAAGTGGGCAAGCTGAGATTTCTAATAGGGAGATCAAACATATTTTGGAGAAACAATTAACCCTGATCGTAAGGATTGGTCAATTCGATTTACTGATGCCTTGTGGGCTTACCGTACTGCTTTTAAAACCCCTATTGGAATGTCTCCCTTTACACTCGTCTATGGGAAGGCTTGCCACTTGCCTATGGAGTTGGAACATAGTGCCTACTGGGCAATTAAAAATCTGAATTCCAATCTGAACAACGCTGGCTCGCTACGCAAACTTCAATTAAATGAACTTGAAGAAATCCGGAACGACGCATATGAGAACTCGAGAATTTACAAGGACAGGATGAAGGCGTTTCATGACCAACATATTTTACGAAAATCATTCACGCCAGGTCAGAAAGTCATTTTGTATAATTCTCGATTACATCTCTTTCCGGGTAAGCTTCGATCTCGTTGGACCGGCCCTTCCATTGTTGTTACTGTTTATCCTCATGGGGCCGTTGAGATAAGAGATCCCGACAATGGTAAGGAGTTTAAAGTAAATGGACATCGATTAAAACCATTTGTCGAGAAATTTGATTCAGAAGACATGTCCATGCCTCTGACTGATCCTGTTTACCAGGAATGATCTCCTAGTCTGATGGAGGTATAGGTAGGTTTATCGCTTTCATAGGACTAGGGTAGTTTATTGTATTTGTCTGGCTGAAGACGGTAAACTTAGCGCTCCTGGGAGACAGCCCAGCTTTTCATTTAATTTTCCTAGTTAGTTAGTTCAATATTTGTGGGTAACATTACTGCAAACCCTCACGAGACTATAACTCGTCCACTAGGGGAAACCTAGGGGTTTAAAGGCTTGTTGCATGCGCTAAATGCAATCGAGAGCACCTGCGAAAGTGGTATAGGTAGGATTTTATTTTTGTTAGTTTTGTGTTGCTTTCTCTCTCGTACTGATTGGATTCCATGTTGCGATCTCTTGGAAAGTCTTTCTCGATTCGTCATCCAGGTACTATCTTCGCATCACTTCTCATTTACTTTAGTTGTCCCATGTGCATTGCATGCTCATATCTTTTACATTGAGGACAATGTAGATTTTAGGTTGGGGGTGGGAGATTAGGTTACCTAATCAGTGTTTTCTTCGTCTTGAGCAAAAATTGGGAAAATTGTGAAAAATTTTAAAATTTCTTCTGGACTTTCTGCTGAATTCGAAGTGATTTGACGACCATCTTTTATTCAAGATTACATGATATGGAATGTTGGTGATTTACTACTCTTGGATTCAATTGTCCGTTACATTTCACAGTTAAGGTTGAATTATTAATCCATGATTAGAAGTGTAAACATTGATTGAGTCATGATTTCATATGTCACATCTCGTTTACACATTAAGATTTCAGTTTGAAAGTGAAGGGTTAAATTGGTGATCAGTAAGCATAGAAGGAACCAACTTGAACAATTGCCCGTCATGATCAATTAAACGGAAAAGATACCATTGAAAAAGGTTAGGCAAAGAATCTTCACTATAGGTTTGCTCCCTATAAGTGTGGATTTCATTCCCCATGGATAATATGTGAAGAAGATTTAAGTGTACGGTCTTCACCATAGGTTTGCTCCCTATAGGTAAGGACTGGATTCCCTTCTTAGTGTTACTTTTAATGGAACAAATCAAAGGCTGAAAGAAAGAAAAAAGAATGATTCATGAGGCACATTTTAGTTTAAGTTTTGGGTGACCTCAATCCTCTTGTTGGTTACCAATGATATCCTGAAATGGAGAATTGAATCTTAATGTTGTAAGCCGAGATTACACTATACACCCATGGAACTCAATGTTTGAAATTTTTTCTAATTAATGGATGAATACTTTGAGCCTGACTATGAAATTTACCATGTGCTTGAGTCCCAGGTGAAAATACTGCCTAATATTCATGAATCTTAGAATTCTCGTATCTGAATTATTTTTCAAGAATTACTCGAGTTCATAATCATCGTATACTTCTTAATTTATTTTTCGCATACTTTGCTGGGGCCTAGCAAAATGCTGGTTGGGGGTTGTGTTGAGGGTCAAATATTGCATATTAGACCCCACTTATTAGCTAGATTTACGAACATGATATTATTTAACGCCTGATTTTAATCGTGTTTGTGATGCAAGGTGAATCTAGAAGCGTGGACTGGATAAGACGCCTAAAGCATGGATTTAACGCTCTGATAACACCAAAAGCAAGGGATGGACCCTAGGGGACCAAGATCGACAGGTTTACACGCCAAAGATCGGAGAAAAACTGAAGCTCAAGCGGCTTGAAAGTTAGCCAGAATGCAAGATCACAGGGTTTTCACCATTCACTCGGCTCAAAACTTCACACATAACCTGAGGACCATAAATGAACCGTACACATCGAAGTTCAGCTCCCAGATCTCTATGGAAGTGGCTAAACTGATTGATCAGCCCATAAAATCCTTACGTGGAACCCATCAGAAATCTGGATATACTTCAATTTTGGAATCAACCATTTAGATTAGCTTAGGAAGTGGACGAGCAGAACGGATTTCCAAGATCCATCACAGTGGACCTCATCTTACAGTGCACGCGCACACCTCCAGAGCATACACGCAAAGCAGCAAATCCGGTCAAACCGGTCAGCATCCTCTAAACCGCAGAATCCCCTCGGATTCAAATTCTGCTGCGAATTTGAAACAAGGAGTCGAGACCGATATCTAGTGGGCCACCACCTTTGATCAACTGATCAATCCAGATTGTCCATTCGCTCCAGAAGGTCAAACCGACCGTACATGGCCTGATTACTGATTTTCTTGGATGCTACATGTATTCGAAGACTTCAACAGAGGTTGGATGGTGCCAAGCAAACGTCCGTGAAACACCGTAGTTTGAATTCAAAACTGAGCAGGACTAAACGGTTTTTCATGGGAAAATGGATGGACGGACTGGATTTCTCAAAGGATAATGGAAGTGGGTCCCACAGAGAGTCCAGCGTCAATCCAACGGTGAGCTCTGTTTACGTACGACCGGAAAGTCTGGATTTTCCAGGCGGTTGTGGCCCATCTCCGGTGATCAGACGGCTGATCTGAACCGTCCATCGTGTACCTCATCGAAAAATCTCCCAAGTAACGTTGTCTGTTCGGAAAGGAAGCAAGGAAAGTGGGCCAGTTACGAGTCACCTTCTTGACAGCGTAAAAAAAGAAAACCTGCGCGGGAGATTCCTGTTTGGATGTAAATTGCAGAAGTTCCACGCAGAGTTCTCCACCACCCTTGGCACCTATAAAACAGAGAGAGAGAACAAGAGGAGGGATCTACAGCTGAGTTTGGAAGCAGCAGCAGGAACGGGGATCTCAGTTTGGGCTGGACGTGGAAGCAGGCGGCTGAGAAGAGTAGTTTAGTTTTTTTTTCTGTTTGTTTTATTTTTTTTCTTTCTTGGAGAGATCTAGACCGATCATGTCGGGCTAACCTCTTAGCTAGGGCTAAGAGGTGAAGCTTGTAGCGTGATGGGGAGGTTTTACGGTTTGGATTCATGTCCCTGAACTAACATTGATTTTAGTTTGATTTAAACGGGAATATTTCTAGTTTTTAATGGTCTGTTGTGACTGACATTACAATGAGTCTGCAATGGCTTTGAGTATTTCCCTTCTCCTTTTATGTTTTATGACGTCAGGTAGCCCTGTTGTTTACCATCATCTCCTGGGCATGGTTGGATGACGGTACCCTTCCTAACCTTCATAAACATGTTGACTGGTTGTTAATTAGTTTAATTCTGTTGTTTGCTTTGTCTCCTGGGCATGGTTTGGTGATGGAATCCATTCTAATTCATATACCTTCCATCTCTTGAAAACTATATCAATGGCAGTTCAGTAAATTTCCATAATTCTTAAGACAGGCATAAGATCTCCCTGATCTCTACAAGTGGATCCTCTAAATCCCTAGTGTTCCTTCTCTGAATTTCTCTTCAGTTTTAGATTGTTATTTCACCATTATTCCTCAAATCACAATTGATTTAGCTTTCATATTAGGCTAGTTCTAGTTCTGGTTAACTTCAGATTACGTACAGGTTTCAGTCCCTATGGATTCGACCTCGGTCTTACCGAGATTATTACTACATCACAACCCTATACTTGGAGAGTGAACACTATGCTTCCCTTGTTGAATCACCACCAGCAACTGGAAAATCAAAGATCAAGTGTGGTTTGTGTGGTGCAAAGATTGTGAATAATACTCATCGGTTTCGGTTACACTTGTCATGTCGAGGTGGTGATGCAAAACCATGCCCCAATGCCCCTGACGAGGTCCAAAAACTGTTTCAAGCCCTGATAGATTCGAATAGAACCCCTTCCACTCCATCCAAACCATGTCCTTCTGGATCTAGTACAGAATGACAATCACAAAAGACGTAGAGGAGGATGCCAGATTAATAGCTTTGGAGGAAAAACATGTCCAACTCGCCTTAAAACGTAGTATGGAAGAAGTTTCTAGACCCTAGCGATATTCGAGTCAAAGACAACACGATGTTGAAGCCGGATCGAGTGCAATGACCAAGAAGAAGAAAAAGAGTAAGAAATTCAAATTCCTGACCTGTCTCGGTGAATTTTATAGGGTATTGGGTACTACATACAATTCTTCACACAAAGAAAGTTTGAAAAATCTAGTTCAAAGTGTAAAAGAGCACAAGGGAAATATCTCTTCGCCTTAAGACTCAGATGAAGTGAACCAATATGTATATGAAAAAATAAATAGCAGTTCTGATGGATCAGATGACAATACAGGAGGTTATTAGTTGTAAATTGTCATCTTGAATAATGTAAATATGAAATTATGGAAGTTTTTGTAATCGTAAATTATGCATTGTATATATATATATATATGGGAAAAGGTACAATGCGCTTGAGCTGATTTTAACGTCCCATGAGGTCGAGCTGTGTGGGCCCCACCGTGATGCGTTTCGAAAATCTACCCCATCAGTCAGATGCACCATTTCATCGTGGGCCTAGGTCTCAAAAATCAAGTCAATCTGTGACTTGTGTGGGCCACACCACATACAGAAGTTGAGAGGAGCCGTGCACCATTAAAACATTCATAATCATTTTTGTGGGCCCACCGAGATGTGGTTTGCAAATCCAGTCCATCCATTATGTGTGTCTCACTTGGATGAGGGTTATATTCGAATCTATCATTTTTGTGGGCCCACCGAGATGTGGTTTGCAAGTTTCAGCAGCATTCAAAACTTAGGTGGGCCCCACCGAGTGATTTTATATGTTTTTGGCATGTCTTCACATGATTTTAGATGGTATGGCCCACCTGAGTTCCGTATACGGCTAATTTTTGGGATATCCCATAATTTAAAGGGGATGCATCAAATGCACGGTGTTGATGTTCAAAACGCATCACGGTGGGGCCCACACAGCTCGACCTCATGGGACGTTAAAATCAGCTCGAGCGCATTATACCTTTATGTATATATATATATATATATATATATATATATATATATATATATATATATATATATATATATATATATATATATATATTTATCGCTTTGTTCAACCTCGAACTTGACAATCGAGTGGTTAATGTCAGTAGGATGTCGTGCGACTATTGGTTTCCTGATGTAGAAATACTGCCTTTACAACGACCCCCCGAAGACCGCGCACACATTCTTCTTCTTCGCGAAATCACACTGAAGTCCCTACTTGCCCGTAATCCATTGGGCACCGAGCGCAACCCTTCGTTATCAGTGCGACCGTACCAAATTAAATGGGACGCTTCGAAATCGGCGCCTTGACCAATGAATGGCCAACCTATAAGAGTGGTTCTCTGGCGACACTTCCACAAGCCAATTCATGCATTTCCTTGTGCTCTCATTTAAAATGAATCCCCAATGAAGACAATTTTCGATCTCCGCCAACTCGACGGTTTCATGTGGCACCCAGCCAGCGGAAAATGTTTAGGACATGACATACGTGGATATTGAAAATCAAAGGTATGTATATCTGTTGTTGTTGTAATGTAATATTGGTCGTGGTTGTTGCATATTCACCACGATCTATATTAATTGTAATTATGGTGGTGGAGGACAACCCCATACTTCTCACTGAAGTACTCAATGTAATTTATGATACATGGTGAATATATGACTCCTTGTCAAATGGATGGAATGGATCCTACATAAACATGTTCCCTCATTCTCTTCCACTTAATTCCAGGTGTCCTTCTTACAGATTATAATCATGATCAAAAGAAATTTTAGCAGACGAACAATGATCAAGCGATTACCTGATAACATCTTGGGATATGTGGAATCAGATATGACCCATGAGTCAATGCTTCAACCAGTAAAGATCGGTCATGAAATCAATAATGTAATAGTGATTCAAGATGGTTAATATTCACATAACTCTCAAGTTTCACCAGCAATGGTCTGACTTCTCGAAATTTATCGACCATTCTGACCTTCATACCAAGCCACTCTATGAAAAATAATGCTGACATTTCACCTCCTGTGCTAAGGTATGCACCGATCAGTGCTTCAACGACATCAGCAGTTACCTTCCTCTTTACCCTTGTTCCCTATTATAAATATATTCTTGGATGTGGGATTGAACGTTTCGTGGCTTGTAATGTAATATGGGATGTATTTGCCCTGTTAGATCGGTCATAGCTGACTTACAATGGGTCGTGTTTCACATGAATAGTGGGTTGTGATGTATTTGACAACCTACTCATCATAACCACGGCACAACGCAAGGGACAATCACGCCCCACTATTGATCAAAGCTCCATGGTTCATGGTATCATTTGATATGGGTCGTTGTAATGTTGTATATGTCTTGGTTCTGATGAAATTTGGATCCTGAATGAAATTATCATATGGTCATGGTTGTCTTCTTATTCTGTTCGTGGTTTTCGTGTAATATGTTTCGTATTTGATGTGAATAATTTGACGTGATGGTATTTGATATGGTCAGATCGTAGTTTCTTGCACTGATTTTTTGCACCAACCATTTACAACCACGATCATTGTATCATGAAAACCACTACCTATGGTTGTGTACACAATATTTAAGGCTCAGATGCATAAAGGCCCGTGATTATCATCCACGTTGGGTCGTGGTTGTCATGAAACATGGGTCATGACTGTCATTGGATAGGTCTTGGTTTTCATGACATATGTATCCAGAGATGGATTAAAACGTAGGTCGTTGTTGTCGTTTTTTGTTGGTCGTGCTATACGTGAAGCAATGGTCGTAGTTGATTTGGATCGCGGTTGTCACGTTAAATTGGTCATGGTTCGTATTTGTAATTGTTCGTGGTTGTCGTCCATGTTCGATTGTCGCAATCCAACATTATCTTATAATAAACACGACCCATTTATACGACAACCATGGTCCACCTTTGTGAGTGACACGACGCGTTGTTAAGCTCACCGTTTCCTCTATTGGTCGTTGTTCAAATGCACAATCATTCGTGGGTCGTGGTTAACTCTCTAAGGTTCATGTATCATGAAGTACATATATTACAGTTCAAATAACATTTCGCAAACAATGTAAATTTTAAACCAACATATTAAGTCACGACCATGTAACACTAATAACAATACATATCGTCTTACAACCACGATCCTTCGACCATCATATCCACGACCCAGCTGAGACGAAAACCATGATCCATAACAACAACGACACAGTTTGTATGACACCCACGAAACTGTCATGTGATCTGATTTCGTGGTTCACGTGCATGTTAGATCGTGGTTTTTGTCCACGATCGTTCTTGGTTCACAACCATGACCCTAATCCGGTCCCCCTGTAAATCATGGTAGTAGGCTGAAAATAAACAGTGGAGCTTTTGTTTATAGAGCAGAAATTAGAACCATGGCGTTATGTTCCCTACTGCATGTTAGATGGGTCGTGGCTTGGTTGCCGCATGTGGCGCTTACTCTGGCCGCTCGCACTGAATCCGACAGAAAGGGTCATAGTTTGTAAGCACAAACGATGTTAGTGACGAGAATGATAATATCACCATTTGCAAACTTAGGTGGAAGAATTTTGCAGGGTCTTAGCTTACATGTCGCGCTTGTATTCTGAAAGTCTCTATATTATATGGGTCGTTATTGTCATGTTCTATGGATTGTAGTTGTCATGTATCATTTGTTTAATTTTACAATGGATCGTGATTTTCTCTTTAGTGTATTATTCTTTGCTTCGCTCTTCCATTGAACCCAATGGAGGAGAAAGTGGAAGATGCCGTCAATCCCCTACATCCTCTTTCATTCAACGTTGATTTTGTCTCTTTCCGGAGGGATTTGCCGATTTTCCTTCCTCTCAACCATTGAAGATGATCCACGCAGCTCATTCGACCCCTTGTAATTAGCACGCCACAAGATAATAACAGGGTCTTGATTTTCATGTTACATTGGTCCTTGTTTATAATTTTACATGGCAATGCACACTAATGATGTTATGAGATTATACAGATCATCGGTGGCAGTCGATATCGGTCGTCGTTGAAAGGCAGAAGGGTCGTGAAGATGACATGGGTCGTTATTGTCTGCTTAAGTAGCGCTGTGTGACCAGCCTATATTGGTCGTCCTTGTCATGTTATGTGGGTCGGGTTTGTTACCCTATGTGGCTTGTCTCTGTCTGCTGGTTTCATGTGGTGTGTTACACCTTGTATGCTGGTCGTAACATCCACCACCCACATAACATGACAACAACTACCATTTAACAGTAGAAAATGACCCATTATAACACGACAAATACGACCCATGTAAATTGGTCGTGATTCTCGTCTTATATGCGTCATTGTTGTCATTCCCCTTTACTCCTATCCACGATCCAGGTTGGATGACAACCCCGATCCAACTGTAATGGCTCTCACGTAAACTTGGTGATGGTTTCAAGTGACGATGGATTGTGGATGTTAACCATGACACATTGGTCATCATATTCATGACCCATATCATTCAGAGGATCATAATAGAAAGTATTTATCTAACAAAAATCAAATACACCAATCCATCCAACATTTAATTATCAGTAAAAAATTTGACTCTCTTCTGTGGTCTATTGTTTGTCTCAGCTGCCTCTTCTGATCTCGTGAGCTGTAGACAGTCGTATGTAATCGTCCTTCAAAATTTCGGGATGTCCTCCTGCCAAAAAGGAACGAACTAGTGTTAAACCAAAGGACAGAATTAACAAGATTTAATCTAGTCAGAAACACGCGCGCGCGCACACACACACACGGACCTTCTTGAAGTCAATTTTGCGTATGCTACTCAAAAAGTCTATATACTTCAGCATGAATACGCCACAGTCATCCAAGTTGTCTTGCCCCGATCTATCACTGACTGTCTTTAAACTCCATAGCTTCTCCCAGATCTTGGATCCATCATCAAGAATATGAAATAGCCATCGCAGTCCGTCCGTAACCTGCACGATAATCAACTCATTTTTCTCTTGCATCTCGGTACTCAGGCTGTCGTACACATTAACATCTTTATTCTTCAAATTAACAACGGCCAGGAACCGGTGCTGGTTCCTTGCGTTGAGTGGGATGTATAACTGTCAATCATAAGAAATACGACAACAGTTAAAAGACGTGCCTTTCCAAAATAATATCGTTTACATTCATGGATATGTGCAAGCAAATAACCTCTTACCAAATCATACTTCCATAGAGGCTTCGATCTACATCGACCGTTGACTATATATATAAGAACTTCATTCAATTTGCCACTCTTGATGATGTCCCATCGATCCTTATGGTTGCTAGCTCCATAAGTTTGTAAATCGCTAAGCTGGACTTCCATGATAGACTGTTAATATATTGGAAAGGTTCAGAAACATAAATAATTAATGATGTTTTAAAGATAACTATAGTCCTTAGTTTCACATTACCGTGAATAGCGATGAGACGAATTCGCAGTCCTGTCTAACTCGTCGTCTCTTTTCCTGACGCACTGATAGGTAGCGTAGGTATCTATCAATGGCTTACACACCGAGGAATCGTGTGTTGTAATTTTCATACGTCGATATTAAGTTAAAGTCAATATGTAGAAACTTACATCGGAGTTGACCCATGATTTTAGGTCATAGATGCTCTTCAGCCAGGTAGGTGAATCCGATGATAATCTGGCGACTCTCAATTCGCGCTCTTCGGCTTCAGTTAGAGCTTGGTGCGGGTCCACGTACCTCTGACAAATCTCCTTTACGGGTAGAACTCGACGGTGTTTCGATGCATTGCGGTGTGGTATCGATTCCTCACGCACTTGCCAAGTATCGATATTGAGTTGTAATAATATGATACGTTATTGTCTATGCAATCCACAACATAATGGACATTGAAAATCACGATCCAAAAGTAGTTTCACGTACAGTTTTCTTATTAGCTTCATCCTGTAATAGATTCATGTCCTATCTCAGCGAAGCCTAGAGCTCCTTCAGGTTCAGAATTTCTTCTTCGTTGTGTTGCACTGAAGGGATTTTCTCCTGTAACACACGCATATTACTTGATTGTTACCTATTTCAACATGCCATGTAGTGAAGTCATGCCGTCATCCACAGCGGACCCGGTTCATGGTTGTTGTCCATGTAAGGTCGAACTTCACACCCGACGTGACGTGGTACATGAATCGTGCCTGGCATCCATACTGTGTCACTCTTCATACTGGATCTACTCTGGTCGATACCCACGACCAATAGACGATACCCACGACTAATATTCATTACATGATACTCACGACTAATAGACGATAACAACGACCCAAAATGATGACAGTGAACACGGTCCTCATAGGATCATTTTCGTCATCCAGATTGTGTCGTGCACCAACCACCCACGACCCACCGTGGCTGGAAACCATGACCCCCAGTGACATTAGACTCATAGTGACTTGTTAAATATTAATCCAGAGGCAAGCTACATACGTAGTCTGCATGTGGTATCCTATATCGTCAACACTGGGTCGTAACGTTGGCCACTACCCAATGGACGATAAACACGATCAGTCACGCGTGATAACAACGATCTGGCCTTCACAGTGACCACGACCAAATGAAGAACACAACTACATTTTCTTTGGCAATTTCATATACCTTTATTGCTTGCATCTCCTCTTTGATATGCTTCATCTGCTCATTGATATACGCATTCTCGTCCCTGAGATCGGCCACCGATTGGACATGGGCCTGTCACAACGACCCGTTATGTATCATAACCACGATCCAAAGAGGGACACAACAACGATCACTTAGATTCAAAAAAAGTTCAACTTCATATACCTGTAACTCATCTATTAGCTGACAGTTGTTGTTGTTGTTGGGTTGTTGCCCTGTATTAAAATCGTTATATAAGACTGTACATTCACTGAGACCTCTAACGAATTTAGGTCTAAAACGCTTGACGGAGCTACTTTCACCACAAGTCTTTTCTAACATGGGCATTATGGGTTTCCCGATCTAAATACGCTTGCTAGTACTCTTGACGATATGAGTGATTAAAGGTCTCATTTAGGCTTTCATTCATGGGTTACTCAGATATTTATGTGAGGTTAGGTGAAGTAAACCAACATTAAGTCAACCTTAATTGTGGAGTGTCCCTCCAAACACCTGGTCATTCCCCTCACAAAAGATAACCCCTGTCCAAATATAATAGCTTTGTATAAAACAGGGAAATTTCACGTGCGTATTTTGTATTAATATCGTCTCTCAGTGTCTTCACTTCTTCGCGCAAAGAAGCATTATCTGCTTTGAGGTTATTTACTTCTCCGCGAGCCTCCTCTATTCTTTTCACTTCAGTGGTAAGGAACTCAATCTGCTCATTACATTTCTTTCTTGCGGACCTTGATTTCTTATTCTCTCTCAATACATTGCTAATATCTTCATGGAAGGAGGCTCTAACATCAGCCACAATTTCATTTCTCAATTTCAAGAGGGAGGCTATATGATTAGCCTCCACCGCCATTGTCATTGTCGTGGGTGCTGCCCATCGAGCCTTGTCAATCATATAAGTCTTGTCGGTTACACTCCTGACAACCTCGGACTCTGCTTCTTCGACTGTCAGTCGAAGCTTTGAAGCTAGCGTCACCTACATGGGTAAAATTGATTCATTTATTAACTATAAACACACTGCATAATTAAAATACACTACTATTTAAACAACTCTCACCGGTACAGTTGTGAAGATGGCGGATAAGGGGTCGTATCTGCCTGACTTCTTCAGATTCCAATTTAGGATTTGAGGAATCAATGTAGGCTGCCTTCTATCTGCCCACCCAGTCTCCAGTGAATTTTGGGAATCTTTCGTATGCCCAGACCTGCTTAAGATCAATTATCATGGATTACATATTGATTGACATGTATGTAATACACATTCAACCTTAGAATATGAATCAAGACAAGAATAACGTACCTACAGGGCGAACGCCATCCGCATATGTTGTATGACTTGGGGTACCGGCCCATCGCCCGAATAATGCTAGACGCAACGTTAACCCCTTTCTTCAGATATTCATACCCCACACTGCCCCAGGGGTAGTTATTAAAATAATCCAAGTTATCAACCATGTCGATATACTTATCAACACAGTTGTTCTTCCCCGGAGATCCAACTAATAGACTCTCAACACAAATTATTAGAGTCAGCTTCATTGCGTCCATATGCTAGTCTGAATCGGCCAATGACAAATAGGCTTCTTTCAGTTCTTTTTTACTAACACTACCTGCTCTCAGGTAGGTCTCCCTAATAGATCTTCCTCCCTCTACTCTTTCGGCATTGGCACGACTGTCATCATCTATCCTAACTGGTCCAAATTTCAGACCTATTATTAAAGCAAAGTCGAGCTCAATGAATTTTATCTTGGTGCCCTGAACATCGAATTTCAGATCACCAACATGCCTTTGCATTAGGCAATGCAAGATCTGTGAGTGTGCCCTAAATCCAGTCTTTGGAAAGCGAAGAAGAAATCCAAAACAGTTGTATCTAAATATATTCTGTCTATCAGGATGCTTTTCCTTGTCTATAATCATATACTCCCAAAAACTGACGGAGCACTTGGTAGAGACCCGTGCCTAAACGAAGTCTAAGCAAGTGGTCATCACTAGCTTCCCTCGACCTGCATACCATTATGGTCATTGACTGCTGATCAATCAATAATAATGTCTTACAGAAACACAACGATCGTGACTGAACTCCATACTTGATCGCTGATGTAACCAACAAAGGGTCATCGTTATCACGTGTTCTGAAGAATCGGGGTTGTCATGCAGCACGGATCGTTGTTGTCATCTACCATGGGTCGAGGTCAACTGTCAATACCACCCACCCACAATGTGATCCACGATCCACCGTCCTGTTAACCACGATCCAATAGGCAAACTAACCACCCACAAACGATCGTGCCAACACGATCCATTGGGGAAATTAACCATGATCACAGGTCACCATGGTCATGAATGTCATTAACAATAGGTTGTGGTTCACATCCACTTCGACATAAACTGTCCATGTCAGCCACGACCTGTACTAGATGGTTCACATCTACGACCAACATAACGTGTCAGCCATGATCCACTGGGCACATCAACCACGATCGTGATTGTCATGCTATATGGGTCGTTGATGTCGTTTATAATGAATCGCAACCACGGTCGTGGTTGTCAATCTGTACGGTTCGTTGTCGTCATCTATGTGGCATAACCACTACCCATATAGCATGTCTACCATGACTCACTTCCCCATCCCAAATAACATGAGAGCAACGATCCACTGTGCTTGTCAACAACGATCCATGTTGCGGTTCACATCTATGACCCGCACAACATGTGAGCCACGATGCACTAGGCATAACAACTACGATGAAAACCGTAATCGTGATTGTCATGCCATACAGATCGTTGTTGTAGTTTACAGTGAATCACATCGAACGGTTCGTTGTTGTCAGCTGGGATGGCACACCCACTACCCATGGCACGACTACCATGACTCATAGCCCAGACCTAAATAACGTGTGAGAAACGATCGACTGCGCTTGTCAACCACGATCCATTCCACCATCGTGCTTGTCATGCTATACAAATCGTTTCAGTCGTATACACTGGGTCGTGGTTGACAGCGCTGCGCACGTAACATGTGAACAACGACATACTTTCCTTGCGAGCCATTACCTTGCTTTGCCATTGATAAGAAATGAGTTCACCTTAATTGTATATATGTAGTCACTGAGTGGCGATGGAGGGCCCAGTGAAAAAGGTTCGGAACCAGTAAAAAAAAGGGTAGGGGTAGGAAGTGAAGGGGTCCCAGAGAAGTATTTATAATTATATAAATAATAAATGAAATATATAAAATCGGTGTTCTGTATGGGGAGAAGCGGTTGCTTTACACTGTATACATCCCAATATCGGTCGTTTCTAAGTCACATCGAACTGCCCTTACTCTTATTCGCACCGACCATTCTATTTGTAGCGAGAAGAAACAGAATTACCCAACGAATGATAAGAATATTTCAAATCCAATGGACCACAACAGAATAAACGCGCTGGTTCCGTTAAAAGTTATAAATTGTCATCTTTATGCAGTGTGGGCCACTAATGGCTCGATACGTATCGCAATTAAACTTATCGAAGGAATCCATCAGCCATGAACTATTCCAACGGATTAGATCCGATTTATGATGGGCCCATGGACTTGACCAGGATGATCGACAATTGATCTTATGCGTTGGGAACCGTAAGCGACCCTAGCACCCTTTACGCGCCATTTTAATGTAATGTATGTATGGGCGACATATTTTTTCAGTACAAACTAATATTGTGGGTTGTGGCCTATCCGTGATGTTTGTGAGAAATCAACTCCGTCCATCAGCTTCATGAGCTCAGTTTAGGGCTTGGACCCAAAAGATGAACCGGATCTGATCCTTCAAATGTGCTGAAAACATGAGTATTGAACTTCCACAGTTGAAATATTTATGGGGCAGATGAAGTGTCGAGTCAGGACAGGAGTTGGGTTTTCAGTTCATCCCATTAGGAAATAAGGTATGAATGGTATGGAGGGCATGTAAACATAAATGTCGACCTCAGGGAAGTTTCAAGGGTTGGAATTTGCCTGCCCACATTTTCCTTGAATGTTGTCCGCCTGAGTCATGGATCCTACTCACTTTTTGTCTCGAGCCCTAAATTGACCTCAAGAAATGGATGAACGGGATAGATTCCTCGCAAACATCAGTGTGCGGCTCACTTCGGATTCCAATGAACCTGCTACATCGCAGGAAAGCGCGCCCGCGCCGACTTAACATTTTCATCATTACATCTTTTGGCATGTCGATGGCGTATTGGTCCGTAAAATTCTAATACACGATCCACATCTCATGATTACAGCGAGCCATATACACTGAATACACGATCTAAATCATCGTGTCAACCATGACCCATCGAACATTAGCACCACGACCATATAACATAGTTACAAAGCGGTGGGCCAAATAATTGGTCTTCAACACGCCAATATAACATGGGGTCATGGTTGTGACGGAGTATGGTTCGTAGGTTCTGGTAGATATGGGTCGTTCATGTCATGTTACATGAGTCCCCATTTGCATGTTGGAAGGGTCGTGACTGTAAGACGACAACCATGTCCCATTGTAAAGAAAACCACGAAACTATGCAAACAATCGTTGTGTACAGTTTTATCGTGCCTTTCATGTAAAATTAATGGTGGTTATTATGATATATGGATCATGGGTTACAATGTAGCATGGGTAGTGGAGTCGGTTGTTGAGGTCACCCTTTTCGTGTTTTTTGGTTCATTGTGTTGGTATTGTACGGATCGCTGTTCCACGTTCTACAAAATAACGAGTCCTTTCGATGAGCCTTCACGTCAATTTGGAACCTGGAAGAAGCCAGGCTACATCAGTCTGGATTCCTGAAGAAGCCATTACACATTGGGTCCCCCAACTGCGATTTGCTGCTCATCGATAAAGGTTCAACCACGGTTACAGGACTTTTACATCATCCTGGAACTCAGAAAAGCGAAGAGGGAATGGTTCAGCTTGTAAGGTCGGGCTCGGATAGAGACAAGCCCTATGATCGCGTTCAAAACACGATATATGGGTCATGACCCTCGTTGAACATGGGTCGTGACTCTCATTGGTTATGGGTCATGGACATTTAGAATGCTTCGTCGGCGTCCGCGTTTGGGTGGTGTTTTTCATAAGATCATGGTTGTCATAACATTCCATTCAGTTTGACACCCACGACCATGTAAACAATAATCCTTGACATAAAAGATGTCCATTTATATCAAGAACAACAACTAAACAATAAATGAAAACAATCGACCAAACAAAAAATGGAAAACTTGTTATCCCTGCCGAGCAGAGGGACCAGCTACTGATCTAAGGGGCTGAGCATCGACGACAACCTCGGCGACAGGGGCATATTGGCTAATCTCCGCAGTAGGAAGGGTGCTCTCGGGGACGTCTGCCCTGACAAGCTCCGCGTCACCGGCGGCGTCTACCGTGAGGGCGTCCAAGTTGACGGTCGGGTAATGCTTCCTAACTTCGACCAAGCAAGCATCAAAGCCACTGTCATAGTCGAAATAGTATAATTTATCCAGCTCCTTAGTCCTCTCGGCAGAGTCCTTGTATTCCACCACTGTCGCGGCTGCTCGTGAGACCGCTTGAGCCTCGAGCTCTGCTCGTAAGGAAGCCTTTTCCGCGGATGCGGCAGACTCAAGGACATTTCGCCGCTGGACTAGTTGGTTCACTGTCATCAGTCACTCCAACTGGAACTCCTCTTTCGCAGCTTCGATCCCCGACTCGGCTTCCAAGGCCCTGAACTCCAAGTCCTCGTTAGCCCGACGCAACCTCCTGACTTCGGGCTCGGCCACGTCCACGCGAGCTTCAAGTTGGTTGACTTCACCTTGGAGCACAAGCTCCCTCACCCGACCTTCCGCAACAGCCTCCCTCAGCTCCGATAAATCAGCAGCAGAGGCCTTCATCCTCTTCTCGAGCTAGACTCGTTGAACGTCTTGCTCGACCTTCTCGAACACAAGTTTAGCCCGCTCAGCTTCGAGCTTATCCATCTCCTTCAGCCTCTCCTTCACCTTTAACATCTTCGGCAGCGACATGTAACATACTACCGCAAAATCATCCATGAAACCGACGTGGCGGCTGGAAAGGGTGTCGGCGATCAGTGACTCTGGTGCGTGCTCAACGACCCAATGAATCAGCTGAGCCATGTTAAAAACTGGGTGGCAGGCTCCTTGGAGAGGGTGCGGACTCTCTCCCATTTGAAGAGGATGCGGAAGCTTCCCCCCTTGTAGAGGGTGCGGAACCTCCTCTGATCCCGCTAACTGCAGAAGCATGGACAGCTGCCTCAGGTGCATCTACCTGGCCGACCATGGGCTCAGCATTAGCATGGGGAAACGCAGATCGCGATGAGGCTACTGCGGCGATGGTCTCACCCACTACCTCCCTCCGCGACCTATAAGGACCCGCCTTGGGGGCTTGTTCCTCCGCAGAATGTGACGAAATGGTGATGGAATCGACTCGGGAAGGAGCTCCAACATCCGAAGCCTCTGGAACGAGGGTCGGAGTAGTAGCACCGATAAGTGCATCTGGAAGGGCTGTAATGGGCACGATCCTAGCCAGGTCTACAACTGGAGCCACCTCCGCCTCGTCCTCAGGAGCCTTCCTCTTCTTCGACGTCGCTGTCATCCTTGGTTCAGAGGAGAGGATGACGTCCATAGGAGGGCAAAGAGGCCGCCTCCTCTTTGATCCACCGACCACCATCCCTGCAAAAATCGGAGGGAGAAAGCGCCACGAGACACGTGGAATGGTGTAATATACCCAAGACCATGATTTAATGTCAGAATCTTCCTAGCATTTAAAGCAATTTAAAAGCGTCGGGATCTCTTCGATCCTCCGCTACACGTGACGCCATTCCTTCGCCCCACCATTCCTAGCATTTAATGCCATTTAAAGGAAGCGGAATGCATACAGAGTAACTCAGTACCCTTTAGCCTACTGAGTAGACTCTGTGGGGTTTACAGTTATTTATTTATTTTATCCACTTCTTTTATTCGTGTTAATGGGCACTTTTGGGGATTAAGACCAGAATGTCAGCATATCTACATCTCAAGTGGACCACACCACATGACAGTGTGATTGAACCTCTACCATTGAAAAAATCTTAGAGGCGATAGAAGTCTTCGATCAAGCTGATGTTTGCTCTCTCTCTCTCTCTCTCTCTCTCTCTCTCTCTCTCATCCATGTCTTTGTGATGTTATGAACAGGTTGGATGACAAATATACATTACTGTGGACCATAGGAAGGTATCGACGATGGAAATCATCATTCCTTATTGTTTCCTGTGTCATAGTCCATTTGACCATTGGATTTACTGGAAATTTGATATTAACCACCAAAACTATCCGGAAAAATGGATGGACCGTGTGGATAAACCATACACACTCACAGTGCGTCAATTGAGTTTACTCAGTACGATAAGTACTGAGTAACTCACTATCACAATCCGATTTCGTCCGTATAGTGTAACCGTTGACCTACATCCTTTCACGAGAGGACGGTAGTCGAAGATTGTCGTACGTTAGTACGCGGATTTTCCTAAAGCGTAACCGTCGGCCCGTGTCTGTAAAGCCTTTCGCATGAGGTTACTGCGCAATATTCTGTGTGGGGCCCACTGTGATGTTTGTTAGAAATCCAACCCGTCCATCCATTTTATGAGAAAATTATATGACAGGAGACCGAAAATGAGGAGGATCCAAGATGCAAGTGGGCCATACTAGATGAAGCAGTGTGGAAAAGGAACTCTGACCGTTGAAACCTCTGTAGGCTCTACCTTGTTGGTTATATTTTATCTAAACCATTTATAAAGTTAATATCACTGTGATGAAGTGAAAAAACCAAGAAATTAAACCGATACACAACTTTTGTGGCCATATAAATGTTTCAACAGTGGTCACGAAATGCATTGTTTGCGGTTATCATGCGATAAGGTTGTCATTCAACGTGGATCGTGGTTGTCATTATACATGGACCATGAACGATATGATATATGGTCATTGTTGTCATGTAATATGGGTCGTGATATACGCGATGAACGGGTCGTAGTTGATATGGGTCGTGTTATAATGTTAAATTGGTCGTTGTTCACAGCTGTAACGGATCATGGTCCTCGTCCATGTTGAATCGTGTTCAATAACAACGACGGTATAAGGAACACGGCCCATACAATATGGAAACCACGATCTATCTATATTGAGAACCACGATCCGTTGTTAAGTCCCTGATCCATGGTTAATAACAACCACGACCAATTCAACTTGCAGGATCTTGCGCACCACAACAACGGTCCAATCATTATGACAATCACGATCCGTATCACATGCGAGTGATAGCCCATATAACATTACAATCACGACAATGTAGCATGAAAACATCGACCCTTAAAATATTGCAATGACAACTCATATAACATGGTAACTTCTAGAGAATCATTGTCGTCTATGCTGGCTCGACGTCGATAACTCAACACCATCCACCATCGGATCCACGAGTTTCCTTGCTGTCAACAACGAGTGTAATTGTCATGTTGTAGATATCGTTGTTGTTATCTATGTTGAGTTGTGATTCACATCGACGACCCAACGTTCGTTCTATCACAAGCCTTCCCTGAGGAATCAGCGCAACATTCAAGTGCAAGAAATCGCATTAAACCTTTCCAAAATCCTTTGGAATCAAAGCGACCCATTGGAAACACTAGCCCCACATTAACCACAGGTTGAATAGCCTATAAAAATGGTACTTAGGTTACACTTTTTCAAAAGCCATGCCGAACCACAAGCATTTCCTTGCACTCTTCCTTCATTATTGTCCATGTTATGTTTTTCATAATATTGTTATGTCTTTCATGGTGCTCATCTGGTCGTAGTTATCACGTTATTTCGGTCGTGGTTCACATCGGTCGTGGTTACAATTGTGTTATGGTCGTTCTTATCATGTATAGTGGTCGTGTTGGTAATGTAACATGCATCGCTGTTGTCAATGTAATATGGGTTGTGATTGTAATGTAATATGCCCATTGTCCCCATGGTTATATATTATGGCCCCTGTCACCATCCGTGGGCCCAACCATGACTTATGTGTTAGATTCATGTCATTCATCTGCATCTATAGTGAAAGCCACGATCGGACGTCAGCTCTTACAGATCATTTGTGGGCTTGATCCCAAAAATGGGATGGATAATTTTAATGGTCTATGACAGTGAATCATCACTGTTCCATGTAATGTCCACCGCCTGTGATTGGAGTGTCGTTCGTTTTGTGGTCTCACCGTTAAATCATCTGGAGAAACGTATGGACGGCATGGATGAAACACATATGTGGTGATTGGGCACACAGACCGCCGAGAACCAGCAATTTGCCGGTGCCATGGGGAGTAGCCGATCAGTCGGTTTATCGGGAGTTGAAACCGGAGGTAACTTCTGCTTCACTCCATGTCTGTGCGTCTCCTGAACAGTGGTCAGGGGCATTTTCGTCAGGTACGATCATTCATCTGTTCTGACAGAACGTTTTAGGGCTTCATTAATAAAATGAGAGGGATCACCGACAACGATCATTCACCACTGTTTGTTGTGATGTGGTCCACTTTCTATTGAGATAAGTCTCATTTTTTTGTTACCATAAAATGATTTAGACATATATATGGACGGCATGGATGACATACATACATGATGGGCAGTGAATGAGCACCAGAAATGCGGCAGATCCAACGCTCATTTGGACCACACCAATTAATACGCTTGGTTGCTTTAAAATGCACAAAGCATTAAATGTCGTTGCATATGTGACAATGCCCTTGTGAAAGTAGTGTAGTCTATGTATAAAGTAGTGTTTGTCGAAATGTTTGAATGGGATTTTGTTGATGGATTGTACGTATCTGTGGTGTGATCCAGTTGATCGTTGGATTTACCCCATCTTAGTTTCGATATCTTAAAATAACCTGAGATAAGGGATAGACGGCTTGGATGTACAGATACATCATGGTGGGCCTGCCCATAGAACTACTCGTTGGGAGCTAGGGCCATGCGGGGTAGTACGCAATCCTCGCCCACACATGAAGCCCTTCTGACACCTTTCTATTTCTGACGAAATTGCCCCTGACCTTGGTTCAAGAGACGTATGGACCTAGATGTAGCAGATGTCACCTGCTGTTACAACCATTGAGCCACGGACGGATCAGGTACTATCCGGGACACCGGCCAATGGCTGGTGCTCGGCGGTTTATGTGCCCCACCACCACGTATGTGTTTCATCCATGCTGTCCATACGTTTCTCTAGATGATTTAAGGGTAGGAGTCTAAAAAATGAACGACACTCCAATCACATGCGGTGGACATTACATGGAACAGTGATGATTCACCGTCGTAGACCATTAAAATTATCCCTCCTATTTTCGAGATCAAGCCCACAAATGATTTGTAAGAGCTGACGTCCGATCGTGGCTTTCACTGTAGATGCAGATGAACGACATGGATCTAACACATAAGTCATGGTTGAGCCCACGGATGGTGACAGCCTAGCAGGGGAGTAGTCAGTCCATTATCCCGCGGACTAAACGGAAGAATATATGAGCGTTGGAAGGGTCGAATGTAGCATTTCACATGCAACTTTTACAGACTTTCTTCTTACATCCTTTTAAATTTAAAAAGGAGAAAAGAGAAGATCCAGGGTCCCAATTGCCACAGTGACACGTCATTTGTCCTTGGCCGTAATCCTCTTCCACTGGGAGGTCAATTTGTTAAGGTCAAGGTAGAGTCGAGAAGGTTCACATGTTGTGGATCGTGGTGTCGTATTCCCATGCACATTTGATATTGGTTGTCACATTACAATGGATCTTGGTTGTCACGCTGTAAGGATTGAATTCTCGTGCACATTAGATCATGATGCATGGGTCGTGGTTGGCAGATGCTATGGGTCATAGTTGTCATTCCAGGTTGGTGTATATGGGTCGTGCTTTTCATTGCCTTGGGAGCCACGACCCATCTTGGATGAAAACCACGACCCTTCAAGTGATTCCTAAGTGTAAATCACGACAGCTATATAACTGTGAACCACGACCCATATAACCTGTTGACCCCGAACCATATAACAACTGTGAAAAATATGACCTACGTAACGTGAGAATCACAACCCATGTCAGTTGACAATCACGACCCGTCGAACGTTTGGTCGTGGTTCACATGCACAATTGGTCATTGATCGTGGTTGCCAATCCGACTTATGCTGACAACCACGACACGTCGAACGTTTGGTCGTGATTCACATGCACAATTGGTCGTTGAGCGTGGTTGCCATTAAATGAGGATCGTGATTACGATAAACAATGGATCGAAGTTGTATATCGATCGTTGAGCGTGGTTACCATGTTAGGAATAACACGGGGAGGGCTCGAAGCCTTCATCGAATATCTTCTCGATTATGATGAGTATAATAGCAACGAAATCCATGAATGAATAAGATGTAGCAATGGGACCTTGAACGTGCCTGACAACCACGATCCATGTACCGTGACAACCACGATTATAAAATTAACGGACTGTGCAACGCTCATCATCTAACAACGACGGCCCCTCTTGAAAACCTTGAGCCATATAACATGACGACCACGCCCAAACAAATTGGGCGTCGCACAGTCCAGTGAACGAGACGATCCTTATAAGAACACAACCGTGACCTATTGTGGGTCAAAACTACGACCCCTCAAGTGGTTCGATTTTGTCATTGGGTCAAAACCACGACCCTTCGCGTGGTACTTTATTGTTATTCACAGTGGGCTGTTGTCCTTAACCATGACACAATGTGGATTACAATCCCGAACCAATGTGGATGATAACCACGACCCATTTAATGGACAACCAGTATCCTGCATTACTCATAAGTTGGACCCATTCATTTTTGTTTTAATAGAATAACCAGTATTCGAATGAGTTTGGGTCGCATGGCTATATTATGCTGTTATGATGGAGAGATTGTGTACAACAAGGCATTGTTTTCCTACCAGGGTGGAGACTCAAAGGGATTTTTTGTGAGTGATGATATCACTTATCGACAGTTGCTCGATAAAATGCACCAGATTACGAAGACTACGTCGGATGAATTCAATTTGATGATTACAGTTGTGTACGGTGATGCAATTCATGGATTCCTACGCCCACATACAGTTAAAGATGATGAAGATCTAGAAACATCATGTTATTCTATGGACAGACACCTTCAACACAAATACCACTGTATGTGGAGAAAGTGAGGCGTTGTCCTGTCGTTGAGGATTACAACATAGATTACACCTTACATTAGAACCCATTGTCTCTTCGTTCGCAACCTTCATGCAACGTTCGGATAGCTGATGATTCCGATATACCTGACACTTCTGTTAGATATCAAGACCGAGGAGTTAATGACTGCAATGTAAGCAGCCCTTCGCATAATGATACACATCATGATTTGGGGAATGGTGACATATGCGATATACCTGGCCCATCAAGGAGTGATGGATATCACGATCGGGAGCTCGACGATTACGATCTAGCCGGCCCTTCTACCTACGACACACAACATGGTTTGGGGAATGATGACTGCGACATATATGGCCCATCTAGTAGCGATAGATGTCACGAACGGGTCATCGACGACTGCGGTATAGGCGACCCTTCAGCCAACGATACACAACATGATTTGGGGAATGATGACCGCGACATACCTGGCCCATCAAGTAGTGATGGATATGATGACCGAGGAACAGCTAGCCAGTGCGATCTCTAAACCTCACCCGTCAATGATCCATTTGTTAATCCATCTGATGATGCGTTTATCAATTCAGATCAATAAGGATACCTGGATTTTGTGGATGATCCGAACGAAATTTCAGGCAGGCAAGTGTACAAGGTCAAAGGTCGACTACAATAATCTCTATGTAAATATGCGATGCGCCGTAAGTTCCAGTGTAAGGTCTTGAAGTCTAACAAGACGATATAAACGATTGGCTGCATTGTAGCAAATTATAGCTGGAGGATGCATGCTTCAAAACTTAACGGCGTAGGGATGTTCAAGATCAGGACTTACAACTCGAAGAATACCTGTACCATGTCATTTGAGGCAATACGCCAATCTGCGACCACGAACGCGGATGACCGTACTGATACAGTGACATCGAAGAGGAAGGGGAGAGATCATCGCCAAGCCACCAGTTTGATGAGTAGCGAGTTTGGTGTCGGTCGTATGAGCGAGGGGCTGACCTGCACGGCAAAGGAAATTCAATATCGTATGAGTGAGATGTGCGATGTTGAGATCAGTTACAAGAAAGTGTGGAAGGGTAAAGAGACGGCAACTAAACAAGTCTTGGGATCCTACGAGGGTTCTTATAACGAGCTCCCGGCGTACCTTCACGAGTTGAAAAAGGCCAATTTAGGGACTATCACGGAGTTACAGGTGAACGCGGAGACGAATAGTTTCAAACGATGCTTTATTGTGCTTGGGCAGTGCATCAGAAGCGTAATGTTACATGTATGGAGGGTGTTGTGCATTGATGCCGCACATTTGACAGGAAGGTATAAGGGCGTTCTCTTCATGGCTACTGCATTGGATGGAAACAATCACATCCTCCCTGTGGCGTATGGGATCGGTGAATCTGAGAACAGTAGTAGCTGAAGGTGGTTCCTTGGAATTTTATCCAGGTCAATCGGGATCCTTCCAGGACTAGTGATAGTGTCAGATCATCACAAAGGGTTACTTAGTGAAGTCCCTGACATGTTCCCGTATGCGATCCATGGATATTGTGCTCATCATATACTTGGAAACATGAAGAAGGCATGTTCGGATGATTCTATGAGGGAATACTTTTGGGGTGCTGTGAAGACATACCGCACTTCCACGTTTTGGGAGATGATGTGATGCATTCAAATGGTGAATCCCACGGCGTATCAGTTCCTCAATGGTATAGAAAAAGAAAAATGGGCAGACGCTTTCTTTCCTAGCATGCGGTATAACATCGTCGCCACTAACATCGTGGAAAACATGAATGCATTGTTCGTAGATGCAAAAGAGTACCCTGTTACTAAACTTCTCGAGTCAATAAGGAGTAAAATCCAACACTTCTCCCTCCGCTGACGGGACGAGGCCTTGACACGTAAAGAAGATTTAACTCGGGCATAAAAAGACTCCGAAATATATCAGTCAGAGTTGCGATAGACACAATGCATTGCGATTTCAGCGGATGAGTACCAAGTGACCGCACAGGGATTGACGGATATAGTGAATCTAATAGAAATGAGGTGTACGTGCAATGAGTTTGGAAAAATGCTGCTGCCTTGTGTTCATGTGATAGCGGCATGTGATAAGTTTCAACTTGATATTTACAAATACTGCTTTCCATTCTACTTCAATGAAATATATCGTAAAACATATCAAGAGTCAGTTTACCCAACGCTAGACAGAACACAATGGAACACTCCAGAGGAAGTGAAGGTTTTATGCGAAAAAATGAAGCCTTCAGAAACGAGAAGATCCATTGGAAGACCGAAAAAGGTTCGCATTACATCCTAAGGAGAAGATAGGACAAGACCCAAAGCTCTAGATGCAATCGAACTGGTCACAATCGGTGTCGATGTACTTTCATCCCTGCTGGCTGAAGTGATGGCCTCATATGTTGGTCTATTTTTATTTTTTTATATTTTTTGCTTGCGAAAATGTAGTTTGAACTATATTATTGATTGATGAAAACCACAATGCATGTTAACCACGATCCAATGTGGAGAATAACCACGAATTCTTGTGCTTTTGAACCACGATCCATGGTGTGTACGGTGAACGATACCTACCATGGCACTCTAATATATATACCTATTGATTCATGAACCGTGGTGCATGTTAACGACAATCCACAAATTTGTGACCATTTGAACCACGACCCATAGATGTCTTAGTGAGCTTAACAACGAGTCGTGGCACTCCTGACAGGTGGACAATGGTTGTCATGTTGTATGGGTCGTGTTTCTCACTATATTGTGCTTGTTCGCGACGATCCAACCTGGACGGCAAACACGAGCCATAACAACTGTGATCCATAGAGCCTTTATGCATCTGGGCCACTAACTGAAAAATCCGTGAAAGAAAATAAGGTCTAACCAAATGACAACTACGATCAATGCTTCGCATCAACTACGAACCACATAACACGACAACCACGATCGGTATAACAAGACAACCACGACCCTTTATTACCTACATGCAGGATCCAAATATCATAACAGCTAAGAAATATACAAAATTACAACAACAGCCCATATCAAACGATACCGCGACCAATGAAACTTTGACCAATTGTGGGTCGTAATTGTCCACTGAGTTGTGTCATGGTTATGATGAATGGTGTATCATGGTTGTTAAATGAGAACGACCCATATGCCGTAACAGTCACGACCCACTATTAATGTGAAAAACGACCCATGTCATCGGTATGACCAATCTTCGATGCAAACAATGAGCAACCCTCGCTGGGTGCCTGTTGTAGAGAATTGTCATGGTAAGACAGCCACGACTAAACCTCGCATTCAAAATCTAGTGTCGGTCCTCAGTTTGCAGATGTTGCTTTCTTGATTGCTCTGATTCGCCTTGCTAGTGGTCCTGACACATAACAAATTACATAATTACTTTTTTGTCATCTCTCAAACTAAATTTATGCACACCAATATATATATATATATATATATATATATATATATATATATATATATATATTGGTGGGGCATCAGTGGGTCTGCTTACAGCAAGAGCCTGAAACATCTCCGTCATCCGTCGCTTATGCTCCACCCGCAACTCCTCCATCATCCTCTCCTGCTCCTCCATCTGCCTCACCTGATCCTCCATTCACCTCCTCTCCTGCTCCCCCCTCTACCTCGTCAATGTTGGATTGTATTCGACAACCATGAGCATATGAGGAACACGACCCATTCAACTTGTAGAGACTTGCGCACCACAACAGCGATCCAGGCAAATGGAAACCACAATCGGTATAGCATGGAAATCATAACCCATATAACATCACAATCACGACAACGTAACATGAAAACAACGACCCATATAACATGAGAACAACGACCCATAAGATAGTTATTGCCAGGAGAGAAGCTCAGTGACACGAAGACTCTATTAGTATCTTCCACTCAAGTATAAAACATAACAAGAAAATGCGTCAGGGTTGCAATGACATAGGAATCGTAGTTGCCATCACGTATAGATTGTGGCTTCCATGACGTCTGGATCGCGTTTCTCTTATTGTCGTGGTTGTCAACGACGATCCAATATGGATGACAACCACGAACTATACCATATATGAACCACGAAACTTTTAACACGACCAGCGATCCAGTTGTTCTGTCTGCAAATGTCTCAAAGATACACACACACACACACATGGGATTTTCGATATCAGCCCATGTCCTAACCTTTTTCCGATGGCTGGGTGACCGTTGAAATTGCCAAGTAGGCGGAGATCCGAAGTTATCTTCAGAACTTCCAGTCGAGACCGTTGAGCATTGCAAAGATCGTGAACATCCATAGGGGGCTCTATTGCTTCTTCGGATATCTGCTCCATGATCTCGAATGAAAGCGCAAATAAATGCATGAAGTAGCTTGTGAAAGTATCACTAAGGTACCACTCTTATAAGATGGCCATTCAATGGTCAAGGTGCCGATTCCAAAGGGTCGTGCTGATTCGGCAGGGTCGTGCTCGTTGCCCAATGGATTACGGGGAAGTAACGACTTTAGTGTGATTGCATGAGGGAGTAGAATGTGGCGCTGTTTCCGGAGGGGCTTGGACGAGGCGAGAAAAGGCCGTGTCACGGATAACGAAGGGTCGCGCTCGTTGCCCAGTGGATTACGGGGAAGTAGCGACTTTAGTGTGATTGCGTGAATAAGAAGAATGTGGCGCTATTTCCGGGGGGGGGGGGGGGGGGGGGGATGGGACGAAAAAATGTCATGGTTGCCTTCCAAAATGGATCGAGGTTAGCAATCACAACCCAATGTGTATGGCAACCACGATCGTTCCGTGTGGTCATCGTTCTCATGCACAGTGGGTCGTGGTTATGTTGGATGGATCGTGATTGTAAGTATAAAACCTGGAATTAAGCGGAAGATAATGAGGGAACGTGTTTATATAGGATGACAATATAACATGACAAGTACGACCCATATAACAGTCACAGCCAGATGAGAAGTTAACGTTGCCCCATCACTTCATTCACTGCCAGAATAAAGGCTAAAATCGCTGATAAACACGACCATATAACATAGCAACCATGACCCATGTAACATGAACACTACAACCCACGCAAACCACGACCCATCCAACTCCCTTACTGCCAGAAGAGAAGCTAAAGGTCGTGGATATGAGGACCCATATAACACGTCCCAGTCTGTATGACAACCACGACCCTGTTGTGTGATCGTGTTTAACATGCGAAGTAGATCGTAGGTTTTATCAACGTTGGATCGTTAATTAAACCATGAGGAAAACAACCCATTTGACACTAACACCACGACCCATACAACATGAGAACCATGACCCATATGAGACCAGAACCACACAATCCATATACCTATGATAACACCATGAATAACAATCTCCTTGTTAAATTTGTCGTGGCTCTCAGTTGTCCTGGATCGTGGTTCTCGTCCATGTTGGATCATATTCGACAACCACGACCATATGAGGAACACGACACATACATCATGGAAACCACTCAGGTGTCATGAGAACCATTACTGTAAGACCCGTATCTTAGACTGTACCGTTACATAGACTTCCGTGGTCTTTCCGGTCGAATTTCGGCAACCTTCGACCCTCAATCGGCGTTGCGCGCAACCTTGATTCACACGTCGTTAATCTGATTCGACTCAACCCGAGACTTGTACCATTGCGACTGCACCGTCGCCGCGGTTCCGATGCCGCAACTCGCGCGCCGAGGCAATACTCTGGCCAGGAGATGTGGGCCAGCGTTCGGTGCAAGGAAAACGCCGCGCGTTGCGAATCCCAAGAGAATCTCAATGGCTTGTCACATCCATCAATCAATCAATCCATCCCATCATGTCAAGTACACATCACCTCACACCCTTCCCCAAGCAAGCCCCAAAAGTCAAAAAGTTCTTACAAAGCCCATACCTCTCTTACACCTTTTACCCCAAAAGTCAAAAAGAGCCTCTTACACCCATCACCACCACATCCATCACCCATCTCTCCCTTTACAAGTCTCTCTCTCTCATTTTTCAAAACACTTTCCAAACAACCCCAAAACCCTCCATACGTATGAGCCTCTCCCTCTCTTTCAAAGCTCCAAGTGTGGCCCACCTTTCCATCCCAAGATCTCCCATCCTAGCCATCCATTCCTCATCTCCTCCATTGGAATTGAAGCTAAGGAGCTAAGGAGCCCATAGGAGCAAGAAGATCGAACGGTGGGTGCTCATAGCTTTTGGTTTTGATGATTTTAGGGCCCACTTATGGTGGGACCCATCTTGATGTATGTTTTGTATCTAGGAGGGGCCCATAGTGGCGGGGTCCCTCCCATTTTCACGGTTCTCTCTCTCTCTCTCTCTCTCTCCTTTTTCCTGGATTGCTAGCCCACTTAGGATCGATCCAGATCATCCAAATGAACTAGACAGTCTGGATGAAGGGATGATGCAAATACCAACCTTATTCAAGCTGGTAGCCACATGGTGTGACCACGTGATGAATGTGTTTCATCCACCGTCCAGCTAATTGGACAGTGAACCTCATCATGATTTATGCGTGAATTCACGCCGTCCGTACATGGCATGGCCATGATTTGGATGGGCCAGATGGGCCAGGACCGCTGGTCGGGATGTTGTCTAGACCGTCCAGCGGACCTAGACGAAGGCAAACCACGAATATCAGCTTCATCAAACTGACTGCTGACGTGGGCCCACCCCACCTGACATAGGCATTTGATCCAAACCATCCATCCCATGGCCAGGGATATGGGGCCGATTCAAATCTATGGTGGGCAGGCCATCCGTAGGACCCACCTGTACATGTGTTGTACCCAATCGTCCATGCTTCTGGACGTAGTTGGCTGGTGCACACCAGCTCTGCTGCAGTTGCATGTGGGGTCCACCTTGATTTGTGTATTTTGTATCAACACCGTCCATCTGCTAAGGACGGTGGGCCCCTGATGCAATGGCTCTAATCATGGTCGTCCGTCCACTGTTGGGACGTAAGGCTACCTTGATACATGTGTTGTGTCTGGACGGTGGGAATTTCATGATGTAGGTGTTTTTCCCTCGCCGTCCCTGCTGCCTCCTGCACGTGCAGTCCACCTTGTGGACGTGCTGCCTTGATACGTGGGACCCACCTTGGTATATGTGCTATATTTACACACCGTCCATCTGACGGTGCTGCATGGGCCACCCCATGACGCATGTTCTTGATCCACACCGTCCATCCATTTTTCAGATCATGGGACGTGTGGACCCCACTACAATGTATGGGTTTCACCAGGACCGCCCACGTGGGACCCACCTTTGCTGCATGTATATGATCCACACCGCCATTAACGGTGGGACCCACCTTTGTTGTGTGTTCTGATACACACCGCCCATCTGGGACCCACATGCAGCATAGCTGCTTCACCACGTCAGCAAGGTCCGTGGGTCCCATATGATATATATGTTGTACTCCACCGTCCAGTACGTGGACGGTGGGGTCCTGATGTATGTGTTCTATCTACATCGTCCTGTGCGTGGGACGGTGTGACCCACCGTGATGAACGTTCTAATTCACACCGTCCACTGTCCAGTATGTGGACGGTGGGTCCCACAATGATGTATGTGTTTCATCTTCACTGTTCATAGACGGCGGGCCATGATGTATGTGTTATGTCCAAATCGTCCATCTAATTGGCAAGCTTGTCTTAAGGCTTGAGACAAAAAAATAAGACAGATTTATAGATCAAGTGGACCCCGCCTCGATATACAAGGCCCATTTTGATGCATTCTAAGGCCCACGGGTTATGACCCATTGTAATGCGCATAAGGCCCATTGGTGCGGCCCATTGATGTGGCCCACTTGACGAATGAAAGGCCCATATGGTATGGCCCATTTGATGTATCTAAGGCCCAATGGGATGAACCTAAGGCCCATTGCAATGTGTAACCCCAACCTGGTTCATGTAATGATGTTTACGACTGGCAATGCCTTGGGAGCAATGTTGGTTTGACGTCCACATTGTAGAATAATGTTGGTTAAATGTCCGCATTATGATTCTCCCTAGGGCCCATTGTTAGGCCCATACTTGTAGGCCGTCTAGGCCCATCTCCTTATGAACAACATCTATCCCATATAATATGTTTAGTATAGTCCCATGATTCATGATCATACACATCATATGTATGCTTGATATGAGAAGTGACTGATCATAGCATATGCCTTCGGATAGATTGTTTAGGGGCTCCCGGTTAGGCGGTGTTGCCCCACATGAGCGCATGAGATGCGCAGGATTGCTGCATGAATGGATAGTGTGATTCATGCATTTAGCATTGTGTGACATGGTTACCGTACGCCCTAGCGACATTAGGGTCGTAGCCGCCACAGGCATATCGTGGTTGGCAGGATTGGATACCGGAAGTCTTGTTCTACATGGGGTGCTATAGATATCCCTGGGTGAAATTTCCTAAATCCTTATGGTACCAAGAGGTTGCTCTGACGTCTAGACCAAGTGGGTGCATGAGCGTCGATGGCCGATTACCAGGAGGTTGCGCTTTCCACTGTGTCGTGGTCGGTTGGAAGGGGGTACGACCTTACCCGCCCGAGAGGAGGGGGCAATGCTAGGCTGAGTTTGACCAGCTCAAGGAATGGATCAGCTATCGACGAGCTGCGCCCGATATTGGCAGGCGGGTAGTGAGGTCTCTTCCACTTACCTTATTGCGCGCGATGGGGCGGCAATCTGGTTTAGAGTGTACTAGACCCCGGTGATATCCCAGATTTTGAGCTGTACTGATATGTGGACTTAGATGAGGATTTGTATGCTTGAGTTGCATCTCGCATCGCATGGCCTTGGTATGGCCGACATCATTCATGCCTTGCATCGCATAGCCTCGGTACGGCTAACGGTATTCATGGATTTACCAGCATGTTCTGCATTACTCTGATACTGCATATCTGCATTACTACCTTGCGCACACACTTTCACCACCCTCTAAGCTTTCTATAAGCTTATGCACGACCGTTGCGTGCAGGTGATGCGAGGACGCAGCAGCGCTGAGGCAGGAGCGCAGAGCAGATCATTTTGGAGCTTTTGTCTATCATCATTGTATTTCCCTTTATGCTCATTGTATTTGTAAAGTTTTTAATCATAGTGGAAATGTGATGGAGTTTTTGGTTGTTGTTTGTGGGTTATGCCTTTGGTTATGCTTATGACAAATTTAACTGATATTGAAAATCCTCCTTATAGCATCCCAAGATCGGAACCTGGCGTATGGGCGCTGGGAGCCGAGAATGGGGTTCTACGGAGGTTGTCGGTGTCGGATTTGGCGATCAGGAATTTTGTGAGCCCGGTTTCCGAGTTTGGGGCGTGACAATGACCAATACAACTTGCAGGGTCTTGCGCACCGTAAACACAGTGAAGGTAACATGACAACCACAATCCATACAACATGGCGGCTACAACCCATATAACATTACAATCACCACAAACACGATGAAGGCAACACTACAACCACGACCCATATAACAAAATAACTGCTAGAAGAGAAGCTCAGTGATGCGTAAGACTCTGCGAGTGTCTTCCACTTAAGTTTACAATATAACAGAAAACACTGCACTTACATCAAATTTAACTGGAGCGTAAGCAATGACATGGGGGTTGTAGTTGCCATGACTTATAGTTCGTGGTTTCCATGATGTATGGATTGTGTTTCTCTCATTACCGTGGTTGTCAATGACGATCCAACATGGATGACAACTACGAACTATTACTGTAACAGCCCGGATTTTTTCCAACCTGGGATTAGACGTCCTTAGGCAATGGGTCGATCCTAACACCTTATTAACTTGTCAAAACTCAGTCCCAAAGGCTAAAATCGCTTGTGAACCCATTTCTTTCACAAATCCCACCCTTCACCACCTTGTTCTTTCAATTTTTCTAAGTACTTTCACATTAGAAGCTATCTTAAAGTTTAGGTAATGAAGAACAATACTTAAACTAAACATTGCTACAAAGGACTAAGTACCACCTCAGATCGAAATCACCCAGGACTAAATCCTTTAGAAATTAGGCGGGAATTAGCCAGTGTTAAACTAGAGTCCCTGTGAAATTATCACCAATCGCTTTAAATACGATCTGCAAGACCCAAAACTTGTAGAATCATTGACGCTAGGTTACCCTAAAATCTAGGATCAATCTCATTGCCCAGCTGCTCTCGGGAGCATCTCGAAACTCCGTATCAGATCTGGACTGCACGTCGGAAGTCCGATTAACACGAAGTTAAGGAATTAGGACCACCTTGCTGGGCTTGACAACCATCTCGGAAATCAAATCCAGACAGTGTCTCACGGCTGTTCGCTTGAGTCCGGTGCGAGAGAGTGTGAAAACAATTGTTTTCTTTACAAAATAAATATCTTGAATAGTAATCTGGAACGTGTTGCTTGCGGATCAGTTTTAAGCAACCAGACCGTCAGAATCAGACCAAATTACACCCTCGGATCAGGAGAAATTTCATACACATTTACATGTACTTGGAATCTCCAATCGAGATCCGCTGACCGTTGAACTGAAACAGGTCCGCCACGCGTGATATGGAATCCCGACCGAAATAAAAATTTAATTCCACCTAGATCCGATGTCGGTGAGCTTAAGTCCGACCTTTGGCTCAAGGAAGCTCGCTAGAAGTTCTCCGTTGAGCTGGAAAAGTCCCGCTTTAGTTATAAGCTAAGTATACTTTGACCTGGAGTCTATTTCGGTGAGTTTTTAAACTATATAAGGACCTTAAACCCTCTCTCATTGCAGCCATACGAATTTGAGAGAAACCCTAGAGAGAGAAGAAAGAAAAGAGAGAGATAGTGGGAGAGTTGTGGGAGATCATTCCTGCCTTTCTTCCTTGCTACCTTAGGTGCTTAACCACCTCATTCTTATCGCTTTCCCAGCGATTTCAGCGACTTTTCTAGGTAAGAAACCCTAACCCTAAGCTGATTTGGGATTTTAAGAGTTGTAGGTTATGAAATAGCTAACCTATGCTGTTCTATAGGTTGCCAAACTACCGTAGATGAAAGCTTAGCCAATCCATCAACTCTGTTACGATTCTACGACAAAAGGTGCGGACTTTAGGTGTATAGGTTATGGTTTTCAACACTTTCAATGTCAGATAATGATAGATTCATGATCTGCATGAAATTGCACATGTACAAAGTGCTGTCTGTTTTCCGTTTCGATTAAAGATGAAAAATATGGAATTCTACATACTCTAGGTATTTGTAGAAAGTACCGTATACGTACAAATTTTGGAAATGTGTTTGACATGATTAATTGTTGTATGAATATATTATATGCGGATAAATTACTTGTTTGGCGAAAGGACTCGCCCTAATACATGTCTTGCTTACATACACTATGTATGTTGAAATTGTGTATTCTAGAAAGTACCGTATACGTATAAATTTTGGAGATGTATTTGCCATGATTATTTGCTGTATGAATATATTATATATGGATAAAATACTTGCTTGGCGAAAGGATAGGCCTAATACATGTTTTGCTAACATACACCATGTATGTTGTAATAGTGTATTCTAAGTGTTTGTGAAAATGACCGAATGAGTATAGAATTCTCATTCGTACTTGCCATGACTAATTGTCATGGATTTATGATTGTCGTATTGGCGATACCCCTTTGACGAAAGGATTTGCCCAGAATCACGCCACGGCTACTATACGCTATATATGTTGAAATGGGTAGCCCAAGTGTTTGTGAAAATGTTCAAATGAATATGGAACTTGGATTCCTACTTTCGATGACTATCCGTCGTGGGTGTACGCGTGTTATGATTGGGGCAACTCCCTAGTGAAAGGATTTGGCCTAATGCGTATGTGATCAACATATGTCATGTATGTTGATGTATGTCTTTTAAAGTGTTTCTTGAAATGTCTGAATGAGTAGTAGTTAGCAAATTGTAATGTATAAGGGTGTTGAGATATGATTCTCAACTTCTTTTAACTATGTGTATGTTTTCCTTGGATAGTTGTGATTAGGAATTGAATATGTACAAACTCATGTTTGTGTTGTGCTTCATAACATGCTCAACTGCTTTTGTGATTTTATCTATGTAATGCATATGCTTAAATTCATGTTTACGTTGTATGATCCGTCATGGGTGATGGGGGAGTGGAGCAACGAGTGCGTGCAACAGCCCTGGCAACCCTAAACGGATAATACCAGACTTGATTGTATGATTTGAATCTTGATCCATACTGCTTTATCTATCTGCAATTAATTGTGTTTGGGGCTATGTTTATAGTCCAGACAACCGGTAATGAAAATGAATGCATGGTTGAGATTCATTTGCCACGTGAGATGTGTTCGACGAACCCGAGTCGTACTTCGGTTAGCGATAGTGGTTGGCCACACGAAGTGCTTATGCGCTTCATATCGTTCAACTTGTTGTGCGCTCGAGCTAGCCGATCTCGTCAAGCAACCCAATCTGTCTTATGTATGTTCACCATGTTTGGATGCTACTGCTTGAACCTAAGGTACCAAACTTACCAGTGAAATCCCTTTTAACCATGGTACCTCGATCCGCTAAGACTCATGAGCCGGGCATGGTGGTATGGGACACCGTGGTCGAGCTGTCGGCCTACGCTGGGGCCATGTGCCTCCCCGTAGTGACCAGTGAGCAACCAGACTCGTGAGCCGATTATGGTGGTATGGGACACTATATTCGTGTTGTCGGCCTACATTAATAAGGTGATTGGGGGAGTGGTGCAATAATTACGAGCAACAGCCCTGGCAGCCCTTTGTAGTGACCTCGAGCATACTCTGAAATTGTGGTGAGCTTTAGAGTTTTGTCGCGATGTATAGAGTATGAACTAGGCCTGTTTCTGTATAGTGATGAATCGTTAAAGAGGTGATGGGGGAGTGGTGTAACCTTTGTGTGTAACAGCCCTGGCAGCCTTTGCAGTGACCTAGAAAACGCACCATCGTCTGAGGTTAACTAGGACTGACGACCCTATAATGGATCATGTTTGGGAATGATACAAGGGAGGTACCTTAGTTTTCCAATCCTGCTGTTTGAAATGGACTAATAAATACTCAGTAATCATGCTCATCATGCATTGCATGTGCCTGGAAGATGTGGAGCACTGAGGGATGAAAGCATGCCGCGAAAGTAAGATGGTGTCGCACGAGGGAGGGTGTGGTGAGGGTATACATCATGACCGCATTCATACTTGCATTAATCAGAGTAGTTAGTAGTGTTTGATTTTACTGGTTTATTATTACTGCTTGACCGAATTGATAACATGTTAACCTATGTTTTATTGTTCCACTGAGTTGATCACTCACTCCCACGTTACGGGACGGTGTTCCGAACACCCACCAGACTTTGTCTGATTGCAGATGGCGACGCTACTCCTGAGGCGGAGCCGGACTTTTGTGACGACGAGGATGCTTTCTCGTATATGCGGTTTTCGAACGGCTTCATGTGAGCCGTGCCTTGATCGATGGGGTTACAGGGATGTTGACTAGATGACACTACACATTTGGTATCATTTGAATTGTACTTGTAATTCTTTAACCTGGTAACCTTATCACACTCTGGAGACTTACCATAGTTTTTATATTTTATATATCTATCACAGTCTTCCGCTTACAATTTAACTGTCTCTGGAGTATGATATGCTTTTTTGGCTTAATCTCACTCATGTTCAATGCACTAATACAGACAACATTCAATCATCATTCATTTTGTTGCATAAGTGATGCGTTGGAACTCGGGAGTTGAGTTTATGCTCGACCCCCGATTTTCAGGGCGTTAGAGTTACATATATGAACCACGAAGATATTGACACGACAACAACGACCAATATTAACACGACCAATAATCCATCAATCCAGATGTTCTTTTTTCTAATCTCTCAAACGACCAATATATATATATATATATATATATATATATATATATATACACACACACACACACACACACATGGGATTTTCGGTATCTATGTATTCCATGTCATAACTTTGACGGGGAGATTTCTGTACACTTCAACGAGAACAGATCAAAATATATGGATGAACAGATTTCCATACACTTATAACTCATAATATAATTTCTCAACCACACCTCTCTATAAATGCGATGGCAGATAGAAAACTCTCCACGGACAACTACGACCCATCTCACTCTCCAACCCATTATAGATGACAATAAGAAGAAGAAACATCAAATACGCCTATCCATTCATCATTCAACATTAAATCACTGTTTGGCTTTCTTAGCTGGTCTACCTGACGCCTCTTCTCCTTGTTTTTGTGGGAACGCAGCATCTTCTGCTCTCGACTGCTTCAGACAGTCATATGCAATTGTGTTTCTAAATTTTAGAATTTCCTCCTACAGAATCAGAACGAACTAATATTCAAACAAAGTACAAAGCAATCAAGATTGAATGTAGAAAAATAAATATATCTTACATGCGTAAAGTCAATTGCACTCATACTGCAAAGGAAGTCTATATATTTTAGCATGTATACACCGCAATCGTCCGAGTTTAGTTGCGTAGGCCTGTCAGCGGATGGCTTCACAATCCATGGCTTCTCCCACCTAACTAATCCATCATCAAGAACATGGAATAACCACCTCAGTCCGTCCGTTACTTGCGCGACGACCAGCTTGTTTTTCTCTTCCAATTCGGTACTCAAGCTGTCGTACAAAGTGACTTCTCTCTTCCTCGGATAAACAGCAGCCATCAGCCCGTGCTGATTTCTTGCATTAAGAGGGATGTACACCTATGACGCACAACAAATACAACAACAGTTACAGCATTGCCCTTCAAAAATGCATCTAATCATTGAACTCCATGTACGTGTGCAAGAAACTAAGATCTCATCACATTATACTTCCATAGAGGTTTCGGTTTATAGTCTACTATTTCTATAAGCACTTCAGACAACGTTTCAGTCTTCATGCTGCCACAATCCTTATGGTTCCCAGCGTCATAAGTTCACAGCAGGTCAAGTTGTTGTTCCATGCATTGCTATTGATATATTGAATATTGTTAGAAACAGAAGTGATTAATGACATTTTGAAGATAACTATGGTCCTCAAATTCACCCTACCGTAAATAGCGATGAGACAAATGTACATTCCTGTCTACCTCTCCCTCGTTCATCCTAGCGCGCTGATAGGTATCTTAGGTATCGGTCTATGGCCTACGTAACGAGGAAAATGTCTGATGCAACTATAATATTCATACATTAATACGAAGAAATGAAGGAGAAAGGGTAGAAACTTACCTCAGAGTCGACCCATGAATTTCGGTCATAGACACTTTTCAACCAGACGACTGAACCTGACTCTCTGACCACTCTCAACTCGTTCTCTTCGGCATTGCTAAGAGCTCGATGGAGTTCACTGAGCCCCTGATGAGGCTCATTCACAGTTAAAGCTCTGTCGAGATCCGTTGTATCGCGACGTGGTCTCCCTTCATCACTGAGTTGCGGGGTAACGATGTTGATCTGTAATAAAATGACACATTATCTATGGAGTTCATAATATAATGTCCGCTTTAAACGATGATCCAAATGTAATTTCACGTACAATTGTCTTATTTACTTCATCCTTTGGCAGGTTCATATCCTGCTTCATTTGCGCCCGTAGCGCAACATTCTCATCTCTAAGATGGGTCATCCCAGCTTCAAAACTAGAGAGTTGGCTGATCCCAGCCTCGAAATTGGAGACTTGTGATAAAATCGTATTTTAGAGGAAATTACATACAAAATGACTCGTTAGCTATTAAACCAGAGACAAATCACGTACATGTTTTGTATGTATATCCTATCTTGTCCACTTTGGGTCGTGGATCAACTAGACCCATGGTGGATGATAACCACGACCAATCACACATGATAACAACGATCCATCATTGACATTAACCACGGTCCAAGGTGGAACACAACAACGACCAAATTTCTATCCCATACACATTTATTGCTTCTGTCTCCTCTGTAAGCTGCGTCATCTCCTCATTCAAGTAAGCACTCTCATGGCGGAGGACTTGTTGAATGGGCAAGGGCATATAACATCGACCCTCACTGGATCATAACCACGACCAAAAAAGGAACACAACAGCGGCCAAATATGACAAGGGAAAAATTCTATTTTATATACCTTTATTCCTTGAATTTCCTCCCCAAGCTGCCTCATCTGCTCCAGTAGTGAAGCATTCTCTCCGATCAGAGGGCTGGTCGAAGGAAAACTATCCTGTAATGAAATCGTATATCAGAAATGGCTAAAACATGGCCACTGGAGCCTGGTTGTCCTCCATAGTGGGTCGTCGTTCACATCCATAGAGGTTCGTGGATGTCAACAAAGATCCACTATGTATGATAATCATAATCGACATTGGATGGAAATAGCGATCGCGATGGATGATGATGCAATCCACACTGAATGATAATCACGATCCACATTTCGTATAAACCACGTTAATTGTCTACATAGAAGACTACCATTTTATATCGATCGCAACTCATCCAAGATCCACTGTGCATGTCAACCACGACCCCCGGTGTATGATAACAACAATTCAAGATATATTCAACTTCATATACCTTCATTGCTTGGATCTCCTCTCTCAGTTGCTTCATCTGCACCTGCAGTGAAGAATTGATCTCCTCTCTGATTTGCTTCACATGCTCTTGGAGTGAATCATTGATATCCTCTCTGATTTGTTTCACCTCCTCCCGCAGTGATGCACTGATCTCCTCCATGAGTTGCTCCAACTAATTCTACAGTGAAGCATTGATCTCCTCTCCATGCTGCCTCACCATCTCATGCAGTAAAGCATTGATCTCCTCTCCATGTTTCTTCACCTGCTCACGCAGTGAAGAATTTTCTGCACTGAGAGGGTTGATCAAAGAGACAATGTCCCGTAATAAATAAAATAACTATTATTATGTATTTCAATATGTCTTTCTATAAGGAACCCAACCATGATATCATGTATGTGAACCACGACACGCTCTGGATGACAACAATGATGAATAAGTGTCATGGTTATTACAAAGAGTGGATCGTGTTTCTCGACCGTATCAGATCGTGGTTGACAGATATGTCGGTGAGAGCTCCGATCAAGGATAGGGTCGTGGTTATTAAGACCAATGGGGCGTGGTTGATGTCCATGTTAGGTCGTGGTTCAACCTCACGAATCTCGTGGATGAACACCACGATCCATTGTGTACGATAAGAACAATCCATATTTCATCTAAACCACGAACCACGTTACACGACCCTAGGCCATCAATGTTGTGTCGTGGACCCTAGGCACATGAAAATCATGACTCGTCCTGTATGATATTAACGAACCTTAAGCTTATGACAAGCACGATCCATTTTTCATTTTCCTTTACATGAGCTATTAGCAAATAGGTTAGATGAAGCAAGGTGATTTCACGTACGTGTTTTGTATTAATATCATCTCTCTTCGACGTCACTTCTTGTAAAGATGCATAATCCTCCATGAAGTGCTTTATTTCTACTCAAGACTCGTTAATCTGCTTCAATTCACCCTTTATTCCTTGCACTTTAGTGGCGAGGAAATCAATCTGCTTATTCAATTTCCTTATTGCGGATCTTGTATTCTTATTATCTTTCAGTTCATTCCCAAAATGGGCAGATTTCCCATCAAGCTGAGTTGTATTTTTCAGTTCCAAGAGGGAGGCTGTAAGATCAGCCTCAGCTCTATTTCTTACGTCATCCTCCGTTGTCTCTGCCATGGGTGCTGACCGCATAGCCTTGTCCTTCGTTTGAATGTCGTCGTCGGTTATACTCCTGACAACCTCGCCTTCCGCTTCTTCGACCGTTGGTTGAAGATCTAGAGCTAGCACCACCTGCAGAGCAAAATTGATTAATTAATTAATTACAAACATACTGCATGATTCAAGTTACAATACTAATTGAATAAATCTTACCAGCACAGCTGTGAAGATGACGGATATTGCATCATATCTGCCTGACTTCCTGTGACACCAGTTTAGTATTCGTAGAATCCTTGTAGGCAGTCTTCTAACGGCCCACCTACAATCACCAGTGAGTTGAGGGAACCGTTCGTAGGACCAAATCTGTATAAGAACAATTATCATGCATTACATCTTGGTTAACATGTATGGAGGAAAAAAGGAAAAAATACGAACTCAAAGTATGAATCAGGACAAGAATGACGTACTTGTAAGGCAAATGCGCATCCGCATATGTTGTATGTTTGGGGTACTGGCCAGTTACCCTTCCCCCCAGAATACCGCTGGACGCAGCGTTAACCCCATTCTTCAAATAATCATACCCCACACTACCCCAGGGGTAGTTATTAAAATAATTTAGGTCATTAACCATGTCGATAAATGTATCAATATAGTTATTCTTTTGCGGAGATCCAACAAATAGACTCTCAATGCAAATTATTAGTGCCAGCTTCACCGCGTCCATATGTTCGTCTTTATCGGTGAGTGACAAATAGGCTTCTTTTAGTTCTTGTTTACTAACACCCCCTTCTCTCAAGTAGGTCTCCCTAATGCGCGTTCCTACCTCTGATCCTCCAACCTCAGCACGACCGCTACCATCTATCCTAAGTGGAGCAAACTTCAGACCCATTATTAGAGCAAAATCAAGCTCTGCAAATCTTATCTTGGTGCCCTGAACATCGAATTTCAGATCAACAACATGCCTTTACATTAGGCAATGCATGATCTGAGACTGTGCCATCCACTCGGTCACTAGAAAGTCCAGTAGAAATCCAAAATAGGTGCCTCTAAATAGTTTATTTCAATCGGGTTTCTTCTCTATATCTTCAACCAGGACTTTCAGAAAAGTGACGGAGCACTTGGGAGAGACCTGTGCCTTTTCGAAGTCTAGGCATGTTGTCATGGTTGGCTTCTTTCGACCTGCATTCCAATATGGTCGTGGATTGTTAATTAATAATTATAGGTGGTCTTGTAAAATCTAACGTCTGTCGTATTTGTACTACACAGTAGATCGGGATTGAAATCTACGAAGGGTAGTGTTTATAATGAGTTATAACATGGTTCGTTGTTGTCATATACGCTGGATCGTGGTTGTCATCTGTGCTGGGTCGTGGTTGACAGTCGTGCTACAGGGTTCGTTGATGTCATTCATGTGCCCGTCGCCAACGATCCATTAGGCATTATGGCATACAGGTCGTTGTTGTCGTCTACATTGAATCGTGGTTCACAGGCACGACCAAGACAAGATGTGATCCACGATCCACTTAAACTGTCAACTACGACCAATTATGCAACAAACCATGATCACGACACTGATCGTGGCTGTCATGCCATACATATCGTTGATGTCATATGCATTGAGTCGTGGTTCACAGCAACGAGCAGATAACATAAAACCCACCATACAGTATACACCGTCCCTGCCACGATACACTGACCCTGTGAACCACGATCCATTCTGCATATCAACGCTGATCACAACAACGATCATGATTGTCATGCTATACATCTCGTTATAGTCACATACTTTAAGTCATGGTTCACAGCCCAGACCCACATAACACAATGGTCACCGTACACCGTCCATGTCAACCATTACCTTGCTTTGCCATTTATACTGACTGAACTGCACTGAGGTTGTAGATGTACACGCTAAGTGGCGATGGAGGGGCCCAGTGAAGGAGATTCAAAACCAGTAGAAATGGGTTAGGGATAGAGAAAGTGAAGAGGTCCCAGAGAAGAAGCAGTAATATATAGTTGGTGTTCCTTATGGGGACTAGCGGTAGAAGTTTTGCGTTTCAAAATAAGCGTCCATATAAGCGTCCGTTGATCTTTTGCGTTTGTCATGGAATCGTAAGTGTCTATAAGAGCGTCCGTTGATGTTCTGCGTTTGTCATGGAATCGTAAGCGGCCGTAAGAGCGTCCGTTGGTGTTCTGCGTTTGGGATGGAATCGTAACTATCCTTAATAGCGTTCGTTGATGTTCTGTGTTTGGGATGTAATCGTATGCGTCCAGAAAAGCATCCGTAAGCGTCCAAGTTATAGTCGGTGTTCTGAAAGTCACATCGAAGTGCCTTTTCTCTGATCCGCACCGTCCATTTTATTTGTAACATCAAGAAACCTAAAGAATGGTCAAGATATTGGAATCCAATAGACCACAACAGTTCAACCAATAAATTCCCACAATTAGAACGCCATCTTTCGTGTATGTACATGCGACATATTACTTCCATACAAACAAAGATATATGGTGTCCACATAGTTATCGACACCTTCTAGCCGTTAATTTCGGTGTGCTCAACTCCGCATATATGTATACAAGTGAAATGCCATATTCTCTTTTCCAGGAAAACGAAGTCGATAGTTTGAAACATGACAATAGCGATCCATATAACAGGAAACAATGATCCATAAAACATGAAAACCACGATTCATATAACATGACAACAACGATCCATAAAATACGACAACAACGATCCATGGTTGTCGTGTTGCATGGATCGTGATTAACAATTCGCATGCGTCGTGGTTGTCATATTTGTCATGGATCGTGGTTGTCATCTGTACCGGATCGTTGTTGACAACCATGTCACTGAGTACAGCACGACCGATTATCAAGACAACCACGATCCGGAAAAGATAAATACCACGACCTATGTTATGTACACTATTCCGATCTTTGAGTACGTAGTTCATATGCATAAAAGCTCTTGATTATCGTCCACATCAGGTACTATTTGTAATGATACATGGGTCCCCACTGTCATTGTATATGGGTAGGGGTTGTGAGGTTATATATGTTGTGGTTGTCACGATACATGGACCCTGACTGGAATGATACATGGGTCGTTGTTGTCGTCTTACATGGGTCGTGGTATACGTGAATCATTGGTCGTAGTTGATATGGGATGTGACCGTAATGTTAAATGGGTCGTGGTCCCAGTTGTAATGGATCATGGTTTGTCGCGCTTGTTGATCCGACGCTGACAACAACGACCTAATGAGAAAGACGACACATAATATTTCAATCATGAAGGTATCGTCATGACAGCCATGACCCGTTGTTGAGTTCACATTTTCCTATATTGGTCGTGGTTCAACGGCACAAAGGATCTTGGTTAGCATACACATTGGAAAGTAAATAACATGTAACAAAGTTGATGAATCAATAAATCAATAAAATAAATACATATATTACAGTTCACATTACATTATCACAAGCAACAGAAAATAAAAAAAATGTCATCACCAGCCTCGGCCTCATCCTCAGCCAGCAGAGACGAAGGTGGATCGACGACGATTTTGATCTATTCGTTTGCATCTTGAGCATCTGGGTGTTGGCCCATCTTCTCACTGAGATGTAATTCGAACCTTCACCTCGTCCGAAATGTCTCGTGTAAACTGGCCGCCCGTACACTTCATTTCCCTTAGATTCACTACATCGGTCATTACCCGTGCGGTGATGCACTTCCGAGCTGCATCACCGTACACAACTTTAATTATCAAATTGAATTCAACCGACGCAGTCTTCGTAATCTTAAGGTAATGAAGCACATTAGGTCGTAATCTTATGGTAATGAAGCACGGTAGATCGAGGTTGTCCTACACGTTGGGTTGTGGTAATTAATCACACTGGATCGTAGTTGTATCCAGTGCCATATCCCTGACGAGCACGACCCATAACAGCTGGCAACCACATTCGTGACAGGTGGTAGCCACGATCCAAATACCGTCACAAACATGATGTCGTGGTTGTCTACCATACAATTTTGGAGGTTTGATCAAGGTGTGCCCTACGTTACACTCCCTTTCGCGTGACCACCAAAGTACCTCGGCTTCCCGACTCTATCCTTCCTCTGCCTTGGCAGGTGCCTACCTACAGTTGAAACGAAATAGAATACTAACCACGTAGTGGAAGAGGCTTTAAGACGAGAGAAGCGAAGAGGAGAAACAGCGTCGCTCTCCTGCTGCTGGTCCTTGGATCTTGGCTTTTCTAAATAAACAAAAGAAGAGGAAGTCGAGGGTCTTTCAAATGTATATTAGTGCGACATCTGCCCCATCCGAGGCTCGGGGTGCAAGTGATGGGTGGTCTGTGGGGCCCAACAAGATGTATGTGCTTCGTCCAGGCCGTTCGTTTGGTTTAAAATATCATTTTACAGCTTGAAACGAAAAGCGAGAGTGATACAACTCTCGGGTGGACCACACTGCAGGAAAATTATTGTTATTGGATATCCACCACTATCATCCCCCTAGGGCCCACCGTGATTGGATCATGATTGTTTTGGTCTCCTGCCATACAGAAATCCGTAGAAATATATGGACGACATGGATGAAACACGTACTTGGTGGTGGGGCCCACATAGCGTTGAGCGCCAGCCATTGGACGGTGTCCCGGGGTGTATCCAACCCGTCCGTTTCTCTAGGGTTAAGGTAGCGGGTGACTTCTACTTCACGCTAGGAATGTACAATTCCTGAACCAGGGTCCGAGGCATTTTTATCCAAAAAAAGTCAAAAAGCTGTCAGAAGGCCCTTTAGAGAATATATGAAGTGTCATAGAGAACGGGGTAATTTTCCCAAACCTCGAGGCGAGTACGGTGAATTTCCCTTCTAGTATCCATAGGTGGTGAAATCCCAATGCGTGAGTGTGTGGGGTGTGTGTGCGTGTGTAAAAAATAAAAATAAAAATAAAAAAGCTCGTTTTTTGGCTTTTATCCTGAAATGATGCGTCAAAACGGGTGGATGGTGTGGATAAAACCCATAACATCACAGTGGCCCCTCAGACCCTTTTCCTTTTCTATCTACGGACGGGCGGGAGTAGTACCCAATCCGTGACCCTGATGGATGGATTTGGTTCACATGTCTTTGGGCCATGCTGGGTTGGCTTAGCTGCTTTCTACCCGTGTGTGGGCTCCAACAAACCTCTCTTGGATGAGTTTGGACGAATATAAAAGGGGAGTTATGGGGGTACTCTGGCTCCGTGGGAAACTGATACTCAGGCACCTAGATATGCTACACGTGGAATATATTAACTCTAATTAAACTGACCATATTGGGTAACGCCTGTCACTAAGCTATAGCTCGAAAATCACGTTGTTTAGACACTTCTGACGTCTGATTGTTTGACACTTGTGTTGGAAGAAGTCCCTCGGGTATTTTTCATTTCTACCCGTCCAATAAATGTCTACCAATCTGGTAATTAGATAATCGAATAAGCCTAACATTTGACTTATAATAGATCTAAGCTACTACTCCTAATTTGATCGGTTGAATTTGAATTAATTAATTACAAGCACACAAACTTTACAATTTCAAGTGCCTTCGTATCAATCACACCGTGACGAGTATCGAAGTGTTTCTCGTACAAAAATTTCAAAGAACCATCAATTGCTTTTGTTTATAACAATCCAACTCTCTACCATGATCAGACATTTATCATGCTCCTTTAATGACTAATGTCATTTAGGTACACCCTGATCCATTAGCTCAAGTGGTAGACTGAGTGAAAGATACCCGTTTCAATACCGAGGCCTTGGTATCGATCCTTAGTGAGGGTGGCTAACAGTGAAGTGTGAACTGATAGTGGGGTGTACTAACGAGCTAACAAAAAAAAGAAAAAAAATAAAACGTCATTTAGGTTATGAAATCTTCAGAGGGCCCAAATATTTGAACGGTGTTGATTAGGGTACGTGTATGCCATGTGAAAGTGGACGTGTGCCCAGCTCTGGATGGTCATACTCTTGCGGAGTATCAGGAAATGTTCTCTTTAAAAGTTTAAAACCATGGTGTAATGATAACGGCCCTATAATGGTGGGTGTTAAAAAAGGGAGATGATAAGCTAGAAACGCCTCTATCGTATTATGATAGTGCTCCCTTTCCACTGTACACATGGAGTGAGGAACGGAAGATCTGAATTGTACACCTAGTGGACCCTATAGTGGATGGTCCATGGATAAAAATCTATCACGGTTGGACATTCTGGGCATCGGCTTCCTAAACCTTTCCCAGTGAATGTCAACCTTGCAGTATTTCATAACCGTTGAATTGAAGGCTTTTCATGATATGAGTAAGATCATCGAAATCGTGTATTTTTTCCGTGATTTGATAAACCAAAGTTGGGACCAGTAGGTATACGGTGCTGATTGGCTGCTTTCCATTCCATGTGGGGCTCCATCGACTTGGGTTTCCCACGCCCTTGCTACGGTTCGAACATGGCCATCCGTTTGGCCAGCTCATTTTAGGACAGGAGCCCAAATAACAGGCAAATCTAAAGTTTTAGTGGACCACAACACGGAGAACAGTAGTGATAAATAAATAAATAAGCCTTCCATTAGAAATTTGTTGGGGTCCGGTGAAGTTTTGGATCAAATTGGAATTTGTACTTTCCTCAAAGAGGCCGAGTAACCCGACGAATTGGTTGGATGGCATGTAAATATCGAGATGGGTCCTGGAAAGGTTATGACAGTGGGCGTCTTTGTCTTGTTGCTTTCTGTTGGGTTGTTCACTTGATTGTTTCCTGTTATGTTGTTCGCTTCAGCTTTCGTTCTACCTCGTCCTAAAACTAGCAGAAATTAAACCTGTTGTGTAGTTCACTTGAGCTTTGGATCTGCTTGGTCCTCAAATGAGCTGAAAATCTGTTGTGCGGTTCACTTTAGATTTGGATCTGCCTAATCCTACCCTAAAACCTGTTGTGTGATTCACTTGAACTTTGGATCTGCCTAATCCCTAAATAAGTTCAAAACGAATGTACAGCAGGCCTGATCCAGCTTAGACCTGCACAGTGAAATGTCATCGTACGTTGCGTATATGACATCCACTCCATCCATCGGGTGAGATTTTTGCTTTTTGGAAGTTAGGCTACCGGAAAAATAACATCTTAAGGTGAGCGAAACAACCAGAAACAATGACGAGAGTATGCCAACCATAGAATTGCTTGTGGGGCCCAAAATATTCATTATATTCCGTTGAGCCCATTCATCAGCTGTGAATCACCGGGATGAAGGGACAAGACAAAATCTTCTGGTCTAAAACTTACGTGGGCCACACAACGTAGGCGTGATTTTACAAGGTTCTTCGCAGTCTCGCCTACCTGAATTTAAGACCCATATGATTTTTGACGTGTACATGTTACGCCAACCCACACCTGATGGAGGGAATGAACTCTACACACACAACGCGGAGAACTCCGCGAGGCTAAGGTTTGTACATGTTGCATTCATTATGTTATGCCTTAAAATCCAGCACTTAGGTTAGGCAAACCATGATCTCACATTCCAAGATACAATTTATAATTTAAGCATTTATATTCAAAATTTTATGAATATTGCATGTTAACAAACCATAATTTTATAATTTTCACAAAGTACTTAAATGTTATTACAATAATCTTGACTTTCATCTAAACTTTTACCATAGAATTTTTATTTTTTATTTTTTCCTTCAATGAATACAAACCGAAAAGGAAAACCTAAAGCTATGCATACTTCTAGATTTGTGCTTCACCATGCTCCCCAACTAGACTTGGTAACTTGAAATTTAGTATCCACAGTAATGAATGAGCTTATAAAGCTTAGTGGGATAGCTGTTGGGGGCATTGGGCAAAAACCTTAGGATCTCGCCTCCCAAAAACACTAGAATTATGAGATATAATAAAGCAATGAAATAAATCAAAGCACAAACCACACGACACAAGAGATTTTACGTGGAAAACCCTCGAAAAGGTAAAAACCACGGAACCTAGTCCGGAGCAACAATTCACTATGAAGTAGAACGTTACAACCGATTACAAGCACACACCGCTTGGATCAAACCTTCTTCACTCACATAGGAGTGACTAAACAATAAGAGGATAATGAAAACGGAGAGATCTCACCGATCACGAGGACGTAGAAGCGTTGAGACGTCGACCACGCATTAGATCACCTCTACGAGCAGAATCCTCCCTTCCACAAGCTTCCTCTCTCTCTCTCTCTATCTCTCTCTCTCTCTCTCTCTCTCTCTCTCTCCCTTGATCTTTTTCTCCCTTCCACTTATTGGAATAACTTTAGAAAGTCTTTGCATACCCTAGAATAGCCTTAGGAAGCCCTATTTATAGTTTAGGCAACTCCTCTTTTGCACATTTGCGAAACTGCCTCAAATTTACGCAATCCACACCAAATTCGTGCAGAATCTGCGTAACCCTCGACTAGTTGAGCCGGGTCTTCGACTGGTCGAAGGACCTCTTCGACCAGTCGAGGCAAAAAAATAGAGCTTGCTAGACTTTGAGTCGAGCGAACCTCGACTGGTCGAGTAGCGCAGTGAAAGACATCCATTTTACAACCAGCTGCAGTACCTCTCCTCTGAACTGAGGAGGAAAACCCCATTAAATCTTCCCTTTCGGACTCAGGAAGAATTTGCCTTCTTCAATCCAACCAGGTTTCTACAAACCTCGAACTTGCCTTGAGTAACGCCTTGGTCATCATATCTAACCCATTATCGTCCGTGTGAACCTTCTCAAGCTGTAACACCTTCTGTTCCAAAGTATCCCTGATCCAGTGATACCAAATTTCCATGTGCTTTGACTTGGAGTGCTGACTTGGATTATTGCTCAAGTGTATAACACTTTGACTATCGCAATAGACCATGAACTGCTCCTGCTTCATGCTAAGTTTTTGTAGGAAGCTCTTCAACCAAAGCATCTCTTTACATGCCTCTGTGACCGCAATGTACTCGGCCTTTGTCGTCGACAATGTTAAGACCTTTTGTAGCTTGCTCTGCCAAGAGACCTCTCCCCCTACAAATGTAAACATGAACCCCGATGTAGACTTCCTGAAGTCTATGTCACCTGCCATATCTACATATGTGTAGCCTTCTAACACAGGTTTTCCGTCACCATAGCATAGGCTCAACCTGGATGAGCCTCTTAGATACCGCAGAATCCATTTCACTGTTGCCTAATGTTTTTGTCAGGATTACTATGATACTGGTTGACAACACCCACCGCATATGTTATGTCTGGGTGCATACACTCCATAGCATACATCAAACTTTCTACCGTTGACGCATAGGGTATCTTCCTCATCTCATCCACCTCTGCCTTCGTCTTTGGACTCTGCTTGTCGCTCAATTTGAAGTGACCATCCAGTGGAGTACTGATCGACTTCGCTGCATTGAACCATTGTAGAACTTTCTCAATATACCGCTCTTGTGACAACCAACTTTTTACTGCTTCTATCACGGGTTATCTCCATTCCTAGGATCTATTTAGCCGGGCACAAGTCTTTCAACACAAACGACTTGCCCAACTCATGTTTTAGCCTGTCAATCTTCTTGATGTCTTTACCCATGATAAGCATGTCATCAACGTATAACAACAGAACTAAGAAATCACCATTTGAGAACTTGCGCGTGAACATACAGTAGTCTGACTCCGTTCTGTCATATCCATGCTTTAACATAAACGAGTCGAACGTCTTGTACCATTGTCGTGGAGCCTGTTTCACCCCATACAAGCTCTCCCTAAGCCTACACACCATATACTCTTTGCTATTGACTTCGAACCCCTCTGCTTGGTGCATGTAAATCTCTTCTTCCAGGTCACCATGGAGAAAGACAGTTTTAACATCTAATTGCTCTATCTCCAGATCCATGCTAGTGCCAACTCAAGAACACCCATATGGATGTCATCTTCACCACTGGTGAGAATATCTCCTCAAAGTCTATACATTTTCTCTGACCAAACCCTTTCACCACAAGTCTGGCCTTGAACCTCGTTTATAAATTTTTTGCTCAATCTTCTTTCTGAACACCCACTTATTGCTCAGAGCTTTCTTGCCCTTACATAATTTCACCATATCATAAGTGTGGTTCTTATGCAAGGATTTCATCTCCTCTTGCATAGCTTTCAACCACTTCCCCTTATGCTTGTCGGCTAGGGACTCAGAATAATCTTCTGGCTTTCCCCTATCAGTGAGCATAATGTACTCATACGGCGAGTACTTCTTGGATGGATGTATGTCCCTAGATGTCCTCCCCACCTGTGGCTCAACATGTGGATCAGGTGGGGCCTGCTCCCCCGGTCCATCTTCTGTAGGAACTCCCTCGTCCTCTGCACTTTGTTGTACTCCCTCGTCATCAGGCACCATAGGAGGAGTAACCAGATCCATGTTCTCTAGCTCACCTGAACTAAGTCGGGTCTTCTCTAGCTTACAAATGTCTTTTATACATTGATCTTAAAAGAAAACCATATCTCTGCTCCTGACGAGCTTCTTCTCGGTCAGATCCCATAATCTGTAGCCGAACTTTTCATCACTGTACCCCAAGAACACACATTGCCTGATTTTCGTATCGAGCTTAGACCTTTCGTCCTTTAGTACATGAACGGATGCCCTGCATCCAAACACCCTGAGATGACTGTACGATAGATCTTGTCCAGTCCACACCTTCTCAGGTACTTCTCCATTCAATGGGGCTAATGGAGACCTGTTTATCAAATATACTGCCGTGTGCATTACTTCTCCCCAGAATGTCTTGGGCAACTTTATATGGGATAACATGCATCTGATTCTCTCTACAATGGTGCGATTCATTCGCTCGGCCACACCATTATACTGGGGGGTCTTAGGAACCGTCTATTCATGTCGTATCCCTAGGGACTTATAATACTCATGGAAGTTATAAGACCCGTATCCTAACCAGTTGCGTTCGTATGCTTTCGTGAGCCTCCTGGTCGAATTCCGGTGACCCGCAATCTTTTATCAGCAGTTGCACACGACTCCGAGTCGTATCCCATATTCCAGAGTTGGCTCGACCCAAGACTTGTACTAGTGCGACCGCACCATCACCGCAGTTCTGACGCCTCGTCTCACGCGCCGAGGTGAACCCAGCCCACGAGATGTGGGCCGACGTTCATTTTGAAGAAATGTCGAGCATTTGCAATCCTAAGAGAATCTCTACAACATGTCTCATCAATCAATCAATCAATCACTCAATCAATGCTTTCTTTCTCCCTAAGTCAAGTAACCACTAAGTCAACTCTCTCTCTCACCCTCTCTCTTACACATCCATACATGTCAAGTACATCACTCACCTCACCCATCACTCACCTCACATCCATCATTCCATCACCCATCTCACTCTCTCCTTACAACCATCTCTCTCTCTTTCTCTACACCATTTTTCCAAGTAACAAATCCCAAGCAAAAGAGTGTGGAAGTCCAACATTTCAAAGGAGAGAAAAGTGAGTGTGTGCGGCCCACTTCCCACCCCAAGAACCATCATCCTAGCCATTCAAACCTCATCATCTTCCATCAAAGAGAAGCACAAGGAGCTTGGTGTTCCATCGGATCAAGAAGATCGAACCGTGGGTGCTTCTATAGGCTAGATTTTCATGTTTTGATGATGGGCCAAATGAGGCCTACCGATTGATGGTATGGATCTCACTTTGGACCCTTGATGTGGCTGATGGCCCACCTTGATTTTTATTATCATTCCATGATGGGGCCATTCTCCATGGACCCCATCATGATGTTTACTTTCTAGTTTAAAAAGGGGTTATCTAGACCTTCTATTTCAGTGGAGAAAGGATCTCCACCGTTGATTTTGATCGGTGGGCCCATATGAAATGGGACCCACATGATGTATGATTAAATGCATGGAAGGGAGGGCCCATAGTGCCGGGGGTCCCTCCATCATCACGTCTCTCTCTCTCTCTCTCTCTCTCTCTCTCTCTCTCTCTCTCTTCCTTCTTTATTTATTTTGTGGCCCACATGAGTGTTCGTGGTGTCCGAACCGTCCATCAAATGGACCCCATGGTCGTCCAAGCCATGTGGGCCCTACCTTGGGACGATGGGAAAAACACAAATGTCAGATTTATTCAAATCAAGTGGGCCACATCCATGTGGGACCCACCTTGATCAACATGTGAACCCTGTCCATCCAGCGTCCCTGGGCGCTGGACGTGTTCACTGGAGTGTGAACGCACAGTGAGGTGTACTAACAAACAAAGAAATAAATGCATGTATGTTTGATTTTAGACTTTTGGGGTGGGCCACTCATACAGGCCCCACATTGACGTATGGCCTTAATCCCAGCCATCCATTCCATTCCTTAGATCGTTTTAGGCGTCAAACCTAAAAATGAAGCTGATCCGAATTTTTGGTGGGCCATAACATAGAAGTGTAACGCCCTGAAAATCGGGGGTCGAGCATAAACTCAACTCCCGAGTTCCAGAACATCACTTATGCAACAAAATGAATGATGATTGGATGTTGACAGTATTCGTGCGTTGAACATGAGTGAGATTAAGCCAAAACAGCATATCATACTCCAGAGACAGTTAAATTTGCAAGCGGAAGACTGTGATAGATAGATAAAATAGATAACCTATGATGGGTCTCCAGAGTGTGATAACATTACCAGGTTAAATAAATATAAGTGCAGTTCTAGAATATACCAAATGTGAGGAAGTGTAATGCCTCCTATCCCATGTACCATAGCCCCGTCAATACAATATCAGGTCTTCATTGACCTGCCAGAGAGATACAGATAGGAGAACTCCTCCTATCATCACAGAAGTAGTCCGACTCTGCTTCACAAGCATCGCCATCACCTGAAATTCAACAAATCTGGTGGGTGTTCGGAACACCGTCCCGTAACGTGGGAGTGAGTGATCAACTCAGTGGAACATTAAAGCATAGGTTAACATGTTATCAATTCAATCAAACAGTAATGATAAAGCAGTACAAATCAAACAATTCTAACTACTCTTATTAAATGCAAGAATGAAATGACATGATGCTGTATGCCCTTGCCAAACCACCCTCAAGCGACATCATCTTACGTTCGCGAATGCTTACTCCCTCAGTGCGCCACATCTACAAAGCACATGCGGTGCGATGATGCTCATGATTACCAAGTTTTTATTAGTCCATTTCAAACAGCAGTATTGGGAAACTAAGGTACCTCCCTTGTATCATTCCCAAACATGATCCATTCTAGGGTCGTCAATCCTAGTTATTCTCATACGATGTTATGGTTTGAGAAGCGTAGTGAAGGCTTCGCAAAGGGCTCATCACCCGTCAGCGCGGATACAGATCTCACCGTATGCGGCTCAATTGCTGGCTGTCAGCTCGAGTACAGGTCTCACCGTACTCGGCTCAGTCACTAGCCGTCAGCTCAAGTACAGGTCTCACCGTACTCGGCTCAACTCACACTCTAGTTGCTGTGAAAGACTCGTGGCCAATCACAGACCCTTGGAGTGTACTCGATGATACTACGGAGGACTCGTCGCCCGTCAGCACGAGCACAGATCTCACCGTACTCGACTCTCGCCGAGGTATCGACAGCTCGAATACAGTGTCCCATACCACCATATTCGGCTCACGAGTTGATTGCGCAATGGTCACTACGGGGAGGCACATGGCCCCAGCGTAGGCCGACAGCTCGACCACGGTGTCCCATACCACCATGCCCGGCTCATGCGACTTAGCGGATCTAGGTACCATGGTTAAACGGGGATCGCCACTGGTAAGTTTGGTACCCTAGGTTCAAGCAGTAGCGACCAAACAGGGTGAACATGCATAAGGCAGATCGGGTTACTTGATGAGCTCGACTAGCACGATCGCCCGTTGAGCTGCACGACATGAAGTGCATAAACAACTTCGTGTGGCCTAGCCACTGCCGACAGGCAACGCACGACTCGAGTTCGTCGAACACATCCCACGTGGCAAATGAATCTCAGCCACGAGTTCAATCTCGTTACCGATTGCCTGGACTATAATCATAGCCCCAAACACAATCAATTACAGAGATATAAAGCAGTAATAGATCAGGATTCAAATCATACAATCAGTCGGGTATTATCCGTTTAGGGCTGCCAGGGCTGTTGCACGCACTCGTTGCTCCGCTCCCCCATCACCCATGACGGATCATACATCATAAATATAAATTTAAACATATGCATTACATAGTTAAAATCATAAAACAGTTGAGCATGTTATGAATCACAACACAAGCATGAGTTTGTACATGTTCAAATCCTAATCACACAACTATCAAAGGAGATCATACACATAGTGAAAAGAGGTTGAGAATCATATCTCAGCACCCTTATACTTTACAATTTGCTAACTACTACACATTCAGACATTTCATGAAACACTTAAGCAAACATACCTCAACATACATGACATATGTCGATCACATAGGCATTAGGCCAAATCCTTTCACTAGGGAGTTGCCCCAACCATAACACGCGTACACCCACGACGGATAGTCATGGCAAGCAGGAATCCGAGTTCCATATTCATTCAGTCATTTCCACAAACACTTGGGCCACTCATTTTAGCATATATAGTATATTTTGGCCGTGGCGTGACTTAGGGCAAATCCTTTCGTCAAAGGGGGTATCGCCAATATAACAATCATGAATCCATGACAATTAGTCATGGCGAGCATGAATGAGAATTCCATACTCATTCAGCCATTTCCACAAACACTTAGAATACACTATTACAACATACATGGTGTATGTTAGTAAAACATGTATTAGGGTTATCCTTTAGCCAAGCTAGTATTTTATCCATGTATAATATATTACTACAGCAAATAATCATGATACATACATCTCCAAAATTTATACGTATACAGTATTTCTAGAATACACAATTTCAACATACGTAGCATTTACAAGTGAACATGTATTATGGCGATTCCTTTCGCCAAACTAGTATTTTATCCATATATAGTATAATCATACATTAAATAAACATGTTAAACACTTCTCCAAAAAAAATACGTATACGGTATTGCTACGTATATCTAGAGTATGTGAAATTCCATATTCTACAATGTTAATCGAAACAGGAAACGGAAAGCACTTTGTACATGTGCAATTGCATGCAAATCATGAATCTATCATTATCTGACATTGAAAGCGTTGAAAAACGTAACCTATACACCTAAAGTCCGCACCTTTGGTCGTAGAATCGTAACGGAGACGATAGGTTTGCTAAGCTTCCGTATTCGGCAGTTTGGCAACCTAGAGAACGAAATAGGTTAGCTATTTCACAACCTACAACAGTCTAAACCCCAAAACAGATTAGGGTTAGGGTTTCTTACCTAGAAACGACGCCGGAATCGCCGGGAAAGCGATAAGAAAGGGATGGTGCAGCCCGTGTGGTGGCAGGGAACGACGGCAGGGAGATTCTCCCACTTCTCCCTCACTTTCTCTCTCTTTTCCCTCTCTCAAATCCAAATTCGTATGGCTGGAATGGGAGAGGGTTTAAGGTCCTTATATAGCCTCAAAACTCACCGAAATAGACTCCTGTTCAAAGGTTACTGCTAATATAGGTATTTCGTCACTTTTCCAGCTCAAAAGAGAGGTTCTGGTGGCCCTCCTTGAGCCAAACGTCAGACTTAAGCTCACCACACATGGATCTATGAGGGATTACGTTTTCAACTCGATCGGATTCTCAGATCGCACGTGGCAGACCACTTTCAGTTCAACGGTCAGTGGGCCACGATCCGAAATTCCAAGTACATGTAAATGTTCCTGAAATTTTTCCTGATCCGAGGGTGTAATTTGGTCTGATTCTGACGGTCTGGTTGCTTAATACTGATGCACAAGCGAAAGGTGCCAGATCACTATTCCAGATATTTTAATTTCAAAGGGAATAGTGTTTTTACACTCCCTCGCTCCGGATCGAAATAAATGGCCGTGGGGCATCGGAATTGCCTGATTTTTGAGATGATTGTCAAGCCCAGTGGGGCGGTCCTGGTTCCCTAGCTTCGTGTTAATCGGACTCCCGATGTGCGATCTAGACCTCATACGAAGTTTCGTTTCAGTCCCGAGAGCAGACGGGTAATGAGTTTGGCTCTAGACTTTAGGGTAACCTAGAGTCACATGTTTTACAAGTTTTGGGTCTTGCAGATCGTATTTAAAGCGATCCCAACGGATTTCATGGCTAATCGAGTTTGCACTTAGTTAACTTTGTTAAATTTCTAAAGGATTTAATCCTAATTGTTTTCTGGTTGAGATGGTACTTAGGCCTTTGCAGTTTGTATATAAAGTGATCCAAGTTTTACTACTTAGCTAGTTTAAGTTAGTGTCTAGGGCGAAAGTGCTTTGAAAAATTGAAAGCACAAGTTAGGAAAGGGGTGGGATTTGTGAAGGAAATGGGTTCAGAAGCGATTTTAGACTGTGGGGTTCAGTTCTGACGAAATAATAAGGTATTAAGAGCAACCCATCGCCTAAGGACATCTAATCCCAAATTGGCAAAAATCCGGGATGTTACAAGAAGATAGTGGCTTTACCATTGAAATCCACTCTGATGTTTTTGTACTCAGAAGTATGCTCAATATTGGGCTTGATGTATTTGTTACGAATTGTAGAATTCAGTGGGTGGACCGGATCCACCTGTTGCGGGCCCCACATGGGAAAAACCACATAATTACATAGTTTAAATAATAATAATAATAATAATAATAATAATAATAATAATAATAATAAGACGCGCAGGGCATCCTGCGCCACTGGCGGACGGGCAGGTAGGGACCCACGGTCCCAGCCATGGGCCCCACCGTGATGTGTGTTAAACATCACACCGTGCATTTGGTGGACCCCCTCCAAAAATCAGCCATAACTGGAGTTCAGGTGGCCCACAACATAGGGAACAGTGAGATTGAATGGCTGGCATTGACACCCTTTTGGGTATCACAGAAGTTTTGGGTCAATACAAAATTTATTTTTCCTCTACATCCAGGGTCCATGTGACCTGATCAACGGGTTGGATTTCAGATAAACATTATGGTGGGCCCCATGTGGAACCCACAATGATGTATGTGTTTTATTCTCACCGTCCACAGCAGTGGACGGTGGAACCCACCACTGTTTATGTGTTTTATCCACACCGTCCACACCTGGACAGTGGGACCCACCATGATGCATGTGTTGCATCCAAACCATCCAACCATTTAGCTAGCTTGTCTTACAGGCTTGAGACTAAAAATGAGGCAGATCTAGGATCAAGTGGACCACATAGCAAAAAGTAGTAGGGATTGAGTGTCTGTCATTGAAACCTTTTGTTTCACAGAAGTTTTGGATCGTTAGAAAATTTGTTTCCTCTTAATCCAGGTCCGTGTGACCTTATGGCCAGATTGGATAGAAAATAAATGATATAGTGGGCCTTGAGAATTTTAATGGTGGAAATCATTGTTATCACTGTCATTTGGAGTGCGGTCCAGTTGATCTTTTGAGATGATTCATGTGTGTGTATATATATATATATATTGATCTACTTGTGGCCATCCGTTGGGGCTCACCCTAGGTATATATATGAGGCCCATGTTGATGTATTTGTGGCCAGTTGTTGAGGCCCACCTTGATATATATGAGGCCCATTTGATGTATCTAAGGCCCATGGGTCGAGGCCCAATGGGATGTATATAAGGCCCTTTGCAATATGTGATTCCACCTTGGTAATGTAATGATGTTTTTGGCAGACCATGTCTTGTGAGTAATGTTGGTTTGATGTCCCCATTGTAAGATTAATGTTGGTTAAATGTCCGCATTGTCACTCTCCCTAGGGCCCATTGATAGGCCCAACTTGTTGTGTATGAGGCCCATGTACAGGGCCCACCTGTGATGTATATTAGGCCCATTGGTTGTGGCCCATTGTGATGTATTTCCGGCCCAGATGGCAAGGCCCAATGTTATGTATGAGAGGCCCATGGGATGTGGCTCATTGTGATTTATTTGAGGCCCAGGTACAAGGCCCATTGTGATATATTTAAGACCCATGGGACGTAACCCAGTGTAGTGTATTTGAGGCCCATGGGATATGGCCCATTACGATGTGTTCGGGGCCCATGGGATATGGTCCATTGTAATGTATATGCGGCCCGTATATGGGGACCATTATGATGCTAGATATGGCCTTGTGTGAGAACTAATGTGATGCATGTGAGGCTTATGTGATGAGGCCCACTTTGATATACTTAAGGCCCATTAGTGTGGCCCATTGATGCGGCCCACCTATTGTATATGAGTCCCATGAGTAAGGCCCATCGTGATGTATTCGAGGCCCATGTGATACAGCCCATAGTGATGTGTATGTATCCCTTGTATGAAGCCCATGATATTGTATATTAGACCCTTGTGTGAGGCCATGGGCCCACTATATGTTTGGCTCTATGTGGGCCACTCCTTGGGAGCAATGTTGGTTGGATGTCCACATTGATGGGGCAATGATGGTTGGATGTCCACATTGTGACCTTCCCTTAGGCCTTGTTAGGCCCATTTTCATAATCCTCTTACGGGTTAACTAAGATAAGGGGGCCCCATTCGCCATAGACGGATGGTTTCGTCTATCGGATTTGATATAACCACAGCCGAGGGCCGATCTTTATATTATGGGTGATCGGTTGTTCATCTATGGATCCCGCCTTTTTTATATGCTGATTATCGGTGCCGATTATCGATGCTGATTTTTGTTACCGATCGTCGATGTTAATCATTGGTGCCGATTGTTGAAGTTGATTCTAATTGTGAGGCCGATCATAAAGGTCGATTCCAATTGTCGAGGCTTAATGTAATATATATAATGCTCATGGGAGGTGGCCCCTTGTGATGTATATTAGGCCCGTGTTAGACGCCCATTGTGATATATATGTGGCCCATGTGATGCGGCCAACTTGATGTATATTAGACCCAATGTGACGTATTTATGGCCATCAATTGAGGCCCACCTTGATTTGATGCATAATGGACCATATGAGAGGCCCATTGTGATGTTCTTGGGGCCCATGGATTGTGGCCCATTATGATGTATTCGGGACCCATGGGACGTGGCCCATCCGATGTATATAGGCCCATGCGATGTAGCCCATGTGATGTGTATTAGGCCCATGTGATGTGGCTCACTATGATTGTAAGAGGCCATTGTGGTGCATTTGAGGGCCAGGCTATGAAGCCCATTGTGGTGTATGATAAGCCCATGTGAAAGGCCACTCGTAATGTGTATTAAGCTCTTGAGTAAGGCCCATTGTGTTGTATATTAGGCCCTTGAGTGAGGCCATAGGCCCATTATATGTTTGGCCCTATGTGGGCCATTCCTTAGGGGCAATGTTGGTTAAATGTCCACATTGTTGAAGCCGATTGTTGATGCATGTTATTGATGTCGGTTATTGATATCGATTATGAGTATGTGACAGCGTAGCATCATGATACATGCCCATATGCATCATCTGCATGTTTGTTATGAGATGTGGTTGACCATTGCATATGTCATTGGGGATGTTGTTATGGGACTCCTTGATAGGCGGAGGTTATCTCACATGAGCGCACGGTATATGCAAGATTGATGCATGACTGGATTGTATAACTCATGCATCTTACATTGTGATTACTGTATGCCCTAGCGACATCAGGGCCGTAGCCTCCACAGGCATATCGTGGATGGCCAGATGGGACGTCAAAAATCTGTTCTAGCATCGAGCTGCCATAGATGTCCCTGAGTGAAAATCCCTAAACCCTCTTGATACTAGAGGACGCCCCAACGTCGAGACTGAGTAGATATATATATGAGCGCATGAGGGCCTTATACCAGTAAGTCGTGTCTCCCACTATGTCGTGGTCGGTTGGGAGGGGGTGTGACCTTACCCGCCTGAGTGAGGGGGCAATATCTAGGTTGAGTTTGACCAGCTTGAGGAATGGGTCCGCTATCGTCGAGTCGGGCCCAATATTCGTAGGCGGATAGTGAGGTCCTTCCACTTACCCAGTTGTGCTCTCGGATAGGGGCGGCAAGCTGACATAGAGTGTAATAGATCCCGGTGATGATCCCAGAGAGGAACCGTACTGATATGTAGACTTATTGAGCAGGAATTGTATACCCATTCATTCATTCATTCACCATCCACTCGGGCTGGTGGTGCGCAACTGTTTGATACGTGTACCTTCACATGACCAGGATTTCAGTTGGGAGTGCGACAAACCTGAGATCAGGAGTTTACCACATTGAGTCTGACTATCCAAATTTAGGTATGGGACTGGTTTGGATAGAAGTCCCTTGTGATGGACTCCGCAGTCTGCGTTACTACGTACTATCATCCCGACCTCACACTTCTTCTTAGTCATTTCATTCGCATCGCATATTGCATCCGCAAGCATATGACATTTTGGGTTGTTATGTTTTCTATACTTATATGCCCTAGACAGACTTAACAGGATTTACATATTGCGTTATACCCTCAACATCTGATATTTGGCTCTTTATGACTTATTTGCATAGCTGATCTATATTGCGTACTCTAATATTGTATGACTCATGGACTTGTCAGTATTTCCGCTTACTCTGTTATTGTATGATTTATGATCTTATCAGCATTTCTACTTACTCTGATAATTCATGATCTTGTCAGTATTTCTGCTTATTCTGATATTGTATGATTTATGGATTACCAGTATTTCTGGTATTGTATGATTATGGCATGGTATTGAATCTTGGGTACTTAGTTTGTGCACACACTTACACCACCCTCTAAGCTTTTTATAAGCTTATGCACAATAGATGCGTGCAGGTGATGTTAGGTTGCAGCAGCGTGGAGCTTAGAGCTTGTAGCTGACTTCTGGAGCTTTAATTTTTACATATGTATTTCCCTTTCAGGATTGTATTCAAATATTTATATTAGTGGATATGTAATGATGATGTTGCCTTTGTGATTGGGTATACTTGTGGTTATGCTTATTACGATTTAAATATACATTAGAAAAAAAAATCCTCCTTGTAGGATCCCAGGATCGAAATCTGGCGTATGAACGCTAGGAGCTGAGAATGGGGTACTACGGAGGCTGTTGGCACTGGATTCGGCGATCGGGATTCCTATGAATCCGATTTCTGGGTTTAGGGCATGATAGAAGTCACCAATGTATTTACCACCATTATCAATGCGGATGCACTTTAATGATCTACCTGTCTCTCTCTCGACCATAGCATAAAACATTTTAAACACACCGAAGACCTCGTCCTTGTATTTCAAAGCATAAACCCAAACCATCTTAGATGCATCATCTACAAAAGTGACAAAATAGAATGCCCCACCCAAGGTTTTTGTCCTCATAGGACCACAAACATCAGAATAAACTAAATCTAATGCATGCATTTTATTAACATGGGAAGAAGATTTAACAAAAGAAACTCTATGTTGTTTCCCTGATAAATAGTCAATACAGGTTTTGAGAGGTATACCTGTCACGTCTGGAAGGAGCCGCTTCTTTGCTAGCAGCTGAAGCCCTTTTTCACTCATGTGGCCTAAACGCTTGTGTCACATGTCAGTAGCTGAATCTTCTGCTGCGTTCAACCCACCCTTACACACACTGACACTTGCCTTGTAAAGGGTGCAACACTTCATCCCTCTGACTGCGATCAACTAACCCTTGATGAGCTTCCAGTGTCCACCAACAAATCGTCTTTTATAACCATCATCATCCAACCTTCCCATCGACATCAAGTTGAGGCGAAGGTCTGGAATGTGCCTCACATCCCTAAGAACCAATGTGCAGCCCACATCGGTCTTCTCACAAATATCACCTACCCCTACGATCTTCGATAAGCCCTAATTTTTCATCTTTATGGTCCTAAAGTCACCTGACTTATAGCTTGTGAAGAAATCCCTCTGTGGAGTTGCATGAAACGAGGATCCCGAGTCTATCAGCCAGTCGGTGTCCTGACTCGTAGCCGTGAGACAAACATCATGATCTGCCGAAAGAATAATTACAACTTCTCTATCTGAAGCGATCGTAGTGGAGTCTGATTCATCTTCCTTCTCCTTTCCTTTTCCTTTCTTGTCATTCTTCTTCTTATGACATTCATGCTTGTAGTGGCCTTTCTTGCCACAATTTCAATATTCAACATCCTTCCTGACACTTGACTTGCCTCTTGATTTATCTCGGGCCTTCCTGCCCTTTTTGTTCTTTCCTCTCCCCCGATTTTGTGTCACAAGGGCCTCTTATTGAATAAACCCCTGAGACTTCCTTCTTGTCTCCTCATAAAAGAGACAACTAGTTACCTGTTCCAAGGACACCTTTCCGTCTGGCGCAGAGTTACTCAAAGACACTACTAATGTCTCCCAACTATCAGGCAATGAGCTAAGAATAACAAAGCATGTAATTCATCATCCAGGACCATCTTCATAGCGGAGAGCTGGTTCAATATGCTGCTGACCTCATTCATGTGCTCAGCCATAGAACCACCATATTTGAACTTGAGATTCACAAGTTGTCTTATAAGAAAAATCTTATTGTCGGCTGTCTTCCTCTCATACAACCCTTGCAATTTCAGCTATAGGCTAGCGGTTGAGGTCTCCTTAAACAAATGGTGGAATACGGAACCTTTCAACCATTATCTAATAAACCCCACCGCCTTCCGGTCCAACTTCTTCCATTCATCATCTGACATATCCTTTGTCTTTGCTGATATGCCTAAAATTGGAGCATACAAGTCCTTACAATAAAGCAAGTCCTCCATCTTAGCCTTCCATATGTTCTAGTTAGAACCATTGAGACTTATCATCCTTGATGAGCCACCTTCCATAATTCAAAACTGATCCCACTTCGTTCAACCAACCTGAACTCTCTTATACCACTTTGTTGGGGACGTTTCACAAAAACCTTAGGATCTCACCTCCCAAAAACACTAAAATTATGGGATATAATAAAGTAATGAAATAAATCAAAGCACAAACCACACGACACAAGAGATTTTACGTAGAAAACCCTCGAAGAGGTAAAAACCACGGGACCTAGTCCAGAGCAACAATTCACTATGAAGTAGAACATTACAACCGATCACAAGCACACTGTAACGCCCTGACTTTTCAGGACCCGAGTACATGACTCGTTTCTCAAAAAATCGAGTGTTAACCTTAAAGGATGGTCAAAGTCGAGTATATATTTTTCCTTTATCTTTCATCAGAGTAAGCAGATGAGCGTAGAATGGACAAGTAAGCATAAAGGAAAATTTCAAATTTAATTTAGAATATGCAAGTGGTTGCCCATAATGACTTATATAAACCAATGTCTCAGAATTTAAACAAGTACAAGAATTACATGATACGATACATGGGAAATAGTAGAATGCATGTAAATTTGAGCCGCAAGACCCCTAAGCTTCTCAAGGTAGATACAATTATGCAACTCTGGCACTTGAACTCGGCTCCTCATCAGCTCGAACCTGAAAATCACTTAAGCCACCTGTGCTACCTATACGGTTATATTTATTTGATAGATGAGTAGTCAAGTCAGTGTAAACTCTCCTCAAGATTTCACACCGCCGCATTAGGTAAGAAATAGTATAAAACATCTAGACAACTAAAACAGAGTAAATGCAGTCTTATTGGGTACATGGATGTATGAAATGCAATCATCACCTCGGGGATGCTCATCCATGCGGACAGTGGGCTGTCACCCATGCAATCATCGAACCTGGGACACATCGTCCAGTTGGGTCACCCATGCAATCATTGAACCCGGGACACATCATCTACTCGGAACGATACGTACATCACGTATGATAGCAATAGATGCTGGTTTGTGCTATGTATGCATGATTAGCCAAGTCGTTATTAGTCCATTTACAAGTAGCCAATTTAAGTAACTCAATGGTCACTACGGGGAGCACATGGCCCAACGTAGGCCGATGGCTCGGGCATAGTATCCCATGACTACCATCTCCGACCCACGAGGCTACCATCTTAAGATGTTTAATGGAAACCCATCGACAAGTGGCCAATCATATTATAGTATACGGGGCTTACTATCGTATGGTTACACTACATAAAACATCGAACCCATCTAGGGCAAGTACCAAACCAAAACCACGTAGGGCGAGTATCAAAATATGCCACATAGGGCCGATATCAAAACCATATGATAAAGACCATCCTTAAAAACCATTGGGCACAACAACCTTAGATAGTAGGCCCACATCAATGATCCATCTAAACCACCACTCAATAACCACCAAGTCGAAGGTCCATTATGATCACAACTAGTCAAGTTACATCCCTAAGTATGGGTGTACATTCATATGTGGGAATTTTCCACTAATGTACCAGTTTAAGTTCCATAAGCAATCCACAAAAAGAAATCCACAGGCATGAACAATTATACAGGATAATCATAAAGCATGTCATACAGTAATTCAATTCCAACAATTTAACATGTACGACTATGAGATAGAGATATCAATTATAAATTAAAATAAAGACTATAACTTAAGCTAATGAGAAAATGGAAAGCTTAAGGGGAAGAATCATCACTTAGGCGTCGATTGTTCTCCAACAGGTTAAGAACTTTGTAGCTCTTGATTGTTAGCCTTGGTAAGCTAGCTTGGAGGTGTAATGGTCTAGCCTTACTAAGATAGATCAGTTTCCTTAAAGATTGACTAACACAACCTACATTTTAGACAGCCCTAGGGTCACTTACATCTGGAAGAATACGGATCCTTCGATTTCATTACGCAAAAACTTGCGGCTGTTACAAATCAACTGGGCCACGGGATTGCAGAATGCGTTGGACTGTGCATTAGCTGATTGAGATGGGTCAGTTACTATCCCAATAATGGAGGTGGGCTACTTCCCTAGATCTTTGAAGTAGGTTGTGGGATCATGTGGACCATCCATGCTTTGCATTACAACCCCATAATCAGACAGTGGGATAGGGGTCCACACATTCGATTGAGTGTTTTTCCCCCACTTGATAATTCAATTTCAACTTTCCCAATAAAATCACAACAGTGAAAATTTGATATGGGAAATGATCTGGGGTGAATAATCCACCCGTCCAATATCAGAAAACTAGTAGGAGATGGGGCCCATTGAGTTTGGTTCAAGCCCAGTAGTGTGGCTTGGCCCATATTGCAGTTGGACTCAACCTAGGCCTCAGCCCAGATCAGCGGCTGGGCATCATCACAAAACTACGGCCCAACAGTAATTGTAGGGCGGCCCACAGAGATCAAAGGTGAGGCCTATTTGCCTATGCAGGGTGCGGCCCATCTGGAGGGCCGTTTCCAGCACTGATTCATGGCCGATTGAAAGCTTGGTTTCGGCCCTGTGTACAATCCACAATACCAATGCAGGGTGCGGCCCACTGACTTCCTTGGTGCCCGCTGACTGACGTCACTGGAGAGGAAAATGCGCACACGACCACGCCAAACCTCCTTCTTCCTCTCCTATTTTCTCTCCCGTTTTTCTCTCCCATTTTCTCTCCTATTCTCTCTCTCTTCCTTCCTCTCTTTGTCGTTGCTGGAAGAACCCATCATCACTCGAAACGGTCTCAAACAGGCCCCATTTCTTGCCTGAATCGGACCCAACTTGGTTCGGTTTCAACGAGGGAGATGATCCGGTGTGAATGGCAGATTTGGAAACACCACTCCTCCCTTCAATCTGCTCCATTCAGACACCTCATAATTCAGACACCCCTTATGGGTCCTAGAAGGCTTATGGACGGGCTCTTTTGAAGCTTGGATGAGGTTTATGCGGTGGGTTTGGAGATGGAGGGCTACGGCTGTTTTCCTGTAAGCTTACAAGAACCGACGAGGATTCCTACTGCACTCGATCTGCAGCTTCTTTATTGTATGTCAAGGCTCTCTTAGCACCATTGGATGAGAAACTAAAGGCCCTGATATCCTCTACTGATCAGAGGTATTTGTAAATGGCGAGCGCAACAAAACCAACTATGGTTTTGGTTTCAGGATTGCTAAGAAAACCCTAATCCACTTGGAAGGTTGTTGGATGGCCGAGATCTTGTCAAACGGACGACTAAGATCAGAGGAAAAGGAGTCACGCGGATTGCGACAAAGTGCTTTGTATTTTCGAAAAGAATGGTTTTGTAGGGTCTGTTGTCAGCAAGGATTGTGTGCATGCACACGCTCCTCTAAATGCGAGACAAGGTAGGGTTTGGTCAGAATGATCGTCCACACCAGATGGACGACACAGATCATAGAAGTGGGTCCTGGGTTGTGGGCCACGGTCGAGAATCCCGGACGCTCATTCGTCCGCTGTTTTCAAACAAAAAGAGAGGGAAATCTCTCTATTTATGGAAATTTTCGGTCAACGTGCCTTGAACGATTTTATTTGGGTTGGTGCACAGCGGGTGCATCCCCTAAGGTGCACATGCGACGCATGTGTGGGGTCCACCGTGATGTTTGTGGAAAATCCACTTCGTCCATTCCATTTGCAGGGTCCTGTCATAGCCTTTCACCGAAGACGGGGCAAATCCAAGGTCCAGGTGGGGCCCACCACTTGATCTGTAGTCCTAAGGGTGGTTTCCCGTTAACCTACTGGTCGGATGATTCCGAAGCTAAACGTCAGCGGCTAAAAAGTCCCAATGGTCCATTTGTAAAACTTTCATCACATATTACTAGCCAATACGAATATTAATACAGATTTCCTTACTTTTGTTTATTACTTATAATTAAAATAATTAAAATCTCATACACATATATTCATATAATTTTTAATATTAACATAATACTATATGCATGCTGTTGATCACTTATTTATTAATATATAATTCATAATATACAGTCTCATATTATACATATATATGAATTGCAAATTGTACAATATCTTATTCAAAATCACATCATTAAATAATATAAGATTTTATTCAAATATCTAATAATTGTTGGATTGTTGGTATACATGTTTATAAAAATATTCAGTACTACATTAATATTTATAATTCAATTATATATTGTAAAATTATTATTCATTAGGTTTAGTTAATATAATATTACTTTCATAATGTTTTATGTACATTAAATATATATATATATATTACTCTTATTATAATATATTTTCATACACTTCTATATGATAAGTAATTTATCAAGATACATCTATAATTTTCTAATCTATGTTGGTGGAAAATATAATAAATAAAAATAAATATACTTATTAAATATTATATGACTACTGGATGATTCGTCTCGAAGATTAACGGATGGATAGTTTGATACACAGGTGCAGACTATTTTCACCGGTCAGATTTAAACTAGGATGACGGTGAATGTTCACCTAGGTCAGGCTTGTATTTATACTAAGTTTGGTTATACGATAACACCCGAGTACTGGAAAGTACGGGGTGTTACACACACACCGCTGAGACGTCGATCACGCAGTAGACCACCTCTACGAGCAGAATCCTCCCTTCCACAAGCTTCCTCTCTCTCTTTTCTCTCTCTCTCTCTCTCTCTCTCTCTCTCTCTCTCTCTCTCTCTCGGTCTTTTTCTCCCTTCCACTTTATTAGAATAACTTTAGGAAGTCTTAGCATACCCTAAAATAGCCTTAGGGACCCCTATTTATAGTTTAGGCAACTCCTCTTCCGCACTTATGCGAAACTGCCTCAAATTTACGCAGTCCGCACCAAATCTGTGCAGAATCTGCATAACCCTCAACTATCCAGCCGGGTCCTCGACAGGTTGAAGGACCCCTTCGACCGGTCGAGCCCAAAAAATAGAGCTTGTTAGACTTTGAGTCGAGCGAGCGTCGACTAGTTGAATAGTTCCCTTCGACAAGTCGAGCAGCGCCGTGAAAGACATCCGTTTTACAACCGGTTGCACTACCTCTCCTTTGAACTGAGGAGGAAAACCCCATCAATAGCCTCACACAATTTTCCACATATAATTAGTTTCAAAATCGTGTCAAGAGATTTTCATAAAAATATAAAAAATTTAAATTTAAATAAAAAGAATATAGTAAACCAAGCCTTTAGAAATAGGTATGCAATGCATGGGACACATCATTATTGAGTTGATTATTATAATTCTTGTATTTCTTTTAATTTGATTTCCTAACCTTCCTTAGTACAACACCTCGTATGGTAATGTGAACCTTTTATATGATGCCCATCTATCCAAAAGGCAATCTTGGGCTATTATTAGGAACTTTTTGTACTCATATTCACCCACCCAGAGGGTATTTAACCTGGTAATGAGAATATTTTGTAAACATACTCATCCATCCAACAAGTTCACTAGTGACAGACCATCTTATATGGCTAATATATAAAGATATACATCTCCTACTAAGCTTGACAGTGGGAACCTTTAGTAAATTAACCAAGCTCACCCTCCCAAAGGGATTTCGGTAGAAATCTAATATCTTAAAAGAAAAAAAAAGAGTTAAACTTCAATTTTCTAGCATTTTAAAGTCATCAAAATATGATCATATTCTCAAGTAATTACAAGATTCCTCAACAAACAATTTAAAGCTTCAAAACATCACAAATTCAATCTAAAAAAAGAAAAAAAAAATCAAAATTGAATGCAAAACTTGAAATTCCAACCATTATTCAAGGATAAAACTAAAAATGAAGAACCTTAAATCCCCATTTATATAAATTATAAATTTTGATTCCATGTCAATAAGATTAATCGAAAACAATAAATCATATGAAACAACCTTTTGAAATTGAATTTTAATCACACAAAACCAAGATTACATTACGAGAAATTACGTAAGGCAACTCACCTATTCAACATGGTTGATTGACTAAAACTCGAACTAAACTTAGCTTGATTCAGAACTTAACAAGTCGACTCAACGATTTTAAACTCAATTCCCCCCCCCCCCCCCCTCAATTTCTATATATAAAAAAAATCTCTCTCTCTCTCTCTCTCTCTCTCTCTCTCTCCTCTCTCTCTCTCTCTCTCTTGATAGAGAGGTTTTATAACCTTCTCTCAAGCTCTCTATGATTCTATAATCTGAGTTGAAATAGCAATTGATGTAGAGCGGGTCCCAGACAGTTTCATGGCCAAGATGGATAAAAAAAAAAGGCCCAGTTGACAACAGAAGTGATCCGGACTATCGGACCTTAAATCGAACATATCAATCCGGAATAAGTTATTGGACATAAAATATATGATTTTGGGATAGAACGAGCTACTTTAGCCACTCAACCCCGCTATGTCGGGTTGTGTAAGCCAGATTTGTTAAATACCATCAGATCGATGGTTGTTTCCCTTTTTTAATTCCGTTTTTACTATAAATAGTAAGTTTTAGTTTGATTATAACTCTTCATCCGTTGAGCTTTAGGAGTTGCGGCCAACGTGAAAAGTGTTTAGAATAATTAGGAGAACATCTTGGTGAAGCCAAATAGGACACTTACTATTTTTAGCCAAAAACCTTACACACTAGTAGACATCACGATTGTCTATAAATAGTAAATTTACTATTTATAGTAACTTGCAAATTCTAGGAGTTTTAGTTGTAGTTTGATTTTGATTCTCTTTCATTGCTTCGTATCCCTATTTAAACAGTTGCAGACTTGTTTATTTCATTCATCAATCAAATTATGAATTTATTAGCATTTTTTTCTATTTTGCTTGCTTTCTTTCTTGTGGATTCGAGAAGTCTTTGTGAGGAGTTCAGAGAAGTTCTACGGATTCAGAATAGTTATCCCCTTAAGGAAGATGGTGCTCGACCTCATGTCCTTCCCTATGTTAGTTTGGTATCAGATCAGGCTTTTCCTCAGATTTGTGGCTTTTAACGATGGGTCGGGCAACAATCCCATGGACGATGCTCCAAGGAATTTACCTTTAACGGTGACAACTTTTGAAATAGTGCAGTGAGAGAATCGGCAAGCCATGTAAGGGCTGCAGGCTTCCATCGATCACATGGCTGATCCCATTTTGGAGGCCCTAGGGCAGCTCCGTGTTCTTGGTGGTAATCCACTGCCATCTATTGCTGGAACTCGTTGTCACGCCCCAAACTCCAAAACCGGGCCCACAAAATTCTCGATTGCCGAATCCGGTGCCGACAGCCTCCGTAGTACCCTATTCTCGACTTCTTGAGCCCATACGCCAGATTCCAATCCTGGGATCCTACAAGGAGGATTTTCGACGTACATTTGTTCCATAACAAGGATAACCACAAGTTCCCCCAAATCACAAAGGCAACACCATCATCACATATCCACTAATATAAACAGTTGAATACAGTGCTGAAAGGGAAATACGTATATCGAAAATCAAAGCTCCAGAAGACCGCTGCACTCTCCAACCTCAACGCTACTGCGACCTAATGCCACCTGCACGCATCTATCGTGCATAAGCTTATAGAAAGCTTAGAGGGTGGTGTAAGTGTGTGCGCAAGATAAGGGCCAAGTATTAAATATCAAAGTAAGCAGAAATACTATCAAATCCATAAGTCATACAATATCAGAGCATGCAATGCAGATCGGCTATGCGAACGCGGAGTCATAGTGAACTAAATATTAGATGCTGAGGATGCAATGCAATATGCAAATCCTGACAAGTCCACGAATACCGTCAACCTCATCCAAGCCATATAAATGCAGAAACATAGCAACCCAAAATGCCATATGCTGCGAATGTAATACAATATACGGTGTGAATGAAATGACCAAGCTGGAGTATGAATTTGGGATGATAGTACGTAGTATCGTAGGCTATGAGGTCCATCACAAGGGACTTCTATCCAAACCAGTCTCATACCTAAATTTGGATAGCCAGACTCAATGTGGTAAACTCCTGATCTCAAGTTAGTCGCCCGCCCCAACCGAAATCGTGGTCATTGCGAAGGTACACAACAATTAGTTGCGCACCACTAGCCCGAGTGGATAGTGAATGAATGAATGAATGAATGAGTAAAATACTGAGTATGCAACTCCTGATCAATAAGTCCACATATCAGTACTGTACATCTCTGGGGTCATCACTGGGGTCTAATACACTTTACGCCAGCTTGTCGTCCCTATCCGATTGCACAACTGGGTAAGTGGAAGATACCTCACTATCTGCCTAGCAATATCAGGTTCTGCTCGTCGATAGCGGACCCATTCCTCAAGTTGGTCAAACTTAACCTATATATTGCCCCCTCACTTAGGTGGGTAAGGTCACACCCCCTCCCAACCGACCACGACCCAGTGGGAGACGCGGTTTACTGGTATATAGCCCTCATGAGCTCATAACTATCCACTCGGTATAGATGTTGGGGCATCTCCTGGCCATGGAGGTTTAGGGACTTTCACTCACTGACATCCAACCTGCCCAGATGCTCGGACCAAACATTTCTGGTGTCCCATCTAGCCATCCACGACATACCTGTGGAGGCCACAGCCCTGATGTCCCTAGGGCGTATGGTGGTCATATCACAAAATGCGAGATGCATGAGTCATACCATCCAGTCATGCATCAAACCTGCACGTACCGCGCGCTCGCTTGGGGCAACTCCGTCTCTCAGGGAGTCCCATAATAATCCGCCCTATGGCATATGTAATGGTCAACCACATCTCATAACAAACATACAGGTGATGCGTATGGGCATGTATCATGATGCTATGTTGTCACATACTCATAATCGGCATCAATAATCGGCCTATAAGTAAGGCGGGGTCCATAGATGAACAGTCGATCTAAACCATAATATAAAGATCGGCTCTTGGCCGTGGATATACCAAATTCGGTAGCATAAAGTCATCCGTCTACAGCAGTGATAGACCGTGCAACATCAATGGGGCTCAATGATTTGGGTTAACCCACTAAGAGAATGATGAGAATGGGCCTAACAAGGCTTAATGGAAGGTCACAATGTGGACATTTAACAATCATTGCCCACCATGTGGACATTTAACCAACATTGTTTCCAAGGAGTGGCCCACATAGAGCCTAACATATAGTGGGCCCATGGCCTCACATAAGGACCCAATACACATCCCATTGGTCCACACACAAAGGCCTCATGCACAATATAATGGGCCTCACGCAAGAGCTTAATACGCATCACAATGGGCCTCCCTCAAGGGCCACAAATGCATCACCATGGGCCTCATACAAGAGCCTCACATACATCATATTGAGCCACGTCCCATGGGCCTTGAATATATCACAATGGGCCACAACCCATGGGCCTCCAACATATCACAATGGACCTCTCATCTGGGCCTCAAATACATCATAATGGGCCGCATCACATGGGTTGTACCAATGGGCCTCATGTACATCAAGTGGGCCACATCACATGGGCCAATATACATCACATCAGGCCTCATCAAATGGGCCGCAATTGCATCAAGGTGGGCCTTAATGGATGGGCCATAAATACGTCAAGGTGGGCCTCATGGATGGGCCATAAATACATTAAGGTGGGCCTCATGGATGGGCCATAAATACGTCAAGGTGGGCCTCACAGATAGGCCATAAATACATCAATGTGCGCCTCACAGATGGGCCATAAATACATCAAGGTGTGCTACGATTTGATTCCTCTTTGATTGTTAAATTTTGTGTGTCAAAACTTTTTCGTATGTCATGTGTTTATATCTTGATAAATCTGTTCCAGACACCACGTCAACACTTGAAGTCTAGTTCAAAGAATTCTTCAAGCTTCATGGTAGCTCAAGCTACAATGTAGAAGATATTAAAGAAGATCTCAGGGTCAAGACTCAAGTTCAAGTGCAAGTGGAAGTTCAAGATTCAAATATAAGTACGGGACTCAAGTGCAACTCAAAGTGATATTAATTTCAAAGCTTGTGAAGTAGTCAAGCTACATCAAGAAGAACTCAAGCTTCGTAATGATCAAAATCTAATCAAATGACGTTTTCAATGTCCATACTTCATGTCCCAGGTATGATAAACCTTAGATTGACCTTAAGGTAGGTCACTTTGGCTACATAATTCATTTTAATTGTAATACATGAATTTGGACTATTCTAAGACTAGTCCTAGACCTTGTTCGACCAATCCTAGCACTGGTTCGACCAGTCTAAGATGTTCCAGGACCAGTCCTAAAATTGTTGTATTTTATCGAATTTTCTGGTTCGGCTTCACCCAGTCCTGGAGTCTGCTCGATCGGTCGTGGAATGGTCTCGACTCGACCTTCGACCAGTCGTAAAGCTTCGACTCAAACTCCAGCGACTAAATCAGGTGTCGTACGACCAGTCGTAGAGGGGTCTCGACCAGTCGTGGATTACCTACGACCGGTCGTACAACGGTCTGATCCGATCGCGCTCAAAAATTCAAAAATCAGTTTATTCTCGGACCAGTCATGGTGATCCTAGGACCAGTCGAAGATGAATTTCTTCAGCTATAAATAGCACACGAATTTCAGAGTTTTTCATTGAAATTCAAGTGAATTCAAGACTCCACTCTGAGATAAGTTTGTGTTTGTTTTTAAGTTATTTTGTACATAATTGCTTTCTCTTTTTGCTAGCTTATTTAATTTGATTTTGTTCCTGTATTCCAATCTCATTTGAAAAGAGGAATTGCTTATTCCTTCTTCTTGGAATCAAAATCAAATATAGCTACGCCCAACTGGTTTAAATCTAAAATCAATTAGAACTTAGAACCATATTAAAGTGAGTAGTGGACATTGAACTTATATATTCGAACATCTACTCCGATTGGTTCTACTGGGCTGCTACAAGGAGAAATCCAGGTATTTTACAATTTTGTAAATTTCATTCTATTCTGGTTTTTGTTTGGGATTCGCCAGAAAAATCTCAATTTGTGTGGTTATCTGAGGAGAGCCAGAAAACTCAGAAGTGTGGGTTTTTGAATTGTGTAAGCCCAAGTTAAAAAGACACAATTGTAAAGGTTTTGGGTGAACCTGTGAAAACCTATTTAATAGTAAACGCTAATATCCCCTGTATGAGGATATTAGGAGTGGAGTAGCATTCTGTGTGGCTGTTGAAAGACAGTTGGTGTGCACACAGGAGAACCACTATAACTCTTTGTCTTGTGGATTGAATGCTTGCTTAATTTTCATATCATTTATCATTTAATTGTGTGGAATGTACGTGTGGATGTGAATGTTGTAACAATTTACATTTCAAGCAAGTGTGGGGATTGTTGTAATAAGTTAGATCTTTATTTTTGCAATTTATTTCAATTTCATGCTATTTAGTTATTCCTATTCAAATTGAGTTATTAATTCAAAAGACGTTCTAGAAATAAGGTTGTCCTACCATAAGCCCTTGTTTATTATGGTGTAAGGTTGTCCTTAGAACTGAATTTGTATCAACCTCTCAATACTTATTTATTGAGGTTGAATTGATTTCAGCACTGTGAATTGATTTATAATTGTAAGGCTATCTGTTTATTTTTCTTTTCCGCTGATTTTACCTTAATTTGGCATAGTCCTATTCACCCCCCCCCCCCCCCCCCCCCGCTCTAGGACATATAGCTTGGCCATTTCAAGTGGTATCAGAGCCTAATAGCTCGTTCTTGTTTTTTTTTTTTTTCTTTTTTTCCCTGAGCTAACGATCTAAGCTATATAAAAAGATGTCAAATTTTGATAGCCTTTCAGTCACTAGGCCTCCACCCTTTGATGGCTCCAATTATGCCTATTGGAAAGCCCGAATGAGGATCTTCATCAAATCAATGGATGAGAGTGTGTGGCAAGCCACATGACTGAATGGAGCCCTCCTACCATTGAAGTAACTGGTATCAATGGATCAAAATCAATGAGAATAACACCTTATACTTCTTGGTCCACACTTCAGAAAAGTGAGAGTAGTGCCAATGCAAAAGCACTAAATGCAATCACTTGCGCACTATCACCGGATGAGTTCAAAAGAATCATATCCTGTGCTACTGCAAAGCAAGCCTGGGATATATTAGAAATGACACACGAGGGTACATCAATTGTCAAAAAATTTAAAGTCCAACTCCTCACAACCAAATTTGAAGAAATTCATATGGAGGAAAATGAAATGTTTATGGACTTTTACACAAGATTAAATGAGATTGTAAACTCAATGTGGGGTTTTGGCGATAAAATCCCAGAAAGTAAAGTGTGTGCAAAGATACTACGCTCTCTTCCTGAACGGTTCAGCTCTAAAGTAACCGCGATCTAGGAACTTCGTGATACGGATAATATGAGGGTAGAAGAGCTAGTTGGTTCATTACAAACCTATGAATTAAATTTTAAAGCTCCTAAAGGTAAATCTATCGCTTTGAAGTCATCTAAAGGTATTTCTCAAGAAAACTCAGATTTAGAAAATTCTGAAGATGACATGGCACTTTTAGCGAAAAAGGTCTATAAGATTTTTAAAAGTAAGAAAAGGGTCGATTTTCAAAAGATAAATGAAAAGAAACGATCTAAACCTAAGTCCAAAATTTGGAAGTCTTTGAAAGACAGTCAGTGTTACAACTGCCAAGAGTATGGGCATCTAGCAAACAAATGTCCTATAAAGGACAGACCCAAAAGGAAGGGTAGGTTGGCTACTTGGGATGAATCGTCTGATTCTGAAGCCTCTTCTGAATTAGAAAATTCTAAAACTGAGTCGGGCAGTGAAGTTAAGGCCCTCATGACTCTAGCCAAGTTTATTTTTTCAGATCACGATGATTCAACAAGTGAAGAAAATTTGAATAGTGATCATGAAAATGAAGAAGATCTTCAAGATGCTTATAATGCCTTATATAAGAAAAGTCGTAAAATTGTTGTCAAACTTAAACTTCAAAAAGAAAAGTTTTCTAAACTCAAAGAATGTTTTGAAACTCTTGTTTTAGAAAAATCGCAAATTTCAGATTGTTTCGAAAAATCAAAATGTGATTTGGAATTCAAAACCTCCCTGATTGATTATTTGAAATCTGAAAATGAAAAACTTAAAAATGAAGTATCTTCTCTTCTGAGTTTGAAGGATACATGGAGATATGCCCAAGGTGATCCAAAGTTAGAAAAATTATTATCCAGATCAAGAAAATGTGGCGAAAGATCCGGGCTGGGCTCTGATAAAAATACATCTCCTAAACAGAAGAATACTCCTCCCAACTTTGTGAAAGGAGAGGCTTCTAACTCAAAAGGAAAAGGTACTTGTCAAGGTTTTTCTAAAAATACAAAAACTTTTCAAAAACCTAAAAGCAGCTATTTTATAAATCAGATCAGAAATCCACTAACTGAAAAAATAATTGATTTACTTAAGGAGCTTTTGAAATCTAACTCAGTAGGTCATTCTTATAACATCAGACAAAAGAAGACCAACCATTCTCCTAAACCCAAAACAGTTCTGAAATGGGTTCCTAAAGTTGCCTGCTTGGTTGCTCACACTGCTTTCAAAGCAACAATCCATTCTAAGTGGTACCTAGACAGTGGATGCTCTAGGCATATGACAGGTGACAAGGCTTTATTCACCGATCTAAAAGATATGATTGATGGGTCAGTCACATTTGGTGATGGTAGCAATTGCAAGATTATTGGCAAAGGTACGGTCCAACTCTATAACCTCCCTTTATTTAAAGATGTTTTATATGTTGAGGGTTTAAAACACAACCTGTTGAGCATATCTCAAATATGCGATAACAACCATAGTGTAAAATTTACCAATCAAGGTTGTGAAATTTTAAACAAAAAGGGTTCTATAATATTAACTGGTCGCAGAACTTCTGAAAACTGCTATATAGTAAGCGATGGTAGCTCATCTAACCAAATGTGTTACATGGTCCATACCGATGAGACAAAATTATGACATAAACGCCTTGGACATGTACACTACCGAAATTTATACAGATTGAGCAAAGGAGGACTAATTAGAGGTCTACCTAAAGTGTAAAAAGTAGACAAAATATGTGGTGAATGCTAGTATGGTAAACAAACTAGGAGCTCTCACAAAAAGGTGAACTCCACCCTCGGATCAGGAGAAATTTTCCACACATGTCAGTACACTAATGGCCCGGATTGAGTACCGATGACCGTTGAATTGAAACTGGTCCGCCACGGTCGATCCGTAAATTCGATCGGACCGAAAACTTAGCTTGACCTAGATCCAAGGTCAGGGAGCTTAAGTCTGACCGCATGTAGAAAAGGGGCCTCCAGAAGTGCTCCGTTGAGCAGAAATAGATGGGTTTTGGTTATGACCTAAGTATACCATGGCCCTGGGGCCATTCCCATCAATTCTGGGCCTATATAAGGGCCTTAAACCCTCTCTTTCTCATTCCATACGAATTTGCAAAACTAGGAGAGAGAAGAGAGCAAAGAGAGAAGGAAAGAGAGAGAAAGTGGGTGAGAGTTCCTGAGATTCGATCCCATCGCTCCACGGGCTTAGCTACCATTTCTGCATCGCTATTCTGGTGATTCCGACTTCGTTCGTAGGTAAGAAAACCTAACCCTAATCTGTTTTAGAGTTTTCAATAGTGTAAGTGATGAAATAGCTAACCTATTTCATGCTACAGGTGACCGTTGTGCCGTAAACAAAGGCCTTGTGTTTAAACCGAGTTCGTTACGAGTCTACCGGCGAAAGGTGCGGACTATAAACATTTAGGTTATGGTTTTCAAGGCTTTCAATGTCAGTTAATGATTTATGACTGACTTGATTGCTATCATATGCTTAGATACGATGTTTCTCGCGCTTTACACATATATATGAACTATGTTTGAATATAGTGTATTCCATGTGTTTGTGAAAATGTCTAAATGGGTATGAAATTTGAATCTGTGTTTGCCATGATTATTAACTATGAATATATGCTTGTTGTGTATGTAGCAACTCCTGTGTAAAAAGTGCTTGCCAGGATATACGTTATAACTAGTCCAATACATGTATGATGAAAGGAGTAGTCTAAGTGTTTGTAAAAATGTCTGAATGAAAGTAAAGAACCAGGATTGGCGTTTGTCATGACCTGTAACCTAGGATACATATTTGTTGTATGTAAGGTGATTCCTTCGTGAATGGATTTGCCCTAATATACGTTATAACCAACATATGTCATGTATGTTGAAATGCTTAGTTTAAGTATTCGATAAAAGAATGAGTAATTGAATTGTGAAATGCCTTTATTAAAGGTATTGAGACGAGATCCTCAATTACCTTAGCTATGTGAGTAAATCATTTCCCATAACTTAGACCCAACTACGTGATTTAAGTATGAAATGCATATGTGTGATGTTATGTTTATTCTGTTAATGCTCAAATGATTGTAGTGACTGAATTGTATGTTCAATACTGTCATAACTAGCACATGTGATTATCTGTTACATTTGGAGTGTGAATGGGACTACACGATAGTCCAAGCAATCGGTAATAGTTTCCGATCGAGTGGTCGAATCGTTTCGCCACACGAGACACGTTTGGTGAATCCGAGTCATACAATGATCGTCGACAGCGGTACCTTGTCGATTAATTCAGCGTTTGCTCGTACCAGTCGAACTTATCATGCAACCCGATTGGCCTGACGCACGTTCACCATGTATAGACGCTACTGCTTGAATCTAAGGTACCAAACTCACCAGTGGAAAGCCCGTTTAACCTTGGTACCTCGATCCGCTAAGACTCATGAGCCGGACATGGTGGTGTGGGACACCATGATCGAGGCGTTGGCCTACGCTAGGGTGACGAGCCTCCCTGTAGTGTCCAGTGAGAAACTCAAACTCGTGTGCAGAATACGGTGGTATGGGACACTGTATTCGAGCTGTCGGTCTACACTGATCAGGTGACGAATCCTTTGTAGTGACCTTGAGTATGAAATAGGCCTACCCCGGTGCAGCCTGACTGTGGTCCCCAGTCGGGTTGGCGACGAGCCTTTGAAAATAAATTGTCAGTTGGTAGGGCGTCGGTGGTAGTGACCTTAAGTATAATCTAGGACTGCGTTAAGGTGACGAGTCTTTCCGTAGCAACTAGAGTAAAAACTAGGTCTACACTGATCTGGTGACGAACCCTTTATAGTGACTAGAACCGTAACATCGTATGAGATTTACTAGGATTGACGACCCTAGATGAATCATTGTTTGGGTTAATGATATAAAGGGCGGTACCTTAGCTTCCCAATCCTGCTGTATGAAAAGGACTAATAAAAACTTGGTAATCACGCTCATGCACCGTACTGCATGTGCCATTTGGCGTTGAGTAGAGAGCACTGAGGAAGTGACTAACATGCGCGCCGGTTAGATGAAGATCGCAGAAGGAGTGCAGGCGAGGGCATGCATCATTTATACATACCATTCCTGCATTAATCAGAGTACTTAGGGATGTTTGATTGTATTGTTTTATCATTACTGCTTGACTGAATTGATAACATGTTAACCTTTGCTTTATTGTTCCACTGAGTCGATCACTCACTCCCACGTTACGGGACGGTGTTTTAAACACCAACCAAACCCTGTTTTAGTTTCAGATGATGGCGATGCTTGCGAAACGGAGCCGGACTTTTATGATGACGAGGAGGGTTTCTCCTATATGCAGCTATCAGGTGAGTCTATGTAGACCATGTTTTGATCGACGGGGTTACAGGGTTGCTGATTAGATGTCATTACCAAAGTCCTTTCAATGGACCCACCTCTAATACGTACAATCCTAGTTGGAAAAATCATCCAAACTTCAGTTGGAGGAATGGACAAACTGCTACCCCTCAAGGTTTCTTCAATCAAAATCCAAATCAAGGGAAACCCCAAGAAGAACCAGTTCAAAATTCCATATAAGAGCTGGCTCAGGCAGTGCGAGGATTTACAGATTTTATGCAAAAGATGGATTCACGTATAACGGTTATAGAAAAGGGAATGTTTCCTACACAACCTCTCCCCAATCCTAAACCGCAGTACGAGATAAGTGATCCAAGCTCTTCAAATCAAATGGAGCACGTTAAATCTATCACCACTCTTAGGAGTGGGAAGATTATTGATAAAACCCTTCCGGTTAGGCCTAAAAAGCCTCAAGAACTAGAAGAGGGCAACAATGATAGACCTAGTGATGCCCCACAAAAATTAGAACTGTAACTTCTAGAGAAGCCAGTTGCTCCATTTCCCCAACGGCTGGTTGCACCAAAATCTCTCTCTAACTCCCAGGATATTCTAAAGGTGTTGAAACAAGTGAAAGTTAACATTCCTCTACTTGATGTCGTGAAACAAATACCTTCATATGTCAAGTTCCTAAAAGACTTATGTATAACCAAAAGATGGCAGAACATTCAAAAGAAAATCTTCCTGACTAAGAAAGTGAGTGTCATCCTAAAGCAAGATGTGCCACAAAAATTCAAGGATCCCGGTAGCCCAACCATATCATGTGTAATTGGGGATTATCGAATTGAGCATGCACTTCTTAACTTAGGAGCGAGCATCAATCTTATTCCCTACTCGGTATACAAACAGTTAGGTTTGGGTGAATTAAAACCCACCCTAACCACATTACAACTTGTTGATCGATCTGTTCGTGTACCAAGAGGGATAATTGAGGATGTGTTGGTCCAGGTTGAACGATTTTACTATCCTATAGATTTCATCTCCTGAATACCGAACCCATCGGTAACATGAGCACTTAGATTCCCGTCATTCTTGGTCGCCCATTCCTTACCACTTCAAATGAAATTATCAATTGCAGGAGTGGTGTCATGAGTATGTCTTTCAGGAATATAACATTAAAAATGAATATCTTTTTCAAGACTGGTAGACGGTTAGAGGATGATGACAATTTCCATGACATTAACATGATTGACACTTTAGTGGAAGATAGGACACCCTCTACCTTATCCTCTGACCCTCTAGAGACATGTCTAGTCCACTCCCATGAGTTTGATGATGACATGACCATGAGTTTGATGATGACATGATTAGGGAGACATGTGTCATGCTTGATGATGTACCGGTACTTAAAGTTAACCGGTGGAGGCCACAATTTGAAGAGTTGCCCCAAACTGATGAAGTGCCTTTACCGTCTAACCTCAAGCCACTGAAGCTTGACCTAAAACCTTTACCCTTTGATTTAAAGTATGCATACTTAGGTCAAGATGAGACATACCCGGTGGTGATTTCTGCCCATCTTGAGAAAGAACAAGAGAGTATGCTCATATCTACTCTCCTTGAGCATAAAGGAGCCCTTGGATGGACGATTGCGGACCTCAAGGAAATTGACCCCTCGATTTATACTCACCACATTTACCTTGAGCATAATGCGAAGACCTCTCGACAATCACAACGTAGATTAAATCCAAATATGAAAGAAGTGGTTAAGACCGACGTTCTTAAACTATTGGATGTGGGTATCATATACCCTATATCTGATAGTCAATGGGTGAGTCCAAATCAGGTGGTTCCTAAGAAGTCCGGAATCACCATCGTAGCCAATGCCAATAATGAACTCATGTCAACTAGAGTTACTATTAGTTGGAGAATGTGCATTGACTACAGGAAGTTAAATACCGTCACGAGGAAAGACCACTTTCCTTTGCCCTTCATTGATCAGATCTTTGAAAGGCTAGCTGGTCATTCCTATTACTACTTCCTTGATGGGTATTTGGGTTATAATCAGATAGAGATCGCTCCTGAAGATCAGAAAAAGACCACGTTTACATGTCCCTATGGCACCTTTGCTTACCGAAGGATGCCATTCAGACTATGTAATGCCCCTGCCACCTTTCAGCGATGTATGATGAGTATTTTTTCTGACATGGTGGGGCAATATTTAGAAGTTTTTATGGATGATTTCTTTGTCTTTGGTCCATCTTTCAGCGAGTGCTTAAAAAGTCTTAAATGTATGCTGAAAAGATGTGAAGAAAAGAACTTGGTACTTAATTGGGAGAAGTGTCATTTCATGGTTCATAAGGAAATTGTCCTTGGACATATTATCTCGTCTAAAGGAATCGAGGTGGATAAGGCAAAAATCGATCTTATCTCTAACCTACCTCCACCCAAGAATATACGGGACGTGCGATCCTTCTTAGGACACGCTGGATTTTACAGAAGATTTATAAAGGACTTTAGTCTCATCTCTCGCCCTCTATGTAACCTACTTCAAAAGGATGCACTATACGAGTGGACTAAACCATGTCAGGAAGCTTTCACGAAGCTTAAGGGCATGTTGACCAGTGCACCCATCATACTGCCACCCGACTGGAGCATTCCTTTTGAACTTATGTAAGACGCGTCTGATTATTCTCTTGGGGCGGTTCTAGGCCAGAGAAAAGATAAGAAACCCTACGTTATTCATTATACGAGTAAGACTCTAAACCCTGCCCAAGTGAACTACTCAACTAGGAAAAGGAACTCTTAGCCGTAGTGTTCGCTTTAGACAAATTTAGGTCCTACTTGATCGGATCCAAGATTATTATTTACACTGACACGCGGCGCTCAAGTATCTTTTATTTAAGAATGATGCTAAGCCCCGTTTGATACGATGGATCCTCCTACTCTAGGAATTTGACCTGGAAATAAAAGATAAAAAGGGAGTAGAGAACGTAGTGGCTAACCATCTTTCTCGCCATATTCCCTCTGATTCCCTTGAGACAACACATATTAATGACATGTTCCCAGATGAACAGTTGTTCAGAGTCTCCCATTCACCTTGGTTCGCTGATATCGCTAATTATCTTGCCACAAGTTCCATACCGACACATTGGATTGCGCAAGATAAGAAGAAATTTTTCACCGAGGTGCGCAACTTTTTCTGGGATGATCCATATTTGTTTAAATATTGTCCAGACCAAATAATCAGGAGATGTGTGCCAGACGATGAGCATCAGAGTGTCATCTCCTTCTGTCACTCACAGACCTGTGGTGGTCACTTTTCTGCTAAAAAGACCACGACCAAGATTCTGCAGTGTGGCTTTTACTGGCCCACTATGTTCAGGGACACTCATGAGTTTTGCAAAGCCTGTGATCGTTGTTAGAAATTGGGAGCATTGTCCCGTCGAAATATAATGCCCTTGAATCCCATTCTTATCATAGAGGCATTTGATTGCGGGGGCATCGATTTCATGGGACTATTCCCCCAATCTTTTGAAAATTTATATATTTTGCTCGCCGTAGAATATGTCATTAAATGGGTTGAAGCAATTCCGTGTCGGACTAATGACCATCGCATGGTCAATAAATTCCTAAAAGAGAACATTCTTTCCTGATTCGGAACGCCTCGAGCTATCATTACTGATGGGGGCTCACACTTTTGTAATAGGCCATTCGAGAGTTTAATGAAGAAATACGGTATCTCTCATAAGGTGAGCACCCCATACCACCCACGGATAAGTGGGCAAGCTGAGATTTCTAATAGGGAGATCAAACACATTTTGGAGAAAACGGTTAACCCTGACCGTAAGGATTGGTCAATCCGATTGACTGATGCCTTATAGGCTTACCGTACTGCTTTCAAAACTCCCATTGGAATGTCTCCCTTTAGACTTGTCTATGGGAAGGCTTGCCACTTGCCTTTGGAGTTGGAACATAGAGCCTACTGGGCGATCATCAATTTGGACAACATTGGCTTGCTACGTAAACTTTAGTTGAATGAACTCGAAGAAATCCAGAACGATGCGTATGAGAACTCGAGAATTTACAAGGACAGGATGAAGGTGTTTCATGACCAACATATTTTATGGAAATCATTCACGCCTGGTCAAAAAGTCCTTTTGTAACTCTTAATTACATCTCTTCCCAAGTAAGCTTCGATCTCGTTGGATCGGCCCTTTTACCGTTATCAATGTTTATCGTTGCGGGGCTGTCGAGATTTGGAATCCAGACAATGACAATGAGTTTAAAGTGAATGGACATCAACTAAAGCCATTTGTCGAGAAATTTGATGCAAAGGACACATCCATGTCTCTGACTGATCCTGTTTACCAAGACTGATCTCCTAGTTTGATGGAGGTATAGGTCGGTTTTCTGCTTTCATACGATTAGGGTAGTTTGTTTTATGTTGTTCTAGGTTAGTTTGCTTTCTGCATTGTTTTAGGATAATTGCTTTTGTTGGTCTCTCTCTTGTATGACTTGCTCTCACAATGCGATCTTTAGAAAAAGCCTCTTGAGTCCTTCGTCCAGGTACTATCTTTCCATCACTTCTTATTTACTTTCGTTGACCCATGTGCATTACATGTTCATATCTTTTACATTGAGGATAATGTAGATTTTAGGTTGGGGGTGGGAGATTATGTTACTTAATCAGTATTTTCTTGGTCGTGAGCAAAAATTATGAAAATTTTTTATTTTTTATTTTTCTGGACTTTCTTGTGAATTTGAAGTGATTTTGACCACCATTTTGGAGTTAGAATTCTAAGATATGGAGTGTTGGGGATTGACATTCCTTGGACTTGGTTATTTTTTAGATTTTACAGTTGAGTTCGAGTTATCAATTCATGATTAGAAGTTTTAAAACATTGATGGAGTCATGATTTCACATATCACATCTCGCTTATACATTGAGGTTTCAGTTCAATATTGAAGGATTGACTTGGTAATCAGTAAGCATGAAAGGAACCAACCTGGGGAATTTTTTTATAAGAAAAAGGAAAGAAAAGGAAAATACCCAACTACAAGATAGCTACCTGCGGAAAGGGTTGGGCGAACGAACTTCACCATAGGTTTACTCCCTATAGGTGTAGATTCGATTCCCCAAGGTTGACATTTGGAAAAAGTTAGGCGACTAGTTTTCACCATAGGTTTGCTCCCTATAGGTGAGGATTTGTTTCCCTTCCTTGACACTACTGTTCAAGGAAAAATCAAAGGCTGTTAGAATGAAAAGTTGATCTGGGAGGCAAGTTTTGGTTTAGGTTGGTTGTCCTGAGTGCTCTTGTTGGTTACCAATGATATCATGAAATAACGAATTGAATCTTAATGTTGATAAACCAAGACTACACTATACACCCATGAAACTCAATACTTTGAACTTAACTACGAAATTTACCGTGAGCTTGAGGCCAGGAGAAAATACTGCCCAACATTCATGAATCTTAGAATTCTCGTATCTGAATTATTTTTCAAGAATCACTTGAGTTCATAATCATCCTGTACTTCTCAATTTATTTTTTGCATACTTTACTCGGGACTAGCAAAATGTTGGTTGGGGGTTGTGTTGAGGGTCAAATATTACATATTAGACCCCACTTATTAGCTGGATTTACGAGCATGATACTGTTTAACGCCTTATTTTAATCATGTTTGTAATGCAAGGTGAATCTAGGAGCGTGGACTGGAAAGGACGCTAAAAAAATGGATTTAACGCTCTACCATCACCAAGGCATTAGAAGGGACTTCATGAGACCAAGATCGAGGATTTACACACCAGTGATCAGAGAAATTCCAGCCTCTCACTTCAAACAGGCCTGAAAAATATCCAGAATATAAGATCACAGGGTTCCCACCATCTGATCGGCTCGAAACTTCAAACAGGGCCTGAGGAACATAAATTAACCATACACATCAAATTTGAGCCCTTGGATCCATGTGGAAGTGGCCCAACGGCTAGATCAGCCACTAAAATCATGATTTGGGGCTCGCCTGAAATCTGGATATACTTCAGTTTTTGACTGAACGCGTTAAATGAGGTGACAAAATAGATTGTCAAATTGGATACTTCATAAATAACACAAGTGGGCCGAACTGGCATTTCCAGTGCACACAACACAAGTGCACTCGCCAAACACCGAAGCACCAAGTCGGTCAGCAGGCGCTGACCTGACTTCTCTTATTAAAAACGGAAATTTCCATTTTTCATGGCAACAGAGGCTTGCGGTTAGGTGCAGTGGGCAACCATCTTGATTCGACAGTCTAATCCGGACCATCCATTGAAATCTCGTAGGCCCTCTTACTAAGGCCTAGGTGACAAAATTTGAAGAAACAGTGATGATAGGTTTCCAGCCGTTCAAATACAGAATGAACGGCAACAAGAAAGATTCTATGGGCCACACCAAAACCGATCCAAAACAACCCATCCCCGACCGAAATTTTGAGGGGAATCTGGTGGACGGTTTGGATTTCTCAAACGACAAGGGAAGTGGGACCCACCGAGAGTCTAGTGCCGACCGTTTCGGGCTCTATTTACGCAGTCCGCTTGCTCCCGGCCAATCCAGGCCGTTCTGCAATCATAGCAGGGGTCGGTCTATCCATTTGGACTATCCAAAAGATCACCAAGGTGGGACCGACTAGATCTATGATGACTGAACGTCTTAGATCTTGCATCTGAAGCATCCATTGGCCGCAAATTCGATTCAAACGCAAGGCGGTCCTTGAGAAAGAAGTTTTCAAAACTGGTTGTTGCGTACACCTCTCCACCGACTTTAGCAGCAACCGAGACTTCTGCATGAAGTCTCCACGTTCTCAACCGACCTCCAGCAGCCATATAAGCAAGAGAATAGAGAGAGAGAGAAGGCATTGAATCTATGGCAAAGACGTTTTGGAAGAGAGAGTTGTTTAAGGATTTTTTTTAAAATTTGTTTGTGCTGATGGTTTTTAAAAGAGATAGTCCATCCATGACAGGCTAAACCTCTTTGCTAGGGCTAAGAGGTGAAGCTTGTAGCGTGATGGACGGATTCTATGGCTTGGATCACATTCGCTGAAATCTTTTGATGTTAATTTGATTATAAGGAATTGCCTACAGTTTTTAATGGTTTGTTGTGACTTCTATTACAATAGATCTATGATGGCTTTATGTATTTCCTTTTCCTTTACTTTTGATGTTAGAAAGCCCTGTTGTTCACCATTGCCCCTCGAACATGGTGGGATGATGGAATCCTTCCTAACATTCATCTTTTGATTGGTTGAGGATTGGTTTAATTTTGTTGTTTGCTTTGTCTCATGGGCATGGTTTTGTGAGGGAATCTGTAACGCCCTGAAAATCGAGGTTCGAACAAAGCTTAGCTCCCGAGTTCCAACGCATCACTTATGCAACATAGATAATGATGATTATGATGAGAGCATTGAAACATGAATGGGATTATACCAAAACAGCATATCATACTCCAGAGACAGTTAAATTTCAAGCGGAAGACTGTGATAGATATGGAAAATATATAAACTGTGGTGAGTCTCCAGAGTGTGATAATGTTACCAGGTTAATTCATTACAAGTATAATTTCAAATTATACCAAGTTGTGTAAGGTCATCTAGTCAATATCCCAGAAAGCCCCGTCGATCAGGACACAGTTCACAGGAACCCGCTTAAAACAGCATAAAGGAGGAATCCTCCTCATCCTCATAAAAGTCCGGCTCCGCTTCGCAGCATCGCCATCATCTGCAGCTACAACAGGGTCTGGTTGGTGTGTACAACACCGTCCCGTAACGTGGGAGTGAGTGATCAACTCAGTGAAACAATAAAGCATAGGTTAACATGTTATCAATTCAGTCAAGCAGTAATGATAAAGCAGTATAATCAAACACTCCTAACTACTCTTATTAATGTAAGTATGAATGCAGTCATGATGCATGCCCTCACCAACATACTCCCTCATGCGACACCATCTTATGTTCGCGGCATGCTTTCATTCCTCAGTGCTCCACATCTTCCAGGCACATGTAGTGCGATGATGAGCATGATTACCGAGTTATTATTAGTCCATTTCAAACAGCAGGATTGGGAAACTAAGGTACCTCCCTTGTATCATTCCCAAACATGATCCATTCTAGGGTCGTCAAACCTAGATAATCTCATACGATAGTGTGGTTCTAGGGTGCTGCAAAGGCTGCTAGGGCTGTTACAAGCATTCGTTACACCACTCCCCCATCACCTTTTTAACAGTTCATCACTAAATTGATACAGGCCTAGTTACACTACGGGGAGGCACGTGGCCCCAGCGTAGGCCGACAGCTCGACCACGGTATCCCATACCACCATGCCCGGCTCATGAGTCTTAGCGGTTCGAGGTACCATGGTTAGAGGGATTTCATTGGTAAGTTTGGTACCCTAGGTTCAAGCAGTAGCGTCCAAACATGGTGAACATACATTAAACACATCGGGTTGCTTGACGAGTCAGATTAGCACGAGCGCACAATCAACTGAAAGACATGAAGTGCATAAACACTTCGTGTGGCCCGACCACTGTCGCCAACTGAAGTACGACCCGGGTTCGTCAGACACATCCTACGTGGCGAAATGAATCTCAACCATGAACTCAATTCCATTACCGATTGTCTGGACTATAATCATAGCCCCAATCACAATCAATCCTTATTCAGAAGCATGTGGAGTAAAGCATAATAATCAAAGTAATTCAAGCATGTTAACAAACATGTCATAAAGCATGTTACAAAGTACAATATAAACAAGAAATACAAACACATATGTTTCACAGTAAGCGATTAAATTAAACAATCAATCGTAGAGGAAATCATATACGTTTCTAAGGAAATTGAGAATCCCATCTCAACTCCTACCTGAAGCATGATTATCTAAGCGCTTACTCTTACAAGCATTTTCACAAACACTTATAATACACTGTTTTAACATACATAGTGTATATTAGCAAAAACATGTATTAGGGTGAACCCTATCGCCAAGTAAATGTTATACACATATATAATATGTTCATACAGCAAATAATCATGGCAAACACATTTCCTAAATTTATACGTATACGGTACTTTCTACAAATACTAAAATACACAAAATTCCATATTCTTAGTATTTAATCGAAACGGAAAATAGACAGCACTTTGTACATGTACAATTGCATGCAGATCATGAATCTATCATTATCTAACATTGAAAGCGTTGAAAACCATAACCTATACACCTAAAGTCCGCACCTTTTGTCGTAGAATCGTAACAGAGTCGATAGATTCGCTAAGCTTTAGTATACGGCAGTTTGGCCACCTATAAAACGAAATAGGTTAGTTATTTCATAACCTACAACTATCAAAACCCCAAATCAGTTTAGGGTTAGGGTTTCTTACCTAGGAACGGAGCCAGAATCACCGGGAAAGTGATTAGACACAAGGTGGTTGAACACGTATAGCAGCAGGGAAGCATGGCAGGGAGATACTCCCACTTCTCTCACACTTTCTCTCTCTTTTCTCTCTTCTCTCCTAGGGTTTTTCTCAAATTCATATGGCTGAATGAGAGAGGGTTTTAAGGTCCTTATATAGCCTAAAACTACACCAAAATAGACTCAGGTCAAGGTATACTTAGGTTATAACCAAAGCGGGTCAGTTTTAGCTCAACGGAGGACTTCTGGCGGCCCCTTTTCTGTGTGCGATCGGACTTAAGCTCACTAACACTGGATCTAGGTACCATTAAGTTTTCGTTCTAGTAGGGTTCTCAAATCACGCGTGGCGGACCAGTTTCAGTTCAACGGTCAGCGGATCTTGATCGGAGATTTCGAGTACATAGATATGTTTGGGGAAATGTCCCTGATCCGAGGGTGCAATTTGGTCTGATTCTGACGGTCGGAATCCTTATAATTGATCCACAAGCGAGACGTGCCAGATTTCATAAATTTATATTTTATTTTGAATTAATTTCACATTTCTCACACTCCTCGCTTCGAGCTCAAGCGAATAGCGCTGGGACACTATCTAGATTTGATTTCCGAGATGGTTGTCAAGCCCAGCAAGGCGGTCCTAATTCCTTAACTTCGTGTTAATCGGACTTCCGACGTGCGGTCCAGATCTGATATGGAGTTTCGAGATGCTCCCGAGAGCAGCCGGGTAATGAGATTGATCCTAGATTTTAGGGTAATGTAGCGTCAATGATTCTACAAGTTTTGAGTCTTGCAGATCGTATTTAAAGCGATTAGTGTTAATTTCAAAACCACTCTAGTTTAACACTAGCTAATTCTCACCTAATTTCTAAAGGATTTAGTCCTGTATGATTTCAATCTGAGGTGGTACCTGGGCCTTTGTAGTTTGTATATAAAGTGATCCAAGTTATAATACTTAGCTAGTTTTAGATAATGTCTAGGGTGAAAGTACTTAGAAAAATTGAAAGAACAAGGTGGTAAAGGGTGGGATTTGTGAAGGAAATGGGTTCAAAAGCGATTTTAGACTTTGGGATTGAGTTCAGTCAAGTTAATAAGGTGTTAGGATCGACCCATTGCCTAAGGATGTCTAATTCTAGGTTGGCAAAAATCCGGGATGTTATAGAATCGCCTCTAATTCTTATACCTATCACCTCTTGACTAAATCAAAGGAAGTGCAGCTTGTGCTTTAGTGATACATCTTCCAACTGGATGAAGATAGGACTCAAAGTCTAGTTGAGTTCATGAATCAAGCGTAGATCTCCCTTATCTCTACAAGTGGATCCTCTGAATCCCTAGTTTTCCACCATTGATTTTTACAAGTTTTAGATTGATATTGCACAATTATTTCCTCATATTCACCTAATTTAGATTTCATCTTATTCTAGTTCTAGTTCTTGTTAGTTTCAGAATACGTACAAGGTTCAGTCCTCGTGGATTCGACCTCGGTCTTACCGAGTTTATTACTACATCACAACCCTATACTTGGGAGTGAACAACAATACACATCATGAGATAAACAAAAGGAATAGAACCATGACCAAGATGAAGATGAAACTGGATAATGAGATAGAAAATAAGAGAAGGAAGACAAACTTATATCCCAGATATAAGCGAATGAAGGACACGTGTCATGAAGGGAGTAAGTTCCGACTTATTCTCGGACCTAGGATAGACATTAGATGTGAAGATACGATGAAGGACTTGATATTTGGGGAGCATCTGGTTGGAACGAAGCGCATTACAGGATTGTCATTCCGCATTAAACCGACATAGTTTATGTGTAATCGCTAGCTGTTTGATATGAGTGATTTTATTAGTTAAATTTTCAAGAGGAATTATATCCTCTACAAAGGCAATCTTAGTTAACGCTGAGATAAGATAGCGATTTATAGTGAATGTGTCTTCTACAAATTTAATTGTAAAAGTAAGGTTTCAAGAGACACATCAAAAATCGATGCGTACATCGCTTGTGCTATGGAACGGTAAGTCATTCCGCCCCAACCAAATATCCCTTCCCATCTGATATTTGTAAGAAGAGGGACAAGTTTGAATTGAGCAATGTGAGCTAGATTAACACTACGCTCAATAATTTGTCCCTTAAGCGGAAATCCCTAGAGTGCTCTGAATCTTCTTCAAGGCCCCTTAGGGTTCTCACATTAGATGGAGTCAGCCTAGATGACGAGCTACCACGAGCTTTACGTGATGTCGTTCTCTTAGTACGATGCTCCATTTAATGATTGCTTAAGAAATAACTAAAGAGAGTAATGTGATTGTGGATAGATCAAAATTTCCACAATTCTCACATAAAAAAGGGTTTGGAAATTAGAATAAACCCCAAACGATAGATTAACTAGTAAGGAAGAACTCAAATCTACAAAGAAATTGAAAAATGACCACTTACAAGCAAGATTTGAAGATGGGTTCATCGAGAGGGCCTGTGGCTAGTCGAAGAAGAAGGTGAAAATGAGATGAAAAAAAAGTGATTTTTCACTTTTAGGGGTGAATTCGTGCGGTCCTTGACCGGTCGAGCAGCGTGCTCTACTTATTGAGGGCTCGACCGGTCGAGCACATCCTCGACCCGTTGAAAAACCCAAAAGAAAATGAATTTTAATATAATCTTTAATTTTAATTTGATCATCATTTTATTATTATTTTATGTATTTAACTAAATATAAACAAGAAACAAAAAATACATAAATAATTAATTAATAACACAAACCAATATCACGCTTTAAATTTAAAAATCTATTCTTGTCAAGCGGTTTGGTTAGTTAGTCTGCAAACTGCTTCTTAGTTTAAATATATTCTAGCACAACACTCTTAACTTCAACTAGTTCTCGAATATAATGGTATCGAATATTGATATGTTTTGTATGAGAATGTTGGATTGGATTTTTTGAAATATTAATTACGCTCTAATTATCGCAATATAATGTCAATGTACCTTACGTAATGCCATAATCAGCTAACAATCTTTTCATCCAAATGAGTTGAGTGTAGTCATTACCAGCTGCAATATATTCAACTTCAACAGTTGAGAGTGATACAAAGTTTTTTTTTTCTTACTGAGCCATGAAACTAAACAATTCTCCATGTAGAAACAGCCACTACTAGTAGATTTTCTATCATCAATATTTCCAGCCCAGTCTGCATTAGTATATCTGGCAATTTGTACAGATGTATCATGCATATAACAAAGTCCTAAATTAGTAGAACTTGCGACATATCTTATTATCAGTTTAACAACAATTAGATGTGATACTTTAGGATTAAATCGATATCTTGCATATATTCTGTCATGCCCCAAAACTGGAAACCGGGCTCACAAAATTTCCGATCCCCGAATCCGGTGCCGACAGCCTCCGTAGTACCCCATTCTCGCCTCCCAGTGTCCATACGCCAGATTCCGATCCTGGGATCCTACAAGGAGGATTTTTCAATGTACATTTAACTCGTAATAAGCATAACCATAAGTTTACCCAAATCACAAAGGCAACATCATCATTACATATCCACTAATATAAACAGTTGAATACAATGTTGAAAGGGAAATACATATGTCAAAATCAAAGCTCCAGAAGTCAGCTGCATGCTCTAAGCTAGACGCTACTTCAACCTAATGGCACCTGCATGCATATATCGTGCATAAGCTTATAGAAAGCTTAGAGGGTGGTGTAAGTGTGTGTACAAGATAAGTGTCAAGTATGTAATACAATGCCTTAATCATACAATATCGGAATTACTGGCAATATCATGAATCATACGATATCAGAGTAAGCAATACTGTAAGTCTATAAATCATACAATATCAGAGTACACAATACAGATCAACTATGCAAATGAGGAGTCATAGAGAGTCAAATATCAAATGCCGAGGATACAATATAATATGTTAATCCTACTAAGTCAGTCTAGGCCATATAAGTGTTGAAACATAGCAACCTAAAATGCCATATACCTGCGGATGTAATGCAATATGAGATGCGAATGAAATGACCAAGTTGGAGTGTGAAGTCGGGATGATAGTACGTAGTATCGCAGGCTATGGGGTCCACCACAAGGGACTTCTATCCAAACCTGTCCCATACGTAAATTTGGATAGTCAGACTCAATGTGGTAAACTCCTGATCTCAGGTTAGTCGCGCGCCCAACCGAAATCCTTGCCATTATAAAGGTACACAACAATTAGTTGCACACCACCAACCCGAGTGGATAGTGAATGAATGAATGAATGAGTATACAACTCATACTCAATAAGTCCACATATTAGTACGGTTCCTCTCTGAGATCATCACCGGGGTCTAGTAAACTACATGCAAATCGCTGCCCACAGACATGCGACCATGCAAGTGGAAGGGACCTCACTATCCTCCTGGCCAGTAGTCAGCCAATATCTACCCGACACGTCGATAGTGCACCCATTCACGAGCTGGTCAAACTCAGCCTAGCTATGCCCCCTACCCTCGGGAGGGTAAGGCCACACTCCCTACCAATCGACCAAAACACAGTGGGAGACGCAGTCTCCTAGTATTCGGCACTCGGGCGCTCATGTATCCACTCGGTCTCGATGTTGGGGCATCTCCTGGCCACAAAGGTTTAGGGATTTTCACCCAGGGACATTTATGACGCTCTTATGCTAAAACTAAACATTTTTGGTGTCCCATCCGGCCATCCACGATATGCCTGTGGAGGCTATGGCCCTGATATCGCTAGGGCGTACAGTAGTCACAACACACAATGCAAGATGCATGAGTCATACAATCCAGTCATGCATCAATCCTGTGCATACCGTGCGCTCATGTGAGATAACCTCCACCTATCAGGGAGTCTCATAACAACCTACCCAATGACATATGCAATGGTCAACCACATCTCATAACAAACATGCAGATGATGTGTATGGGCATGTATCATGATGTTATGCTGTCACATACTCATAATCGGTATTAATAACCGACATCAACAATCGGCCTCGACAATGTGGACATTTAACCAACATTGCCCCCAAGGAATGGCCCACATAGAGCCTAACATATAGTGGACCCATGGCCTCGCACAAGGGTCTAATATACAACTCCATGGGCCTTACTCAAGATCTTAATACACATCACGATGGACCTCTCACATGGGCCTAATATACATCACAACGTGCTCCATCACCTGGCCCTCAAATGCACAACAATGTGCCTCATCACATAGGCCTCATATACATCACATTGGGCCTTAAACACGGGCTGAATACACATCACAATTGGCCTCAAATAATGGCCACATATACGTCACATTAGGCCTCGACAATTGGCCTCGATATTCGGCCTCGACAATCGGCCTCGATAATCGAAATCGGCGTCGACATTCGGAATCAGCCTCAATACTCGGCCTTAACAATCAGCCTCGACAATTGGAATTGGCTTCGACAATCGTAATCGACCTTAACATTCGGCCTCGACAATCGAAATCGGCCTCAACAATCGGCCTCGACAATCAGAATCGGCCTCAACAATCAAAATCAACCTCTACAATCGGAATTGGCCTCAACAATCGGCCTCGACAATAAGAATCGGCCTCGACAATAGAAATCGGCCTCAACAATCAGCCTCGACAATCAAAATCAGCCTTGACAATCGAAATCGGCCTCAACAATCGAAATCGGCCTCGACAATCAGCACCAATGATCAGCATTAACAATCGGCACCGACAATCAGCATCGATAATCAGCACCGATAATTAGCATATAAACAAGGCAGGATCCATAGATGAATAGTCGATCAACCATAATATAAAGATTGGCCATCGGCCGTGGTTATATCAAATCCGATAGCACGAAACCATCAGTCTATGGCGAATAGGGCCCACTTATCTAAGTTAATCCACAAGAGAATTATGAGAATGGGCCTAACAAGGCCTAAGGGAAGGTCACAATGTGGACATCCAACCATCATTGTCCATCAATGTGGACATCTAACCAACATTGATCCCAAGGAGTGGCGTACATATAGAACCAAAACATATAATGAGCTCGTGACCTCACACATCAAGCGGGCCACATCGCATGGGCCTCGAATACATCACAATGGGCCTTACTCATGGGCCTCGAATACATCACATTGGGCCGCATCACATGGGCCTAATATACATAATAGGTAGGCCTCGCACCTAAGTCTCAAATACAGTAATTAGGCCGCATCCACGAGTCGCACCAATGAGCTTCATATACATCAAGTGAGCTGCATCAATGGGCCGAATCAAATGGGCCTAATATAAATAACAGGTGGGCCTCGTACCTGAGCCTTAAATACATTAAGTGGGCCACATCGACGGGCCGCACCAATGGGCTTCATATACATCAAGTGAGCCACATCAATGGGCCAAATCAAATGGGCCACAACAACTACACTATGCATCCACTGCTAGGGATCATTGTAGTATAGAAAAAAATGAATCATATCCAAAGGATCATCTGGACCATACCACAAATGACAATGGTGACAATGATTTTCATAATTAAATTCCAACGGGCCCACCATGGTATTTATTTTCCATCCAGTCTGTTCATAAGATTGCAAAGACCTGGATATAGCGGAAAAAACAACTCTCATATAGGTCCAGAACCTTAAAATCCCAAAGGGGTTTTTAATGGTGGGCGTTCATCCCACTATTCTCTATAGTGTAGTCCACTTGATATTGGATCTGCTTTATTTTTAGTCTCAAGCCTGGAGACAAGCTCACAAAATGGATAGACAGTAGGGATACATCACATGTATCATGGTGGGGCCAGTCGTCAATGGATGGACGGTAGGGATACAACACATGCATCATGGTGGGACCGTGTATGGCTTACATCATGGTGGACTCCACCCGCAAAATGGATGGACAACATGGATGTCAGGCTTGCTGCACTGTCCAGAAACTGGACGGTGCAGATATATACATCATGGTGCAGTCCATGTAGTGGCCTACTACAATATATATATATATATATATATATATATATATATATATATTACATATTACATACCTGTAAAGTGGCAGGAGGTGCATGTTTAAAGGTGGGTCCCACGCACGTAGCCTACCCCACTTCCCTCTCTCATATTTTATATATATATATATATATATATATATATATATATATATATATATATATATAGATATATATATAGATGATATGATATAATATAATTAGATATATTATAATATAACCATAGTTAAATGCCCACCGTCCAAACTCTCTGGACGTTCTGGACAGTGGGGATCTAATGCATAAAACGTGGTGGGTCCACACGTGTGGCCCACCTCTCATACATGTATACCATATTATATGTGTATATATATATATACATATATTATATACATTCTTTTTCATTCTTTTTTTTTTTAGCTGGTAGTACACACCACTTGTCAGCACACACTCATGGATAGCACGTCCAACCGTCAAGTTACACTGGATGGTCTAGATGCATGAATCAAGGTGGGTCCCATGTGGACGTGGCCCACCTGATTTGGATCAATCTAATATTTGTGTTTTTCCTTCCGTCCAGGCCCGGTAATGGGCAGGACAGTGTAGATCCAACACATCCATAGGTGGGTCCCATAAAGGTGGATGGCATGGATAAAATATATACTTCATGGTGGGCCACACACACACACCATCCATACAAGAGAGAGAGAGAAAGAGAAAGAAATGGTGAGATAAAGGGACCCTACCACTATGGGCCCCTCTCTACATTGCATACATCAATGTGGGTCCCACAACAAGTGGGCCTTAAAATCATAAAAATCAAAACATAAGATCACCCACCTTTGATCTCTTCTTCCTTCTTCTGCCAACACGATCTAGAGCTCCGACGGGACGATTTCAATGACCGAGATGTTCTTTGGATGGTGGAGATGGGAGGTCGGAAGTGGACCACACAAAGCTCTCTCATGGACATTGGGTTACTTGCTTGAAAATGGAGAAATGAGAGAGAGAGAGAGGATGGGATGTAAAGAGAGAGCGAGAGAGAGATAGAGGGATGGGTGATGGAGTGATGGGTAATGGAGTGAGTGATGTGTACTTGACATGTAAGGGTGTGTAAGAGAGAGAGAGTTGACTTAGGGATGGTGTTGTACTTGACATGATGTGGTGATTGATGGGATTGATTTGATTAGAGATTCTCTCGGTGTTTGCAATGCGCGGCGTTTTCCTCCAACTGAACGCAGGCATACATCTCCTGGCCTAGGTATCCCCTCAGCTCGCGAGATACGGCGTCGGAACCGGAGCGATGGCGCGGTCGTTAAGGTACAGTTCTTTGGTCGAGGTGACTCTAAAATGCGGGATATGACTCAGGGTTACGCACAACTGCCGATTACAGATTGCGGGTTGCCGGAATTCGATCGGGATGACCGCGGAAGACTACGGAACAGTATGGGCTAGGATACGGGCCTTACATATTCCAACACTAAAAGCAATATCAGGTCTACTAGCAGTTAAGTATAAGAGACAATCAATCATACTTCGATATAAATGGGATTCTGTACTTTTACCTGATTCATCTTTTGAGAGTTTAAGAGTTGTACTCATTGGAGTATCAAACTTCTTTCCATTCTCAAAACCAAACCTTTTTACAAGGTTCAAGGCATATTTAGTTTGTGATATGAATATACCATCATCCTGTTGCTTAACTTGTAATCCAAGAAAGTGGTTTAGTTTACCAACCATGCTCATTTCAAACTTGAATTTTCATCAGATCTACAAACTTAATAGATAAGTTAGTGTTTGTAGATCCATAAATTATATCATCAACATAGATCTGAACTATTAGAATATGATTATTATATTTTTGACGAATAAAGTTTTATCAACGCTATCCATAGTGAAGTTATGACTACGTAAAAATTAGTCAATTTTTCATACCATGCCCTGGGAGCTTGTTTCAACCCATAAAGTGACTTTTTAATACGGTATACATGATTTGGAGATTTGGAGTCCTCAAAACCCTTAGGTTGTTCAACATAAACTTTCTCATGTAAGTCACCACTTAAAAATACGCTTTTAACATCCATTTGATATAATTTAAAATTCTTATGACATACAATTGAAATAAATAATCTTATGGATTCAAGGCGTGCAACTGGTGCAAAGGTTTCATCGTAATCAATACCTTCTATTTGCGTGTACCCTTATACAACTAGTCTAGTCTTATTTTTGATAATATTACCTAATTCATCAGTTTTATTCTTAAAAATCCATTTGGTTCCAATTATATGTTTATCAGAAGGTCTAAGAACCAAGTACCACACATCATTTCTGACAAATTGATTTAGTTCTTCTAGCATGAAAATTATCCAACTTTCATCAGTAAGTGCTTCATTTACATTAGCCAGTTCAATTTGGGAAGTGAAACAGACATAATTAAAGATATTTTCTAATTGTCTTCTTGTCTATACACCAGTACTTGGGTTACCAAGTATTTGATCAGTCGGATGGTCTTTGACTGATCTTAATTCAGTATCAGTTGATTTCGATGAAGAGTCAGGTATATCAATTATATTGACTTCATCATCATCTAGATCAGGAGTGAGTGTGATTTATTTATCATCAACAACCGCATTTATGGATTCCTGAATCACCGCATTTTTTTATTAAGAATTCGGTAAGCACGGCTATTTATGGCATAACCTAGAAAAATTCCCTCATCACTCTTGGCTTTGAATTTTCCCAAAATTTTTCGATCTCTTAAAATGAAGCATTTATATCCAAAAGTCTTAAAATATTTAACAGTGGGCTTTTTATTAAACCATAGTTCATAAGTTGTTTTATTTTTTGATTTTCTAATATAAACACAATTTATAATATAACATGCAGTATTAACATCTTCAACACTTAAATATTTTGTTAGTTTCATGCTGTTTAACATTACACTAGCTATTTCCTATAGAACTCTATTTTTTCTCTCAACAATTCTATTTTGCTGAGGTGTTTTGGGAGTAGAGAACTCATGTGATATACCATGATCATCACAATACTTCTTAAAATTGCTATTTTGAATTCTGTGCCATGATCACTTCTAATTTTGATCACAGATATCTTTCTTTTTCAGTCTGAATACGTTTTAAAATTCTTCTGACTTCATCAAGAGTATCTGATTTCTCTCTTAAAAAGGCTACCCAAGTATATATGGTGTAATCATCAACAATGACCAGAAAATACTTCTTTCCACCTCTACTCTCACTTCTAGTTGGTCCTATTAGATCCATGTGGAGTATTTCTAGTGGTTTGGTTGTGGCTAAGGAGTTTACTTTCTTGTGACTACTCTTAGTTTGTTTACCAATTTGACATGTGCCACATACCTTTTCTATCTTTTTCAGCTTGGGTAAGCTACGTGAGTGATCTCTTTTACTCAGCTTATACTTATTTCTATAGTTAACATGTCCAAGACGTTTATGCCAAAGTTTAGTGTCATCTGTTTGGACCATGTAACATGAATGGTCAGATGAGCAAGAGTTATCAATAATATAGCAATTTTCAGAGGTCCCACGACCATTTAATATTACATTACCCTTCTCATTTATTATCTCACATTCGTGATCAAAAATTTTCACAGTGTTTATTATCACAGATTTGAGATTTGCTTAAGAGGTTGTGTTTTAAACCTTCAACATAAAGCACATTTTCAAAAGGAGGAAGGTTAAGAAGTTGTACAGTACCTTGGCCTGTTATTTTGCAGTTGCTTCCATCACCGAAAGTAACTAAGTCGTCATTAAATTCTTTGATATTCATGAATATTGCTTTGTTACCTGTTATATGTCTTGAGCATCCACTATCCAGGTACCATTTTCAATGGCTAATGGCTTTGAAAGCTGTGTAGACTACAAGACACTTAACCTTTGGAACCCATTAATGGTTCCAGGTTTAGGAGTGACTTTTGAGTTTCGCTGCATTTGAGAGTTAGGATTTCTCCTTTCTCTATAAGCTCCACATACATTTGAGTTGGATTTCAGAAGCTCTTTAAGTAGGTCCACTATTTTTTCAACTAAGTGGGATCTATTATTCTTTTGATATTTATAGCTGATGGTTTTATTATTTGTAGGAACTTGAAAGGATTTTAAGTTTTTGAAATCATTAGAGTTAGAAGATTCCCCTCTTACAAAAATAGGAGTAGAATCCTTGGATTTTGAAGAGTTACCTTTAATATAACCTAGACCAGATTTATCACTACATTTTCTAGATGAGGTTAACAATTTTTCAAGCTTTTAGTCACCATAGGTATATTTCCAAGTGTCCTTTAAACTCAAAAGGGAAGAAACTTCAAGTTTTAATTTTTCATTTTTAGTTTTGAGATTTTGCAATTCAAAAGATTTAAAACTTAAATCTAATTTGGTTTTTTCAAAACAATCTGAAAAATGAGATTTTTCTAAGAATATATTTTTCAAGTTCTTATTTTAATTTAGTACATCTCTTTTTGAATTTTTAGTTTCACAACAATTTTACAACATTCTTTGTATAGGACATTCTAGGATCTTGAAGGTCGTCTTCATTTTCATTTTTAGGATCACTCTTGAGATTTTCATAGTCAGATATATTACAACTATTTGAGGAAGTGACTCTGGCTATGGTCATAAGGGCCTTCACATCATTTGTATTTGCATTCTCTTGTTCTGATCCATCAGACTCAGAAGTGCTTTTAAAGTCAGATGATTCATCCCAAGTAGCAATCATGCCCTTTCTTTTTGACCTATCCTTTTTAGGACATTTATTAGCCAAATGTCCATATTCATGACAGTTGAAACATTGATTGTCTTTGGTTTTAGATTTCCAAGAATTAGATTTTCCATTTCTTTTATAAGTTGATTTTTGAAAATCTGATCTATTATTCTTTTTGAAAATTCTACAAAACTTTTTGCTAACATTGACATATCATCTTCTTTTTCTTCAAAATCAGAATTAGAACTAGTTTCTTTTAAAATAGATTTAGAAGATTTAAGAGCAACAAACTTAGCTTTAGGAGCTTTAAAATTCAATGCATATGTTTGTAAAGAGCCAACTAGCTCCTCAACCTTCATAAGATCAGTATCTCTCAATTCCTGAATGACAGTAACTTTAGAATTGAATCTCTTAGGAAGAGATCGTAGTATTTTTGCACAAACCTTGTTTTCTAGGATTCCATTTCCTAGACCCCTCACGGAATTTACTATGTCATTTAGTTTCGTATAGAAGTCCATGAAAGTTTCATTTTCTTCCATACAGATTCCTCAAATCTAGTAGTGAGGATTTAAACTTTTGATTTCTTAACAATAGAAGTTCATTCATATGTCATTTCAAGATTATCCCATGCTTGCTTAGCTGTATCGCATGAAATAATTCTTTTGAATTCATCTGGCGATAGAGTACAAGTTGTGACATTTGAGGCTTCAACATTAGCACTGCTTTCACTTTTCTGAGTTGTAGTCCATAAATAGAATGCAGTTTCTCTCATATATTTAGTTCCGTCACTGCCTAATACTTCAATCGTGGGAGGTTTACATTTAATCACAGTGGCTTGCCACACACTTTCATCCATGGATTTTAGAAAAATCTTCATTCTGGCCTTCCAGTATGAATGGTTAGAGTCATCAAAAGGTGGTGGCGTGGTAATAGATAAACTATCAAAATTTGTCTTAATTAAAGCTCTAGATCTTTAACTCAAGGAAATTAATCCATAAAAAAATGAGTAACTTAGCTTTGAAACCACTTGAAAAGGCGAGCTTAAGAAGTCCTAGAGGGGGGGGGGGGGGGGGGGGGGGGTGAATAGGACTATGTGAAATATTCGAATAAATTACTGAATAAGTAAATAAATCAGAGATCTCGATTGCACTAGTATTGAAACGTTGATTCAAACTGATTCGTAGGACAACCTTCAGCCAAACAAGTTAGGCAGGACAACTGTATTTCATGAATATGATAAGAATCAAAATCTCAAAGTGAGCAAGAGTAAATAAAACTATCTATTTACAAACATTCACCACTTTTGTATAAAAGAAATTACAACCATTCAGCACAAAAGTAATAAAAACATTCCCCACAACACCAAGAATTATAGTGGTTCGGTATGTCAACAACTGTTCTTAAACAGCCACGCCTACTCCACTCTCAAGATTACTAACCACATAATCTCAGCTTTCACTATGAATAAGGTTTTCACAGGGTCATCTTAAAACCTGATACAATTGTGATTTTAATGGGCTATCACAAACAAAAAAAACTCCTCACTGAGATTTTTTGGCTATCTCAGGAAAACCAAATACAAAGAAAAAAAGAATACTTATCTTCACCGTGGAAGAAGCTATAGCCGTAGAATGCTTTTCTTGAATGATGAATGTTCAATGTTCAGTCCAATAGAAAAGGTCCAAGGTTTTATTTGATTTTAATTAAGTTTAAACCAAAGGCGAATTGCATTAATTTCCTTAAATCTCAATAAGAGTAAACACTCTTTTTATAATCAGAATGACAGAGTTTTGAGATGAAGGAATTAATGAAAAAGCTATAAAACAAAATTATAAATACCGCAAGCTTGACTATAAATGAGGCTTCTCTCTCTCTTGAATAAGGACTTTGATAGGCTTGAATTCTATTTTCGGATTGAGAAAGAACCTCAATTTATAGGCAGAAAGTTTGTTCCTTCAACTGGTCTAAGGCAGTCTTCGACTGGCCTAAGCACCGGATTCAGTTCCAACAAAATTTCAATTTCGAGCGAGATAAGATCTAACAGATCTTCGACTAGTCAAAGGACATATTCGATTGGTCAAAGGTGACCTTCGATAGGTCAAACAAGCTCTTCGACTGGTCGAGCAAGCTGAATCCTAAATGATTTTAGTTGCTAGACTTTGAGTCAAGGAACCTTTGACTGGTCGAAGGAGGTCCTTCGACTGGTCGAAGAGTCCGCTTGACTAGTTGAAGTTACAACAGAAATTCTGTTACACTTCGGCTGGTGCTTGGACTAGTCGAGAAATACTTAGATTGGTCGAGCCAAAACTTAGGTTAGTCAAAACTTAGTCATTTATAAGTATAAAAACCCAATTTTAAATATGTTTGGAAAGCACCTAAACCTAAGGTCTTTTTAGGATTTTTAATACCTGTATGGACTAAATTTCATTGGATTAGAAACTTGAAATACTCAAAGGAGCTTGATCTTCTACTAGAACTTTTAGTAGATCTTGTTTAGTGTTCAACTTAAGCTTGAGTTTGAACTTGAGTTTGAAGATGAGCTTGAACTTGAGCTTGAACTTAAACTTGATCATGAGCTTGACTTGAACTTCAACATGATCTTGAATTGAACTTGATCATGAGCTTGACGTGAAGATCACTGTGCCAAGTTATTTTGACAAGATGAAATTTAACAAACCAGGTGTAAAATGTACTTTAAACACAATAGCACTTACAGACACCACTTGAGGTCCTTCGAGTTAATAGAAGTGATGGTTGCGAATCAACCTGCAAATTAACCTCAACCTCCGGTTGAGGAAGCTGAGGATGAAAATGAGGTGCATCATGCACCCCCGCCTTGTACCTTATGAGATTATCTATAACCGGCGGGGGTGAGAACACCATCCTGCATGATCTTTCCAAAGAATACAGGACATGAATATCAAGCTAGGAGTGATCCAACTCCTTCCAAAGTTCCATGGACTTGAATTTGTAAATCCATATCTACACATGAAAGAGTTTGAAGAGATAATAGCTACTTTACACTTTCTTAATGCGTGTCTGAGGACACGATCAGGCTGAAACTCTTTCCTTTCTCATTAAAAGAAAAAGCCAAGACATGGTTGCACTCACTACGTCCACGATCGATTGGCAGATGGAATGACATGACAATGGAGTTCATTAAGAAAAATTTTCCATACCATAAAACGAACACCCTCAGAAAGTCGATCATGAACTTCACTCAAAAGGAGGATGAAACATTCTTCCAATGTTGGGAGTGGTTCAAGGATCTTATCAATTCATGCCCACAACATGGTTTTGAAATGTGGTGTATAACAAGTTTCTTCTACGAAGGACTGACATCTTCCACGCGCCAAATGGTCGAGACGATGTGTAATAGGGAATTCAGGAACAAAGATGTCAATGATGTGTGGGATTACTTTGACAAACTTGCTGAAAACACACAATCATGGGACATCTCCCCAGACCTAGCACCACTTCTACGCGTACTCAATCAAAGGAGAGGGGTGGAATCTATGTTTTAAAAGAGGAAGAAGATCTAAAGGCTAAAGTGGCTAGTCTCACAATGAAAATCGAGGCTATAAAACTTAAGAAGGGTAAGGCTGAGGAAGTTGTCTGTGGTATTTGTGCCTGCAACATACATACGACTGAAAATTGCCCAACAATTCCTGTTTTTCAAGAGCTATTAAATGAGCAGTCAAATGCCATAAATAACTACCAAAGGTCTTTCAGAGGACCCATCTCCAATACATACAATTCGAGTTGGAGGAATGGACATACTGCTACTCCTTAAGGAATCCCTAACCAATTCTTGAATCAAGGAAACCTCAAGAGGAACCGGCTCATAATTCCACACAAACTCAAGAGCTTATCCAAACATTACAAGAGCTTACGAAGTTTATGCAAAAGATATATTCATGTGTTACAGTTATGGAGAATGGGATGCTTCTTGCCCAACCTCTCCCCAATCCTAAACCGCAATATGAAATAAGTGATCCAAGCTCTTCAAATTAGATGGAGCAAGTGAAGTCTATCACAACTCTTAGAAGTGGAAAGACAATTGACAAAACTATTCCGGTAAGGGCTGAAAAACTAAAGACCCGAAAGTAGATGAGAATGATAGACCTAGCACCACTCCATATGCGTTAGAACTGGAACCACGGAGTAAGCCGATTGCGCAATTTCCCCAATAGTTGATTGCACTAAAACCTCTAGCTAACTCTTAGGATATTTTAGAGGTGTTAAAACGAGTGAAAGTCAACATCCCTCTTCTAGATGTTGTGAACCAAATTCCTTCATATGCCAAATTTCTGAAAGATTTATGCACTATCAAAAGGCGGCAGAGTATTCAAAAGAAAATATTTCTGACAGACAAAGTGAGTGTCATCCTCAAGCTAAATGTGCGACAAAAATACAAGGATCCCGGTAGCCCAACCATCACTTGTGTAATTGGGAATAACCGGATTAAGCACGCACTTCTTGACTTGGGGGTGAGCGTATTCCTTACTCGGTCTACAAACAACTGGACCTAGGTAAATTAAAACCCACTCAGACCACATTATAACTTGTTGATCAATCAGTTCGTATGTTGAGAGGGATAATTGGGGATGTATTGGTCCAGGTTGACAAATTCTACTATTCAGTAGATTTTATCATCCTTGATACTCAAACCATCATGAATATGAGCACTCAAATCTCTATTATTCTTAGCCGCCCATTCCTTGCTACATCAAATGCAATCATTAATTGGAGGAATGGAGTTATGAATTTATCTTTCAAAAATATGACGTTGGAGCTCAATATTGTTTTCAATATGAGCAAACAGGCAGAGGATGATGACGATGCCCACGATATTAACATAATTGACTCTTTCGTGGAATATAGAGCTCTTCTGACTATATACTCTGATCCTCTAGAGACTTGCTTAGTCCACTCCCTTGATTTGGATGTGATGACACGATTAAGTTGATGGATGTCATGATTGATACTACGCCAGTACTTGAAGTTAACCGGTGGAGTCCACAGTTTGAGAAATTGCCTCAAACCGACATAATGCCTCTGCCGTTTATGTCAAGATGAGACATACCCGGTGGTGATTTTATCTCACCTTGCGAAAGAACAGGAGAGTGTGCTTATTTCTACTCTCATTGAGCATAAAGGGGCTCTCGGATGGTCGAGTATGGACCTCAAGGGAATTGATCCTTTGATTTGTACTCTCCACATTCATCTTGAGGATAATGCGAAGACCTCCCGACAACCACAACGTCAATTAAATCCAAATATGAAAGAAGTGGTTAAGGCCGAGGTCTTCAAGTTATTAGATGTGGGTATCATATACACTATATTTGACTGTAACATCCCGGATTTTTGCTAACTTGAGGTTAGATGTCCTTAGGCGATGGGTCGATCCTAACACCTTATTAACTTGTCGGAACTGAATCCCACAGTCTAAAATCGCTCCTTAACCCATTTCCTTCACAAATCCCACCCTTCACCACCTTGTTTTTTTAAAATTTTCTAAGTACTTTCACATTAGACACTACCTTAAAAGTTTAGGTGATGAAGAACAATACTTAAACTAAACATTGCTACAAAGGTCTAAGTACCACCTCAGACCGAAATCACTCAGGACTAAATCCTTTATAAATTAGGCGAGATTTAGCTAGTGTTAAATTAGAGTGCCTGTGAAATTAGAACCAATCACTTTAAATATGATCTGCAAGACCCAAAACTTGTAGAATCATTGACGCTAGGTTACCCTAAAATCTAGGATCAATCTCATTACCCGGCTGCTCTTGGGAGCATCTCGAAACTCCGTATCGGATCTGGACCGCACGTCGGAAGTCCGATTAACACGAAGTTAAGGACTTAGGACCGCCTCACTGGGCTTAACAACCATCTCGGAAATCAAATCCAGATAGTGTCCCAGCGCTATTCGCTTGAGCTCGGAGTGAAGAGTGTGAGAAATGTGAAATTAATTCAAAATAAAATATCTTGAATAGTAATCTGGCACCTCTCACTTGCAGATCAGTTTTAAGCAACCAGACCGTCAGAATCAGACTAATTACACCCTCGGATCAGGAGAAATTTCATACACATTTACATGTGCTCGGAATCACCGATCGAGATCCGCTGACCGTTGAACTGAAACTGGTCCGCCACGTGTGATATGGAATCCCGACCGAAACGAAAACTTAATAGAACGTAGATCCAGCGTTAGTGAGCTTAAGTCCGACCTTTGGCTCAAGGAGGCCCGCCAGAAGTCCTCCGTTGAGCTGAAACTGACCCGCTTTGGTTATAACCTAAGTATACTTTAACCTGGAGTCTGTTTCGGTGAGTTTTTAGGCTATATAAGGACCTTAAACCCTCTCTCATTGCAGCCATACGAATTTGAGAGAAAACCTAGAGAGAGAAGAGAGAAAAGAGAGAGAAAGTGTGGGAGCAGTGGGAGAACCTCCCTGCCACTCTTCCCTGCCGCTTTACGAGCTACACCTCTTCGTTCTAATCGCTTTTCCGACGATTCCAGCTCCGTTTCTAGCTAAGAAACCCTAACCCTAATCTGATTTGGAGCTTGGGTGGTTGTAGGTTATGAAATAGCTAACCTATTTCGTTCTATAGGTTGCCAAACTGCCAAATACGGAAGCTTAGCAAACCTATCGACTTCATTACGATTCTACGACAAAAGGTGAGGACTTTAGGTGTATAGGTTACGGTTTTTAACGCTTTCAATGTCAGATAATGATAGATTCATGATCTACATGCAATAGTACATGTACAAAGTGCTTTCCGTTTTCTGTTTCGATTAAAGATGAAGAATATGGAATTTTACCTATTCTAGGTATTCGTAGAAAATACCGTATACGTATATTTTTTGGAAATGTGTTAGACATGTTTATTTGTTGTATGGATATACGATATATGGATAAAATACTTATATGGCGAAAGGATTCACCTAAATACATGTTTTACTAATATACACTATGTATGTAGAAATACTGTATTGTAAGAAGTACAGTATACATGTATATTTTAGTGATGTGTTTGCCATGATTAATTGTTGTATAAATATATTATGTGTGCATAAAATACTTACTTGGCGGATGGACTCGCCCTAATACATGTTTGTTAACATACACTATGTATGTTGAAATAGTGTATGTTAAATGTTTGTGGAAATGCTTGAGTGAGTAAGTGTTTGGATGTTGATGCCTTAGGAGGGTGTTGAGATGGGATTCTCAACTACCCTAGAGACATGTATGATTACCTCCATGAGGTTATTTACTTAAACCGCTTACTGGCAATATATGTGTTTGTATTCCTATTGATGTAGTGCTTTACAACATGCTTTATATCATGCTTTATAACATGCCTTATAACATGCCTATTAGCATGTTGAGATTACTTTGTTTATCATGTTTTACTCCACATGCTATGGATGGGAATTGATTGAGTTTGGGACTATGTCCATAGTCCAGACATTCGGTACCAGACTTGAGATCGTGGCTAAAATTTATGTCACCACGAAGGATGTGTTTGACGAACCCGAGTCGTACTTCGGTTGGCGATAGTGGTTGGCCACACGAAGTGCTTCTGCGCTTCATATCGTTCAACTTGTTGTGCGCTCGAGTTAGCCAAGCATGTCAAGTAACCCGTTGTATCTTATGTATGTTCACCATGTTTGGTCGCTAATGCTTGAACCTAGGGTACCAAACTTACCAGTGGGAATCTCGTTAACCATGGTACCTCGATCCGCTAAAACTCATGAGCCGGGCATGGTGGTATGAGACACCGTGGTCGAGTTGTCGGCCTACGCTGGGGCCACGTGCCTCCCTGTAGTGACCAGTGAGCAACCAGACTCGTGAGCCGATTATGGTGGTATGGGACACTATATTCGTGATGTCGGCCTACATTGATAAGGCGATAGGGGAGCGGTACAACCTTTGTGCGTAACAGCCCTGGCAGCCCTTTGTAGTGACCTCGAGCATACTCTGAAATCGTAGTGAGCCTTAGGGTTTGCCGCGGTATATAGAGTATGAACTAGGCCTGTTTCTGTATTGTGATGAATCGTTTAAGAGGTGATGGGGGAGTGGTATAACCTTTGTGCGTAACAGCCCTGGCAGCCTTTGCAGTGACCTAGAAAATACACCGTCGTCTGATATTAACTAGGACTGACGACCCTAGAATGGATCATGTTTGGGAATGATACAAGGGAGGTACCTTAGTTTTCCAATCCTGCTGTTTGAAATGGACTAATTAAAAACTCGGTAATCATGCTCATCATGCATTGCATGTGCCTGGAAGATGTGGAGCACTGAGGGATGAAAGCATGCGGCGAACGTGAGATGGTGTCGCACGAGGGAGGGTGTGGTGAGGGCATCCATCATACCCGCATCCATACTTGCATTAATAAGAGTAGTTAGGAGTGTTTGATTTTACTGCTTTATCATTACTGCTTGACTGTATTGATAACATGTTAACCTAGGCTTTATTGTTCCACTGAGTTAGCTACTCACTCTCACGTTACGGGATGGTGTTTCGAACACCCACCAGACATTGTCTGATTTCAGATGGCGACGCTACTTCTGAGGCAGAACCGGACCTCTGCAATGACTATGATGCCTGCTTGTATTGGTTGTCTTCTGACGGCTTCCAGTGAGCCATGTCCTGATCTGCGGGGCTTTCTGGGATATTGACTAGAGGATCTTATACATTTGGTATATTTTAGGATTGTACTTGTAATTATTTAATCTGGTAATGTTATCACACTCTGGAGACTCATCTTAGTTTATATATTTTATCTATCTATCATAGTCTTCCGCTTGCAAATTTAACTGTCTCTGGAGTATGATATGCTGTTTGGCTTAATCTCACTCATGTTCACTACTCTAATACAGTCGACATTTAATCATCATTATTTATGTTGCATAAGTGATGTTCTGGAAACTCGAGATTTGAGTTACTACTCGACTCTCGATTTTTTGGGATGTTACAGATGGTATCAGAGCATGATTTGGATTAAACCGGGCCTGGGTTATGGTAACACGATGTACGCTGACACACTCTGAATTAGGAAGGGGGCGATAAAACCTAGAAACCATGTTCGAATCCCAAGTTTCTCTGACAGGTGAGACTATACGGTAATTGAGTTCATAACGTATCTTTGTTCGCGTGAAACGACCTAAGTTGCTTCTAGGCAGTCAATCAACGGGTTTGAGTTGTTCCCTAGAAATGAATGTCCTTAGGTATTGTGGGTCGACCACAATACCTTACACTTAATCTCAAAGCCTAAAACCCCTTTTTATCCAATTCCTTCAAAATCTCACCTTTCGCCACCTTATTGTTCAAAATTTTCTTAGAAATTTCATATTAAATACTAAACCTAAAGTATAAATGATTAAAAACAATACTTAAACAAAAATTAACTGTAAATAGTAAAGATATGATTAAAATGGGTTTTTTACCATTAACAGTTTATAATTTTATAAAATAAATAGGTTATTTGGATAGATCAGCTCCTTCTACATGAAATCCATATATTGTACATCAAATAACTCATCCCAGTTTGCAAGATACTTCCGTTTCAAGTTCACGGGGCAGAATCACCCCCAAAACAGTCCAGGGGACCGCGGTCGACCGTTGTCCCGTTGGACCGGATGGTCGGGCCGGGGCTGGTCAGGGTCGGCCAGACCCCAGGACATGTGTGAGGTCCGCAGAATTGTGTGGGGACCCCTATTTCACGTCGTTTTGCCCCCTCTCTCTCAAACGCCCCTCCAATCTCTCTTTTCCTCCTATTCTTGTTGTTTTCTCTTCAAATCGCCACTCCAATCGTCTCATTTCCCATTTTCGGTCATCACCCACTCCCTTCCATCGTTTACAGCCACACCTACCTTCTACCCTTTTCGTTTCCCTCATTTGGACTCCCACACCCTCCATTTGAAGCTCAAAATCGGGCAAGCCCTCTAACTCATCCAATTCTTCATTTTCCTTTCTTTACTCCTTGTCAGTTGGGCCCCTACAACCCCTGATGAGAACCAAATCTGTGGAGAACCAAAACTCCAGCCCCTTTTCTCCCTTTAGTGTCCGTTCGGCCAAACTGCATTAGGTGAGTTAGGTGGATAGAATTGTATAAGTAATAATAAATGTATGTGTAGGTATGGCCCCTAGATTGGGTGTATCCCATGTTTTCCAATGCCATGTTTGGAATGTATGCAATAAAGAGTATATCCCGAATTTTCCTCTTACATTTAGAAATTCCGATTCCTGGGATTTGGAAATCCCATCTCACACTTTCCGACACAAGGCTCATTTTCCAAAGCCTATACCATTAATTTTAATCCCCTCCCACCCTTCTACCAAACAAGCCACTCCTAATCCCGAGGTAGGATTAGCAGTGCAATCCCATTTAATGACCCTTAGAGTTTTGGACCTAGGGCGGTACTCCTAGTTTTCGACAGACCTGACCGTATAGAAAATCCAACAAATTAATAATGTAAACCCCAGGATCTTCTTAGCTAGTATGAACATGTGTGCAATGCTCGTGCGTAGTTAAATTCGAGTTCAGGCAACCCAATTCCAATCAAACAACTTTGACCCTAGGCGATAAAATAATTTCTTTTATTAGACAGGGTATAAAATCATCTGGTGTATAAGCATAGACTTTAGATTACAACTAGTGGATTACCGTTGCTCATAAGTTGAGCTTAGGCTGCTGATTAGACTAAGAAATATAAACGACTAAAAATGCTACGATAATTGAGTGATAGACTTAGTTAGTTGACTTGATTAGGTTGGAACGAGACCCCGTTCCTTTGTTGAATCCCCTCGGTACTCATAGGCTTATTTAACGACTCTTAGGAGGCTTGTTTGATTAGTAACTATTCACGCTTAGAGAAAACTTCTATATCTCTTGGATTTAATGATAGGTCAAATCAATACACCCCTTAGAATCGCCTTCTCAAAGACTTAGTACCATCGGGACCACGGAGCAAAGAAACTACATATAAGCGAGGTATTCGCGGTTTGAATTGAATTCTTAACCTGGTAGTGACCAATGAACTCTATGCTCTGATCAAGCAGAAGGTCGGGATCAACTAGGATTAAGAACTGATACGACAATTTTCTGTCCTAGCTAGGCAAGAGGTCCATGTATCCGACTCAGACCCACTACACAATATTTCTTCCGTGTTGGCCGAACCACTTGCAACCAAAAGTTTATAACTTCGTCTTTGAAAAGTATTAGGAGTATATAGCTGATAGCGACTTTGTCTTTTAGGCCCAAAGAATTACCCAAATGGGCAACAAATAGTTAGGAATTAGGTCCCAAATTACATGTCATGTCGGCATACATTTTGTCCATATGAATGAAGAAAGATAACCTGCCTGTTAAGCTAAGCATGATTAAATAGGATCAGTCTGGACCGTGACAAAACTCCTTGGTAGGATTAGGCATCTTGCCACAAACTCACATCCGCCCTTGGAATCTACCACAACACCCATCCGTGCTAGCCCCTTTCTATAATCCTAGGTACCAAGACCGATGTAGTGGGAGACCGCATCTCATTTCATGTCAAGGATAGGTCTTAAATTACACCTTGTTCCGATATACGAAGCAGGACATAAATCTTAAGCCTTGAGGGTGAAAATAAATTTTTAAGGAGGGTAGAACATTATGAGCCCAATCTAGTTAGGTCACCTAATACACCTCTTTGATCTGGGTGGTGCGGCGGAAACGTGGTGGACCCTACCCCACTGGCCCAGGATAGAAACGGTGCTCGTTGAATACGAACATTATAGAAGTCCTAATAAGTTCTATTATAAGAAACCGTTTTAGGATGATCTAGTAAGATTTGATTCACCATTTCCTTGGACATAGATAATAATAAGGACTCTCTTAGACTAAGACTTAAAGGGCAACCTTAGACATAGACCATTTGAGCCTTTCAATGATGGACACTCCCTACGTTTCTAGAGTGATCGGACTACGGAGTTACTGAAATATACAACTGCGAAACATTCGCGGCTTGACCCAATTCTCAATCCTGGGTAACTACCAATGGACTCACTGCTTGGCCGAGCAGAAGACCAGGATCCACCAGGATTCGGAAGGGATACGATGAGCTTTCTACCCTGGCCCGGTAGATGATCGATGTATCGGGATTAAGCCCACCATAAACGTCCCTCCGTGTTGGTCAAACAATGAAAACAACTATCTTACTCTAGATAATTGGGATTTGTCGTCGAGACTCCAAATAGGTAAAGAAATAAATTGTAGCGAACCATCAGGGTATGAGAAATGGATAAAGAAATAAGTTTTAAGGGGGGTAGACTAAAATAAACCAGGCTTGTATATACCCTACCACGAGTAGAAACTGAAAATCAATAAAACTTCGGCAAAAGAAATAATTAAATCTTCCCTTATTACCCTTAACCAATTTCGGGGATGAAATTTTGTTTTAAGGGGGCTAGATTGTAACATTCGGATTTTTGCCAACCTGAGGTTAGACGTCCTTAGGCAATGGGTCGATCCTAACGCCTTATTAACTTGTCAGAACTGAATCCCACAATCTAAAATCGCTCCTTAACCCATTTCCTTCACAAATCTCACCCTTCACCACCTTGTTTTTTTAAAATTTTCTAAGTACTTTCACATTAGACACTACCTTAAAAGTTTAGGTGATAAAGAACAATACTTAAACTAAACATTGCTACAAAGGTCTAAGTACCACCTCAGACCGAAATCACTCAGGACTAAATCCTTTATAAATTAGGCGAGATTTAGCTAGTGTTAAACTAGAGTGCCTGTGAAATTAGCACCAATCACTTTAAATACGATCTGCAAGACCCAAAACTTGTAGAATCATTGACGCTAGGTTACCCTAAAATCTAGGATCAATCTCATTAGCCGGCTGCTCTCAGGAGCATCTCGAAACTCCGTATCGGATCTGGACGACACGTCGGAAGTCCGATTAACACGAAGTTAAGGACTTAGGATCGCCTCGCTGGGCTTGACAACCATCTTAAAAATCAAATCCAGATAGTGTCTCAACGCTATTCGCTTGAGTTCGGAGTGAGGAGTGTGAGAAATGTGAAATTAATTCAAAATCTTGAATAGTAATCTGGCACCTCTCGCTTACGGATCAGTTTTAAGCAATCAGACCGTCAGAATCAGACCAAATTACACCCTCAGATCAGGAGAAATTTCATACACATTTACATGTACTCGGAATCTCCGATCAAGATCCGCTGACCGTTGAACTGAAACTGGTCCGCCACGTGTGATCTGGAATCCCGACCGAAACCAAAACTTAATAGAACGTAGATCCAGTGTTAGTGAGCTTAAGTTCGACCTTTGCCTCAAGGAGGCCCGCCAGAAGTCCTCCGTTGAGCTGAAACTGACCCGCTTTGGTTATAACCTAAGTATACTTTGACCTGGAGTCTGTTTCGGTGAGTTTTTAGGCTATATAAGGACCTTAAACCCTCTCTCATTGCAGCCATACGAATTTGAGAGAAAACCTAGAGAGAGAAGAGAGAAAAGAGAGAGAAAGTGTGGGAGCAGTGGGAGAACCTCCCTGCCACTCTTCCCTGCCGCTTTACGAGCTACACCGCTCCGTTCTAATCGGTTTCCCGGCGATTCCAGCTCCGTTTCTAGGTAAGAAACCCTAACCCTAATCTGATTTGGGGCTTGGGTGGTTGTAGGTTATGAAATAGCAAACCTATCGACTTCGTTACGATTCTACGACAAAAGGTGAGGACTTTAGGTGTATATGTTACGGTTTTCAACGCTTTCAATGTTAGATAATGATAGATTCATGATCTACATGCAATAGCACATGTACAAAGTGCTTTCCGTTTTCTGTTTCGATTAAAGATGAAGAATATAGAATTTTACATATTCTAGGTATTCGTAGAAAATACCGTATACGTATATTTTTTGGAAATGTGTTAGACATGTTTATTTGTTGTATGGATATACGATATATGGATAAAATACTTATATGGCGAAAGGATTCACCTAAATACATGTTTTAATAATATACACTATGTATGTAGAAAAACTGTATTGTAAGAAGTACAGTATACATGTATATTTTAGTGATGTGTTTGTCATGATTAATTGTTGTATAAATATATTATGTGTGCATAAAATACTTACTTGGCGGATGGACTCGCCCTAATACATGTTTGTTAACATACACTATGTGATGGGGGAGTGGTGTAACCTTTGTGCGTAACAGCCCTGACAGCCTTTGCACTACCTAGAAAATACACCGTCGTCTGATATTAACTAGGACTGACGACCCTAGAATGGATCATGTTTGGGAATGATACGAGGGAGGTACCTTAGTTTCCCAATCCTGCTGCTTGAAATGGACTAATTAAAAACTCGGTAATCATGCTCATCATGCATTGCATGTGCCTGGAAGATGTGGAGCACTGAGGGATGAAAGCATGGGGCGAACGTGAGATGGTGTCGCACGAGGGAGGGTGTGGTGAGGGCATCCATCATACCCGCATCCATACTTACATTAATAAGAGTAGTTAGGAGTGTTTGATTTTACTACTTTATCATTACTTCTTGACTGTATTGATAACATGTTAACCTATGCTTTATTGTTCCACTGAGTTAGCTACTCACTCCCACGTTACGGGATGGTGTTTCGAACACCCACCAGACATTGTCTGATTTCAGATGGCGACGCTACTTCTGAGGCAGAGCCGGACCTCTGCAATGACTACGATGCCTGCTTGTATTGGTTGTCTTCTGACGGCTTCAAGTGAGCCATGTCCTGATCTGCGGGGCTTTCTGGGATATTGACTAGAGGACCTTATACATTTGGTATATTTTAGTATTGTACTTGTAATTATTTAACCTGGTAATGTTATCACACTCTGGAGACTCATCTTAGTTTATATATTTTATCTATCTATCACAGTCTTCCGCTTGCAAATTTAACTGTCTCTGGAGTATGATATGTTGTTTGGCTTAATCTCACTCATGTTCACTACTCTAATACAGTCGACATTTAATCATCATTATCTATGTTGCATAAGTGATGTTCTGGAAACTCGAGAGTTGAGTTACTACTCGACCCTCGATTTTTCGGGATGTTACATTGATAGTCAATGGGTGAGTCTAACTCAGGTGGTTCCCAAGAAGTCTGAAATCACCATTGAAGCCAATTCCAACAATGAACTCGTGCCAACTAGAGTCACTACTGCTTGGAGAATGTGCATGAACTACATGAAGTTGAATACCGTCACAAGGAATGACCACTTTCCTTTGCCCTTCATTAACTAAATTTTGAAAAGGCTAGTTGGTCAATCGTACTACTACTTCCTTGATGGATATTCGGGCTACAATCAGATAGAGATAGCCCTTGAAGATCAAGAAAAGACTACGTTCACATGTCCTGATGACACCTTTGCTTATCGAAGGTGTCATTCAGGCTGTGTAATTGAAATGGTCGAGCTCTAAGTCCTAGAGGGGGGTGAATAGGACTATGTCAAATAAAAATTAAATACGGAATACAAAGATAAATAACACAATTAAATAGCAACCTCAATTGCACTAGTCATGAGAGGTTGATATAAACTGAGTTCTAAGGACAACCTTTTACCAAAAACCAAGGTTTATGGTAAGACAACCTAATGTCTAGAACATTGGTAAGTATAAAAAACTCAAACTGAGAATGAGGTGAAAGAAATAAACTAAATTATTACAAAATTCACCACAAGCACATAAAGAAAATTACAACATTCAACACCACACATACATCACAATCATCATCCAAACTCTGAGAATTATAATGGTTCGTGTGTGTACACCAACTGTTTGGAAACAGCCACACAACTACTCCACACCCACAGGATATTGGCTTTCACTAAGAAACCTTTACAATTGTATTTTTCAAATGGGCTTACACAATCACAAAAACCCCACAATGAGTTTTTCCTGGCTGAATCTCACAAACCAAAAATCCAGAAAATGAAATTATACTTATCTGAAAATTCTTCTTCCGATGTAGCTCGGTAGAACCAATTCGATGCAGACGTAGATGTTCAATGTCCAATCTCACAAATGAAAGAGTTCTAATCTAAATGATTTTTAAATTAAATTAACCTGTGCTAGCTTGATTTGATTTTGATCTCAAAACGGTAAATCAAAAATTTCCTTTTTAATAGAATAGAATTGAATAAAGAGATCTCAAAATCAAATACAAAAAAGATATAACAAGAATATAAAATTAATATTCAATAGCTTCATAATAGCAGGAACTTATCTATCAGAATGATGGCTTAATTAGGCTTGGAATGAATGAATAGTTCTGAGAAACGTTCTTTATTTATAGGTAAAACATTTCCTCGACTGGTCTAAGGGTCGGTTCGACTCATCGAAGCAGCAACCAATTTTTAAAAATTCTAGCGCAATAAGATAAACCTGTTACTCAACTGGTCTGGTGACCTGCTCAACTGGTTGAGCATAACACTCAACTGGTCGAGTGGGTAAAAATTTCCTTGTTGGAGTTTGAGTCGAGCCCTGTTCGATTGGTTGAGATCGTTCACTCGATTGGTCGAACAGTGTGCACGACTAGTCGAGCCACAACAAAAAATTCCTGAAAATTCTCAACAAATCTTGGTCTGGTCGAGAAAGTTCTTGGACTGGTCGAGCCAGTGCCTGGACTGGTCGAACAATGACTAGGACTAGTCGAAGAAAAGCCTATAAACTTATATATTGACACAAATTCAATATGCAATTAATATGACCTAACCTATGGTCAATCTAGGGTCATCCATACCTTAAATATGAGTATGAAATATTGAAACATCGTTCGCTTCGGTAGATCGTTTATATTGAAGCACATGAAGCCTGACTTTGTATTCTTGAGTTTGAGCTTGAGCTTATGATCTTAAGCTTGAGGTAGCAATCTTGAAATATGAGCTTTAGTACTTAAGACTTGAGCTAGAAGTAATGAACTTGAACTTGAGCTTTGAGCCTGAGATAGACTTTATGTTCTTGTACTTGAGCTTGTGTTGGATCTTTGGCAAAGTTCTTCAACTTGAAAATGTAGAAGAGTTGACGATGGTGATCTTGAAGGTGAACTTTCCATCTTATCATTACAAGATACTGACTCCAAGTGGTTTGGCACAACAAAATTTGACAATACCGGGTGCTAGAATTACAACATATTACTTACAATCTCCCCCTTTGTCAATTTTGTGACAAAAATCGACTAAAGAATCATGCACCAATTTACAAACATCACAAGTCAACGTTACTACTGCTCCCCCTCAATCTACTACTCCCCCTCAATCCAAGCAAGGTGATATGTAGAGTACCTGTATAAAATCAAATAGATATCTACACAAAAATATGCACTTCATATATTTTCATATTGATATGTGTCTATAACCCTCATCCAACAATCATCATATTCCACTCATATTACCATTCCAATCACATTTCTCCCCCTTTTTGTCACAATATGACAAAGGCAAGTAACTCAAATTCATAGATGATTGAAGTAAAAAATGTAAGAGAAGAGTATGAGTTAAGAGAGTAAATATTAGCAAATTAACATAAAGTACAAGCATAAAAAAGTATCATCCTCAAGCATAAACATGTCCAAAGAGTAGCAAAAAAAAATATGTCCAAGTATCACCCAAGCAAAAGTAAAGATTAAGATTTAGTACATGCCCAATATAACTAAAAAGACTAATCAGAACTAGAAGACGGAGCAGGAACATATGGGTCAATTTGATGTAATCCCTTGTTAATGTGACGAAGGTATTTATGCATATATTTAAATTGAGTTTCATGGGATACATGTAGACCTTCCACCTTCTATTACAAGGTTCTCAACCGCTCATCAAAATCAGATGGCTGAAAATCAAGATCAGCCTCAGAATCAGATTCTAACTCATCAAATAGATCAGCCTCAGAATCAGATTCTAACTCATCAAACAGATCATCCATATTCACGTCTTCAATGGGTAGTGCCTCTTCCTCTCCAACTTTATCTCTAACTCCTCCAGCATCCCTGTCCACTTGACTAGGAACCAACTCTAATTTCATCTTGTTGATATTGAAGTTGTTGAATGGAAGATGGGAAACAAGAGCTTCTCCCGATGGCATGACCACACGACAATGAGTAGTAAGGGTTGTCATCAAATAAGCGAAAGGAATATCGCTAGGCCCCGAGTGTGAACGAAATTGAATTATAAAATAACAAATTAATGAAGGAAGACACACTTGAATATCAGAAACAACAGAATGAAGAATGTGCACCATGAAAGAAGTTAATTTAGCCTTGTTATCAGATCTAGGGTAAACATTAGAAATAAAGATGCGATGAAGTACTCTGTATCTGGGTAACATCTGAATGGCACGGAGCGCAATCCTGGAATTCCATTCTGAGTCCATGTTGCATAAATTCCTGGTTAGAAGGCATTTTTTCGATTCATTCAATCTATCAGCCAATGTTGAAATCGAAATCCCTTCATCATTAACTAGTATATCCATCAAGTTAGAAATCAAGTGACGATTTATTGGAAATGGACCTTCTCTAAACATAATAGTGAAGGTTAAATTTTCAATAGAAACATCACTAATACATGCATACATGGCTTGTACAATGGACCGATATCCGGGTCCGCCCCAATGCAATATGTTATCCCACCCTACAGCCACAAAGAGGGGAATGATATTGAACTGAACCAAATGGTTGGAATTGACGGTCCGCTCAACAATGATGTTGCGGAGATGGATGTCCTGCACATATTCAGGGTCCTCTTCGGGTGGTCGAAGAGTACGCACCGCAATAGGTTTAGAATGGAAAGAAGAAGGACCATGAGTTGTTTTCTTCTTAGATCTACCTTCTATTGCAAGAACCAAAAATAGAATGTAAGGGATTTAAGGGTTTCACACAAATCAGATTTTTTCCTAAAAATGCAAGGAAACCATAAGAAAGCTTGAAATAAACACTAGAATCAAGCAAATAGAGATGCAAGGAACCTAAATTTGAAAGAAAAATGAAAATGATGCACTAACCGAGTTGTAAGCTACCAATCATACTGCGATACAACCTAGGATCTACACTAATACCTGTTGCATCCTTAGAGAGCTTAAGAGTCATTCTCATAGGAGTATTGAAGTTTTTGCCATTCTCAAAACCAAACTTCTTCACCAAGTTTAAAACATACTTGGTTTGAGAAATAAAAATCCCCTCTTCAAGTTGTTTCACTTGTAGACCTAAAAAGTAGTTCAGTTCTCCCACCATGCTCATTTCAAACTTGGACTTCATTAATTCTGCAAACTTAGTAGATAGGTTAGAACAAGTAGACCTATAGATAATGTCATCAAAATATATTTGTACTATAAGTATGTGATCATTGTGTTTCTTTACAAATACTGTCTTATAAACACACCCTATTATAAAGTTATGACTTAGTAAAAACTTAGTCAGCTTCTCATACCATACCCTGGGAGCTTATTTTAAACCGTAGAGTGCCTTTTTTAGGTGATAAACATGATCAGTGTATTTATGGTCTTCAAAACCCTTAGGTTGTTCTACATATACTTCCTCATGTATATCACCATTTAAGAAATAACTCTTTACATCCATTTGATATGTTTTGAACTTTTTGAAACAAGCAATGGATATAAATAATCTGATAGATTCAAGACGAGCTACTGGGGCAAAGGTTTCGTCATAATCGATGCCTTTTATCTGAGTGTACCTTTGTACAATTAGTCTTGCCTTGTTTCTTATAATATTTCCTAATTCATCAGATTTATTTTTAAAGATCCACTTAGTTCAAATTATATGTTTATCATTAGGTCTAAGAACTAAATACCACACATCATTCCTTACAAATTGATTTAGTTCATCTTGCATGGCAATTATCCAGTTTTTATCTGTAAGCGCTTCTTTTACATTAGCCGGCTCAATTTGGGAAGTGAAGCACACATAATTACATATGTTTTCTAATTATTTACGAGTGCCCACACCGGTGAGAGGATTCCCAAGAATTTGATCAGTTGGATGGTCTTTAACTGACCGCAGTTCAGTGTCATTTTAACTGGATGAAGAGTCTGGTTTATCAAATATAGAGACTTCACCATCTTCTGAACTCGAGACAGGTGTATTCAGGTGATCATCTATAACCACATTAATGGACTCTTGAATAACACTGGTTCTCTTGTTGAGAACTCGATACGCTCGACTATTTAGATCATACCTTAGAAAAATCCCTTCATCACTTTTAATGTCGAACTTCCCTAAATTTTCATGGTCACGCAAAATATAGCACTTACTGCCAAAAACTCGAAAGTATTTGACTGTGGGCTTTTTAATGAATCACAGTTCATATGCAGTCTTATCATTTGATTTTCTAGTATAAACACAATTTATTATATTTCATGCAGTGTTCACAGCTTCAGCCCATAGATTTTTAGGTAATTTCATGTTATTTAACATAACATTGGCCATTTCTTGAAGCATACGGTTTTTCCTTTCAACAACCCCATTTTGTCGAGGTGTCTTAGGTGCAGAAAATTCATGCGATATCCCGTGATCACTGCCGAACTTCTCAAAATTGCTATTATCAAATTTCGATCCATGATCACTTCAGATTTTCGAAACATTTGATTCCTTCTCAGTTTGGATATGCTTGAGTATCCTTTTCACTTCATCGAGAGTTTCAAACTTCTCTCTCATGAAAGCAACCTATGTATATCTGGTAAATTCATCCACAATTATCAGAAAATATTTCTTTCCACCTCGACTCTCCATTCTAGTAGGTCCAACGAGATCCATGTGGAGAAGTTCAAGGGGTTTAGACATGGTCGTGGAGTTCACTTTCTTGTGACTACTCTCCTAGTTTGTTTACCAATTTGACATTCGCCACAAATTTTGTCCATTTTCTTCAGTTTGGATAGACCTCTTATTAACTCAGCTTTACTCAGTCTATATAGATTTCAATAGTGTTCATGTCCAAGGCGTTTATGCCATAATTCAGTCTCATTGGTTTGGACCATGTAACACAATAATTTAGACGAGCTAGAGTCGCTAACTATATAGCAATTCTCAGATGTTCTGTGACCAGTTAATATCACAGAACCTTTCTCATTAGAAATCTCACATCCTTGGTTAGTGAATTTAACGCTATGTTTATTATCACAGATTTAAGAAATGCTTAAGAGATTATGTTTAAGACCTTCTTCAAACAAAATATTCTCAAAAGGAGAAAGATTGAAGAGTTGAACCGTACCTTGTCCAATTATTTTGCAATTTCTACCATCACCAAATGTGACTGAACCATTAGTTATATCTTTGCAGTTGGTGAACAAATCTTTGTCACCTATCATGTGTCTAGAGCAACCACTATCTAGGTACCACTTTGATTGACTCAAAGCCTTGAAAGCAGTGTGGTCAACTGGACAAGTAACTTTAGCGACCCATTTCATTACCATTTTGGATTTTGGAGTATTGTTGGTTTTTCTACGCTTTTAGTTGTTATAAGTTCTACCATTCGAGTTAGATCTCTGAAGCTCATTGAGTAAATCCACAATCTTCTCAGCTAAGGGGTTATAATTCTGATTTCTATGGTTGATATGGTTAATATTAAGTTTGGTAGTTTGAAAAGTTTTGGGGTTTTTAAAACCATTTTGATTTAGATTTTTCCCTTTTGAGTTGGAGGACTCTCCTTTTAACAAACTTAGGAGGAGTAATCTTATTTTTTAGAGGCATATTTTTATCATAGCCCTTACCAAATCTATCTCCACATTTCCTTGATCCGATCAACAATTTTTCTAGTTTAGGATCACCCTGGGCATACCTCCAAGTATCCTTTGAACTCAAGAGAGAAGAGACTTCTAGTTTTAATTTTTCATTTTCTGATTTTAGATTTTCAACTTGGGACGTTTTGAACTCTAAATCACATTTAGTCTTTTCAAAACAATCAGAAAGATGTGATTTTTCTAAAACTAAGTTTTCAAAATCCTCTTTTAACTTTAAAAACTTTTCTTTTTGAAGTTTAAGTTTTACAACTTTCCCTGTGTAGAGCATTATAGGCATCTTATAAATCTTCATCATTTTCAAGGCCACTCCTCAAATTTTTATCATAAGTTGAATCACAACTATCTGTGGAAGTGACTTTAGCTAGAGTCATTAAAGCCTTGACCTCATTAGAAGATTTGGGTTTCGAATCATCTGACTCAGAAGAGGCTTCCGAGCAAGACGATTCATCCCATGTGGCCAACATACCTTTCTTCTTTGATTTGTCCTTCTTCGGACATTTGTTTGCCAAATGCCCGTATTCACGGCAGTTGAAGCATCGGCTGTCTTTACGAGATTTTCAATTTTTAGATTTACTCTTTTTCTTCTCAGAGGGTTTTTGAAAATCAACTCTCTTTTTGCTTTTGAAAATGTTATAAAACTTTTTGGCTAATAGTGCCATATCGTCCTCTGAATTTTCACAATCTGAATTACTAGAATTATCTTGAGAAATATATTTAGATGACTTAAGGGCTATGGACTTACCTTTAGAAGCCTTCAAATTCAATTCGTAGGTTTGTAAAGAACCAACAAGCTCTTCAATCCTCATATTATCTCTGTCACGAAGTTCCTAAATGGGAGTCACCTTAGAATTGAACCTTTCAGGCATTGAGCGCAGTATCTTTGCACAAACTTTATTTTCTAGGATGCTATCTCCAAGACCCCACATTGAGTTGACTATGTCGTTCAATTTAGTATATAAGTCTATGAATGTTTCACTTTCTTCCATATGTATTTCCTCAAACCTAGTGGTGAGGATTTGAAGTTTTGACTTTTTGACAATAGTCATACCCTCGTGTGTCATTTCTAAGATATCCCAGGCTTGCTTTGCAGTATCACAAGATATAAATCTTTTGAATTCATCTAGTGATAGTGCGCAAGTGATTACATTTAAAGCTTTGACATTGGCACTACTCTCATTTTCCTGGAGTGGTCCATGAATAGTAAGGTGTAACTTTAACAAACTTAGTTCCATCAGTGCCTAGAACTTCAGACGTGGGTGGGTTCCATCTAGTCACTGTGGCTTGCCACATGCTCTCATCGATGGACCTCAAAACGATCCTCATCCTGGCTTTCTAATAAGCATAATTTGAGCCATCAAAAGGTGGAGGCCTAGTAATAGAGAGGCTATCAAAATTTGACATATTAAAAGCTCGAGATCGCTTAGCTCAGGAAATGAATCCAAATAAATGAGCTATTAGGCTTTGATACAACTTGAAAAGGCCAAGCTCTAAGTCCTAGAGGGGGGGGGGGGTGTGAATAGGGATATGCCAAATAAAAATTAAATGTGGAATACAAAGATAGATATCACAATTAAATAGCAACCTCAAATGCACTAGTCTTGAGAGGTTGATATAAACTGAGTGCTAAGGACAACCTTTCACCAAAAACCAAGGTTTATGGTAGGACAACCTGATGTCTAGAACTTTGGTAAGTATCAAAAACTCAAACTGAGAATGAGGCGAAGGAAATAAACTAAATTATTACAACATTCACCACAAGTGTATAAAGAAAATTACAACATTCAGCACCATACATACATCACAATCATCATCAAAACTCTGAGAATTATAGTGGTTCGTGTGTGTACACCAACTGTTCACAAACAACCACACAACTACTCCACTCTCAATATCCACACCCACGAGATATTGGTTTTCACTACGAAACACCTTAAAACCTTCACAATTGTGTTTTTCAAATGGGCTTACACAATCACAAAAACCCCACAATGAGTTTTTCCTGGCTGAATCTCACAAACCAAAAATGCAGAAAATGGAATCGTACTTATCTAAAGATTCTTCTTTTGATGTAGCCCGGTAAAACCAATTCGATGTAGACGTAGATGTTCAATGTCCAATCTCACAAATGAAAGGGTTCTAAGTCTAAATGGTTTTTAAATTAAATTAACCTGGGCTAGCTTCATTTGATTTTGATCTCAAAAGGCTAAATCAAAAATTCCCTTTTTAATAGAATAGAATTGAATAAAGAGATCTTAAAATCAAATATAAAAAAGCTATAACAAGAATCTAAAATTAATAAGCAATAGATTTACAATAGCAGGAACTTATCTCTCAGAATGATGACTTGATTAGGCTTGGAATGAATGAATAATTTTGAGAAACGTCCTCTATTTATAGGTAAAAATTTTGTTGCCTCGACTGGTCTAAGGGTCGGTTCGACTCGTCGAAGCAGCAACCAATTTTCAAAAATTCTGGCACAATAAGATAACCCCGTTACTCGACTAGTCGAGCGGCCTGCTCGACTGGTCGAGCATAGCACTCGACTGGTCGAGTGGGTAAAAAAATCTCCTTGCTGGAGTTTGAGTCGAGCCCTGTTCGACTGGTCGAGACTGTTCACTCGACTGGTCGAGCAGTGTGCACGACTAGTCGAGCCACAACTAAAAATTCTCAAAAATTCTCAACAAATCATGGACTGGTCGAGAAACTTCTTGGACTGGTCAAGCCAGTGCCTAGACTAGTCGAACAATGACTAGGACTAGTTGAATAAAAGCCTATAAACTTATATATTGACCCAAATTCAATATGCAATTAATATGACCTAACCTATGGTCAATCTAAGGTCATCCATACCTTAAATGTGAGTGTGAAATATTGAAACATTGTTCACTTTGGTAAATCATTTATATTGAAGCACATGAAGCTTGACTTCGTATTCTTGAGTTTGAGCTTGATCTTGTGATCTTAAGCTTAAGGTAGCAATCTTGAAATATGAGCTTGAGTACTTAAGACTTGAGCTAGAAGTAATGAACTTGAACTTGAGCTTTGAGCTTGAGATAGACTTTGTGTTCTTATACTTGAGCTTGTGTTGGGTCTTTGGCAAAGTTCTTCAACTTGAAAATGTATAAGAGTTTATGATGGTGATCTTGAAGGTGAACTTTCCATATTATCATTACAAGATATTGACTCCAAGTGGTTTGGCACAACAAAATTTAACAATATCAGGTCCTAGAATTACAACATAACACTTACAGTAATGCCCCTACCACTTTTCAATGATGCATGTTGAGTTTATTTTCTAACATGGTGGGGCAATAGTTAGAGGTCTTCATGGACGACTTCTCTGTTTTGGTCCATCCTTCAGCGATTGTTTGGAAAATTTTAAGAATGTGCTGAAGCGATGCGAGGAAAAGAATTTGGTACTAAATTGGGAGAAGTGTCATTTCATTGTTCGTAGGGAAATTGTTCTTGGACATATCATCTCGTCCATGGGAATTGAGGTGGATACGGCTAAAATTGTTCTTATCTCTAACCTACCTCAACCCAAGAGAATACGAGATGTGTGATCCTTCTTAAGACACGCAAGATTTTACAGAAGATTCATAAATGACTTTAGTCACCTCTCTTGTCCTTTATGCAATCTACTTGAAAAGGATGTACCATACGAGTGGATTGATTAATGCCAGGAAGCTTTCGCTAAGCTCAAGGGTATGTTAACAATAACACCTATCATATAGCCACCCGATTGGAGCATCCCTTTTGAAATTATGTGCGACCTGTATGACTGTGCTATTGGGGAGGTGTTAGGCTAGAGAAAAGAGAGGAAGCCCTACATTATTCATTATGCAAGTAGAACTCTAAATCCTGCACAAGTGAATTACTCTACTATAGAAAAGGAACTCTTAATTGAAGTGTTCGCTTTGGACAAATTTAGGTCTTACTTGATTGGATCCAAGATCATCATCTACACTGATCATGCGACGCTGAAGAGTCTTCTTTCTAAGAATGATGCTAAGCCCCACTTGATAAGATGTATCCTCCTTGTCAGGCCCGTATCCTAGACCGTATCATTCTGTAGGATCTAGCAGTCCTCCCTATCAAATTTCGATGACCTGCGACGCGTAGATAGCATTTACGCACGCTGTTGAGTCACATCCTGCCAACTCAACCCGAGACCTATGTCATTTCTACTGCGTCGTCGCCGCAGTTCCGACGCCACATCTCATGCGTCAATGCAATGCTCAGATTATGAGATCCGGCCCGTGCATCATCCCGGCCATTAATCGTTTAATCGAGGGACCCACCTATCCCTGTTGTTGAATTTCCCTAGAAAACCATAATTATGATGATGTCACCCTAGGGGTGACATCACCCTACCCTTCCCCTAGCCATAACTCCTTACAAGCAACCACCCCTTCCCTTTTCCCCATAAGTCAAACTCATTAATTGCCTAGAAACCATCACCTCTCTCTCTCTCCTATCTCTCTCTCCCTCCCTCTTTCTTCTTCACTTTTCCACCATTGTTACAAGCTTGGGACGTCCAAGCCACCCAAAATCCAGCCATCTCCCACCCATTCTCCCTACTAATCCAGCCCACCAAACCCCATCTCGACCGTTAAATCAACCTCCTTGGAGCTCTAAGACTTATTGGAGGAAGGAGGAGTTCAAGATCCTGAGGTAGGTGCTTCTTTCTCCCTCTCTCTCTCTCTCTCTTTCCTTTTTCTTTGTGATGATGTGGCCTTGTGGCCCACTTGGATAGACCCCCACCATGAAGTATGTAACCTATCCGCACCATCCATCTTCATGAGACCCACCTGATGGATGTGTTGGACTTACACTATCCAACCCATTAGCGGGCCTGGATGGAAGGAAAAACACACATATCATGTTGATCCAACCAAGTGGGCCACGTCCATGTGGGACCCACCTTGATGGAATGTATATTCACGTCGCCCATCCAGTGTCTCTGGACGCTGGACGTGCTCCAGTGAAAAGTGAACAGACCGTGGGTGTACTAATAGCTACAGAGAAAAAAATAGTAATATATTAATTATTTAAGGTTTTTGGGCGGGCCCCTCGTGTAGGCCCCACCTTGATGTATGTATTTAATCCAAACCATCCATCTTATTCCTTAGCTCATTTTAGGCGTTGGGCCGAAAAATGAAGTTAATCCGACTTTCTGGCGGGCCATAGCATAGAGAATGGTACTTCTACCATTGAAATGCACCCTGATGTTTCTATACACCAAAACCTATTGAATATTGGGCATGATGGGTCTGTCTTAGGCTATAGAGACCAATGGGTGGAGTGGATTCTACTGATGCAGGCCCCACCTAGGAAAAATAGTAGAATAAAAAAATTTACAGGGGCATCAGGCACTGCCGTTGACACCAGAGGACGCGTAGCAGCGTCCCGCTGCACCACTGACGGACGGACAGGCAGGGACCCACGGTCCCAGCCATGGGCCCTACCATGATGTGTGCCGAACATCAACGATGTGCATTTGGTGCCCCTCCTTCTGGGACCGTGGGCCACCCCAAACTCAGCCAAATGTGTTGCTCAGGTGGCCCACATCACAGGGAACAGTGAGGATTGAACGTCCACCGTTGAAACCATTTTTAGGCCATAGAAGTTTTGGACATATATGAAATTTATTTTTCCTCTTGGTCCAGGTCTTTGTGACCTTATGTACAGATGCGATGGAAAATAAACGTTGTGGTGGACCCCACATGGGACCCACCTTAAAAGTATGTATATCCTCACTGCCCGTCCAGTAGTGAGGTGTGAACCGCCAGTGAGGTGTACTCACCTGCAAAAAAAAAGTGAATATATTAATAAAATATTATATATATATATATATATATATATATATATATATATATATATTATAACAAATATATGATATGGTGGGCCCTACGTGGGACCCACCTGCTCTGCCGTTTGATTGCTGCTATAGCTACAACGTACAACAGTTATATAGCTACTATGTACATCCAATTGAACGTGGACCCCACTTGCTGTGTGGGTTGTAACCGCACGGCCACCCATGCGGCCTACCATGATGTATGTATTCTACATCCACGCCGTTCATCTGATTTGCATCCCCACCGTCCACCTGTTTTACTGGTCGGCCAGCAGCCAGCATCTTGCTCTTACCGTATCACATCAGCAAGTTCTGGGCCCGCCATGATGTAATGTTATATTCATACTGTCTAAATCTGGATGGTGTTATGTGGGATGCACTGTGATGCTTAGATCTCATCCACTCCATCCAGCTGATGGGCATGGGTCCACCTTGATGTAAGTAGTATGTCCTCACCATCCATCTTCAGATCATGTAGGGTTGCCTGTTGGGCACCCCAACGGCCAGGAAGACCACCCGCCAGCGGGCCTGTTTGAGACCCGTTTCAATACCCGCTTGATCTTTTTGAGTGGTGTGGCCCATCTTCATGGACCCCACCATTCAAAATAGTGGGGACAGTGACATCCACCGATCAAAACTTTTTAAGGGCCACAGTACTTCCAATCAATTTGATATTTCGTTTTCACTTCATTTATCTTTGTGATTAACCAATGAATAGGTTGGATCTCAAAATACATCACGGCGGGTCCTATAAATGTTTTAACAGTGGGCGTGGCTGCTCTCACTGTTTTCTGTGATAGGCCATGTGGGTTTTAATGGTGGAAATCAATATCACCACTATTATTTGTGGTGTGGTCTAGATGATCTGTCGATATGAATTATTTTCTTGGAAATGCTCTAAAATGATCTTTAAAAATGTAGATGAATAGTGTAGTTGATGTGGCCCACTTGATGTAAATGAGGTCCATTGGTGTGGCCCATCCATAAAGCCCATCTTGATGTATTTGGAGCCCATGGGTAGGGGCCCATTGTGATGCATTTGAGGCCCATGGGATGTGGCCCCTTTGTGACGTATATTAAGCCCGTGTCAGGGGCCCATTGTGATGTACGTGGGACCCATGTGCAGGGCCCACCTGTGATGTATATTAGGCCCATGTGCAGGGCCCACCCATTGTGTATTAAGGCCCATGGGTTGTGGCCCATTGTGATGTATGTATTAACTGTCCATCTTATGTGGTCATTGAGATCGTACTTGAGGCCCTGCTGTGTGGTCCATTGTGGTGTACTTAAAGCCCAGATTGTGAGACCCATTATGATGTATTTGTGGCCCATCTTGATGTAGTTGTGGCCCATCCATTAAAGCCCACCTTGATATACATGAGGCCCATTGGCACAGCCTGATTTGACATGCATAAGGCCCATTGGCGTCGCCCGATTTGATATAGATGAGGCCTATTGGCGCGGCCCAATTTGATATACATGAAGCCCATTGGTGCTACCCATCACGATGTATTTTGGCCCATGGGTGGGGCCCGCCCGTTTGTATTTATAAGCCCATGTAATGAGGCCCACTTGATATATGAGGCCTAGTATTGAGGAACGTGCGATGAGGCTCATATGATATATTTGAGGCCCAGGTGTGAGGCCCACCTATTATGCATTCGAGGCCCGATGTGATGTATGTTGGCCTATATGACGAAGTCGTTGTGACGTAAATGAGGCCCACCATGATTGTATGTGAGGCCATGGACCCACTATATGTTTGGCCCTATGTACGTCACTCCTTGGGAGCAATGTTGGTTGGATGTCCACATTGATGGGCAATGACGGTTAGATGTCCTCATTGTGACCTTCCGTTAGGCCTTGTTAAGCCCATTCTCTTTATGGGTTAACCCCAATAAGTGGGCCCCATTCACCATAGACGGATGGCTCCGTGCTATTGGATTTGACATAACCACGGCCGGGAGCCGATCTTTACATTATGGTTGATTTGTTATCCATCTATGGACCCCACCTTGTTTATATATGCTGGTTGTTGGTGCCGATTATCGATGCTGATCGTCGATGTTAATTGTCGGTACCGATTATCGAGGCCGATTCTGAGTGTTGATTCCGATTGTCGAGGCCGATTTCGATCGTTGAGGCCGATTTCGATCACCAAGGCCGATTGTCGAGACCTATATGATGTATATGCGACCCGTAGATGAGGCCCATTGTGATGAATTCGTGGCCTATGGGCAAGGCCCATTGTGATATGTGTTAGGCCCATGATGCATGACCCATTTGATGTATTCGAGACCCATGCGTAGGGCCCACATGTCATGTATTTGAGGCCCATGAGCAGGTCCTACCTGTTGTGTATATATGGCCCTTGAGCAAGGCCCATTGTGTTGTATATTAGGCCTTTGTGTGGGGTCGTGGGCCCATTATATGTTTGACTCTATGTGGGTCATTCCTTAGGGGTAATGTTGGTTAAATGTCCACATTGTTGAAGCCGATTGTTGATGCTGGTTATTGATACCGATTATGAGTATGTGACAGCATAGCATCATGATACATCCGCATACGCATCATCTGCATGTTTGTTCTGAGATGTGGTTGACCATTGCATATGTCATTGGGCAGGTTGTTATGTGTAACAACCCGTACTTTCAATACTCGGTACTACCAAGAAGACTTGGATTAGCATAAACTCAAATCCAACTAAATAGGACATTCGCCTTTGTCCTAGCATTTAGTTGACCACTTGAAACAATTTTCATCCTTAGACCAGGCCATCTGGCCATTGCTTAATAGAGAAAATGTTATAGCTGAGCATACAACTCCAAAGATACTCATTTGCTCGAAATAACCTGATTAAATGGTTAGATGGAGAGATGCACCAGAGTTATGAATTTAATGACTAAAGAACCATGTGAAGCTAATTATTTAAATGTACTTAAACTAGTTCATGAGTTCATGACCATGGAACCATTCTAGATTGAATTAGGATCAATCTGACCCTTCATCTTAGTTTTTTGAAGAATAGATTAACAAATCCACCATTAATCACATTCTGAAGAGCCTAATAGTAAATCAACTCCCAAACTATAATACGCGACTGATCTACTCATGATTAGTCATTTAGATGACCCAAGAGCTATAGGGTCATAAATCGGAGGATGATCAACCGTGGTGAAATCCATTCATTAAATTACAAGTGATTATCAGTTTATCGAACAAATCAGGGGAGTATAGTCCACATAAGCATGAGAATTTCCCAACAAATGGACAGATGTCTTAACATGACAAGTAAAATCAAATGGACGGTGCAGATTGTACCAAACATCACCGTGACCCCACTTTTATACCGGGTGTACACCCTACTGTGTGCACCTGCGACATGCCAAATTCAAGTTCGGGTCAAACTCGGTTTGACCCGAGCTCACAAAAAAAAAAGAGGAATTTTCCTCTTTCATTTTCCCTCTGTGCGACATTCAAACAGACGAGGACCACTGTTATGGCTTGTGGCCCACCGTCTTGATCCTTCCAAATGATTTAAACCGTCCATCATGTTTAGGGGGTATCTTTAACCCAATCCTAGTAAATTCCACATGCTAGAACACGTGTGAATTCACACCACCTTTAGCGTAAGTTGGCTGTTTACGGGCACTTCTGAAAATGGGAATCTAGTATGGCAATCCGATCCACCACTCCCGCTTCAATCTCGACCGCTCACCTAAGCCAATCGCAGCCACTCATTGCTGAAACCCTAGCCTCTACCTTGCGTTCTTTTTAAAAAGTTTTTCCTCCGCCAATGGAAAGAGCGGAAAAAATCTTTCCATTATAAGCATGGAGTAATCTCGAGCGTCCTTTAACTGTTAGAAGCCATCCAAAGCATCCTAGCAGCCCATTCTAGGGCAACCGACGAGAACAACTCGCTGGAGTTGAAGTTCTCGCGAAAAACTCGTGGGTGCACGAGTTAAATAGCCGCGACCGAAAATACCGAGACCTGTCTTTAGTGTAGGGATTTTGGTAGCTAATGGTGGGTCCTACAATGATGTTAGGGCTAATCCATGCCATCCAAATGCAGTGGATCGTAGGATTGGCCATCCAATCACGATCTGTCATTATCAGCAATCTTATCTTCCTCAATCGATCAAGAAACCCATCATCGACTGGTGAGTCTCATCCTCAAATTAGAAGCTTTAATCCGGATAGTTAGCCCTAATGATGATCTACGTATGCATATGATCGGCCCGCCATTTGGATGCACTGATCGACCGGTATGATCAAAAGTCTATTCAACGGTCACCGATAGTCGATCGGGGTCGCGGCTATACGGATATGTTTAGGGAAGTATCTTTAGTCGGAAATCCAACTTTGGTTGTGAATTGACGATCCGGAAGTTACAACTTTGTGAAAGAAGAAATGAACTTATTTCACTTAAGTTCCATATTTTCATATAAGATATTCACACAACCCAAGCACTCAACTTGTGAGTCCAAGTTGAACGATTCGAGATGCGATCTTAACTCAATGTCCCGCGATGGACGTCAAGCCCAGCGAGATGGACATTATTCTATAGTTTTGAAACTGGTGGCACACTAACGAGCAGTCTTAAACTTGTTCAAAAAATTGAGGCATTTCTGGAATAAATTAAGTCTCAAGATTTCTTGTGCGCAAGTATTAGGGTTTAGATTAACTACGTTCATAGTGTGGCCTATTTATAATTAGTGAAAACGGTGATTCAGTCTTAATAACCTTAAACCATTGGTTCGTAGGCTAAATGGATAATTGGGTCACTTTGGTTTGTTAATTACGATCTGACCCCTAGTTGCATCATCTTTGGGTAGATCTTTAATCTAGTTGTGGTAGTCTTGATTTGTTAGTGATAGGTCAGCTAAATGTGGGCCTCATGTGAACAGATCATGTGGTTAAACTCGGTGTTTAAGTGATCGGCTGGATTCGTTGGTTTCCTACGGTTGATTAATCGGATTTGTGCGGTTCTTTATTGGTACCACTCGCGTATAGGCTAACATCAAGTCTTAATGGTCAGTAAGTGACAATGTAAGTTAATTATAATGAAAATTTTCAAGAGTTTTTTTTAGAAATCCAAAATAATAAAAACTCAGGACTTTACGGTGCAGGAAATGCGCTCTGGGCCAACCAAATGTTGCCTAAATACAGGGTGTTGCATCGCATTTTTATTTCAAATGTTTATCCCCGATCCGGCAACAAAGATGAGTTGACATCATTTATGGTTCGTATTATTCACTCCATTGTGTCAGGTATTCCTGTGTGTCTTCTCTCTTTGATCTGTTACATTATTATTCAATTTCGTCTTCACCTGTGCCACAGCTATATTCCATTTGCTTACTTGATGACCATCCTGGCCTTACACTGCAATGTGGTCATGCCGCCTAGTGAAGCACATATTGTACTTCTTCCGTTCAATAATTCAAACATAAACAAGATGAACTTGAAGCTCAATCCTGGTCAAAGGGATGGGGAAGCTGAGGAAGTTCAAGAAGAAGATGCGCTACCAACTAAGACCATGATGGAAGATATTTTTGATGAGTTATAATTAGATGATTTTGAGGCTGATCCTGATTATCAGCCACCTGAGTATGATGAACGTCTTCGCTCTTTGGAGTAGAAGGTGGATGCATTGAAAATATCCCAAGATAATCAAATGAAATATATGCGTAAGTATTTTTGACGCATAACTAAGGGATTGCATCAGATTGATCCATCCATTCCACTTCCTTCGTTATCTAGATCAAATTATATTTTACGATATCTTTAGACATGTATTAATGTTTCCCTTTAACCTTAGCTTTTTGGACTTGTTATGTATAACTTACTAATGTTGATACTTTGCTGAATCATGCTCTTAACTATGCCTCTTTATCTATTACTCTCTGTTATTTATCATAATCATTGTTATATTTGCGTTTAATTACTTATCTTCCTTTGTCAAGTTGTGACAAAAAGGGGGAGAATTTTGTAGTTCTGTCGTTGTGTATGGTGTGTAGAGAAGCATTTTTTTTTTTTTGGAAATATGTATGTATTTGTTAATACAGGTACTCTACAAATCACCGAGCTTAGATTGAGGGGGAGTAGGAAGAGTATATTGAGGTGGAGTATTTTTGTTGCAAGAATATCATGTTATGAAGTGGTGTTATGCAATCTTTTAAGTTGTTTTGTCACAAATTTGACAAAGGGGGAGATTGTAAGTGCTATGTTGTATGTCTAACATCATGTATTGTCAAATTTTGTAGTGACAAACCACTTAGGTATGATGGACTTCTTCAAGTGATGGAAAGTTCACCTTTAAGTCCTACATCAACTTTAAGTGCTTCATCAAGCTCATAGGTCAAGTTAAAGTTCATATTCAAGTTTAAAGACCAAGCTCAAGTACATGATCAAGTTCAAGACCAAGTTCGAGTGGTACTTCAAGTTCAAGATCAAGTTCAAGTACACTTCATGGTCAAAAAAATGTTCAAGTTTCAAGTATACAAGATCAAGCTTCAAGTACTTCAAGAAGAAGATCTACCGGATCTACCAAAGCGACAAGTTCAATGTTCAACATTTGAGGTATAAATGACCCTAGAAAGACCTTAGGATTAGGTCATTCATATTGCATATTTAAAATGGGTCATTGTACTTTCTATAGGCTTTGCTTCAACTAGTCCTAGTCAATGTTCGACTGGTCCAGGCACTGGCTCGACCAGTCCAAGGTTTTTCTCGACCAGTCCAGGTTTAAATTCAAATTTTTAAATTTTTCTGGTGGGTCCTCGACCGGTCATGGAGACTGGCTCGACCAGTCGAGCAGGGCTTGACTCAAACTCCAACAACTATTTTAAGCCCCACTCGACCAGTAGAGGGTCAGTTTCATTCGATCGCTTCAGAATTTTTGAAATTTGGTTGCTCCTAGGACTAGTTGAGGCTGACCTTAGACCAGTCGAGGGAACCATTTTTCAGCGTATAAATAGAGGACTTTTCTAAGCTTTTTTCACTCATTCTAAGCCAATTCAAGCCACCAATCTGAGAGATGAGTCCCCGTGATTGTTAAGCTATTATACGGTAATTTAATATTCTTTTTTGTAACTTTTTGATTTCTAATTTCTTGAACTCCTGATACTTCATTCTGATTTGATAAAAGGAAATTTTGTTCTATCCTTTTTGAGATCCAAGAAATTGAATCAAAGTAGCCCAAGGTTGATTTAATTTAAAAATCATTTAGACCTAGAACCCTTCCATTTGAGTGATTGAACATTGGACATCTTCATCATCAAGAAGTGATTCTTCCAGGCTACATTCAAAGAGACTCTACATATAAGTATTTTTAATTACAGCTTTTGGTTTTTGAGATTGCCAAAAAATCTTTATTGTGGTTTTGACTGAGATAGCAAAAAAATCTCAGCGTGGGGTTTTTAATTGTGGTAGCCCATTGAAAACGCAATTGTAAAGGTTTTAAGGTGAACCTTGGAAAACCTTCTTTCATTGTAAAAGACAATATCATGTGGGTTGTGATTATTGGGAGTGGAGTAGGTGTGGCTGTTTTAGAACAGTTGGTGTACACACCGAGCCACTATAATTCTTAGAGTTTAGAGGGTGATGATGTATGTGGTGAATGCTTGTATTTATTTCATGTATTTGTGGTGAATGTTGTAATAGCTAGATTTGTTTCTATTGCTCCTTACATTGGTTTGAGTTTTTATCCTTACTGCATTCAAGAAATCAGGTTGTCCTACCATAAACTTGGTTTTTTATGTAAGGTTGTCCTTTGAACAACGTTTATATCAACCTCTCAATACTATTGCATTTGAGGTTACTATTTGTTTAAGCTATCTGCATTTATTTTCCGCATATATTTTTTATTTGACATAGTCCTATTCAACCCCCCCCCCCCCCCCTCTAGGACTAAGAGCTCGCCCTTTTCAAACCTATTCGCTGGATCAAAAGGGAACTTCGACAAAATCGGCATTGGATGTGGAATAACCCGTGTAGCCCTAACTGCTGTCGGTCGATAGTGTTTTTCCTTAACTGACTAAATAAGCTTGTGTAGGCAGACAACTGTTAAAATGATTTTCAAAGCTTGATCCACAACACTTCAGCTACATATTATCATGTACATTGTCATAAGCACATATCAGTCTAACAAACATATATCATGATAAGTCAGTTGGTTTTATACACAAGTCCTGGTCGTTCTATATCCATGGGGAATATCATGTACTTTTCATTTCACCATAAAATTACCTTAGGTTTCAGAAAGGATAGTCTCAAATAGTCCATCTCTTGTTGAACCTAAGCTTTAGTATTATCATTTATGTGAAAAGCTATATTTTATCATGAAAGTCATTCACTCCCAGAATTTTAATTTTCAAACCATATATCCAAATTATTTGAAATTTAAAACTTAGGTTCCTGACTTATTTATGAGACTCTAAAAAAAATTCTAAAGTAAAATTCTATAGTTTGGTAGGTGTTTAATCCCTGTAAGATAAAAAAAGGCTTGCCATCCAGAAGCATATTTTGCAAAAATTTTATACTATTCTTTTATAGAATTATTTACATATTAAATTGAGATGATATTTTAGAGGGAGGTTTCCAGAGTGACCTACCAAAAAACTTTCAGAATTTTTTGATAAGTCCACCTACTGAAACCAGCGAACCCTAATGTCTCAGTTTTGCCGAAACAACAAAAAAATTTCAGAACTTAAAAAATCTTCAATTTCGATTTGGGAAATTTGTTTTTCTTGCTTGGAACTCCATTTAAGGACAAATTTCAGTCTACAATAAATTTATTTGTTAGTTTGGAATTTTATTCTGATGATACCTAGATTCATTCTCTAAATTCCACGTCTAACTTAACAATTTTAATGGGAAATATTAATATGGGTTCTAATTCCTTAAATTCCTATTTCCTTAAGGAATTAACCTAATTATTGGTATCTAATACATGATCCTATCCTAGTCACGTAAATCTTATGATGGTCCCTGCATTCATGCCTAGTTAATCTCATTCTCATGCTCTGATACGAACTATAATGCCCCGATTTTCACTGCCCGAGTATATACTCATGCCTGAAATTCCGAGTGTTAGTGAAATGAATGAATGAATACTTCATGATTGCACCTTTTTTTAAATTTTTTTCATATCACATTAATGAAAGTACCCATTTATGAGAATAAAACCAACCATATTATAAATCTTATTCCATTTAAATATATAAGTTCAACTAATCATTTAATGCTCACTCAGGTGAGAGCTTATTACAAATATCAAAATTCGTAGCATGAAACGTAAATAAAGTTAAATTCCCACATCACTCATAGTCTTTCATAAGGAGATCACACATCTCCAATATCTTCAACCTGTGCATCACTCGCATCATCTATATGGTTGGAGAGGGTCAACGCCTAACTCATAGTGATTGTTGTCATTTAAGATTAACAATAATTCAAGTGATTCATTATAATAACAATGTAATGGTTTTGATACACTTTGTATTCCACCATTACGAGTGGTATCGTTATACACAACCAATTCATATGAATGCATGCCTAGGATAGTGTGTGCGGCTCATCATACAAGTGACTACCATCCTATGAAATATAATTCAAAAAAAATCAACTCGTTCTGCATCCCATAACTACAGAGATTCGTCGGTGTGTCCAATAGTAGTGTGGATTTACTTAACACCTCAAGATGATACAACACATGGTTGGATGAATTACATAACATGATTTGTTTGTGGAGCAACTAATTGCGACATCCAATCCCAGAAAGGTTATGTAACACACATTGTGGATTACTTACATTGATACGTGCACCACTACCCAAATCCAAGGATTTACGCATCGACCAAGAGGGTCAGTACCCATAGTAAATTACATCCACGATAAAAACATACAAGCTACTAGTTGTGAGTCCTTCAACAAATCACTTGCATAAATAGAGATTTAAATCGATCCATGAGAGTTTTAGAACTCCAAGACATATGCCCAAGCCATAACATAAGAAGAACAACACAAGGCTGACCCAATAATGTAAACTAAAGTAGAAATATGCTAACTCTGTAGAAGAGAAGAGTAGCATTAGGCCAACTCAACAAAAAATAAGGAGAGGGGAGCAAAATATATTGTTATTCATGAACTAATTAATTTGAATTTACAATAAGTAAACCTCAATATGATAGAAAATAGTCCACACACTTTAAAGTGAATTCATAGACACAATAGTGCGATTTCGAGTTAAACACGTCACCCGATAAGTCCAAATTACTCCAAAAGTGAGTCCTGCTGCCCTAAGGTTTAAAATATGGATGTTATGTCAGTTTAATATCAGTAAAATCATAAAATTACCTGACATAACTATCTTGTTCATTGGATGCCCAAACTATGCATAGTTCGGGACCCAACTCATGTAGTTTCATGATTTAAAGCATAGTTTTGTGATTCGACCCACAAAATATGTCTAACGTGATTAAATCATATATCAAACATAATTTCAACATGGATAAATAATTCATAATTATCCAGCAACTTATTAACATAGAAATCACATTAAGAATCAAATTATACACAACTTTAACGCGAAAATAAGAGAACTACATATAAATTCAACTTAAATTAGTGTAAGCTTAAAGGAATCCCTCACCTTAGCCTTAGATATAAATCCTAGGTATATATTAATGTAGGGCTTCTATATGAACCACGATGTCACTCGAGTAAGAAGGAGACACCACACATGTGAAGAAGGAAGATGATGGATGAACGTCTAGACTTGGAATCCTCTCTCTTTCTTTTCTCTCTCTCCCTCCCTCCCTCTCTCTTCCTTGAACGTGAGAAGGTGGGATGCATGGGTTTTTTAGTGGAGAAAGGACGCACGCCCCCTTTTTTGTAATGGAGTAGGCATGAGATGGGGTGTATCATATTCTACTTGTATTGGGTATATCAAATTTATCTTTTCTGACGATCTTTCTTTAAATTTAATTCATTCATACCGTCGGTATCGTCAAATAGGGCCATGATATATGATTTTCTTGGTGATCTAAATTTTGAAAATTCTCCCCTAGCGGAACACACTTAACCTTAATTAATAGTCAATGCTTAATGATCAGGATCCAAATTTAGGAGAAATGTGTATTTAAGATAGACAACTGATTAGAAAAAATTCAATGATTGATCGATGGTGGAAAAGGCCTAAATCTAAAATTTCACTTATTGCGATAAAATAAAGGAATTGGTTTTAAGGCGGTTATCATTCAACGATGTAAGATCATAGATCTGGGTCTAAATTTTGTTTAATGCCATAGTTGTATGATGCCAAAGTGCGGTTCAAATTTAAATTGCGATTGACGGTGTTAAGTGGGTCAATCTAAAAGTCTAGATTTAGAAAGAGTTGATAAGCTTAAAGTGACTAACTTCGCGCTTAAGGAAAAGCCTACCAATGTAGGATTCTCATATTTCATACTAGATTCATATGATGGAAAATCCAAGTACTTCATATGAAGGGAAATATCTTACTACAACTATCTACGAGCTTTCCTCACTCAATGGACACCAAAATCAATGGTTAAAGAGTTGATTTGTCAATTAGGCTACTTTTACAATGATTTAAGGACTAAAATTCGACATGTCTAGTTAATTTAAGATTCATAGTCATGGAATAAAGTTTCACATCAAACGGATCATGAGAACCATGTGATCTAGAAATCAAGGGTTTAAGTTAATGGCTTTTTTATAATTATTGTTGATCTGAGAGTTTTGTGATATCTAATTATTCTACATGGTTATAGTCAAGTTTCTAAGAAATTCTTACAAAAGTACACATCTAAATCATTACAGATAAAGAGTTATTCACCAAATAAGTTAAAATTCTCGTTAATTAAGGGAACATACATATATCATGCAACATGAATAACATGGGCTAAAATGGTAATATCTGAGATATTACAATTGGTCATATTCAGGTTAGAGAATAGATGTAAGGCTATGATAGGCTAAATTAGTGACATGCACATGTATATACTAAATTAAATTTCATGGTAACACCTGAGAACTTTTAATACTTGAGTATTGAAAAGTTCGGAGGGTTACAAAATGTGTAGAAAAACTTGACTTGGAACTGAAAAAAAGTTGTTTTTAAGTCACTAAGTATATAAACCATGGGTACCACCAATGTTTTGCATGCAAACGTCTCACCAAACAAGAGTCAGGGCTATGGAAGGAAATGACTAGAAAACAAGATGCATAAACAAAGACAATCATAAATCTCTTTCTCTTTGGCATAAGGTTTCTTTATACAGCAATGGCCGCATCCACCCTTTATGGCAGAAGCTCAAATGTCAATTTAGTGGTGGTAAACACCACACATTAACATTTTAAAAAAAAAAAAAAAAACTTGGTGTGCAAACAGAGCATGCTTCGATACCACATGTTATATATGTTGTTGTGCATCGAGGATGAGGGGGTTTTGAAACTTACCTCGTTCGTGCGAGTCATCAACCATTAACATCGGGTGAGTAAGGTTGCAAGAGAAGATGACAACTCCATATCTTACTTCTCTCTCTCCTTCTCTATCAATGGGAATTCTTTCTTTGTTGAAGAAGAATATTGGAGGAGAGTCAGGGAACAAACCACCTTTTTATATAGCTTGATGTAGGTGGCAAGTCTTATCCATTGATGGATTTCCCACCATTTCCCTTTGCTCGACGCCTCTCTCATGGGGAGGAGAGAAAATTCATGCAAAAGAAAAAACATCTCTCTCTCTTATGATATTCCATGGGGTATAGAAGTTAGTGTACACACCACACTTATGGACCTCACCTGAAACACATCAAAACAATCCAACGCATCCATTTTGTTGCCCCAATAACCAATGCCTTGAGTGGGCTATAAATTCCAACAACACACACTACACACACATGAACACATTGTCTTGTGGTATAAACTTGCCATATGTGTAAATGCTATATTGTAAATCTAGCACCTAGAGTTGTCAAATTTTGTTGTGTTAAATCATTTAGAATCTACATCATGTGTTGATGAGATGAATTGATCGACTTCGTGCACTTTAAAGTTGTCCAAGTCTTCATCGAACTTCTTTATGTATTCAAGTTGAAGAAGCTCAAGTACAAGTACAAGTTCAAGGCTCAAGTTCGAGTTTAATCTTCAAGATCAATACCTTAAACAATCTCAAGAACTCAAGTCTTTACTCAAGCTCAAGTTCAAGATTTGAAGACAATCTTCAAGTATTTCAAGTGTATCAGTTAGCAGAACGAACGATGTTTTAGTTGTTCAAACTCACAAACAAGGTATACATGACCCTAGATTGACCATAGGTTAGGTCATATTCATTACATATGCTATGTGAGTCATTTCTTAAGTTTATAAGCCATTTCCTCGACTAGTCCTAGTCTTCGTTCGACTAATCCAAGCTCTAGCTCGACCAGTCCAAGATTTGTTGTGAATTTTCAGATTTTTTTTGTTGGACCCTCGACCAGTCGTAGAGACTATTTGACTAGTCATGCAGGCTCGACTCAAAGTCCAGCAAGGTTTTTTGGTCCCACTCAACTAGTCGAGCAGGCTACTCGACCAGTCGAGTAACGACCTTATCTTATTGCACAAGAAATTTTAAAATTTGGTTGGTCCTTCGACCAGTCAAACTGACCCTTAGACCAATCGAGTGAACAGTATTTTCACCTATAAATAGAGGACAAATTTCAGAGTTTTTCATTCATTCCAAGATATATCAAACCATCACTCTGAGAGATAAGTTTCTGCATTTCTTAAGCTATACTATGTTCATTTTAAATTCTCTTAAATAGCTTTTTGTTTTTGATTTTGTGATATCCATTCAACTCAATTTCATTAAAGAAGGGAATTGTGATTTTTACCCTCTTTGAGATCAAAATCAAATCAAGCTAGCCCAAGTTAAATAAATCTAAAAATTATTTAGACCTAGAACCTTTCATTTGTGAGACTAGACATTGAACATCTTCGTCTACATAGGATTGGTTCTACCGGGCTTCATCAGAAGGAGAATTTTCAGATAAGTACCATTTAATCTTTACATATCTTTTATGGTTTGTGAGGTTATGCCAGGAAAATCTCATTTTTTATTTTGTCTGAGGTAATCCAGAAAATCTCAGAGTGTGGGGTTTTTGTAATTGTGTAAGGCCATCTAAAGACACAATTGTGAAGGTTTTAAGGTGAACCTTGGAAAACCTTTTTCATAGTGAAAGCCAATATCCCGTGGGTGTGGATATTAGGAGAGGAGTAGTTGTGTGGCTGTTTACTAATAGTTGGTGTACACACAAATGAATCACTATAATTCCTGGAGTTGTTGTGGATGATAGTATTTGTTTATGTGTGTGAACGTTGTAATTTACTTTATGCACTTGTGGTGAATGGTGTAATTTATTTTATGCACTTGTGGTGAATGTTGTAATAACTTTGTTTATTTCCTTTGCCTCTTTATTGGTTTGAGTTTTTGATACTTACAAACGTTCTAGCAAGGTTGTCCTGCCATAAGCCTTTCGTTTTTGGTGTTAGGTTGTCCTTAGAACTCAGTTTGTATCAACCTCTCAAGACTAGTGCATTTGAGATTGCTATTTACTTGTGTTACTTGATTATTTGATTGTGCTATCTATCTTTGTATTCCGCATTTATTTTTTAATTTGGCATAGTCCTATTCACCCCCCCCCCCTCCCCCCCCTTCTAGAACTTTAAGCTCGGCCTTTCAAGTGGTATCAGAGCCTAATAGCTCGGTTTTATTATTTGGATTCATTTCCTGAGCTAACCGATCTGAGCTTATAAGATGTCAGATTTTGATAGCCTCTCAATTACTAGGCCTCCACCTTTTAATGGCTGCAATTACGCCTATTGAAAGCCAGAATGAGGATCTTTTTAAGGTCCATAGATGAGAGCGTATGGCAAGCCACAGTAACTAGATGGAACCCACCCACATCTGAAGTTCTAGGCACTGATGGAACTAAATCTATTAAACTTACACCTTATTTTTCATGGACCACTCTTCAAAAAAATGAGAGTAATTCCAATGCAAAGGCTTTAAATGCAATCAGTTGCGCACTATCATCAGATGAATTCAAAAGAATTATATCTTATGATACTGCAAAGCGAGCTTGGGACATTTTAGAAATGACACACGAGGGTACGACTATAATTAAAAAAATCTAAACTTCAAATCCTCACCACTCAGTTTGAGGAAATACATATGGAAGAAAGTGAAACTTTCATGGACTTCTATACCAAGTTAAATGACATAGTCAACTCTATGTGGAGTCTTAGTGATAGTATCCCAGAAAGTAAAGTTTGTGCAAAGATATTGCGCTCATTGCCTGATAGGTTCAATTCTAAGGTCACCGCCATTCAGGAACTTTGTGATACTGATAATATGCGGGTTGAAGAGATTGTTGGTTCTTTACAAACCTACAAGATAAATTTTAAGGCTCCTAAAGGTAAGTCTATAGCCCTTAAGTCTTTTAAACATATTTCTCAAGATAATGCTAATAATTCTGATTGTGAAAATTCTGAAGATGATATTAGGGTTGAAAGTCGGGCGGGCTGGGTCAGTTTGGTGCTCAACCCTAGCCCAACCCAAGGTTCTTATACCTCAACCCTAACCCAACCCAACCCAATATCGGGTTAGGAATTCTCAACCCAAGCCCAATCCAAGCGGGCTCAGTTGGGTTGGCCGGGTTGGTCGGGTAGATATATGTTAATATTTTCATTATTACTTTAATCTATTATATTTTTAATATTACACGCCTTATTTTTTAAAACTATAATTTTATTAATTATATATGTAGTTATTTATCATAAAGAAGTTCATTTTTCTAAACAAACAAGCTAAAATATAGGATAAATACTCCTTTAAAAGTCTTATTGTGTATCAAACAATTTATTTGGGAGAGAGAAATCTGACATATCTTGTTAGCTTGAGTAATCGGAAATGACTTGGACCAATGAAACCCAACGACATTGGAATTTCCTGTGCCTTCAACACGGACGATCCGCACTCAATTATAATTAATTTAGAAGGAATTTATATATTGATCGGGTTCGGGTTGGGTCGGGCAACCCGAGACCTCAACCCTAGCCCAACCTAAGTTTTATCGGGTTGGTGTTTGTATGGCCCAAGCCCGAGACCAAACCTGATACATCCTGCCCAAGCCCAACCCAATGTCGGGTCGGTCATGGGTCAATCGGGTTGAACCCGCCCAACTTTCAGCCTTAGATGATATGGCACTATTAGCCAAGAAGTTTTATAAAATATTCAAAAGCAAAAAGAGAGTAGATTTTCAAAAACCTTCTGAAAAGAAAAGGACTAGATCTAAAAATTGAAAATCTATTAAAGACAGCCAATGCTTCAACTGCCATGAATACAGGCATCTGGCAAACAAATGTCCAAAGAGGGATAAACCTAATAAGAAAGATATGTTGGCCACATGGGATGAATCGTCTTACTCTGAAGCTTCTTCTAAGTCAGATGATTCTGAACTTGAGTCTATTAATGAGATCAAGGCCTTAATGACTCTAGCCAGAGTCACTTCTTCATACAGTTGTAATTCAATTTATGATGAAACTCTGAGAAGCGACTCTTAAAATGATGATGATTTACAAGATGCCTATAATGCCCTATATAGGGAAAGTTGCAAGATAGTTGTAAAACTAAAACTTCAAAAGGAAAAGTTTTTAAAGTTAAATGAAGATTTTGATAACTTAGTTTTATAAAAATTGCATTTTTCTGATTGTTTTGAAAAAGCTAAGTGTGATTTAGATTTCAAAACATCCCAAGTTGAAAACCTTAAATCAAAAAATGAAAAACTAAAACAAGAAGTCTCTTCTCTCGAGTTTGAAGGATACTTGAAGGTATGCCCAGGGTGATCCTAAATTAGAACGATTGCTAACCGGATCAAGGAAATGTGGCGATAGATTTGGTCTGGGCTACGATAAGAATACACCTCCTAAAAGTAAGTCCACTCCTCCTAAGTTTGTTAAAGGGGAGTCCTCTAACTCAAAAGGAAAAAGTCTAAATCAAAATAGTTTCAAAAATCCTAAAACTTTTCATGCTATGAAACCTAAAAGCAACCATATCAATTATAAAAATCAGAATCATAACTCCTTAGCTAAGAAAATTGTAAATTTACTCAAGGAGCTTCTAAAATCTAACTCAAATGGTAGAATGTATAATAACTATAAGCATAGAAAAACCAACTATACTCCAAAACCCAAAACAATAATGAAACGGATCCCTAAGGTTGCTTGTTTGGTTGCCCACACCGCTTTCAAGGGTTCGAGTCAATCAAAGTGGTACCTAGACAGTGTTTGATCTAGACACATGACAAGTGATAAAGATTTGTTCACCAATCTCAAAGATATGACTGATGGCTCAGTCACAGTCGATGATGGTACCAACTGCAAATTGTTGGCCAAGGTACGGTTCAACTCTTTAATCTTCCTCCATTTGAGAATGTTTTGTATGTAGAGGGCCTTAAGCATAATCTCTTAAGCATTTCTCAAATTTGTGATAATAAACATAGCATCAAATTCACCAATCAAGGGTGTGAGATATTTAATGAGAATGGTTCTATGATATTAACTGGTCACAGAACATCTGAGAACTGTTATATAGTCAGTGATTTAAGCTCGTTTAAGTTATCGTATAACATGGTCCGGACCAATGAGACCGATTTATGGCATAAATACTTAAGACATGTACATTACCGTAATCTTTATAGACTGAGCAAGGGTGATGTAATAAGAGGTTTACCCAAGATTAATAAAATAGATAAAATTTATGGCGAATGTTAAATTGGGAAACAAACTAGGAGTGCTCACAAGAAAGTAAACTCCAGTGCCACATTCAAACCTCTTGAACTCCTCCATATGGATCTCGTTGGGCCTGCTAGAACGAAGAGTCGAGGTGGTAAGAAATATATTCTGGTAATAGTAAATGACTTTACCAGGTATACATGGGTAGTTTTCATGAGAGAGAAATCTGAAACTCTCGATGAACTGAAACGGATACTCAAGCGTATCCAAACTGAGAAGGAATCATGTCTCTAAAATCCATAGTGATCATGGTTCTGAATTTGACAATAGCAGTTTTAAGAAGTTTTATAGCGATCATGGTATATCGCATGAATTTTCTACTCCTAAGACACCTCAACAGAATGGGGTTGTTGAAAGAAAAAATCGTGTGCTTCAAGAAATGACTAATGTGATGTTAAATAGCATGAAACTTCCTAAAAATCCTTGGGCTGAAGCAGTGAACACGGCTTGTTATATTATTAACCGTGTTTATACTAGAAAGTCAAATAATAAGATCGCATATGAACTATGGTTCAATAAGAAGCCTACAGTCAAATACTTTGAGGTTTTTAGCAGCAAGTGCTATATTCTATGTGACCGGGAAAATCTAGGAAAATTCGACACTAAAAGTGACAAGGGTATTTTCTTGCGCTAAATAGTCGAGCGTATCGTGTTCTCAATAAGAGGACGGGTGTAATTCAGGAATCCATTAATATGGTTATAGATGATCACCTGAATACACCTGTCTCAAGTTCAGAAGATAATGAAGTCTCTTTATTTGATAAACCAGACTTTTCATCTAGTCAAAATGACACTGAACTGCGGTCAGTTAAAGACCATCCAACTGGTCAAGTTCTTGGGAATCCTCTCACTAGTGTGCGCACTCGTAGACAATTAGAAAGCATTTGTAATTATGTGTGCTTCACATCGCGGATTGAACTGGCCAATGTAAAAGAATCACTTGCTAATGAAAACTGGATAATGGCTATGCAAGATGAACTTAATCAAATCGTAACGAATGATGTATGGTACTTAGTTCCTAGACCTAATGATAAACATATTATTTGAACTAAATGGATTTTTAAAAATAATTTTGATGAATTAGGTAACATTATAAAAAACAAAGCTAAACTGGTTGTACAAGGGTACACTCAGATAGAAGGCATCTATTATGATGAAACTTTTGCCCCAGTAGCTCATCTTAAATTTATCAAACTTTTTATATCCATTGCTTATTACAAAAATTTCAAAAACTATCAAATGGATGTCAAGAGTGCTTTCTTGAACGGTGATCTGCATGAGGAAGTATATGTAGAATAGCCTACTGATTTTGAAGACCCTAAACATACTAATCATGTTTATCACCTAAAAAAGGCTCTCTATGGATTAAAACAAGCTCCTAGGGCATGATACAAGAAATTGATTAAGTTTCTACTGAGTCATAACTTTGTAATGGGAAGTGTTGATAAGACACTGTTTGTAAAGAAACACAATGATCACATACTGATAGTACAAATATATGTTGATGACATTATCCATGGATCTACTTGTTTTAACATGTCTATTAAGTTTGCAGATTTGATGACGTCCAAGTTTGAAATGAGCATGGTTGGAGAACTGAATTATTTTTTAGGTCTGCAAGTGAAACAGCTTGAAGACGAAATCTTTATTTGTCAAACCAAGTATGCTTTAAACTTGGTGAAAAAGTTTGGATTCAAGAACGGTAAAAATTTCGATACTCCTATGAGTACGACACTTAAGCTCTCTAAGGATTCAACAGGTAAAAGTGTAGATCCTAAGTTATATTGCAGTATGATAGGTAGTTTATTATATTTAACTGCGAGCCAACCTGATATTACATTCAGCTTAGGTATCTGTGCTAGGTATCAATCTGACCCTAAAGAATTCCACCTGATTGTTGTTAAGCGTATTTTGAGATATGTCGCAAGTTCAGCCAATCTTGGTCTTTGGTATCCCCATGATACTAATGTTCAATTAGCCGATTATACGGATGTTGATTGGGCTGGTAATATTGATGACCGCAATTCTACCAGCGATGGATCTTTTTATGTTAGGAACTATCTAGTTTTGTGGCATAGTAAGAAACAGAGTTCAGTATCACTTTCCACAGCTGAGACTGAGTATATTGCAGCCAGTAATACATGCACTCAACTTGTGTGGATGAAGAGGATGTTAAATGATTACGGATTTGCGCAAGATTCTATGGTTCTGTATTACGATAATTCTAGCACAATCAACATTTCTAAAAATCCAATCCAGCATTCACAAACTAAGCATATTGACATTAGATATCATTATATTCGTGAATTAGTGGAAGATAAGATTATTTCATTGGATTATATTCAAACTGAAAATCAACTTGCAGACATTTTCACAAAACCATTTGACAGAAACAAGTTTGCTAACTTGAAATTAGATATTGGTATGTGTAATGTGATCTAAATTAATTATGTTTACTTGTACTATATTGCATGTTTTTATTATTTAAATTTTTAAAAATCATAAGTTGTTGAAAACAAAAATTTTTGTGGTTGCATGACCAGTCGAGTACACACTCGACCAGTTGTGGTTTGGGGGTTTTAAATGTGGAAAAAGCACTTTCTTTCTCATTCTCTCATCTTCTCCAACAAGCCCTTCCACAACCGGTCGAACCCACCTTTGATTGCAACTTGGTTAGTGCATCTTTTCCATTTTCCTTTTGTATTTAGGATCTTTGCACTTCTATTTCCTTGATTTTGAGGTTTATTTCAAGTTTTCTCGTGGTTTCTTTGATTTTCTAGCAAAAGATCTGATTTGGGAGAAACCCTTCATTCCTTTCTTGTATTCCTTTTGTGCATTGTGTAATGGAGAGTAGATACAAGAAGAGATCCTCTCGTGATCCCTCTTCTTCCCATTCTGCACCGATTACGGTGTGTACTCTTCACCACCCGAAGAGGACTCAAATACGTGCGGGATATTCGTCTCCGCAATATAATTGTTGAGCAGACTGTTAGTTCTAATCATTTAAGTCCTTTCAATATCATTCCCCTCCTTGAAGCTGTAGGATGGGATAACATATTGAATTGGGGCGGTCCTGCATAACGGTCCATTGCATAGGCCATGTATGCATGTATAAGTGACTTCTCTGTTAAAAACTTAACCTTTACAGTGACAACTAGGGAAGGTCCAGTTGATGTAAACCGTCATTTCATCTCTGGTTTGATGGATCCTGTGAATGATGCAGTACATATTTGTAACGACCCGTAAATCTCCGTACTATGGCTCGAGTACCACCTCGACCAGAAATCATTTGAGATTAAATCCTTTAGAAATTTAACAAAGTTAACTAAGTGATAAACTCGATTAGCCATGAAATCCGTTGGAATCTCTTTAAATACGATCTGCAAGACCTAAAACTTACAAAATCATTGACTCTAGGTTACCCTAAAGTCTAGGATCAAACTCATTACCCGGCTACTCTCGGGAACGAATTGAAACTCCGTATTAGGTCTAGGCCGCACATCGGAAGCCCGATTAACACGAAGTTAAGGAACTAGGACCACCTCGCTGGGCTTGACAACCATCTCGGAAATCAGGTCCAGACGATGTCCCATGGCCATTCGCTTGAATCCGGAGCGAGGGAGTGTGAAAACCACTGTTTTCTTTACAAAATAAATATCTTGAATAGTGATCTGGCACCACTCGCTTGCAGATCAGTATTAAGCAACCAGACCGTCAGAATCAGACCAAATTACACCCTCGGATCAGGAAAAATTTTAGGAACATTTACATGTACTTGGAATTTCGGATCGTGGCCCACTGACCGTTGAACTGAAAATGGTCCACCACATGTGATCTGGGAATCCGACCGAGACGAAAACGTAATCCCACTTACATCCATGAGTTGTGAGCTTAAGTCTGACGTTTGACTCAAGGAGGTTCGCCAGAAACCCTCTTTTGAGCTGGAACGACGCTGAAATGCTTATAATAGAAGTACCCCTTGAACAGGAGTCTATTCTGGAGAGGTTTTAGGCTATATAAGGGCCTTAGAACAGCCCCTCTCACAGCCATACGAATTTGGGATAAAACCCTAAGGAGAGAGAGAGAGAGAGAGAGAGAGAAAGGAGAGAAAGCTTGGGATTTGTGGGAGTATCTTCCTCCTACTGCTTTCGATCATCACACGGGCTGCACCGCCTCTTTCTAGACACTTTCCCGGCGATACCGGCTCCGTTTTAAGGTGAGAAACCCTAACCCTAGATCTATTTGGGTGAGTGGAGGTTATAGGATATGAAATAGCTAACCGGTTTCACTCTCTAGGCGATAAAACTGCCGAATACGGAAGCCCTTCGAACCTTGCTGATTTCTTGTGATTCCAAGGTGCAAGGTGATGACTTTAGGTGTATAGGTTACGGTTTTCAATGCTTTCAATGTCAGATAATGATAGATTCATGATCTGCATGCAATTGCACATGTACAAAGTGCTTTCCGTTTTCTGTTTCGATTAAAGTTGTAGAATATGGAATTTCACATACTCTAGGTATACGTAGAAATACCGTATACGTATTTTTTTTTGGAAAAGTGTTTGATATGTTTATTTGATGTATGGTTATATGATATATGGATAAAATACTTGTTTGGCGAAAGGAATCGCAGTAATACATGTTTTCTTATAAACACTATGTATGTTGAAATTGTGTATTCTAGAAGATACCGTATATGTACGAATTTTGGAAATGCAATTGTCATGATTATTTGCTGTATGATTATGATATACATGGATAAAATACTCGCTTGGCGAAAGGATAGCCCTAATACATATTTTACTAACATACGTCATGTATGTTGAAATAGTGTACTCTAAGTGTTGTGTAAATGCTTGTGAGAGTAAATGCTTAGGTGTTAGTACCGTAGGTCAGTTCTGAGATGGAATTCTCAACTACCTTAGAGACATGTATGGTTCCCTCCATGTGGTTGTTTACTCTAACCACTCACTTATGATGTATATGTATTTGTATCCCTACTTGTATAGTGCTCTATAACATGCTTTACAACATGCTTTATATCATGCTTTATACCATGCCTTATGACATGCCTACTAGCATGCTTGTATTACTTTGTTTATCATGCTTTACTCCACATGCTATGGATGAGAACTGATTGAGTTTGGGACTATGTCTATAGTCCAGACATTCGGTACCAGACTTGATATTGTGGCTGAGATTCATGTCGCCACGAGGGATGTGTCTGACGAACCCAAGTCGTACTTCGATTGGCGATAGTGGTTGGCCACACGGAGTGCTTTTGCGCGTCATATCGCCCAACTTGTTGTACACTCGAGCTTGTCAGGCTCGTCAAGTAACCCGATATGTCGAATGTGTGTTCACCTTGTTTGGTCATTACTGCTTGAACCTAGGGTACCAAACTTACTAGTGGCAATCCCGTTAACCATGGTACCTTGATCCGCTAAGACTCATGAGCCGGACATGGTGGTATGGGACACCGTGGCCAAGTTGTCGGCCTATGCTGGGGCCACATGCCTCCCCGTAGTGACAATTGAGCAACCCAAACTCGTGAGTCGAATACGGTGGTATGGGACACTGTATTCGAGCTGTCGATACTCACGGCGAGAGCCGAGTACGGTGAGACCTGTACTCGTGCTGACAGGCGACGAGTCCTCTGTAGTGTCTTCGAGTATACTCCAAGGTCTGTGATTGGCGACGAGCCCTTCACAGCAACTAGAGTATGAGTTGAGCCGAGTACGGTGAGACCTATATTCGAGCTGACGGCCAGCGATTGAGCCGAGTACAGTGAGACCTATACTCTAGCTGACGGTCAGCAATTGAGCCACATACGGTGAGATCTGTATCTGTGCTGACGGGTGACGAGCCCTTTGTGATGCCTTCGCTATGCCTCTCAAACCATAATATCGTATGAGATTAACTAGGATTGACGACCCTAGAATGGATCATGTTTGGGAATGATACAAGGGAGGTACCTTAGTTTCCTAATACTACTGTTTGAAATGGACTAATAATAACTCGGTAATCATGCTCATCATCGCACCGCATGTGCCTAGTAGATGTGGAGCACTGAGGGAGGTATGCATTCGCGAACGTAAGATGATGTCGCATGAGGGTGGTTTGGCAAGGGCATACATCATCATGTCATTTCATACTTGCATTTAATAAGAGTAGTTAAACTTGTTTGATTGTACTGCTTTATCATTACTGCTTGATTGAATTGATAACATGTTAACCTATGCTTTATTGTTCCACTGAGTTAGCTACTCACTCCCACGTTACGGGACGGTGTTGTATACACCAACCAGACTCTGTCACAGGTATAGACGGCACGTCGGTTCAGGAGGTGGAGCCCGATTTTGACGAGGACCAGGATGAGTTCTCATTCATGCAGTACTCTGACGGCTTTGCTTAGGCCGACTGCATCGCGGGGATTTCAGGACTCATCTTTTAGATTGTATTTTGATTTTTGACTCAGAAACAGTATATGTATATGGGTACTCAGTTAGTGTTCATACTCTGGTGCTCATAAAGATTTTGTTTCCTTACATACCTTATATATATAATTTCAGTCTTCCGCTTGCCTTTATATAATTGCACTGGAGTATGAATTACTGTGTTGGTATAATCTCATTCATGTTTATTGCTCTAACTCAGACAACATTTAACCATCATTATGTATGTTGCATAAGTGATGCGTTGGAACTCGGGAGTTGAGTTCATACTCGACCCCCGAATTTCAGGGTGTTACAAGTTGGTATCAAAGCATGATTTTGATTAAACCGGACCTGAGTTATATTCCCAGTACATACGCTGACGCATTACAACTTAGGAGGGTGCGCAAAAACATAGAAACAGTCTTAGGTTTTTCCGATTTCGCCATTCGGCGAAGTTCATCGAAAATAGACGTCTTGATCGAGTTCATACTCGATCTCGACTGCACGTATCGATCCCGAATCGCTTCTAAACCGTCTATTGACGTGTCTAGATCGCAGTACACCTTACCCAGGCAGTCAAAAATCTACAAGTGTCAGTGGGTGTTTAGAATTGCCCGAAAATGCCTGAAATGGAACCGAATCGAATCGGGGGCCTCCCCACTTAAATCTTGTGGGACCTAGGGTCGAACCAAGGTGCATTTGGCACCTTGGGATCATGGCGAACATGGCCCCACCGCGGCGGCGCGGCGCCAGCCAAGGCGGACAGCGGTGGAACCGCGGTCACCGCGGCGCGCCGCGGTCGGGTGGCTTTTCGACGGTGGGCCGGGCCTGGGAACGGTCGGCCCGACCTCCCCAAGCATGTGGTGGGTGCGAAATGTGTTGGGGTAGGACTGGAGCCACCCTCTCTCTCACACTTCCCCTTCCAAACGCCCTCCTCTTCCATTTTCGATTTTCTCCCTCAAATCTCTCCTCCCATCTTTCAATCCTCCATTTTCGTCCATGAATCACCCACTCCCATCGATCACAACAGCCCTAGCCTCCTCTCTTTCCCCTTTCTCTCACGTTGGAGCCTCACATCCCCCATTTAGAGTTCCAAATCGGGTAACCTCCTAACCCATCCCATTTTCCTCTTGTTCCTTCTTCATTTCCTGCCCCTAGTGTCTCTTCTACACCTGTTGGGACTGTTGCTCGTAGAGAATCAAAGGAATCAGCCCCTTTCTCTCTCATTCCTTCATTCTATGGCTCTTTTCGAGTTGGTTACGGCTATTTTCTCCATTTCCTCCATCCTATCTCTCATGGGAAAGAGGAAGACCGCAGCTGATGACGCTGGCCCAAGTAGCCCAACCCATTCCAGAAGAAGATCTGACGATGGAGCCGGCACTAGCACCGTTCGGGAATTTATGTCGAAGCGAGACCTGGATCCTCAACATCCTGTCAGAAATGCCTATCTGATAGGCGCTGAATATGGGCGTTTTGCTGGCCGTAAAGTCGTGTTTGAAGCTCACGTGGATGAGAGGATGTTTGGGCTACACCCGATGATGGACCACCTGGTGGATATCGGATGAAATTCTATGTTTGACGGTGAGTCCCCTGCATGTGAGAACACGGTTCATGCTTTCTACGCCCACATCGTAGACCCATCATTAGAGCCTCTTTAGTTCACTGTCTCTGTGAGGGGCATAAGGCGCACAATCACTGTGGATGAAGTGGCTCGGATCACGAAGATCCCACGTGGTCAAGTGCTTCTTAGTGACGACTTCTCCAGAAGTGCATGTGAAAGGGATCGCCGTACACGATACCTTTGTGGTCGCCGGGTTGCTTGGACGCGAGGAAATTGTATTGCGGTGACAAAGATGGCCGAGGACTTCCGTTTACTCCATCACATTTTCACATACAATGTGTACCCACGGTCGGGTAACCGCACGGAGTGTACTCGGTTGATGGTGGACTTTCTGTATAAGATGGGACACGGGGACAACATATGCCTGCCCACATTCATCCTATTTCAGATAGTTCAGGTTGTTCGATCTGCCAGGAACGACCTTTTGCTCCCATTTGGCCGCCTGATCTGCAGGATGGCTTATAGGTTGAACATGGAGGACCTTGCACCAGTACGAGTCATAAGCGAGGCGACACTTAAGAATATGAAGATCGGCCCTCAACAGCGGCAAGCCCGACTTGACGAGTCTGGAGATGAGTCGGATAGCGCCGGTGAGGAGAGTGTTGACCTTGAGGCAAGAAGTGATGAGGAGGGCGGTGATGACGTACAAGAAGAGGAAGATGAGGCTCAGGACACCGAGGAGAGCTCTCCTCCTGGTGCACCTGAGTCGGACGCTGCTCAGGCAACGAGGGAAGCTCGTATGGTTCGCATTGAGGAGAACCAGGCCGCCCTGCGGCAAGAGGTTGGACAGGTTCGGGCTGAGCTTGGTGAGAGACCGAAGCCTACATGAAGAGGAGCTTTAAGAAGGTGTCTCGTACGTTGAAGGTCATCCTGTGCTGTGTGCAGGACAAGAATGCTCCTCCTCCATCGCCTGACTCAGATGCCTAGCCATCCATACTGCTTCTTGTAGTTGTTTGTTTTTTTCTCTGTAGTAGGCTTATGTTGCATGTTGATGATGTAGTAGTTAGTCAGATGTTTTAAGTGTTTGATGTTGTAGAAGTATCGGCTTGCATGTAATTTCTGTCATGATTCATGTAACTCTGTATTTCATGTATTATGACAATTTTGGGTAAATGAAAGGCATGTAGCCTCTTTTGCTATGAGATGTGTGGAATGCTTTAAGTGTTTATATGATGTGTTGCTATGCTTTATATCACCAATGTTATACCCTATGTTGTATAGGGCATACCACGACAGTATACGCGGAGCATGGCACACCTCCGCCTTACTGGCTCTATGGACCAGACTCCTTCTAGTAGTGGCGATCCTGCGGACCGAGGGTTAGGTTCTGATCAACCTCCTGCTGGTCCTACAGGTGGATTGCCACCTTACACGCCCCCGGTTCGTGAGCAATACCGGCCGTCTTCATCTGCGCAGCAGGACTCACAGGCTGCTCCGCCCACTGATAGGATCGAGCAGTTGATGTTGATGATGCATCAGCAGCAGATGCAGCAGCAGATACAGCAGCACCAACACCAGCAGCTTATGGCCACTATTGCTGAGGCCTTGTCCCACGGTGGTAGTGCGACTCCACCTACGACATCCGCACATCCTGCTGAGCATTCGGAGTCTCCTGCTCGGTTTGAGGATGTGCCTCTGCCCACACCCGTCGCACCTCCTACTGGAGATGTTGGTACACGCGGTTTACTCGAGCGATTTCAGCGCTTGAGGCCTCCCTCATTTATGGGTTTTCACAGACCCGATGAGGCAGAGTTTTGGCTTGACCGCATCTCCAAGATGCTACGGATGCTGCACTGTACAGAGGCAGAGCAGGTCTAGTTGGCCTCTTTCATGTTTGAGAGGGAGGCCAGTTTATAGTGGGATAGTGTGCTGCGGACGGTCACAGAGGATTACGTGTGGACCTGGGAGGCTTTCGAGTTCCAGTTCCACGAGAAATACTACCCACAAACTTACCGACATGAGCGGGAGGATGAGTTCCTACGCCTCAGGCAGGGAGGCATGACGGTTACGGAGTATGAGCACCGCTTCACAGAGTTGGGCCGTTTTGTCCCAACTATCCTCGTCAATGAGCAGATGCGGATGCGTCGCTTCTCTGGAGGCTTGCGACCTGACATACGGTCGAAGATATTCTGCCTCAGTATACCTACCTACGCGGCACTGGTCCACATGTCTATGACGGCCGAGCAGGATGTGGACCGATTGGCCCGATCGCGTGGTGCTATGGTTGCGAGGCCACGACAGGAGTTACAGAGCAGGCCTATCCTAGGCAAGAGGCCTCGTGCTGATTCACCTCCTAGGGCCGCGACACCAGTAGTTCCTGTGAGGCGCCCTATTGTGACCTGCACGTATTGCGGGAAACCGGGGCATCCTGCTGAGAGTTGTTTCTCGCGTATGAGGGCTAGCGGATTTTCACCACCGCAGAGGCTGGATCGCCCTTACCCGCAGGCCATATCAGCTCCACCTCTACAGACTGCTCCTGCACATCCTTCTTTCAGGCCTCCTGTATCACGCTCCAGGCCGCCTCAACGGCCCTTGGTTCCACAGCCGAACCGTCAGCAGCAGGCTCGAGTACACACGCTTGTTGCCGAGGCACCTGAGACGTCGATTTCGGCCCCGACGGCTTTTGAGGGTACGGCTTATATTCATGGTACTTCCGTTTTCTTATTGGTGGACACTGGGTCCACTACTTCTATTATTTCTTATGGGGCAGTTAAACGTCTATCTTTGCGTACTATTCCCACTAAGGGACTGAGACTCACTACGGCTACTGGGACCTGTTCGGATGTCACACGGTTATGCGAGGTTGCTCTGTAGATTTGGGTAGCAGCACAGTGCTCGTCGACCTCATTGTTGCTCCACTATGGCACTACGACGTTATCCTTGGTATGGACTGGCTCGCTAAGATGAGGGCAGAGATAGATTGTGATACTCGGATCGTGACTGCCTATGGATCTGACGGCACAACTTTCACATTTCCAGTGAAGGTCAGTTGGTCCTGCCGTGTTGATTGTTATGCTGCTTTACTAGTGCCGATTGATGGTCCGACATTGGAGGGTACGCCGGTGGTTCGGGAATTTGTAGGTGTGTTTAAGACTATTCCTGGTTTACCTCCTCAGCGCGAGATTGATTTTACAATTGATCTTACGCCTGGTGCGACGCCCATCTCATTGCCGACTTATCGTATGCCTCCATGTGAGATGGAGGAGCTGCGGAGACAGATTGACGAGCTTGTAGAGAAGGGTTTTATACGACCTAGTGTGTCTCCTTGGGGAGCACCTGTGCTATTTGTGAAGAAGAAGGACGGGTCACTACGGTTATGTATTGATTACCATAGGTTGAACCAGGTCACGGTGAAGAACAAGTATCCTTTGCCCAGAATAGATGATCTGTTTGATCAGTTGAGGGGGTCGAAGTATTTCTCGAAGATTGATCTTCAGTCGGGGTACCACCAGTTGCGCGTGAGAGATGAGGACGTGTAGAAGACAGCCTTCAGGACGTGCTTTGGGCACTATGAGTTCCTAGTGATGTCGTTCGGCCTTACGAACGCACCAGCCGTGTTCATGGATCTGATGAACCGGGTATTTCAGCCCTTCCTGTACCGATTCGTCATCATCTTTATTGATGACATTTTGATATACTCTACGAGTCGGGAGGAGCACGAGGAGCACCTGAGAGCGGTGTTGGGTACACTAGAGAAGAACCAGTTGTTCGCACAGTACAAGAAGTGCGACTTCTGGCAGGAGGAAGTCAAGTTCCTCGGACATGTAGTGTCCAAGGATGGGATAGCAATGGACCTTATTAAGGTAGCCGCGGTTCAGGATTAGCAGCAGCCTGGCTCGGTTATCGAGGTAAGGAGTTTCCTTGGTCTGGCAGGGTATTACAGGCGTTTCATTCGGGATTTCTCGAAGATTGCCAGGCCGTTGTCTCAGTTGACCCGGAAGGACCTGAAATTCGCCTGGAATGAGAAGGCGGAAGCAGCTTTCAAGGAGCTGAAGGACAAGTTGACGTCCTCCCCTGTGCTAGTATTGCCAGAGCAAGGAGAGAAATACACGATATATACTGACGCGTCTCGCGTTGGTTTAGGTTGTGTCCTGATGCAGAAGGACAGGGTAATTTCGTATGCCTCGAGACAATTAAGGAAGCACGAGGAGAATTACCCTACACACGACCTGGAGTTGGCAGCTGTCATCTTTGCATTGAAGCTCTGGAGACATTACCTCTACGGAGAGGAGTTCGAGCTTTTCTGCGACCACAAGAGCCTTAAGTACATATTCACACAGCGAGACTTGAATATGAGACAACGCCGATGGATGGAGACCTTGAAGGACTTCAAGTTCGAGGTTTCCTACCATCCTGGCAAGGTGAACCTTGTGGCAGACGCGCTGAGCCGCAAGAAGGCGATAGCATTTACAACATCGTTGATGATAGCTGAGTGGGACATGGTTGAGTTCGTTCGGGACTTCGAGCAGAGACTCACTGTGGAGGAGTCATTTGAGCGTGTTGTGCACGTTCGGGTGTGACCACTTATTGACGACAGGATTATTGGGGCCCAGGAGGGCGATATGCGGCTGTCTGAGCTTCGAGAACAAGCTAGCGACGCCGAGGACTCCGAGTGGAGAGTTAGTTTTGATGGGGGTCTACGATTCCGTGGCCGCCTATGCGTTCTTGATATGCCTGACTTGAGACGCGAGCTTCTCGAGTCTGCCCATAACTCGAAGCTTGCGATGCATCCTGGTAGCACGAAGATGTACCGGGATATGAGACGGACGTATTGGTGGGATAACATGAAGGCCCATATCGCTGAGTATGTGTCTCGATGTCTGACGTGCCAGCAGGTCAAGGCAAAACATCGCCGACCTCCTGGACTGCTTCAGCCCATGCCCATAGCAGAGTGGAAGTGGGACTTCATCTCCATGGATTTCATATCAGGGCTGCCGAAGACGAGGAAGGGACACGATTCCATTTGGGTGATTGTGGACCGGTTGGCCAAATCGGCCCATTTCCTCCCTATCAGAGTTACGAACTATGCAGACGAGCTGGCTAGATTATACATCAGAGAGATCGTCCTTCTGCATGGAGTTCCTTTAGAGATCGTGTCGGACAGAGACACTCGGTTCACATCTATCTTCTGGACTCGCATCCAGGAGGCGATGGGTGTGAAGTTGAAGTTCAGTACGGCGTTTCATCCTCAGACTGATGGGCAGACAGAGCGGGTGAACCAGATTCTGGAGGATATGTTGCGGGCATGTGTATTGGACTTCAAGGACAGCTGGGATGACTGTCTTCCGTATGCAGAGTTCGCCTACAACAACAGCTTCCAGGCGACTATTGGCATGGCGCCATATGAGGCCCTATATGGTCGTCCTTGTAGAGCACCGCATTGTTGGGCTGAGGTTGGCTAGCGTAGTCTAATTGGCCCGGAGTTGGTATAGGCGACTACAGAGAAGGTTGATATTATCAGGCGTCGACTACTTACAGCACAGAGCAGGCAGAAGAGTTACGCTGATACGAGACGGCGACCGCTTGAGTTCGAAGTCGGGGATCATGTATTCCTCCGAGTTTCCCCTATGAAGGGAGTCCTTCGGTTTGGGAAGAAGGGGAAGCTTACACCGAGGTTTATCGGTCCATTTCAGATACTGGATCGAGTGGGTGATGTGGCGTATCGTCTCGCTTTGCCCACACCACTTGCATCTGTACACAACGTATTTCATGTATCTATGCTGAAGAAGTACGTTCATGATCCTTCGCATATCATCAGATGGGAGCAGGTACAGCTGAGCGAGGATGCTACGTATGAGTTGCGCCCGACGCATATCCTTGACAGGAAGGAGCAGGTACTACGTAGCAAGGTCATTCCACTTGTGAAGGTACTATGGACACATCATTCCGAGGAGGAAGCTACTTGGGAGACTGAGGCCGAGGTCAAGAAGAACTACCCTTAGATTCTCGAGGAATATGAAAAGGTATAAATTTCGAGGACGAAATTTTTGCTTAAGGGGGGTAGATTGTAACGACCCGTAAATCTCCGTACTATGGCTCGAGTGCCACCTCGACCAGAAATCATTTAAGATTAAATCCTTTAGAAATTTAACAAAGTTAACTAAGTGCTAAACTCGATTAGCCATGAAATCCGTTGGAATCGCTTTAAATACGATCTGCAAGACCCAAAACTTGCAAAATCATTGACTCTAGGTTACCCTAAAGTCTAGGATCAAACTCATTACCCGACTACTCTCGGGAACGAATTGAAACTCCGTATTAGGTCTAGGCCGCACATCGGAAGCCTGATTAACACGAAGTTAAGGAACTAGGACCGCCTCGCTGGGCTTGACAACCATCTCGGAAATCAGGTCCAGACGATGTCCCACGGCCATTCGCTTGAGTCCGGAGCGAGGGAGTGTGAAAACCACTGTTTTCTTTACAAAATAAATATCTTGAATAATGATCTGGCACCACTCCCTTGCAGATCAGTATTAAGCAACTAGACCGTCAGAATCAGACTAAATTACACCCTCGGATTAGGAAAAATTTTAGGAACATTTACATGTACTTGGAATTTCGGATCGTGGCCCACTGACCGTTGAACAGAAAATGGTCCGCCACATGTGATCTGGGAATCCGACCGAGACGAAAACGTAATCCCACGTAGATCCATGAGTTGTGAGCTTAAGTCTGACATTTGGCTCAAGAGGTTCGCCAGAAACCCTCTTTTGAGCTGGAACGACGCCGAAATGCTTATAATAGAAGTACCCCTTGAACAGGAGTCTATTCCGGAGAGGTTTTAGGCTATATAAGGCCTTAGAATAGTCCCTCTCACAGCCATTCGAATTTGGGATAAAACCCTAAGGAGAGAGAGAAAAAAAAAAGGAGAGAAAGCTTAGGATTTGTGGGAGTATCTTCCTCCTACTGCTTTCGATCATCACACGGGCTGCACCGCCTCTTTCCAGACACTTTCCTGGCGATACCGGCTCCGTTTTAAGGTGAGAAACCCTAACCCTAGATCTGTTTGGGTGAGTTGAGGTTATAGGATATGAAATAGCTAACCGGTTTCACTCTCTAGGCGATAAAACTGCCGAATACAGAAGCCCTTCGAACCTTGCTGATTTCTTGTGATTCCAGGGTGCAAGGTGAGGACTTTAGGTGTATAGGTTACGGTTTTTAACGCTTTCAATGTCAGATAATGATAGATTCATGATCTGCATGCAATTGCACATGTACAAAGTGCTTTCTGTTTTCTGTTTTGATTAAAGTTGTAGAATATGGAATTTCACATACTCTAGGTATACGTAGAAATACCGTATACGTATTTTTTTTTGGAAAAGTGTTTGACATGTTTATTTGATGTATGGTTATACGATATATGAATAAAATACTTGTTTGGCGAAAGGAATCGCCGTAATACATGTTTGCTTATAAACACTATGTATGTTGAAATTGTGTATTCTAGAAGATACCGTATATGTATGAATTTTGGAAATGCAATTGTCATGATTATTTGCTGTATGATTATGATATACATGGATAAAATACTCGCTTGGCGAAAGGATAGCCCTAATACATATTTTACTAACATACGTCATGTATGTTGAAATAGTGTACTCTAAGTGTTGTGTAAATGCTTGTGAGAGTAAATGCTTAGGTGGTAGTACCGTAGGTCGGTGCTGAGATGGAATTCTCAACTACCTTAGAGACATGTATGATTCCCTCCATGTGGTTGTTTACTCTAACCACTCACTTATGATGTATATGTATTTGTATCCCTACTTGTATAGTGCTCTATAACATGCTTTACAACATGCTTTATATCATGCTTTATACCATGCCTTATGACATGCCTACTAACATGCTTGTATTACTTTGTTTATCATGCTTTACTCCACATGCTATGGATGAGAACTGATTGAGTTTGGGACTATGTCTATAGTCCAGACATTCGGTACCAGACTTGAGATTGTGGCTGAGATTCATGTCGCCACGAGGGATGTGTCTGACGAACCCGAGTCGTACTTCGGTTGGCGATAGTGGTTGGCCACACGGAGTGCTTTTGCGCTTCATATCGCCCAAGAGCTTGTCAGGCTCGTCAAGTAACCCGATATGTCGAATGTGTGTTCACCATGTTTGGTCATTACTGCTTGAACCTAAGGTACCAAACTTACCAGTGGCAATCCCGTTAACCATGGTACCTCGATCCGCTAAGACTCATGAGCCGGACATGGTGGTATGGGACACCGTGGCTGAGCTGTCGGCCTATGCTGGGGCCACGTGCCTCCTCGTAGTGACCATTGAGCAACACATACTCATGAGCCGAATACGGTGGTATGGGACACTGTATTCGAGCTGTCGATACTTACGGCGAGAGCCGAGTACGGTGAGACCTGTACTCGTGCTGACGGGCGACGAGTCCTCTGTAGTGTCTTCGAGTATACTCCAAGGTCTGTGATTGACGACGAGCCCTTCACAGCAACTAGAGTATGAGTTGAGCCGAGTACGGTGAGACCTGTATTCGAGCTGACGGCCAGCGATTGAGCCGAGTACGGTGAGACCTGTACTCGAGCTGACGGTCAGCAATTGAGCCGCATACGGTGAGATCTGTATCCGTGCTGACGGGTGACGAGCCCTTTGTGATGCCTTCGCTATGCCTCTCAAACCATAATATCGTATGAGATTAACTAGGATTGACGACCCTAGAATGGATCATGTTTGGGAATGATACAAGGGAGGTACCTTAGTTTCCCAATACTACTGTTTGAAATGGACTAATAATAACTCGGTAATCATGTTCATCATCGCACCGCATGTGCCTAGTAGATGTGGAGCACTGAGGGAGTTATGCATTCGCGAACGTAAGATGATGTCGCATGAGGGTAATTTGGCAAGGGCATACATCATCATGTCATTTCATACTTGCATTTAATAAGAGTAGTTAAACTTGTTTGATTGTACTGCTTTATCATTACTGCTTGATTGAATTGATAACATGTTAACCTATGCTTTATTGTTCCACTGAGTTAGCTACTCACTCCCACGTTACGGGACGGTGTTGTATACACCAACCAGACTCTGTCACAGGTATAGACGGCACGTCGGTTCAGGAGGTGGAGCCCGATTTCGACGAGGACTAGGATGAGTTCTCATTCATGCAGTACTCTGACGGCTTTGCTTAGGCCGACTGCATCGCGGGGATTTCAGGACTCATCTTTTAGATCGTATTTTGATTTTTGACTCAGAAACAGTACATGTATATGGGTACTCAGTTAGTGTTCATACTCTGGTGCTCATGAAGATTTTGTTTCCTTACATACCTTATATATATAATTTCAGTCTTCCGCTTGTCTTTATACAATTGCACTGGAGTATGAATTACTGTGTTGGTATAATCTCATTCATGTTTATTGCTCTAACTCAGACAACATTTAACCATCATTATGTATGTTGCATAAGTGATGCGTTGGAACTCGGGAGTTGAGTTCATACTCGACCCCCGAATTTCAAGGTGTTACACTATCTCTATGTTAGTTGCGAGACGGTCTGAATCTGAAAAAACGTATGCTAACTAGAGTTTTATGCAACAAGAATGCAAAATGGAATTCCGGTATTGCGCTCAGTTCCAAAAATATGTTACCTAGGTACAGGATTCTTCATCGTATTTTCATTTCTAATGTGTATCCTCGGTCTGGTAACAAAACTGAGTTAACGTCTTTCATGACTCACATACTTCACTCAGTTGTTTCTGGTGTTCAAATATGTCTTTCATCTTTATTTGTTATATCATAATTCAGTTTCGTCTCCATCCTAGCCATAGTGATATTCCTTTTGCATATCTGATGACCACGGTAGCTATTCATAGTCTTGTGGTTATGCCTGTTGGAGAAGCTCCTATTTTTCATCTACCCTTCAATAATTCCAACATTAACAAGATGAATCTGAGATTGGTACCCGGCCAAGTTAATAGGGATGATGTAGGAGCTGTTGACGAAGCTGGAGAGGAAGATGCTTTACCTCCTGATGATGTGAATATAAATGATTTATTTAATGAATTAGAATCCGATTCTGAGGTTGATCCTGACTTTTAGCTATCTAATTTTGATGAGCGGTTGAGAACCTTAGAGGAAAAGGTGGAAGGTTTGCATGTATCCCAGGAGTCTCAATTCAAGTATATGCGCAAATACCTTAGGCGCATCAACAAGGGATTACATCAAATTGATCCTTCTATCCCTGCTCCTTCTGGTTCTGACTAGACTGTTTCTTTTGGCATGTATTAACTTTTAACTTTTATTTGTGCTTGGATAATGCTTTGACTTATGTATTTCTATTTGATATGTGGACATGACTTTAAGCTTTCTGATTTTATTTTGTTGTACATGTTTATGTTATTTACTCTCTTCACGCTTATACTTCTCATATCTATTTGATTATATCATCAGTTTGTATTTCTTTCCTTTGTCATATTGTGACAAAAAGGGGGAGAAAATGTGAAATGTTTTTAATACTTTATGATGATTGGGGATGTGTGATTGTAGAATATGGTGTATTTTTTTAGATTGAACATGTATTTGATTTATACAGGTTCTACATATCACCTCGCCTGGATTGAGGGGGAGTAATGGATTGAGGGGGAGAGTAATTGTTGCACATTTGGTGCATGATTCTTTATTTGGTTTTGTCACAAATTTGACAAAGGAGGAGATTGTAAATGCTATATTGTAAATCTAGCACTTAGAGTTGTCAAATTTTGTTGTGTCAAATCATTTAGAATCTGTATCATGTGTTAATGAGATGAATTGATTGACTTCGTGCACTTTAAAGTTATCCAAGTCTTCGTCAAACTTCTCTATGTATTCAAGTTGAAGAAGCTCAAGTACAAGTACAAGTTCAAGGCTCAAGTTCGAGTTTAATCTTCAAGATCAGTACCTTAAACAATCTCAAGAACTCAAGTCTTTACTCAAGCTCAAGTTCAAGATTTGAAAATAAGCTTCAAGTATTTCAAGTGTATGAGTAAGCAGAGCGAACGATGTTTCAATTGTTCAAACTCACAAATAAGGTATGAATGACTCTAGATTGACCATAGGTTAAGTCATATTCATTGCATATGCTATATGGATTATTTCATAAGTTTATAGGTCATTTCTTCGACCAATCCTAGTCTTTGTTCGACTAGTCCAAGCTCTGGCTTGATTAGTCCAAGATTTGTTGTGAATTTTTAGAATTTTCTATTAGACCCTCGACCGGTCATGGAGACTACTCGACCAGTCGAGTGAACAGTACTCAACCAGTCATGAAGACTCGACTCAAAGTCCAGCAATGTTTTTTTGTCCCACTCGACCAGTCGAGTAACAACCTTATCTTATTGCGTCAGAAATTTTGAAATTTGGTTGGTCCTTCGACCAGTCGAACCAACCCTTAGACCAGTCGAGTGAACAATATTTTCACCTATAAATAGAGAACGAATTTCAGAGTTTTTCATTCATTCCAAGATATATCAAACCATCACTCTGAGAGATAAGTTTTTACATTTCTTACGTTATATTGTGTTCATTTTAAATTCTCTTAAATAGCTTTTTGCATTTGATTTTGTCATCTCCATTCAACTCAATTTCATTAAAGAATGGAATTATGATTTTTACCCTCTTTGAGATCAAAATCAAATCAAGCTAACCCAGGCTGAATTAATCTAAAAATTATTTAGACCTACAACCTTTCATTTGTGAGACTGGACATTGAACATCTTCGTCTATATCGGATTGGTTCTACCGGACTTCATCAGAAGGAGAATTTTCAGATAAGTACCATTTAATATTTGTGTATCTTTTGTGGTTTGTGAGGTTGTGCCAGGAAAATCTCATTTTTGGTTTTGTCTGAGGTAATCCAGAAAATCTCAGAATGTGGGATTTTTGTAATTGTGTAAGTTCATCTAAAGACACAATTGTGAAGGTTTTAAGGTGAACCTTGGAAAACATTTTTCATAGTAAAAGCCAATATCCCGTGGGTGTGGATATTGGAAGAGGAGTAGTTGTATAACTGTTTACTAATAGTTGGTGTACACACAAATGAACTACTATAATTCCTGGAGTTGTTGTGGATGATAGTATTTTTTTTTTTTAAAAAAAAAAAAACCCAAATCATGATAGTATTTGTTTATGTGTGTGAACGTTGTAATTTACTTTATACACTTGTGGTAAATGGTGTAATTTATTTTATACACTTGTGGTGAATGTTGTAATAACTTTGTTTATTTTCTTTGCCTCTTTATTGGTTTGGGTTTTTGATACTTACAAACGTTCTAGTAAGGTTGTCTTGCCATAAGCCTTTGGTTTTTTGTGTTAGATTGTCCTTAGAACTCAGTTTGTATCAACCTCTCAAGAATAGTGCATCCGAGGTTGCTATTTACTTGTATTATTTTATTATTTGATTGTGTTATCTATCTTTGTATTCCACATTTATTTTTTTATTTGGTGTACTCCTTTTCACCCCCCGGACTTTAAGCTCGGCCTTTTCAATATGTATGAAAGGCACACCGTAAATTAATGGACCATGGATTAAGGCATCCCGAAATAACCATACAATGTTCTAGGACTAAGAAGAACTTTGACAAGTTAGGCTGCACGGTGGATTTCATATTAAACTTATCCTATTTCAGGATACAAAAATCTGGTTGAAATCTCCCAAATAAATCCATCTCAATCATAATTAACAATATAAATAAAGCATATATATATATATATATATAATTAAAAGCATACATGCCAACAAGATATTGACTCCATTTAATAGAAAAAGAGTAGCTTCCCTATGACCTACCTTAATGAACGGTTCATATTATATCACAGCTTAACATGTTAGCACATGTTACATCTAGGCGAAAATGTTTAATGATTCCATTGATCTTTCTTCCATAAATAATAATAATAATAATAATAATAATAATAATAATAATAATAATAATAAAATAAATAAATAAAAACCTAATTCTATCGTTCTATGGAAATCATTTCCCTGAAAATGATACAATCATAACTTCCAAAGTGTACTGCATTCATCTTTTAATTTCAACCAAGTGTACTGCATTCATCTTTTAATTTCAACCTTCAATTTTCTCCTTCTCAAGTGATGGGCCATATGCTTGCCACGACCAAAACAAAATGTCAATTTGTTCAGGTTCCGGGAGTCTTGATGTGGGGCTCCAAATGTTGGGAAAAAAAGAAAGGTTCGCTTATGTGGATTTTGCTTTCTGCGCCACCCAAACACATATTTAGATGAATTTTGGGGCCTTTATCAGCTGCACACGTGGAAAACGCATGTGGTAAATGGAATTTGAGACGTTGATCATATAGGCCATAGTTTTGATCGGCCATGTTCTAAGATCAGAAGGATTGAACCATAATAGCGCTGACTAGGGGTTAGGATTGAACCATTAACGGCTAAAACTCACAACATCTGGAGGTAAGGGCTGTCCAATCAGCTACAGCCCACCGATGTGGGGTCCGACCAGATCAACAGTCCAAATCATCAAACGTGTTTTCCACGGTCACGTGAGTAAAGAGGTGCAGAACTTCTTTGATTCCACCAGCTGCACCGATATCACTTTCCCGTAGAAGACGATCCTACTAATATGAAACTTGACTGATTTGACCCTTATTGAATTTCCAACGCCACGCCTTGATGTCCCTCAATGTGAGGGCAAATGAGTCATTTGATCAAAGTGTGACGGCTGAGTGGGCATCGCCATCGTTCACCCGACGTTTGCGGACACAAGAAAAGCAGTCACGTGCGAGAGAGCGTGTCAGCTCCTAAGCGACTCGCCCAGCCGGCGAGTGGAGAGAGGATCGGTCAAAAAGGCGGGATCCTAGGCACTGTACACGCGTCAGCTTTCCAGGGCCTGCCTTGGATTTCCATCCGTTGTTTTCTCTCTCGACGCGTGGTCTGTCCCCATTGGAGAGAATATTACGTAAAAGGAATTCTAATACGTGGCGAGCACCATTGTGCTCTATACACGCGTTTATTTCTTTGAGAAATGGGCCACATGATCCCGTAATCTGGACCGTTCACTATTACTTTCCAACTTGGATCCTTAATAAATAAAGTAATTTGAGAAGAAAATTCTTAAATAGAAATTATAGCATACAATTTCATTAGATTGTGGACAGTTATTTATATTATTCTTTACCATCTATATGTAGAAAAAAAAAAAAAAAAAAAAAAACTGTTAATACTTTTTTACCGAATATTTTTGTTGAACGGTCCACCAAGATAATGGTATGGATTATTAAATCATTTTCTTTAATTGTTCGAATTTAAATCACTTGCGTACGGTATAGAGATGCGATTAGCGTTTGATACAATTCCTTTGTTACGTAGCATCCGTTTACAATGGTTTGATGATGATTAAAACACACGCGCTAAGTCCCTGCACACGTGGCAAATGGAACTCAAATTCACTGTCCGTGTCGTGGACCCTGTCCTGGCTAAGACATTAGTTTCAACGGATGATCCTGAACAGCTGATCGGTGGACAGTTTGGACAGTTCGGATTTCGGTACATGCATGCCACACGTACAATATCTGAGAGGATGTGTAGAACTTGCACTCTGCCAATGTATCAGCTACTCTGGAGAACCATCGGACTGTAGGTGTGAATACAGGTGGATCGGTACGGATCGCCCAAATCGAACCAAAATGCACCAGAGATGTTGCACGTGTAAACATCCAAGACTCCCGGTAGGTAGGTGGGCTCCACCGTCGATCTGCCTGGTGGACGGACTCGGTTTGGCTAGTGACCTCAGTACCCGCCTGCTAGCTGCTGTCAAAGCTCCGTGAGCCCGACCATGTTGTATGTATTTTATTATCCATGCCATCCATCATTTTTCATCTTAATTTAAGGCATGAGCCTAAAAATGAGGCAGAGGCAGATCCAAATCTCAGGTGGATCACAGCACATGAAACCGTGGGAATTGGAATCTTATGTTAGAGAACTTTTTAAGAGCCACGGTAGCCTTGGATTAAGCTAATATTTTTGTTTTCCTTTATTCAAATCTAGGTGATTTTATCAATAAGATGGAAAATAAACATCCCAATGGGCCTTGGGAAGTTTTTAAAGATGAACGTTCGATCAACACTTTTTTCCTGTGGCGTGGTCCACCTAAGAAGCATAAAAACTAGATGGATGGAGTAGATAAAAACACATACATTATGGTGGGTCTCAAAGAGCTGGGTCAAGAGAGCTCTGAGAACAGCTATCTGGCTGGTGTGGGGGTGACTGGCCAAACCGCGTCCCCCAAAGATGAAGCGGCTTTTGACCATAAGGTGGGCCCACCCTCTCATGAGGAATGGAGAGTTAACTAGTGATAAATATTGGGAAAATGACTGTGCTGGCCTCAATGTATGGTCAAATTCCCTAACAAGATTCAACCTTTCAAATATTCCGAGGATGGCCTTCGGACAAGCTTCCGTAAGTACTTGGACCAAAATGCCCTTATTCTTGTTTCAGCAGTTATACGTTTTTTTAGGGAATTAGAAGCTATGTCGTATTTATTGCCAAGAAAGTGATGTGTACGGAACCCTTTTTTGTGCATGGGCAAGGACCAAACTAGCGGGGCCCACATTGATGTATGTGTATAATTCATGTCGCTCATCCTTTTTGTCATGTCATTTTAGGGCTAGGGCCCAAATATCAGCCTTATCCAGAGCTCGTGTGGGCCACATAATAGAAAATAATTGTGACAATGGAACTTACTATTGAAACTTTTCGGGCTCACTATGATGTTTGTTAGAAGTAGACACTGCCCAAGTCAAAACTTTTTGGGCCCACGGCGAGCAAGCCGACAAGGTGGACAGAACGGATCACCCCATTGTGGGCCTTAAGCTATTGTACCAATGACTATCCTTTCATTTGGTAGTAAATGAAGCGAATATGTAACAACCGTGACCCATATCACATGAGAACCACGACCCATATAACATAAGAACTACGACCCATATAACATGACAACCACTACCCATATAACATGACAACCACGACCCATATAACATGACAACCACTACCCATATAACATGACAACCACGACCCATGTCAACTACGACCCTTACCACATTACAACCACGACCCATATAACATGACAACCACGACCCATATAATATGACAACCACGACTCATATAACCTGCATTTCCTGCTCCTGCAATCTATCAATATTCATCTCATATTCGAAAAACGTCAGGCTAGTTTTGGTACGGATGGGTATGTTACTTTTCTAACTTTGTACGGTATAACTTCATGAGGATAAGATCCACACTGTCTATTAGATTCCCCACCTTATATTTAGATTGACACCCAAAGATGAGAATGATTCAACAGTCATGTAGGCTATTCCATGGGAAACAATTGAGATTAGAAATTTTACTCAGAATTCTACTCCATTCTCTATGTTATGGTCCATTTAAGATTTATATTTGAATGAAATTTAGTATCCACATTGTAAATAGATCGTTTCATCTGATGGATGGTAAGGATCTTATGCACATTTATCACATGTAGTCACCAAGTTAGTGCAAGTTACGTCATAGTCATGCAAACGATATCTGTATAGTAGCATAGGTCGCATCAGGTGGTTGTAATGCAGTAAGGGTCATGGTGTAAGGGTCGTAGTTGACATAGGTTATGATTGTCATTATATATGGGTTGTGGTTGTCATGATGTAAGGGTTGTGGTTGTCATGTTATATGGGTCATAGTCTTCATTTTATAGGCCTTGGCCCTAAAATGAGAACCACGACCCATATAACTTGAGAACCATGACTCATATAACATGATAACTACGATCCATGACAATTACGACCCATGACAACCACGACTCATATAACATGACAACCACGACCCATGAAAACTATGACACTTACCACATTACAACCACGACCCGTACTACATTATAACCAGGACCTAGGAATTCGATCGTACATCGAGTCCCACATTGATGTATGTGTATAATCCATGTCGCCCATCCTTTTTGTCATGTCATTTAGGGCTAGGGCCCAAATATCAGCCTGGTCTAGTGCTCGTGTGGGCCACATAATAGAAAATAATAATGACTGTCGAAACTTTACAGACTCATTGTGATGTTTGTTAGAAGTGGACACTGGCCAAGTCAGGACTTTTTGGGCCCACGGTGAGCTGGCCAACAAGGTGGATGGATCGGATCACTCCATTATAGGCCTTAGGCTATGCTATCAATGGATAAGTAGTAAAGGAAGTGAACACATGAAAACCACGATCCATATAACATGACAACCACAACCCATATAACATGACAACTACAACTCATGCAAACTATGACCCATATGGGCCCACATTGATGTATGCGTATAATCCATGCCGCCATCTTTTTTGACGTGTCATTTTAGGGCTAGGGCCCAAATATTAGCCTGATCTAGTGCTCGTGTGGGCCACATAATAGAAAATAATGGTGACAGTGGCACCCACTCTTCAAACTTTCCAGGCCCACTGTGATGTTTATTAGAAGTGGACATTGCCCAAGTCGGGACTTTTTGGGCCCATGGTGAGTTGGCCGACAAGGTGGATGGATCGGATCACCCCATTGTGGGCCTTAGGCTATAGTGTCATTCATTTGGTAGTAAAGGAAGTGAACATGTAATAACCACGACCCATATAACATCAGAACCACGACCCATATAACATAATAACTACGACCCATGACAACCACAACTCATATAACATGACAACCACGACCCATGACAACTATGACCCTTACCACATTACAACCACAACCCATATAACATAACAACCACGACCTATATAACATGACAACCATGACCCATGACAACCACAACCCATACAACATGACAATCATAACCTATGATAACTACGACCCATATAACATGACAACCACGACCCATATAACTTGACAACCACGATCCATTTTTGGTAGTGTAAATGAATCAAAGGCTACAGATTAAGGCTGTGGTATAATCCAATTGATCTTTGGAAATGCTTCAATTTTGGGCTCAATCCCTTAAATTAGATGGAAAAATGGATGGACGGCGTAGATAAACCACATACATTTAAGGTGGGCCCAACCGAGTACTCAATCTGATTTCCTCTCTCGAGCGCAACTTACGTTGAGAAAAAGCTTGCGTGAGGGAAAGAAAAATGGGCGCGGATTGTTATTGACAGGTTGAGTATCCAAACTCGCTACTCAACCTGTGCGTATCTAATCGCGAATGGATTGGCTACTCCCATTGCCACCATCCCCGTGGCTGGTGGTCGGTGCTATGTGGGCCACACCGTGTCATCCATTTCGTTCATACATTTTTACAGATCCTTTTAGGGCTTTATACCAAAAATGACAGTGATATAAATATCAGGTTGACCACACCACAGGAAAACAATATTGGTCGGATATCAACCATTAAAATCCTCCTAAGGCCCACTGTATTATTTATTTGACATCCAATCTGTTGATTAGGTCATACAGACCCAGATGGAGGGAAAACACAAATATCAGCATGATCCAAAACTTTTATGGCCCCCTAAAAGTTTTTAATGGTCGATGTTCATTAAAAATTGTTTCCTTTAATGTGGTCCACTTTAGATTGGGATATGTCTCATTTTTTCTATAATACCATAAAATGATCTATAAAAATAGATGGACAGCATGGATGAAACACATACGTCATGGTGAGGCCCAAAAAGCACCCGCTGGTGGTAGGTTATATCCGATCCATTCGGAGGGAGCAATTTAGGGTATTGTCCAAAGAATCAGGCAGATCTAATAAGGGAAAATACAAATATCAGATTGATCGAAAATTTATGTGGCCCTTAGAAGTTTTTAATGGTGGGCGTTACTCTCCCCACTATTTTTATGTGGTGGGGTCCACTCGAGATTTGGATCTGAGTCATTCTTTGGCTAATTCCCTAATATGATCTCTAAAAACGAATGGACGGTGTGGATACAAAACATACATCATGGTGGGGCCCACAAAACTTGGTGACGTCAGTAGCTAGTCTCGCTACTCAACCTGTCAGTAGCTAATCGATGTCCTATCTAATTCGAGTCCGTATCCGGGACACGAAAGCCGATTGGCTGGTGTACCACACAGCTATATAGCTGCTGTATTGACGTCAACAAGTTCTGTGAGTCCCATCATGAGGGATGTGTTATATCCAAACCGTCCATCCATTCGACGAGCTCGTCCTAAGGCTTAAGACTAAAAATAAGACAGATCTAAAGATAAAGTGGACCACACTGTAAAAAGCAGCGGGGGATTTAACGTCTACCATTGAAACCCTTTTAGGGGTCGCAGAGATTTTGGATCAACATGAAATTTTTTTTTCCTCTTCATACAAGTATTTGTGACCTTATGAATATATTGAATGGAAAATTAACGTTATGGTTGGCCCTACAAATTTTTTAACAGTGAAAATCATTATCCCACTACTGTTTTTAGTGTGGTCCACTTGAGCTTTGGATATGATTCATTTTTTGGCTAATGTTCTAAAATAATCTCTAAAAATTGATGAATGGTTTGGATATAATAAATACATCATTGTATGACTCATGTAACTTTGATATCATTTTCGTAAGTCACGTTAGCTGGAGGAGTCTGAACTCCCAGGAAGATTATTTTAGTAAGTCAGGTTACTCGATTTACACGACCGTATATATGTATAGATGAATGGTGTTATTAGGCCCATTGTGATCTATATATTTTATCCATGCCATCCATTCATTTTGGAAGATCATTTTAAGGGATGAGCTTAGAAATGAGGCATATCAGAGGCTCATGTGGACCACACCATAGAAAGAAGTGAAATTGAAAGCCTACCATTGAAAACTTTTTGGGGCATAAATATTTTAGATGTAACTCATTTTTTCGTCCATGACATTAAATAAAATTCTAAATCCAATGGACGGATTGGATTCAACACATATATAAATCATGACAGGATCCACAATCATTATAACATGACAACATCGACCCTTATTACATTACAACCACGAACTGCATACGTCACGTAACAACCTCGACTCATATAACATGATAACTACGATCCATAAATATGACACCCACGACCCATATAATGTGACAACCACGACCAATATAACATGACAACCATAACCTATATCAACCACGACCCACATAACATGACAACCACAACCCATATAACATGATAACTACGACCCGTGACAACCACGACTTATATAACATGACAACTACGACCCATGACAACCACGACCCATATAACATGACAACAATGACCCACGAAAACCACGACCCATATAACTTGACAACCACGACCTAAATAACATGACAACCTCGACCTTTGCTACATGACAACCACGATCCATTTGAAGGGTCGTGGTTCACATGCACAATGGATCGTGATTTTCATTCAAAAGGGTCGTGGTTGACAATGCATGTGAACCACGACCCTTCGAATGAATCGTGGTTGTCATCCACTTGTCTATTTTTAAATAATAGGAGTCGAGGCCCACCATGGAGTGATCTATTCCGTCCACCTTGTCAGCCAGCTCACCGTGGGGCCAAAAAGTCTTGACTTGGGCAGTGTCTACTTCTAACAAACATCACAGTGGGCCCATGGATTATACACATACATCAATGTGGGAGGCATGAATTATACACATACATCAATGTGGGCCCATTTGGGTTATGATTTGCATGGGTTGTAGTTGCCATGTTATATGGGTCATGGTTGTCATGTTGCATGGATCGTGGTTTGCAACGTGTTCACTTCCTTTTCTACCAAACCATTAGTACCATAGCTTAAGGCCCACGATGGGGTCATCCGATCCATCCACCTTGTCACCCAGTTTACCGTGGGCCCAAAAAGTCTTTACTTAGGCAGTGTCCACTTCTAACAAACATCATAGTGAGGCAGGAAAGTTTCAAATGTCAACATTATTTTCTATTTTCTAGCCCACACGAGCGCTAGATTAGGCTGATATTTAGGCTCTGCCCCTAAAATGACATGACAAAAAGGATGGGGCAGCATGGATTATACACATACATCAATGTGGCCACATATGGGTCGTGGTTTGCATGGGTCGTAGTTGTCGTATTATATGGGTCGTGGTTTGCATGGGTCGTAGTTGTCGTATTATATGGGTCGTGGTTGTCATATTGCATGGATCGTGGTTTTCACGTATTCACTTCCTTTTATACCAAACCATTGGTATCATAGCTTAAGACCTCACAACGGGGTGATCCGATCCATTCACCTTGTCGATCAGCTCCCCGTGGGGCCAAAAAGTCCTGACTTGGGCAGTATCCACTTCTAACAAGCATCATAGTGAGATTAGAAAGTTTCAACAGTCACCATTATTTTCTATCTTTTAGCCCACACAAGCACCGGATCAGGCTGATAATTGGGCCCTACTAACGCGACAAAAAGGATGGGTGACATGGATTATACACATACATCAATGTGGGCACATATGGGTCGTTGTTTGAATGGGTCGTAGTTGTCATGTTATATGGGTTGTGGTTGTCATGTTGTATGGATCGTGGTATCCACATGTTCACTTCTTCTTTTACCAAACCATTGGTACTATAGCTTAAGGCCCACAATGGGTTGATCCGATCCATTTACCTTGTCAGCCAGCTCGCCGTGGACTAAAAAAGTCCTGACATGGGCAGTGAACACTTCTAACAAACATTACAGTGAGCTTGAAAAGTTTCAACAGTCACCATTATATTTTTATTTTTTGGCCCACGGGAGCACCAGATCAGGCTGATATTTAGGCCCTAGCCCTAAAATGACATGACAAGAAGGATGAACGGCATGAATTATACACACATCAGTGTGGGATCCACGAGTTGGGCCTTGCCCACGCCCGAAAAAGGTTTCTGTACACATCATTAAATACGATGTAACTTCTTATTCACTAAAAAACCGTACAACTATTAAACCAAGGACAAAGGGCATTTTGGTCCAAGTAATTTTTGAAAGCTTGTCAGAAGGCCACCGTCGTAATATTTGAATGGTTGAATCTCTTTAGGAAATTTGACCATCCATCGAGGTCAATACGGTCAATTTCCCATAAATATTCAAGTCTAGGGCACCTACATGAACAGATTAGCCGTAGCCGGATGTAGAGCCAAACTTACATTTGATGAGCAAATTGGTTACTGACCATTCCTCACTGGGGAGATAATGCTGACCGTTTGATTTTGCCCGTGGCCCCTACTTGTAAACTAACTCAAGTGCATTCTCTAGTACACCGCCTGCTCGATCCGAGCCCCTCATCAGGTGGGGCCCCACCGTGTAGATTCCCTTGGTGGAAAAGTAGCCAGCTTCAGTGTCGGTGGTTGGTGAATTTCTTTGTAATCATCCTTTTCCTGTATACACACGTGGCCCACCTAACGATTAGACTAGCCTAATGAGCGGCTTGGATGTTGCACACATGTGGCTGTGTTTATTGTGCACTTGGCAGGGACCGTCGGATAGAGAAAGCTCAAACGGCGAGTGTGATCCTCCTGCCATCAAACGACAAGGGGACCAACAATTTAGACGGTCAGGATTGAATATCAGCATAACATGGGTTGATGGGTCAGTTCCGTTCATAAAACGGTGGCAAAAGCGCAACATAGCCTACTTTCTAACTCAGAGACATGGGACCAACGGCTCGTGCATAAGTTCGTGCTTTTCGTGGACGACACGATCCGAGTCTGACGCTCTCTCTCTCTCTCTCTCTCTCTCTCTCTCTCTCTCTGCCCTGTCTCTCTCGCTCGCTCTCTCTCTGTTGATGGAGATGGGGGAACAGTACGGACTGCAGGATCTCCGGCAGCTTATGGCGACAAGGACCCAGTTCCAGGCGATGCCACACGTTGGAGAGGCGTTCTCCGGGCACCGGAATCTGACGTCCGGGCAGCATTATGAGATGGTGATGTTGGGTGGGGGCGGAGAGATGTTGCCTCCACCTCAGAGGGTGGAATTTCGGTCAGACTCATCTTCTGTGAGTGGATTTGAAGAGGGGGGAGTATGTGTGGTTGGAGATGGAGGGAATGGAAGATGGCCCAGGCAAGAGACACTTACACTCCTTGAGGTCAGATCTCGTTTGGATCCTAAGTTCAGGGAAGCTAACCACAAGGGACCCTTGTGGGATGAGGTCTCTAGGTACTTGATTCTACAATCTCTCTCTCTCTCTCTCTCTCTCTCTCTCTCTCTCAAAGAAAGACGTGGTCTTATGTTTGGTTTAGATATTATCATATTTTTGTACGTGTTAAACCTCCCTCTCTCCCTCTCTATGTGAAGGAAATGACTTCCATTTAGTGTTTTTCGTGTATTATTTTTTTTTTGGAAAATGACAAGCAATTAAGGTTTATATGGACCAGTAAACATGTGTTTTGTGGGTTTTGTGTTAGACTACCAGGCAACACTTCAAGAGCCATCTTTTACTTGAAGACACATATTCTAGTTTTTCAGTTTTTGGGTAAGAAAAAAAAAAAACATAAAATGTGACAAACACTTGAAGTCTTACTTTGATAGACATGTCTTTGGTTTTGCTGGATTTGTGTTAGAAACATGACAACCACTTGAAGTCTGATTAGTCACCCGCGTCCTCTTTCTTTTGCCGGATTTATGTTAGAAATATGACACCGTCACCCATGTCCTTTTTTTTTTTTTTTTTTCTTTTCTATTTTTCCTCTATTTATTTATTTATTTATTTTTTTTGTGTTAGAAGTCTGACATCGCCTTAAATTCTATTAGGGATCCATGTGATTATTTTTCCGCTTTTGCATTTGAAAAATAAAATAAAATCAAATGAGGCTGCAAGTTTGTGTTAGAAATAAAACACCCCTTTTAAATAATAATAATAATACACCCCTTCTATGAAGTTTGATGAGGGTCCTATGTCCTCGTCTTCCTGGTTTTAGTATTAAAAAATGTTAAATGTCACAGCTACTTCTTTGTTTTTGGTAGTTTTATGTTAGAAATATGACACTCCTTAAAAAATAAAAATAAAAACTTTTAATTAGGGATCTGTCTTTGTTTTGCTGGTTTTGTATAAGAAAAATATTAAACGTAACAGTCACATTGAAGTTTACTTAGAGACCCATGTCTTTGTTTTGCTAGTTCGGTCTTAGAAACATGACAAGCCTCTTGGAAGATTGATTAGGGTCCTATGCCTTTGTAATGGTGGTCCTTTTACTAGAAAAATATCAAATGCCACGGCCACATGAAGTTTACTTTGAGAACTACATGTTTCTTTTGTTAGTTTTGTTGTAGAAATGTGACACTGCCCTTTGAAGTTTAGGGGCCTGTGCCTTTGTTTTGATAGTTTTATGTTAGAAAGATGACATCCCCTTTGAAGTTTGATTAAGGTCCTATGTTAGAAATATGGCACTCCCTCCTGAAGTTTGATTAGAAATATGGCACTCCCTCCTGAAGTTTGATTAGAAATATGACAGCCGTTCTATATCTGCATCGACACATGTGTATTAGTTTTCGCTAGTTTTGTGTTAGAAATATGACACTTACTTGTAGTTGAGCAGGCCACGTTTGTTGTGCGTGTGTGGGTGGGTGTGTGTCTTACTAATTCTCTGTTAGAAAAATGACAGCCTCTTGTACTTTGGCAGAGTACTGTCTGTTTATTTTACTGGTTTTGTGTTTATGAAAATGAAGCCTTTGAATTTCACTTATACATACTATTTATAATCTTCTCCCCCCCTTCTCTTTTTTTTTTTCTTTTCTTTTGCTAGTTTTGGGCTTGAAGATGTTAGCCTTTTGAAATTAACAAAGAGACTCATGTGTTTGCTTTTGCTTGTTGTGTTTGGAGAATGACATAGAATTGAAGTTTGCGTTGAGATCGTGCATGTCTTCTTCTTCTTCTTCTTTTTTTCCTCTTTTTTGTTAGACAAATGACACCTCTTGAAGTTTACTTTCTAGTTGCTCTCTTGGGAAATATGGCTAAGTGAAAAATACAGTAGCTTGTGTTAATAGAGATTAGATTGTATTAAATATAATTAATAGGAAATTGTTGTAATTAGGTTGTGATTGATTGTATTCTATTTAATAGAGGGGAATGACATGGCATTTCCTAATACTCACAGTGATCCAACAATCCTACATGTCCTATTATTGTGAAGTCGCTGGCACATAAATCATGATTTGGTCCAGTATGTTAGCCACGCACCCATTTGCACATAATAGATGCAGTGGACGGGATACCACCATAATCTATGATTTTTGCGCAATGGCATGTCCATGTTGTTGCACAAGAAATCAACAGTTCCAATCGCCATAGACGTGTGCCAGGAGGGCACTATCAAGCAGCCATTTCTATGTTGTGGGTTGGCCACCCTAATAACAACCTTGCCAAAGAAAATTAAGTTCTGTTTGTGATTATTCTAAATACTTTCTAGAAAGTAAGAATCAGATTATTTTGTCTTTACAGGATAATGGCAGAGGAACATGGGTACCAAAGGAGTGGAAAGAAATGTAGAGAGAAGCTAGAAAACTTGTACAAGTACTACAAAAAGACCAAAGAAGGGAAGGTAGGAAGACAAGATGGCAAGCACTACAGGTTTTTCAGGCAGCTAGAAGCGCTCTATGGAGAAAACACCAACATCAATGTAGAAAACAACCCGTCTCTCCAAATCACAAACCCTTTAAATTCCAAACCAAATCAAGAAGTATTGCAATCTCAAAAGCTCTGTGAGAGCCTCAGCTTCTCAAACTCCTCTGAATTCGACACGTCATCTTCTGAAGAGAACGATAACGGTGAGGATGATCTTATCTCAATAAGCAAGAAGAGAGAGGGGAAGAGCCTTAAACGGGGCCGCAAGGGATGGAAGTCGAAGATAAAAGAATTCATTGACGGGCAGATGAAGAAGCTTATAGAGGTGCAAGAGGCCTGGTTGGAGAAGATGCTAAAAACCCTAGAACATAAAGAGCAAGAGAGAATGTCTAGGGAAGAAGCATGGAGGAAGCAAGAATCTGCTAGGTTTGATCGAGAACATGAGTTTTGGGCCAATGAACGGGCCTGGATTGAAGCACGGGATGCCACATTGATGGCAGCATTGCAAAAGATCAGCGGGCGGCAGTTGAAGGTTCCATCACCCGACAACTTAACAGACATGGAGATTCATGAGGATATCGAGAATGGAAATGGAAATGTGAATGGAAATGAGAATGAAATGCTTGAGAATATGATAAATAGGACATGGCCTGAATCGGCGATTTCAACCCTAATAAAGCTGAGAAGTGGAATGGAGTCGAGGTTTGCTGAATGTGGGCCATCCAAATGGGCCTTATGGGAAGAGATATCAGAGAAAATGGGCTGTTTGGGCTATGAACGGAGTGCAAAGATGTGCAAAGAGAAATGGGAGAGCATCAACAAGTACTTCCTGAGAGAGAGAGAGCGCAACAAAAAACGCAAAGAGAATTCAAGAACCTGCCCTTACTTCCACCATCTTGATTCTCCATATAGCCATGGAGCAATTTGCACCCATGGCAATGATGATCAAGTGCATGAAACGGTGGGCCGTGGGCCTCACGACGGCCCGTCACCTTCAAATTCTAATATGGGTGTGCCGGGGAATGATAGCTGCTTGCGATTTCTGATGGATGGAGGGGATAGCTTGTGGGAAAGTTACTGTGCGAAGATCAACAAAGGGGAAGAGCAGTAAGTGATTGAAAGAAGGAATGACAGTTTGAGACAGTTAAAATTTCAGGTGAGGAGATGAGCTTTAATTGAAATGTATTCTCTTGAGAGATTTGTGTTTGAGAGGGTAGATTGAGGATGTGTTACATAAATTAGAATGTAGGTTTAGATGGATGCAAGATATGCATGCAAAACACACACATTCCAGCAACAAACCAGTATCTGGGTTTTACTTAACCCCACAGATCTGGTTTGTATTTAATCCCACACGTGAGGTGTGTGTGTAGCCGTCCATCAGGCGGGCCCTTCGGTGTGGATGTTCTGGCCTGGAAATTAGGCACTCCAATCATGAGGTGGGGTCATACTTGTAATGTGGTATTGGTCATTTTTCGTGCCCTCTGATCCTTTCTATCTTGTGGTGTAGCCCGTGATGATTAGAAAGATCTGCTATGTGGACCACTTGATGGACGGCTTCACATGTGGTTTGCAATCCCATCCACAGTTGTTAGGGCTCTCAAAACTCCTTATATTCTTACATAAAAAGAAGGCTTGAAAACGATTGACATCATAGCTAAATTCTTGCAAAGGCTCTCATATCTTTGAAGGAGGTAATTGCAATTTCAATATATGTCAGTTTGAAATTTGAATCCCATGAGATAGTGGCCTCTTGTGTGGTGGTTACATGATGGTACTTAAACTAAAAGGTCAATAAAATAACTAAAAGGAATCCTACTTTTTCTTGGAAGTCTTCCCTTAATTATTCAATTGCATGCATCATGTATAAATGTCTGGCTTTAAAAAATAGTTTTTTTTTTTAAAAAAAAACTAATATTAATTAAGAGAATGCTCCAATGCTCTCGCAGCACTACAAGTCACTTGGACAGTTTAATCAGTCCATCCCAAAAGTACAAAACACATTTCGTGGGCAGCATGAACAACTCGTAGTACATCTTTGATTTGGCCTTATTTTTCTACAGCCATCCATTTTTCAATCAATGGATGGGATGATCAGAATTTCCTAACAAAATTGAGTGTTTATAATCATAAGGAATCCATGATGTGCCCTAACTAAGACATATCAAATTGAGGTTTGGACCTATTTTTGTGTGAACAATCCTAGCAGTCCATATTAACAAGCAATTATTAAATGGTTAATATTTGTCGGATTGGGTGAATATATTTGCATGTTAACCCATGCAAAGTGAGAAGAACCTAATGAACAGTCTAGTTCAATGGATTCCAATAAGTTTTTATTTTTTAGTTTTTATTTTTAAATGTCCCAGTGCGATTAGGAGCACTATAACTTAGGGCCTTCAGAATTGATTCTAGAGAACCCTCGCCTATATGAAAAAGTGCATGTTTGGTAAACATGCATGACAAAAACAATTTCCCCATTGTTTCTTATGGTGTGACCCTTTTAAGTCTTGGATCTACCCCATTTTGTGAGTCATACCCTAACGTGATACAGTGAAAGAAAGGAACGGAGTGGTTGTCGCATGGTCATCACTGCCATACGTTTGCCCTCATGACACGGGTCCAAGATCTAATCCATTCCAAGAATTAGGTTGATCCCTTCGTCAGGAGACGATAGTTTACAGAATAAATGTACAGCTGTAAATCACTTGATTAAAGGTTTCTAACCACCTTCTAAGTAGACTGGATTACTTTTAGGGAAAACATGATGGGACTAATTCGTGGATTGATTTGATCTTGGATCTACATGCCAGCATGGCACGTGTGGTGTAAACTGACAAACCTTCCAACTATTGAGAGAAATCTTCAATTTTATGAGTACTTTTCACATGTTTGTAGAAGGAGAAATGATCGTAGCAACTGGAGAGCTAGGCACTCCAAGGAAAAAGCAAAAAATTAGGAAATTATTTTTCTAAAATTGATTAATTAAAGTGGCTAACCAAACACAATTAAATTTCTAAAAAAATATTTTCAGAAGAAAGTCCATCAAAAAAAAAAAAAAAAAAAAAACATTTAAAAAAAAAGAAGCAAAAACAGGCCCTTAGTGCTTCGAGCATTGGAGCATTTCACATTAGTTAAACCTCTTTTCTTTTCTTTTTATTACTACATGAAAGGAAATGCATTAATAATCAAAATCATACCACCTAATTGTCCACATAGGTATTGTTTCAGAAGCCAAATTTGATAGTACTCTTCAGTACGTTTTTTTCCCCCTTGATTGTATTCAAATCACTTAAAACGAAAATGGGGAATAAAATAGCAAAAGAGAGTCATACTTTGTGTTGGAGTCTTCCCTTATTTATTCAATGACATGAATAATTTCTCAATATGGAGTTCAAAAAGAGCATGATGGAAAAAAGAAAAACAAAAAAGAGAGAGAGAGACATTATTTTCCTTAATTAGCATTAGTTAAACCACATATTTACAACCATTCATTCATCTCTTTATTTCTCTGCGTCTGGGCCACCGCCTGCCGAACGCCTGTGGGAAGATTGGATCCCAGGTGTAAGCCGAGGCATGAGAGTATCATGCTGGTGTATATCCTCTCTCTCTCTCTATTTTTTTTTTTTTTTTTTTTAAAAGAAGTTGTTAGCTTGTTAGTACACCCCACTGTCAGTTGACACTTTGCTGTTAGCCACCCCCACTAGGGATCGATACAAAGACCTCAAGTGTTGAGACGAGGTATCTTTCACTCAGTCTACCACTTGAGCTATGGATCAGGGTGTCCTCTCTCTCTCTCTCTCAAAAGCAGGAAGTATATGCAGAGGAAAGAAGTAAGAAGACCCAAAGGAACTGTACTGGACATGACGTGTTTTTACCTGAGAGTTCGTTTTCCCTCTGTCACAACCCCGTATCTGGCATGGGTGGCCTACCACTGGGGTCCACATGTTAAGCGGTCCAATGACCTGGATTGTCCTTGTCGTCAACTCTATCCATTAGGGCTACCTTAAGAAACTTATCCGGAATATATAATTGTCACTACTATCTATATATATACGACTTTTGAATAACAAAACGAAAATTTTCGCATTCAATTATGGAGATCAAAGGTAGGATCATGAATGAAGTTTGATTATGAAATACTAGTTTATTTACTGTAGTAATGAGAATATGGACAGTGCTAATCATCAGGCCATCTCAACAGATGGGGACACGCGGGATCTTGGGTCGTTTAAGAGACGAAACAAACTGTAACCCTAATTAGGGTTGCACAATAACAAATAGGGAAAAGGACCAAATTCCCCCTCACACAACCTATGGGGACCAACCGCCCCTTGCTTCCATCTCCACCATCAAGAGAGAAGCTCTAACCATGGTCATTATTTCTTTAGGTTCAACAGACCCTCACGCTATCACGCAACTCTACTGTGTCAACCTAAAAGCAGAGGCATGAAAGACACAGTGACACACCCATTCCCATCCACAATGTGTATAAGGTGGGCCCGTTGTGAGGACAGCTTGGCACAAAATAAGCCCATTCATTAGCCAGGCTAGATGTGTGTATTGAATGTGGATTGTGGCATGTTGCCAAATATTTTAAACTTTTGACTGTTTCATAAATGTGTATGGCCACTTGATGAACTGATTGGATAGATTTCATGTGAGGTCATTTTGGGAGTGGACCAGATGATGCACTGGTTGGATGCATCTGTTGATGCCAAGTATATTTTGTAATCTGTCTTGGAATCTAATCCACCACCATTTCATAGCTAGGATTGTGAAATATATATATATATATATATATATATATATATATATATATATATATATATTATATATATATATATATATATATAGACACACACACAAAAGCCTGCACCCTTCACTGTAGACACCATTGGCTCACCTTTTCCCCAATTCTTCCTCAAGTGTGTGCTTAGAAATGGGTATCCCTACCCATGTTTGGGTTTGGATGAAGAGGGACTAAGAGGCGCTCTTATTTATAGACTTAAATTCTCTATCAAATCATAAAAGCAAGTCATACATGGACTCTTCTTCATTCTCCCACTTAGGCCATGCATGTGGGCCATTATATTAGCTAGCCCTAATGTGAAGTTTTCTCTTTTGACTAGCCTTTAGAACTTACAACCCAAGTTTCATGAAAAATACCAAAGGCCAAAGAAGTTGTACACAAGTGTGTGCGCATGCATGTCCATGCATGTGGGCCATTATATAAAAGATATGTCAACATTCTCCCACTTGGTCCACATGCTAAATGCCTTTTAAGAAAAACTTGCATTATTTAAGAAAGATTAGTTTTGAAAACATCTCTTATCAACTTGATACTCAAAGAAACCTTTATATGTACATATAAATACTCCACCTAAAATTGAAGATAATACTTCACACAATCACAGAAATTTCTCATGAAAACGGCATCATATCGACTCAACGAAACATAGCAAGAGGAAACAAAGTGCACTAGAGGGTTCTCCAGGCCCATCCAGAACCAAGTGACAATCTCGATTGGTTAAACGTGACCGATAGGAATTCAATTCCCACCAGATGCTCAGCTTTTCAGTTCCTGTTGGATAAAGTGGGCAGTCGGATCTCCGAATGGGCTAGTAGATTGATATCGCAAGCAGGTAGAATCTCGTTGATTCGTCACGTTCTGGGAAGCCTCCCGATCCATATCTTGTCGGCTATGCACATCCCGTGCCAGGTAATCGAAAAAATTGAGAAAAGCTTTTCAAATTTTTTTTTGGGGTTGGGTTGATGGGAAGAGGAAATTTCACTGGCTGGCTTGGAGCAAGATCGCTAAGCCAATCGTCGAAAGTGGGTTGGGGATTAGAAGTTTGAACGAAGTTATGGATGCTAACCGGCTAAAGCTTGGTTGGGTCGTCAAATATGGTGTGCCAACAAACCCTTGGGGGAAGCTTATGTGATTCAAATATCACAAGGATCTCCTATCCCTCACCTCCCTGCGCCCCTCCCCTAATCACTCCCCGTTATGGAAAAGAGTTAGGGAATTCATTCCCCTGTTGGCAGAGATGGTTCAATGGGAAGTTGGTCGAGGAGAGCTGAATTTCTGGTCTGAGAATTGGATGGGCAGGGGTCCAATCCAACGTTTGGTAACCAGCCCGATCCCTAATGATCTCAGAGATCTTCAAGTGAAAGACGTCCTTGGGTATTTAGGCCCCCTCCCTCCCAAGTGTTAACCTTCCTTTCACAACAGCTGATCGACGACATTTTCAATGGCGGCTTCTTAATAACCGACAGAAATTCTATTTGTGTTTGGCCCCTTGAACCGTCAGGTAGATTCTCCTTGTCGTCTGCCTGGAGCCTGTTGTGTACCACATCCTCGCATCCTCAGTGGGCAAGCTGGCTCTGACATGCTTCTCTTCCTTCAAAATTTTCCATTTTCTTATGGAAAGTTCTTTACAATGTAACCTCGGTCGACAGCCGAGTTCAAGCAAAAGGCGTGGCCCTCTAGGTGTCGCTGTTGCCTTGAAGAGGATCTCTCAGGACCACAATTGGAATCTTTAGAGCATCTTTTTCTCTTCGGGCGCCAGGTTCAGCTCTCTGGTCGAAGTTCCGTCTGCTGTGTGGCGTCCCTCCCTTGCTCCAATCCTCTGTTGCTAGTAAGCTGGTTCATTGGAGAAACGCCGCGACTCCCGGAGCAGCTCCAAAAGCTATCAGGTTTGTCCTTCCAATCCTCGTCCTTTGGGAACTCTGGCGCTCCAGGAATGGGGCTGTTTTCGACAACTCCCCCATGAACATCAGAAGATCGGTAGCCCGTGTAAGATGGTGGGCTAACTTGATCATCGGTGAAGAGAAAATGGGCGGTCTGGATTGGCACTGCAGGTTTACTCCTTTGCAGTTGCCCACCCCTTTCAAGCGCTCCTCCTTGGTCCTGGTGAAATGGAGTAAGCCGACCCCTGGATGGGTCAAATTAAACGTTGATGGCTCCGCTTTAAGAAATCCTGGTCCCTCAGGTGGGGGTGGCATATGCAGAAACGTAGAGGAGTTTTTCTATTTGCCTTCTCCGTGGCCTACGGGAATGGATCCAACAATATGGCGGAGCTTCGTGCCATTCACAATGGGATGGTGCTGTGTCTGGAGAAAGGCTTGGATAGGATCGTTGTCGAGTCAGACTCTCGTCTGGTGATTAATACCCTTGCATCTCAGTCAAGCTGTCCTTGGAAATGGATTCCTTAGATAGCTAGAATTAACCGTTTGCGACGTCTGAGACAATTCTCTTTCTCCCACACTCTCAGAGAAGGAAACGGTCCTACAGACGCTCTGACTCGCCAAGGTAGCACCCTCCAGCAAACTACGATCCACCTCAATTCTCGATCCCTTCCTGTGCATGTCTGAGGGATGATAATTTTGGACAGGATGGGGCTAGGGACGATCAGATCGTGCACTTAGTTTTCTTCCCCCATTTGTTTTCTGGCCTTTCTGTAAATAGGTGGATGTTAGTGTCCTCTTACGATAGGCCCTCTCTCTTATTTCTGTTAGGGTGGGGGCCTGAATCCTTTTTGTTCAGCGCTTTGTAAAGGATTTCATCAGCAATAATGAAGTTTCTTTAAAAAAAAAAAAAAAAAAAATTCAATTCCCACCTGCCATGTGCTAATGACCCAAGCCAACAGATGGGGTCCGATTCTTGCTGAGGTACCTAAAATAAAAAATTCATGAAATATGATCAACGAAAATCCAATTCTTACCAGCCATGAAGAAGCCTCTTATTAGCTGCACAAGCTTCTATCACCCATGCATCTTCAAAACGTGCAGATTTGCTACGTTAGCACCCGATGGGAATCTAATTCCCTCTTATCATGTCTAAAAATATTGAGCTAACCTCCCTCATTGAAAAAAAAAAAAAAACCCTCTGAATAAAGGGGGAAGTAACCATGAGTAACTACTGACAGCTCAAAAGAGTTGTGTTTGAGAGGAGAGCTCTTACCTTGCTAAGGAGTGAGTTTAAAGAAAGTTTTGGAGAGGCTTGGGAGGGTTCTATGTAACGCCCCATGTTTTTAGGACCCTAGTATACGACCCGTTTCCCAAAAACCCGAGTGTTAACTTATAAAGAGCAAAACCCTATATATAAACTTTTTTTTCTTCATCAGAGTTAACAGATAAGCGTAGAATGGACAAGTCAGCATAAAGAAAAATTTATATTTTATTTAGAATGTACAAGAGGTTGCCCATAATGACTTGTACAAACCAATGTCTCCACATTAACAATTACAAGATTTACATACATGAAAAATATAAAAGAAAATATATAAACAAAACCCGTAAGATCGTACAGCCTCATTGACAGGTAAAACCACGCATCCTTGACCATCATAACGGCTCCTCATCAGTCTGAACCTGCATATCACTTAAGCCACCTATACTACCTGTACAGTTGTATATTTGATGGATGAGTGACCAACTCAGTGTAAATTTTCCTAAAGATTTACACACCGCCGCATTAGGTAAACATAGTTATGAAAACATGCAATGCATACAAAACAATACATGATGCAGTCTTATTAAATGCATGGATGTATGAGTGCACATCAACTGAGGACGCTCATCCAGTTAGCTTTTGGGCAAAATCTATGTAATGTGGCTGGTCACTAGCGAAAGTACATAGTACATGCATAGTGCCAAACTCACCAAAAGTGGGTTGGTAGTAGATGGTCTAGGAGTTAGCGAAATGATACCCCAACTAAACCCTATTAGGCAAGTGCTACAACATCCAAAATTAGCTACCCGTCATCGCCCGGATGCTATGAATGCATGATTAGCCCAACCATTATTAATTTGTTTATAACCAGTAGGTTTAATAAGCTTAAAGGTCATTACGGGGAGATCAGAGCCCAGCGTAAGCCGACAATTCAGGCATAGGTCTCAAGCCACCATCCCTGACTTATGAAACTACCATCTTAGGATATTTAATGAAAACCCGTCGATTAATGGCCAATCATGTTACAGTATATGGGTCTTACCATCGCAGAGTTGTATAGAATAAAACGTCGAACCTATCCAGAGCAAGTACCAAAACAAAACTATGTAGGGCGAATATTAAAACTAAGCCATATAGGGCGATTAGTAAAACTAGGCCACGTAGGGCCAATATCGAAACCATGCTATAAGAAACCGTCCTTAAAACCATTGGACACAACAACTCTGGATGGTAGGCCCACATCATTTATCAATTTAAACCACCACTCAATAACCACTAAGCCGAAGGTCCATTATAATCACAACCAGTCGGGTTACATCCCAAGTATGAGTGTACATTTATAGGTGGGGGTTTCGCACTGATGTACCAGTTTAAGTTTCATAAGCAATCCGCAAATAATCCACAAGCATGGGATAATATACAGGATAAATATTAAGCATGAAAACCTAGTAATTTGATTATAATAATTACACATGTGATTATAAGATGGAGATATCAATTATCAATTTAAATTAAAATAAAACTATACTTAAACTAATGGGAAAATGGAAAGCTCAAGGGGAAGAATTATCACCTGATGTTTTGAATTGCTGACTAACGTTGCTAGGAAGCGCATGCATCCTTAGAATTGAATCCTACAATGAATTATGAAGTTATATGTGAGATCAATGTCCTACCAAGATCTATGGTTATGATGAATATATACTGAGGTTTGGATTACTTGTTTTTAGGGCTTAGGGTTTTATCTTAGAGTTCAGTTGTAGCCTTAACTCTAGGGTTTGAATTGTAGTTGATGTGTAATAGCTTACAAATGCTAATTTAATAGTTATAAAAAATTTACTAATATTAGTGTTATAGTTAATATTAGTTAATAATCATTATGATGATAATTAATATTATGATATATTATCTATGATAAGACAGTGCATTAGCATTTAATAATGGTATCATTTTAATTTCTTATATATAATAACTATCATTAGAATAGATAATTTACTAATGGTCATGCATCCTAATATTTAACAATCCTATTAATAATGGAAATGGTAACGTTGTTAATTTAATAATTAGAAAATAATTGTTAACATTAGTGTTACAATTAATATAAGTTAATGTAGAAAAATAATCATTATGGTGACACCAACGACTATCCAAATGAATATTTAAGAATAATAAATAGGATAATACTATCTAATAATTGTAATCTGTTTATAATAACCAGTTTAGAATAATGGTCTACTAATGGCTAATCTTTGCTAATATTGATAATCCTAATGGCAACAAATGCTAATAGTACATCGAAACATAACTAGAATGGGGAAAAATGTTGACTCACCTATGTCAACACGGCTCGACTCGGTTTCAACTGAGTCAACTCAGTAGCCACAAAAAGACCAACTCTCTTTCTTTTTCTCTTTTCTTCCCATCCTTTTCTTCTCTTTTCTCTCCATTTTCTTTTCTCCTTGCTGGAACTCCAGCCATGCTTGGACCAGGCCCAACCCAACTCGACTCGGCTGGACTTGGTTCCAGCCGAGTCAACTCAACAGCAAACCTCGTCTCTCTTCTCCTTCCTTTCTCTCTTTCCTCTCTCTCTCACTTTCCTTCTCTCTGTTTCTTCTTCTTTAAGGCCTCTGAAATGTCTAAGGGGTGGCTGGACTAACCTCAGTCGTGGTCCAACTCGGCAGAACCAGGTCCGTATTTGGCCTGAGTCGCGACCGCGACTTGGCCCGATCCGAGCTGGTGCAACATGCACCCTTTCCCTTCTCCCTTCCTCTTTCTCCTTCTTTCTTTCCTGCTTCTTCCCTAAGAACGGTCAGCAACTTGCTGGTGGTTTAATCAGTCCAGCGAGCCAGTGCACCCCAAACTCGACTCGGTTCAAGCCACTGCCGAACAGGGCAGCCTCTCCCTCTCTCTGATTCTTTCTTTCTTTCTTTCTTTCTTTCTTTCTCCTTCTCTCTTTCTTTCTCTCTTTTCTCTGTTGGAGCTACATAGAGCTCAGACTCAGTCGAGCAACACCTTTGCACGGTCGGAGGATGTCGAGGAAGGAGGTGCGGCTCCAATGGTGGATCTAAATGCGGCCCACCTTTCTTCAAAATGAGGCTGCTGGAGGGTCTAATCCTTCCATACGGTGCTTGTAGAAACCAGAAAATGAAGCTCCAGGTGCATTTAGGTGGTAGGTTCAAAGGTAGGAAGAAACAGTTGTTTTCATTTGTTGGTTTTCTATGAAAACCAAAATCCGTGTAAAGGGTCGTTGATTGGTTGAGATTGTGCCACATGGATGGCCGAGATTGGAGGAGGACAAAGCTCATGCGGATTGCTAGCGTGGCAGTTTTCGTTTCCAGAAATGTGGTTTTCTACAGTCCATGTGCGACTAGATTTGTGGCCACGCACGTGCACATCTCCATGTGAAACAACTAGGGTTTTAGTCAGCTTTTAGTCGTACACACGATGGACGGTTTTGATCACCCAAACGGGTCTTGATGGTGAGCCACCGATCAACACACGGACGGTGTCCGTTTCAAATGAAAATGAGCGGGTGGGAGAGCTGGCTCTGTTTAGGGAAAGCGCGGGTCAGCGCTGCTTTGACCGGGCTTGCTGCTCGGTGCAACGCCAGTGCACACCCTTTGGTGCACACGTGTGATTAAAATGAGCCCCACGATCATGCTTGTAGGAAATCCACTTTGACCATCTGATTTTCAATAGCCCAATGAGGACCATCTGATCCTAGATGAGGTGGATCCAAAGCTTTGGTGGGCTATACAACCTGATTTCGAGTTATTCTATTGACATTTATCAATCCACCAGTCGGATTAATTGCAATCCGTAGTCCAATGGCCAAAAAGGTCTTAGGACTTTGTCCAGATGGTTGGAACGTTTATTTTATGAGCTTTCCCTATCAATTCCTTTATTAAAACATCTTTTGTAGTATAAATTATTATCGTTGTTATTATCTCAACTTAAACTTGTAGTGCCTACTTCTAAATAGAGCTGTACTCATGGTAGATCAACCCTCATGAGTCATGTATTTAACCCTCAACTAACCTTAAGTGTCGAGTGGCACACACTACATGGATGTCTAATTATTAATATTCGACCTCCTGACCATTCAATCGATCCAACCGTTGGATCGATTCATGTCTAGTTATCAATAAACATGGGATCTTGAAGAGTGTTTAGGTGTAATCTAGGGGTTAATTATGAGACCAAATAGTCTGATTTATGTTTTCAAGGGATGGGTCGTCTAACACGACGCTGTAAACCTAGTGAACGGTGGGCTTTGTGACTTTAATCCCTAATTTACTCTTTGTGATTTAATTGTACTAATTAGGTGTATTTTTTATGATGAAATACCATCATGATCGAGATTTTAAAGTAGGATCTTTATTTATTTATTTATTTAAGTATAGGGTCAATTTAATCATGTTGAGGTGGTTAAATAGACAGATCGATTTCAAATCTTACGATTGTGCAGTGAGTAATCATAGTCCAAAATCAGATGGTTAAAAGGTCACTAGGGATCCAGGGCAGATTGAACTAAACTCTTAAAGACCTGATTGCATAGTCAAAATCAAATGGTTAAGATGGATAGCTTTAGGGCGACTGTTTAAGTAAGCTAGGTTTAGCGTTCATACTAAGTTAGGTTATGCAGTAACACCTGAGTACTGCAAGGTACGGGGTGTTACATTCTGGGAGTTTAGTGCTCTCATCTTCCTCTAGTGATCTTCTCCACATTGATATGGTACTGATTTTCTGATTTCAGCAATCATCGTAGTAGAGATAGAAACTGAAATTGCGCATGGTAGTGGGTCTGCGGTCTATATGTGTTAAAGCTTGGTGGAGCTATAGAATGAAGGTTATGTCTTAGAGGGGGGTGATTAAGACCAAATAAAATTTTAGCCAATTAAAACACGATTGTCTAATTTAAATTAATATATAAATTAAACTAAGACAATTAACTCTAAGGCTTCCAGGCCAATAGAGGGTCCAATTATATATACTAGAAATCATATTCCTATAAAGCAACTATTCTATAAATATGAAAGTATACACGTGTGTGGGAGATGTGCTAACTATCCAATCCTAACATTCATGTAATCGTACACACATATAATTCATCAATTAAGCACATAAGCATAATTAAATAAGTGCTCAAATAATAATCCTAAACACAAGCATATATAGTAGTTTGGTTTCCTCACTCCACTCCCAGCAGATGCACTCAACCCATGAGTATACCGAATTTCAGTATCTGAGGTTTTAAATTAGATTCACATCTATCATTTACAATCATACATAAGGACCTACTCCCTTAGAGACTTATGTTATTTTCTATAGGCTCTCCACGAACCTCGATCTTATATAAGAACCTACACGTACACACCCGTGTTGGTGCCCTATACAAGTACCTAATTTATGTCATACACAAGAATCAAGGTCCTACACAAAAACCTAATAGAGTTTGGCAATCAAACTCTTACACTTAATCCTACACAAGGAAAGAGTGTACATGGACGATAAAAATGACAACGTTACTTATCAAATTGAGACCTGTTGATGCACCACCTTAAGTTGCTTGACCGATGCTCTTCCGTTCTTCAATAAGCTCCCCAATTACAGCCTCGATCGTTGATGTTGATGCTTTACCAAGGTTTCAGCTCCAAGATCAAATACCTTGCATAAAGTGCTCCTTTAAGGTGACTAAGGTGATGGAAGGTAAGGTGCATCTCTTACAACTAATGGAATGTTGCAATCCTAGAAGATTTACCTAGATAGATAGGGTTTAGACAAATACTAGACTAATAGTTCAAGTCTAATCTCTAGAACAATAGGAAGATCAAGTTCATCTTCAACATTGATGTTAGAATTCTCTTTCGAGTAATGAATCACAAGGAAGATAACTTAGATTTCATGGACTTAGAGGCTTGGGAGGAAGATATGATCATGGAATCACCTATGCTTCTATTACGCCAAAAATTCATCCATATGCCCAATAACCAAATGTCCTTTTATAAGAAATCTATTTGTAACATCAATAAAATGGTTATTTAACAACTCTTTTGATTAGATCGAATGGGCCATTTGATGGGATCGAAGGACTGTCGATGGGATCGAATAGTGTTTTGATCCCATCAAGAAAACTTAGGAATTTCTTTGATGGTTGCTGAACTCATTATTCGATTTGATCGAGTGGACCTTCGATTGGATCGAGTCCTATCGACAATCTATCGATGGGATCAAAGAGCACTCGAAAATTGTTGTTTTGGACATGTACGTTTACAACAGCTATACACATCTACTAGCCTTACTTATCATGTTTTCCAATTAGGATACTAAGGATAAGGGATGATCAATAAGGTTTACCTATTAAGCTATGATCAACTAGAGGTTGAAGGGGTTGTTTTATGTAAAGGGTTAGGGTTACCAAGACACCTCATTTACCTATTCTTTGCTCCTTGATATTCATGTCCTCGCGTGTCTTTGGTCTTCGACTTCCAATGACTCAATTGACTACATGACACATGGAATCATATGTTTGACAAATAAGATGAAAAAAAAATCAATGCACAAACAATCTTCCCCTTTATTAATTATGTGATAAAAACCTAACCTAGACAATGTCATGATCTATACCAATGACATATCAAAACAACTCGAAATATTACATGTCTAAGTTTATAATAATTAAAAATTTTAAATACAGGACTTGAGACATGTAATACTAGCAACAATTTCCTCAAATGATCATGAATACTGCCCACCCCCCCCCCCCCCCCCCCCCCCCCCCCCCCCCCCCCCCCCCCCATCTTCATCAATTTCTGTATAAAACAAACAAATCCTGCAAAATTGAATTCATTGTTTTAGTGGAACTTGATCTTTCTCCCCACTTTTCTCAATATTTGACAAAGAGTTAGTTCAATAGATATACCAATAAAAGCACAATCTGGGAAAACTTTATAAGTCGTGGATATTCCAATTATAAGACTCATACTAATAAGATATTAAAGGGTGCATATAATCATTAAAAACATGAAGCATGCTTACTATAGTCATTCAACAGATATACCAATTAAATTAGGAATCACCAGTGATAGTCTAGCAATAAACATATGATACTCAAAATTAAGTAATTTTAAAACTAAAACTATAAAAAATAAAAAAGGCTAAAATATTTGAATTTTACTATTCAACACAAGATGAGGATTCTCTCATATTTTCATATGGTGTTCACTAACGAGACTTAATCATCTGATTTAATTATAGGATACAAGATTGAGAATAAAATCTTCTAATTTTCTATACAGCCCAAAGGGACCTTCTAAGGTCACAAGATTGAGAATAAAATCTTCTAATTTTCTATACAACCCAAAGGGACCTTCTAAGGTCACCTATCAATGGTATTATGCTCTCACAAGTCTCTAGAGAGGGATACCGTGGTGTAGGTCATTAAAACACGTGACTAAGGTCTTCAAAACTAGAGGAGTCTTTTGAAGCATATTAAGACTCTTCTGTATCATCACATCTTGCTGCCATATCCTTGCCTTTGGATCTTACTTTACAAGGGCAATAGGTAACAATATGTCTATAACCCTCACAGTTGTAACATTGGACTTGTTTAGGTTTTTTAAATAGATTTACCTTTTGCAAAACAAATCAAATTTTGCAACATCGAAAGAATGGAAATGCGAGAGATGTGCAATAAAAATAAAGTGACAGTATAAACTCAAAATAAAAAATAAGCTTTGTATTTAGACCTGCAATTATAAAATATTATATTATAGACAACAATACAACAATATAAACTAATAAAAGGAAAAGAAAACGAGATAAGAATTTCTTTTTGTTAGAAAAGGATTGACTTCCGCTCATCTTCTCATCCAGATCGTCATTGTTTGCCCGCTTTTAGGCTTCCTTTAACAAATTTGATCGGCATTTCGTGCCTGCAGCCCTGCTGAATTCGACCTTTTATCAACTGGTTGGGTAGTGTAGTAAGGTTAGAGGCGCAACTAGAAGAGTTGGCCCTATATGTCTTTCTCAATTCGATTGAAGTCTCCGAAATCCTTCTTGATCGATAGTCCCCATTAGCATTAGTGCCAATTAGCTGCCGCTTTTTTTGGAAGGCGAGACTTAGCTGCCCAGCGGTGCTATTGGCATAACAACCGGTACACCATAGGTTGGCCCAACCCAGTCCTCTCGTAATAGGGTTGGCTCCTCACAGTTCTCCCTTTAACACTAATGGTAGATAGGAACCGAACTGTCTCACGACGTTCTAAACCCAACTCAAGTACCACTTGAATCGGCGAACAACCGAACCCTTGGAACCTTCTTCAAGCAAAAAGCAACCGTTTCACTAGTAATTTGTATCCCATATGGAGCCACGTCGTAGTATAACCGCTGTCGGGGGTCCCACCTTACCGGCTTTAAGTTCCGGCAATATGGCCAACCCCCGACAACTAGGTATTCTCTTTAGCTTTAGGAATTGTTCTAGCCCATCATCGTCGTTTCATACAAAGAGTCCCTCGTGTGTATCAGAATTCGTTCCAAGGGGTTAACCTATCCCACAGTAGCTCCCCAGACAAGTCCCTACATGAAGTTTGATGATCTGATTATCTCATGCTACTCTATCCCTCCTCAGAATGGTTACTGGACAAGGGCGAGGTCAGCTACACCTCCAACTAGGTATTCTCCGTAGCTTTAGGAATTGCTCTAGCCCATCATAGTCATTTCGTATAAAGAGTCCCTCGTGTGTATCGGAATTCGTTCCAAGGGAGTTAACCTATCCCACGGTATGAATCTAAACCATTTTGTCATTCTTATCACAACTCTTCCCTCTACTCAATTTGAGAAAATTTTTAATTTCTCTTTCAAAATCCCCATCCTCATCATTAATATCACTTTTAGATTTAATAATCTTAATCCTATATGAATGCCTATGAGATGTTTTAAGGATGGTTACTTTCTTTGAATTAGAGGTGGTCTTAAAGTGTAGTTCATAAGTTTGTAAGGAACCTAGAGTTCTTCTACTTTCATCCCATCTATGTTTCTACACTCTTCTATCTAGATTATCTTGGATGTAAATGTAAGCATAAATGATTGTCAATTACATATGTAAAGTCCAAGATGAGCCCCATCGATAAAGAAGACTTGAAGTCTTGAAGAAACCAAAGTGCCAAGAAAGGTAAGATAGGTGTGTTATGGTGCTAACCCTTAAAAACTCAAAACGTCTCAAAACCCTATAAGAAGACCTTAGGAAGCTATCTCTTAAAGACTAAGGATGAAAAGAATGAAAATACTGCAATTCAGGTATGTTCGATTGCATTAAACCCACATTCGGTACCACTGAAGGAAGCTTCAATGAGACAGTAAGTAGAGTGCACAATTCGACTGTAATTGTAACACATCGAACTTTTCAATACTCGAGTGTTACCATGAAATTTATTTTAGTATATACATCTATATGTCACCAATTTATCCTATCCTAACCTTACATCTATTCTCTATCCTGAATCTTACCGTTGGGAATAATCGTCATACATAGATCAAGTCACCCGACCATTGATTTTTAAGACAGGATCATCATATATATATAAGTATTATCACTTATCCATCATAAGTAACTGTTCAGTCAACTATTCACAACTAGGTAAAGATATTTGACCATCTACTTTGATTTGTATCAGCTAATTATAGTAAACTAACTACTTGATCTCTACATCCGCTTGTACACGTATTGAATCGAGATGTTGATCCATTCATCTTATTCATTGCTTATAAATATGTTTAACCCACCATTAAAACTATAATCGGAGGAACCTAGATATGTGAACAAGTCACTTAAATCTAACGGTACATATGTTCTACTTCTTGATCACTCCAAAAACCCACTTTGTGCTCATCCATTTACGAAACTAACTGTACATACACCTACATACGTGGTCAAATACTAACCATTAATTTTTCCTATTTTTGACATGTTATCTGACCATTCATCATGTTGTTTGATATATGTATCTCGCCTTAATTAATGATAATTTTAACTTATTTGGTGAATAACTTTTTATTTTTATTTATTTACATATGAGTTCTTTTATAAGAATTTCTTAGAAACATGCTTATTATAATGTAGAATCATTAGATTTTCCAAAACGCTCAAATCAACAATAATTACGAAAATGTCATTTACCTTGACCCTTAAATTTTAGATCACATGGTTCTCATGATCCGTTTGATATGAAAATTTGTCCCATTCCTATCTATCATAAATTGATCATACACGTGGAATTTTAGCCCTTAGATCATAGTATAAATAGTCCAATTGATAAATCCGCCCCTTAACCCTTGATTTTGGTATTCATCAAGTAAAGAATAGGTAGTCGTAGTAGGATATTTTCCTAAATATGAATAACTTGGATTGCCCATCATATATACTAAGTGTGAAATGTGATAACCCACCTTGGTAAGCTTTTTCTTAGTCACGAACTTACCCATTTTAGGCTTATCAACTCTTTCTAAATTTGGACCTTCCAAATTACTCACTTTTTACAATCAATCACAATTAAAATTTGGACTAAACTTTGGTCTCATATGACTACAAGATCATACAAAATTTATACCTTGATTTATGATCCTATACCGTTGAATGATGACTGCCTTAAGCTAATTCCTTCATTTTTGTGCGACAGGTGAAATTTTATATTTAGGCCTTTTCCACCATCGATCAACCCCCAAAAATTTTCAATCATTTGCATATCTTGACTACACATGTTTCTCAAATTTGGGCCATGATCATTAAGCGTGGACCGCTAACTGAGATTAAGTCCGTTTTAACACCCGCTAGGAGAATTTTCAAGATAAGCCAATCTAAGTCTTAGAGATCACTAAGAGAATTATATAGTATCACTCTATTCAATGACCCCGACACCATTAATGATTTAGATTGAAATAAAGATTACAAAAAAAAAAGATAAATTTGAGAAACCCAATTCAAGTAGATGTGATACACCCCTTCTGACGCCCACTCTTTTACAAAAGGAGGTATGCACCCCTTCTCCACTTACAAACTCACGAATGCCCACCTTCCTAAATGTCCAAGGAAGAGAGAGAGAGAGACACAGAGAGAGAGAGAGAGAGAGAGAGAGAGAGAGAGAGATGTCTAAACCTAGACGCTCATCCCTTCTCTTCATTCTCAACACGTGTGGTGTCTCCCCCTCGCTCAAGCGATGTCGTGGTTCGTGTAGAAGTCTTCATACATCGAGATCTATTTAGGGTTTACATATAAGGTTAAGGTGAGGGATTCCTTTAAGCTTACACCAATTTAAGTTGAATTTATACATAGTTCTCTTATTTTCACGTTAAATTGTGTATAGTTTGATTTTTTACTATGATTTTTATGCTAATAAGTTGTTGAATAATTATGATTTTTTCCCTTTTTTTTTTTCTTTTTTTCTTTTTTTTTTTTCAAAAAACTCGCTCCTGCTATCATATATATCACTAGAAATATACATTCGGGCTTCCCCAGGACAAAAAGGACCTAGGGAACACCTATTATAACTAAAGTAGAAAAAGGAACAGGAACAACCCTGGGACCAACTAAACTCCACCCACAAGGGAAGGCTACTCAACCCAAACCGATGGCCAGGATCTGAGGAGGCCCCCAGTAGGGCCATCAATAGTCACTCGTCCCCACTTAAGAATTCCCAGATTGCTCCCAACCCCACCTTGTCAAGGAAGAGGAGAGCTCTAACTTGGGCTGGGAGATCTGCAAAACAAACCACCAAAGAAGATGCTTGGCTGGCGCTACCCATTCGAGCCATGGCATCTGCCGATGCATTTCCCTCCCTGAAGATGTGAGCAAACTCGACCTGCCCTCTGAGCTTGAGCCTCTCTATCCTGGTATGCCAATACCTCCATTTCCAACCTGAGAGGGAGGCCCCCTTCATAAAATTCACCACCAGTTGAGAGTCCGATTCGACGACCACTTTAGAATGGCCCTTATCAAAGCAAAGTGACAGTCCATCATGAACTGCACAGAGCTCAGCACTCATGTTGGATCCTTCCCCATAGCCTTATGAGAAAGCAAATAGAAACTCTCCTTGGTCACCTCTGCATATACCCCCACCCCCGGATTTACTTGGATTATCCCTCGCAGACCCGTCCACATTAATCTTTGCCCAGCTGTTGGTTGGTTTAAACCATTTCACAACCAAAGGGTGAAGAAATGTCTGGGTAGAAATAGATGAACCGCTGTGGGCTGAAGGAGCAGTAGAATCCCTTGAGATAGGGTCGCTGATGGGGGTTAGACGCTGATCGACACCCCGATTGAAGCTGCTGATGGGAGGGAGCAGTTGATTCACGCCCATCTTGTAGCCACTAGTGGAGGAGAGCCACCATCAAACTCGAGCAATCAGATCTAATGGAGAGGGGGATTTCCCTTCGAAAATGGCTACATTTTTGGCCTTCCAAGCCTCCCAAAGAATCAGACATGACACCAACTTCTGGGCAGGGGGAACTCTTGCCCGGCCGCAAGGGAAATCCACCACTGGGCTGATCTATTCTCCATCGATGTGGCCCTCATGACATTAATGCCAAACATCCCCCCAAAATATGACCAAGTAGTTGTCGCTAGGCTGCTATCTAGGAATAGGTGCTGAATGGACTCACCCGAGTGGTCCGAGTGGCCTTGGATAACTTTGACTTCACAGCACACACATTTGGACGCTAAGTGGATACCCTAAGCTTACACTGCACCATCCACCAGTACTGCTTTCATCAACACTTTCCAGACAAATAGTGATATCTCGGGGGAAGCTTCACATGCCAAACCCACCTAGCCAAGCCTTTATGCGGCAAACTTGATCTGCACTTCTCCCAAGCGAATTTCACAGAGAACATGCCCGATGTGGTGAGCGGCTAAAATGGACTATCTGGGCCATCTGATAAGCAAAAACCTGTTTGGAAAATGAAGTCCACTACACTCTGGGGAAGATACCAAAAGACCGCGGAGGGAGGAAGTGGGGCATTCTTGTCCAGGAATTACTTCACCTTCATCGACATCATGACTACAGGAATTGGGCTAACCACAATCTATTAAAGGGGGCCAAGCCCTGTCTAGTTCAAGGTCCATAGACTACACTCTCCCTCACCAAGCTTCCTTTGCACGTAGGACTCCAAAAGTGAAAATAGCGCAAGGATCCTCTTCCACAATGGAGAGGCAAAAGCTGACGGACGGTGGAGACGAGCAGGAGAAAGATCTTGGCCGTATTTTGCCGACATATATGAGCACCACAGGCTCCCTTCCTCCTTAAATTTGATCTCCCAGGCCATCTTCAGACGAAACGCTTTCATAATGTTAGAAAATTCTCTAATCCTTAGGCCTTCTTCTTTTGGCACTGTTATCTCTTTCCACCTTTTCCAATGCAGTTTTCTCTTTCCATTAGCCCATCCTCAAAAGAAATTCATGAATCGCCTTTCCAAAAAAGCGGGACCTGTGTAGGAAGGTGGGCTGCAGCCAACACGTGGATTGGAATGCTACCAAGGACATATTGAACCAAAACAACCCTGCCCGCCTAGGAAAGGCATCTCGCCTACCACCCTCTTATGCATCCCTCCACTCTATCCATTAGCAGCTAAAAGTGCTAGATTTCAACCTGCTAGTGGCCATTGGGACTCCAAGGTAAGTAAGAGACATTGATGACTTAGAAATCCCAAGGGATCTCTCAATGGACCTCACTCTAGATGCAGGGAGATTAGGCGAACATATGAAATGAACTTTTCTGGAGGTTTACGCTTTGCCCAGAGGCAACTTGGTAGGAGTCCAGAAATGTCATAGTTTTCCGAAGCAATGCGAGCCCTCCATTGAGGAATAGGAGGGTATCATCTGCATAAAGAAGGTGAGAGATCATAGGGAACCCTCTCCTTAGCTTGAAAGGGTGGCAAAGGCCCTGATCCACCAAAGCTTTGAGCCCCCTGCTTAGAACTTCCACAACAAGGATAAAGAGGCTAGGAGATTGTGGGTCCCCCTGCAGGAGGCCTCTTGAAGATTTGAAAAATCCCGCCGTCTCTCCATTAACTAGCATTAAGAACCAACTGTTTGCCCAATATTTCTCCACCATTTCCACCCAAGGGATACTAAACTCGAACCTTGTTTACAACCCGAAGTGTAGGGTCGTGATGTATTAAAGGGTCGTGATGTAGTAATAATCTCGGTAAGACCGAGGTCGAATCCACAAGGACTAATCTTGTGGGTATTCTGAAAGCAACTAGAAGTAGCACTAGAAGAAGATGTAAATCTAAATATGGAATTAAAGGGAGAATTGTGAAAGTTTTAATTAGAAAGTTAAGAATTCAAAGGTGGGAACTAGGGTTTTCAAGGATCTACTTGTAGCAAGCAGGGAGATCTATTACTTGATTCAAGGACACAACTGTAATTGAAGTCCTATCCTATCCAGTTGGAAGATATCTTAATAAAACCAAATCTGAATTTCCTTTGACCTAATTCTCAATGGATGAGAGTTGTGAGAACTGGAAGAAATTCCATCACCTAGCCATGTCCAGGAGACAATGGTAAACAACAAGATATATCAATTCCACAATCAAACATAGGAGAATTGTGAGGGTTAGAAGGGATTCCATCACCCAACCATGCCCAAGGGACGATGGTAAACAATAGGATTTAATAACTTCACAATCTTAATACATGAAAAGAAGATACTTAAAGCTATTGCAGATCTATTGCAATTTGACTCACAACAAACCATTAAGAACTGAAAGTATTCCTTAAATATTAAACTATAATAAAAGAGAATTCAACATAAACATGAATCAAAGTTATAGAAACATCCCATCACACTACAAGCTTCACCTCCTAGCTCTAGTTAAGAGATTTAGCCAACCATAGACATGATTGGACCAAAGTTTCTTAAGAAAAAACATGAAAATAACTAAGGAAGAAGAAGAAAAACTCTTAGTGACAGCTTCTCCACCCTTTTTCTTCACTCCTTAAACCCTAGAAGATGGCTAGGAACATCCTAGGGAGTCCTATTTATAGTTGTGGAACTCCAACTTTCGCACCTAATTGGAAAACTCTAGAAACTACCTCAAATCTACGTAGTTTACTAAAATAGACTTCACTCTATGTAGTTTCCCAAAATAGAGTTCACTCTGTGCAATTTAACAAAATGACCCAGAGTTTAAGAATATGCTTTTTCAAGATGATTTTAGGATTCCTTTTCTTCACTTCAAATCTTTGGTTCTCTTCATTCCTCACTTGGTTTTCTTAGATATTTGACATGTGAATTCTTCAATCTTGGTCTCCTAAGATCCATCCACTGCCTTAGTGATTCTTGAGCATCAAATCCATGCTTTTAGCACCCTTTTCAATCAAAGCTCTAAAATTCACCTTGCAACACAAGCATGAGTATAATAGAACATTAAGCATTATCATGTTTATAAAACCAAGATATAAATGGAGGATAATATGCAATATTTGATCCTCAACACAATCCCCGACCAGCAGTTTGCTAGTCTCGAGCATAGTATACGAAAAATATTTCGAGAACCGCAGGATAATTTCTTTAAGCTCAAGTGGTTTTTAAAAAAATAATTTAGATAATAAAATTCTAAAATACATCAATGTTATGCATTACCTTCTCCTAAACTCTAGCACTCGGTAAGTTTCATAATCAAGTTCAAAGCATTAATCCTCCAATTAGAACAATTCCAAACATTGAGTTCATGGGTGTATAATAGAGTCTAGACTTATCATAATCAAAGGTTCAATTCTTCACTTTCATGATAACATTGATAATTAAAAGAGCATTCAGGACAACCAAAACCTAAACTGAAACTTGCCTTACAGTTCATATTTTAATTCCCTCTTTTATTCTTCCACCTTTTAATTTTTCCATCGATGACTTTCATGCTATGTCAATCTTTTAAAAATCTTTAATAGGTGGTCTTTTCGAAGACAACTATTTTTTAGCTGGGCATTTTTTTTCAATTCTTCTCATCGAACATGATAAACAAATTCCCCAGGTTGGTTCCTTTCATGGTAAATAATCACCAAGTTAACAATTCAATGTTAACTGAAACTTTAATGTAACTACTAGATGTGGCATGTGAAATCATGACTCGATCAATGTTTAAAACTTCTACTCATGGATTAATAACTCAAACTTAACTTTGAAATCTCCAAGTAACTGAATCCAAGGGATATAAATCATCAACGTTGAGCATCTTATACTTCTATTTTTTTTTAAAAAGATTCAATTTTCTGCACTTTTTTTTTCACAATTTTTTCTCAAAGATTAGGAGAACAACTGATTAGGTAACCTAATCCCCCATCCCCAACCTTAAATCTACATTGTCCTCAATGTAAAAGAAATAAGCATGTAATGCAAGAGTGGCAATGAAAAGAAAAGGGAAGTGATGGAAAGATAGTACTTAAAGAAGGAATTTAAAGGCTTTTCCAATGATCTGAGTACGAAGATGGGTTAGCACAAAAGACTCGAACAAATAATAAGCAAACTATCCTAAAACAGCGGAAAACAAACTATCCTAAACAGCGAAAAGCAGTAAACCTAACTACACCTCTGTCAGACTAGGAGGTCAATCATGGTAAACATGATCATTCAGAGGTATGGACATGTCCTTTGAATCAAAATTTTCAACAAATGGCTTTAAAAGATATCCATTCACTTTGAAATCATTGTCATTGTTTGGATTCCGAATCTCGATGACCCCATGAGGATAGATATTATAACAGTGAAAGGGTCAGTCTAATGAGATCGGAGTTTACCCGAAAAGAGATGTAATTGAGAATTGTATAAAATGACCTTCTGACCTGGTGTGAATGCGTTGTCAGAAATTGGGAGTATTGTCCCGTAGAAATATGATGCCTACGGGACAATGCTCCAATTTATATGTGTTGTCTCAAGGAATTAGAGAGATCAAGGTGGGAAAGGTGGTTAGCCACTACATTTGCTAATCCTTTTTTATCTTTTATTTCTAAATTAAATTCCTGGAGTAGAAGGATCCATCATATTAAGTGGGGCTTAGCATCATTCTTAGAAAGAAGATACTTGAGCGCCGCATGATCCGTGTAGATAATGATCTTGGAACTAATCAGGTAGGACCTAAATTTGTCCAAAGCGAATACTATGGCTAAGAGTTTCTTTTCCTTAGTAGTGTAATTCACTTGGACAGGATATAAGGTTCTACTTACATAATGTATAATGTAGGGCCTCTTATCTTTTCTCTGACCTAATACCATCCCAAGAGCATAGTCAGATGCATCGCACATAAGTTCAAAAGGGATGCTCCAATTGGGTGGTTACATGATAGGTGCGGTGCTTAACATGTCATTGAGCTTAGAAAAAGCTTCCTGGCATTGCTTAGTCCACTTGTATAGTATATCCTTTTGAAGTAGATTGCATAAAGGACGAGAGAGGTAACTAAAGTCCTTTATGGATCTTCTGTAAAATCCGGTGTGTCATAAGAAGGATCGCATGTCACGTATGTTCTTAGGTGGAGGTAAGTTAGAGATAAGATCAATCTTAGCCTTATCTACCTCAATTCCTTTGGAAGAGATGATATGTCCCAAGACAATTCCCTTACAAACCATGAAATGACACTTCTTCTAATTTAGTACCAAGTTCTTTTCTTCACATCGCTTCAGCACACATTTAAGATTCTTCAAACAATCACTGAAGGATGAACCATAAATAGAGAAATTATCCATGAAGACCTCTAGATATTGCCCCACCATGTATGAAAATATACTCATCATGCATTGCTAAAAAGTGGAGGAGGCATTACACAGTCTGAATGACATCCTTCGATAAGCAAAGGTGCCAAAGGGACATGTGAATGTGGTCTTTTCCTGATCTTCAAGAGCTATCTCTATCTGATTGTAGCCTGAATACCCGTCGAGGAAGCAATAGTATGAGTGACCAGCTAGCCTTTCTAAAATTTGATCAATGAAAGGTAAAGGAAAGTGGTCCTTCCTTGTGACGGTATTTAATTTCCTGTAGTCAATGCACATTCTCCAACTAGTAGTAACTCTAGTTAGCACGAGTTCCTTGTTGGCATTGGCTACTATGGTAATTTCAGATTTCTTAGGAACCACCTGAGTTGGACTCACCCATTGGCTATCAGATATAGGGTATATGATATTCACATTAATAGCTTAACAACCTCAACCTTAACCACTTCCTTCATATTTGGATTTAATCTACGTTATGGTTGTCGTGAGGTCTTAACATTATCCTCTAGATAAATGCGGTGAGTACAAATCGAAGGGTCAATTCCCTTGATGTCCACAATGAACCATCAAAGGGCTCCCTTATGCTCAATGAGAGTAGACATAAGCATACTCTCCTGTTCCTGCTCAAGGTGAGAAGAAATCACCACCGGGTATATCTCATCTTGACCTAAATAGACATATTTTAAATTAGAGGGCAAAAGTTTTAAGTCAAGCTTCGGTGTCTTGAGGTTAGACGGTAGAGGCACTACATCAGTTTGGGGTAGTTCTTGAAATGGTGGCCTCCACCAGTTAAATTCAAGTTCTGGCATAATATCCAACATGGTTCTCATCTCCCTAATCACATCATCATCTAAATCATGGGAGTGGGTCAGGCACGTCTCTAGAGGGTCAGAGAATAAGGTCAAAAAAGTTCGATCTTCCACGAAAGTGTCAATTAGGTTAATATTGTGGAAATCGTCATCTTCCTCTAACTGTTTGCTTGTATTGAAAAAGATATTTAGTTCTAATGTCATATTTCCAAAAGACAAACTCATGACTCCATTCCTACAATTAATGATTGCAATTGATGCTGCAAGGAATGAGCAACCAAGAATGATAGGAATTTGAGTGCTTATGTCCGTGATGGGTTGAGTGTCCAAGATGATAAAATCTACCAGGTAGTAGAATTTTTCAACCTGGACAAGCACATCCTCAATAATCCCTCTTGATACACGAACTGAGAGATCGGCAAGTTGTAATGTGGTCCGGGTAGGTTTTAATTCACCTAGACATAGTTGTTCATAGACCGAGTAAGGGATCAGATTTACGCTCGATCCTAAGTCAAGAAGTGCGTGTTCAGTTCGGTAATTCCCAATTACACAAGCAATAGTTGGGATACCGATATCTTTATATTTCTTTGACACATCTTTCTTCAGGATAGCACTCACTTTTTCTATTAAAAAGATTTTCTTTTGAATATTTTGCCCTTTTTTTGTCGTACACAAGGCTTTCAGAAATTTGGCATATGAAGGTGTTTGTTTAATGACATCCAGTAGAAGTATATTAACCTTCACTTTTTCAACACCTCTAAAATGTCCTGAGAGTTAGAGAGAGGTTTAGGTGCAATCAACCATTGGAGAAATGGAGCAATCGGCTTGCCTTGAAGTTCTGGTTCTAATTCTTATGGAACAGTGCTAGATCTATCATTGCTATCCTCTTCTGAGTCCTTAGGTTTTTCAGCCCTGACCGGAATGGATTTGTCAATGGTCTTTTAGTCTTCCAACTCCTAAGAGTGCTGATAGATTTAGCTTGCTCCATTTGATTTGAAGAGCTTGGGTTGCGACTTTATATTGCGGTTTTGGATTGGGAAGAGGTTGAGCTGGAAGGCTTCCCTTATTCCCAATCACATTCTTTGTCCAAAGCCCTTGTATGGCCTTTGTAAGGTCTTAAAAGGCATGTAGCATCCCCTAATTGAAAAGCTCTTGATTTTGAAGATGCTTTAGAACCGGATCCTCTTGAGGTTTCCCTTGATTTGGAATTTGATTAAAGAATCCTTGAGTAGTAGTTTCTGTAAGTGCTATATTTTATATCCCTGTTTGTTGTCAAATTTGTGGTGCCAAAATCACTGTTATATATCTTGCATAAGTGAAGCTCTCTCAAAGATCAACATTCATGAACAAGCTAAGCTCATAACAAGCTAAGCTCACAACAAGCAAAGCTCACGAGTACAAAGATCAAACTTGAATGCAAGAACTACTCACAAGACATGACTCAAGCTGCAAGACTTCAAGAAGAGTACAAGGCAGTTCATAAAGAACTCAAGACACTTTCAAGATTGAGCTACATCAAGATTTCAAGATTGAACTACATCAAGACTTCAAGGCTCATACTTCAAGGTCACTAGTTCCTAATGTTTCAATGTCCTTACTTCATGGTTAAGGTTTGACTGACCTTAGGTTGACCTTAGAAGTAGGTCACTTTGGATACATAAATCGAATGTTTATTTTACATAAGTTTGGTCTGTTCTTCGACTAGTCCTAGGCCTTCTTCGACTAGTCCTAGAGTTGCTTCGACCAGTCTAAGAAATTCCTCGATCAGTCGTAAGTTTGTTACAAAAATCGGATAATTTCTGTTAGGCTTCGACTAGTCCAGGAATCTGTTCGACCAGTCGAAGGAACAGTGTCAACTGCATCTTCGACCAGTCGAAAGTCTTCGACTCAAAGTCCAGCGATGATTTTAAGTTCTTCGACCAGTCGAAGGTGACCAACGACCAGTCGAAGGAGTCCTTCGACCAGTCGTCGAACGGTCAAAGCTTATCACGCCTGATTTTTCAAATATCTGTTATTGCTTCGACTAGTCGAAGAGCTCTCTAGACCAGTCGAACACGCGATCTGCTCACCTATAAATAGAGCACGAATCTTAGAAGAAATAATTAAATTAATTAATCCATTCAAGCCAATCTTCGTCGAACTTCTGAGAGATAATTCTGTGCTCCATCTAAGCTAAGTGTGCTTATTTATATTCTCTTTCCTTAGCTTTATTTAATTGATTTTGTTTCTGCTATTCCAATCTAATTTGATAAGAGGAATTGTTATTTCCTTTCTTTGGAATCAAAATCAATTAAGGCAAGCCCTACTTGGTTTAATTTAAAATCTATTAGAATTAGAACCATTGTAATTGAGTACTGGACATTGAACTTGGACATTCAATCATCTACTCTAACTTGGTTCTACCGGGCTGCTACAACGAAGGTGATAATCAGGTATTTTACATTTAATTGTAAATTCCTTTCTGTTTTGGTTTCTTTCAAGATTTGCCAAAAAAATCTTGTTGTATTGGTTATTTGAGGAGAGCCAGGAAAACTCAGAAGTGGGATTTTTTTAATTGTGTAAGCCCACAGACAAAGACACAATTGTAAAGGTTTTTGGTGAACCTGGGAAAACCTATTTTGTTAGTGAACGCTAATATCCCCTGTGTGAGGATATTAGGAGTGGAGTAGCATTTTGTGTGGCTGTTGTTTAACAGTTGGTGAACACACAGGCGAACCACTATAATCCCTTGTGTTGTGGTTGAATGATTTACATTTCTAATCTCTAATATTCATTTGTGGGATGTATGTGTGGTGGTGAATGTTGTAATCGTTTAATTCAAGCATTGTGGGAATTTTGTAATAATTTAGAATTTACTTTCTGCTATTCCTTTATCTACTTGAATTTAAATTTCCTTTAAAGTTGTTCCAGCAAGGTTGCCCTGCCATTTTTATGGTGTATGGCTGTCCCTAGAACAATACATTTGTGATTACAATTTATTTCAATTCAGTTTGTATTTATTTCTTTATTCCTCTTTGGTTTGAGATTTGATACAAAGATCTTTCTAGAAATAGGTTGTCCTACCATAAACTCTGGTTTTTGGTGAAAGGTTGTCCTTAGAACAACATTTGTATCAACCTCTCAAGATCTAAATTTTGAGGTTGTTTCACTTTCCTGCATTGTGATTTAATTTAGCTATCATATTCTTTTTAATTCCGCTGTTATAAGTTTTATTTGGCATTGTCCTATTCACCCCCCCCCCTCTAGGACATATAGCTAGGCCTTTTCAAGTGGTATCAGAGCCTAATAGCTCTTTTTTAATTCTTGGATTTAATTCCTGAGCTAACGATTTAAGCTATTTAAGATGTCAAATTTTGATAGTCTTTCAGTCACAAGGCCTCCACCCTTTGATGGCTCCAACTATGCCTATTGGAAAGCCAGAATGAGGATTTTCCTCAAATCAATGGATGAAAATGTGTGGCAAGCCACAGTTACTGAATGGAAACCTCCTATCATGGAAGTTACTGGGGTTGATGATTCAAAATCTATGAAAGTCACACCATATTACCAATGGACCACTCTTCAGAAAAGTCAGAGTAGTGCAAATGCTAAAGCACTAAATGCAATCACTTGCGCACTATCACCGGATGAGTTCAAAAGAATCATTTCCTGTGATACTGCAAAGCAAGCTTGAGATATATTAGAAATGACACACGAGGGTACTACAATTGTCAAAAAATCTAAAGTCCAACTCCTCACAACCAGATTTGAAGAAATTCATGTGGAGGAAAATGAAATGTTTATGGACTTTTACACTAGATTGAATGACATTGTAAACTCAATGTGGGGTCTTGGCGATAAAATCCCAGAAAGTAAAGTGTGCACAAAGATATTACGCTCACTTCCTGAACGGTTCAATTCTAAAGTAACCGCAATCCGGGAACTTCATGATACGGATGATATGAGGGTAGAAGAACTAGTTGGTTCTCTACAAACCTACGAGTTAAACTTTAAAGCTCCTAAAGGTAAATCTATCGCACTAAAATCTTCTAAATATAATTCAGAAGAAAATTCTGATTCAGAAGATGATATGGCTCTTTTAGTTAAGAAATTTTACAAGATTTTCAAAAGCAAGAAAAGGGTTTATTTTCAAAAATCGAATGATAAAAAAAAGTTTAGACCCAAATCTCAAAAATCTTTGAAAGATAGTCAATGTTACAACTGTCAAGAATATGGGCACTTAGCAAATAGATGTCCTAAAAAGGACAAACCCAAGAAGAAGGGTATGTTGGCTACATGGGATGAATCATCTGATTCTGAAGCTTCTTCTGAATCAAAAGATTCTGAAACTGAGTTGGGCAATGAGGTTAAAGCTCTTATGACTCTAGCCAAATTCACATTTTCAGATAATGACTCAACAAGTGAAGAAAATCTGAGTAGTGAATGTGAAAATGAAGATGATCTTCAAGACGCTTACAATGCCCTATATAAGGAAAGTTGTAAAATTGTTGTCAAACTTAAACTTCAAAAAGAAAAGTTTTCTAAACTCAAAGAATGTTTTGAATCACTTGTCTTAGAAAAATCACAAATCAGATTGTTTTGAAAAATCAAAATGCGATTTGGAATTCAAGAACTCCCTAATTATTGATTTGAAATCTGAAATTGAGAAACTCAAAACTGAAGTATCTTCTCTTCTGAGTCTAAAGGACACATGGAAATATGCCCAAGGAGATCCAAAGTTAGAAAAACTTTTATCCGGATTAAGAAAATGTGGCGATCTATCCGAGTTGGGCTATGATAAAAATCTACCTCCTAAACAAAAGTATACTCCTCCTATGTTTGTTAAAGGAGAGTCCTCAAACTCAAAAGGGAAAAGTACTTATCAAGATTTTTCTAGAAATTCAAAAACTTTTCAAAAACCTAGAAGCAGTCATGTTAACTTTAATCAGAAACGAAATCCACTAGCTGAAAAGATAGTTGATTTACTCAAGGAGCTCTTAAAATCTAACTCTATAGGTCATTCTTACAACTATAAAAAAAAAGAAGACCAACTATGTTCCTAAACCCAAAACTGTTTTGAAATGGGTTCCTAAAGTTGCCTGCTTGGTTGCTCACACTGCTTTCAAAGCAACAAGTCATTCAAAGTGGTACCTAGACAGTGGATTCTCCAGGCATATGACAGGTGACAAAGCTTTATTCACGGATCTGAAAGATATGACTGATGGTTCAGTCACATTTGGTGATGGTAGCAACTGCAAGATTATAGGCCAAGGTACGGTTCAACTTTTTAATCTTCCTGTGTTTAAAAATGTCTTATATGTTGAAGGCTTAAAACATAACTTGCTTAGTATATCTCAAATATGTGATAATAACCATAGTGTTCGGTTCTCTAATCAAAGCTGTGAGATACTAAATAATAAGGGTTCTGTAATATTAACTGGACGTAGAACGTCTGAAAATTGCTATATTATTAGCGAATCCAGCTCATCTAATCAAACATGTTACATGGTTCATACAGACGAGACTGATTTATGGCACAAGCGTCTTGGACATGTTCATTATCGAAATTTATATAGATTGAGCAATCAAGAACTTATAAGAGGTTTACCCAAACTTCAGAAATTAGATAAAATATGTGGTGAATGCCAGATAGGCAAACAAACAAGGAACTCACACAAAAAGGTGAATTCAAATACCACATCAAAACCACTCGAACTTCTTCACATGGATTAATTGGACCTACTAGAACGGAAAGTCGTGGTGGTAAAAAGTATATTCTGGTAATAGTTGATGACTTTACCAGATACACTTGGGTAGTCTTCTTAAGGGATAAATCTGAAACCCTTGAAGAAGTAAGAAAAGTTCTCAAAAGGATTCAAACTGAAAAATCTTCTCAAATCAGTAAGATTCGTAGTGATCATGGATCTGAATTTGAGAATAGCAATTTTGAGAAGTTCTGTACCGACCAAGGAATATTACATGAATTCTCAGCTCCCAAAACTCCACAACAAAATGGAATTGTGGAAAGAAAGAATAGGGTGCTTCAAGAAATGGCTAATGTCATGTTGAATAGCATGAAGCTCTCTAAAAATCTTTGGGCTGAAGCTGTAAATACAACTTGCTATATTATTAACCGAGTTTATACTAGCAAAGATAATAATAAAACGGCTTACGAATTATGGTTCAATAAAAAGCCTACTGTCAAATACTTTCGAGTTTTTGGCAGCAAATGCTATATTTTACGTGATCGTGAAAATTTGGGAAAATTCGATACAAAGAGTGATGAAGGGATTTTTCTAGGATATTCCTTAAACAGTCGTGCTTATAGGGTTCTGAACAAAAGGACTGGTGTGATTCAAGAATCCATCAATGTTGTCATTGATGATCACTTAAATAAGCCAATCTCGAATTCAGATAATGATGAAGTTCTAATCATTGATAAACCCGATACTTCATCAAATCAGACTGAATCTGAATTAAGGACTGTTAAAGATCATCCAACCACTCAAATTCTTGGAAACCCTCTCACTGGTGTTCGCACCCGTAGACAACTTGAGGATTTATGTAATTATGTATGTTTTACATCCCAAATAGAACCATCCAATGTAAAAGAAGCTCTTGCTGATGAGAACTGGATTGTTGCAATGCAAGAAGAACTTAATCAATTTGTAAGAAATGATGTTTGGTATCTCGTACCAAGACCTAAAGATAAACACATCATTGGAACAAAATGGATTTTCAAAAATAAGTCTGACGAATGTGGAAATATAATTAGAAACAAGGCTAGACTAGTGGTACAAGGTTATACTCAAATTAAAGGGATTGATTTCGATAAAACTTTTGCACCAGTAGCACGTCTTGAATCTATCAGACTATTTATATCCATTGCATGTTTTAGAAAGATAAAGATCTATCAGATGGATGTGAAAAGTGCTTTTCTAAATGGCGATTTACATGAAGAAGTCTATGTTGAATAGCCAATGGGTTTTGAAGATCCCAAAAATACTGATTATGTGTATCGGCTTAAAAAGGCACTTTATGGATTAAAACAAGCACCTAGGGCATGGTATGAAAAACTAACGAAATTTCTTTTAAGTCATAATTTTCAAATGGGATCTGTTGATAAAACTCTATTTGTTAAAAAACATAATGATCATATCTTAATAGTACAGATTTATGTTGATGATATCATCTATGGATCAACTTGTACTAACTTGACTACTGAGTTTGCAGACTTGATGAAATCACAGTTTGAAATGAGCATGGTTGGGGAATTAACTCATTTTCTTGGTTTGCAAGTTAAGCAGTAACCTGAAGGAATATTCATCTCTCAATCTAAGTATGCCTTGAATCTAATCAAGAGATTTGGATTTGAGAATGGCAAGAATTTCGATACTCCTATGAGTACTACCCTGAAACTCTCAAAAGACAAGAATGGTAAAAATATTGATTCAAAACTTTATCGGAGTATGATTGGTAGTTTGTTATATTTAACTGCTAGTAGACCTGATATTTCTTTAAGTGTTGGTATTTGCGCAAGATTTCAATCTGATCCAAAAGAATCTCACTTGATTATTGTTAAGCGGATTATTAGATATGTTGCAAGTACTATAAATCTTGGTCTCTGGTATCCTCATGAGACTAGTGTCCAACTTGTTGGGTACTCAGATGCTGATTGGGCTGGTAATCTAGATGATAGAAAATTAACCAGTGGTGGTTGCTTTTACATTGGAAATTGTTTAGTTTCTTGGTTTAGTAAGAAACAAAATTCTATATCACTATCAACAGCTGAAGCTGAGTATATCGCAGCTGGTAATGCATGTACGCAGCTAGTTTGGATGCAACGAATGCAAAGTGATTATGGAATTAAACAGGATTCTATGTTATTACATTGTGATAATTTCAGTGCAATAAATATTTCAAAAAATCCTATTCAGCATTCTCGTACTAAGCACATTGACATTAGATTTCATTATATAAGGGAATTAGTAGAAGAAAAAGTTATATCTCTAGAATATATTCCTACCGAAGATCAACGAGCTGACATTTTCACAAAACCTCTCGATAAAAGCAGGTTCAAAAAGATGAAATTTGATCTTGGCATGTGCATTTTGAAATGATTATTTATGCCTACTTGTATCATAGTGTATATATTTGCTAGATTGAATTCTAATTTTTGAATAATTTGCAAGAAATATGAATTTTTTGACATTCTTCGACCAGTCGTGAGTATACTCGACCAGTGGACCTTCGACCGGTCGTAGATATCCACGACCAGTCGTAGATCTCGGAAATCACTTAAAATTTGGAGATTTTTGCTTTCTTCCTCATTTCATTTTTCCTCTCTAAGGAGCCGAGCTTCGACTTGTCGAACCCATCTTTCATGTTCTTTAAGGTTAGTGTTCCAAATCACGTTTTTCTTACATATTTGTGTCTAGATTGTTTACTTTTCAAGCTTTAAGCTTTGTATTTTGGATTTCATTGAGATTTGGGGTTTGGATTTTAAAAAATCTGTTTTGTGTAAACCCACTTCTCAATCCTTTGCAATTTCTTAATTCCTTGATATCCTTGTTGCAAATGGCTTCTAGAGGTAGAAAAATTACTTCCCGTGGTCCTTCTTTTTCCTCCAGATCGACCATTATCTCTAAGCGTCATCTTCTTGTTCCCAATAATGATCCATCTTATGTTAGGGACATCAGATTACGTAATGTTATTGTTGAACATCCTATTGATGTTAATCATATTGCACCTTTTGACATCCTTCCTATGCTTGAAGTTGTAGGTTGGGTTAACTTATTACATTGGGGTGGGCCTGCATACCGGTCCATTGCTCAATCCATGTTTACATGTATTAGTGCTTTTTCACAGGATAATTTAACTTTTAAAATATCTACTAGAGAAGGGCCTTTTGACATTGATCATCATTTAATTTCAGCCCTTATGGACATTCCCGTGAATGATGAGGGTATTCATATCCATAACTTAACTGATAAACCCTCAATGTCTGAAAAACGCATGTTCACTAAAGACTTGTGCAACATGGATGTTCAATGGACACAAAAAGGGAATGCACTTCCCGCAAGGTATTTGTTACCCAAGTACAGAATTCTCCACAAAATCTTTGTGTCTAATCTATATCCTCGTTCGGGTAATAAAACTGACTTGACTTTGTTTATGGTTCGTGTTATCCATGCTATCTCCAAAGGTACTCAGATTTGTTTACCATCCTTAATCTGTCATTTCATTCTTCAGTTTAGACTCCATCCTGGTCATAGTGACATTCATTTTGCCTATTTAATGACTGTATTGGCTACACATATGTTAGTCGATATGTCGGTTGATGAGGCACCAATCCATCATCTGATCTTCCACAATACTAATATCAATAAGATGAAGCTAGATCTACTTCCTGAACAAGGTGGTGGTGGTGGTGGTCATGAAGAAGCTGGTGATGACATTAATATGGATGACATTTTTGATGAACTGGATTCTGACTCGACAAATGATCCAGATTTTGAACCATCTGATGTTGATGCTCGTCTGAGTCCATTAGAGGATAAAGTTGAGAATATAAATGTAAAGATGGAAAACATGTCTGTTGCTCATGATTTACAATTCAAGTACATGCGCAAATATCTTAGGTAATTGAATAAAGGCATGCACCAACTTGATCCTTCTATTCCTGCTCCGTCATCTGGTTCTAGTTCTGATTAGTTTATATGAGACTTCTGGTCTGTAATAACTTTTTAACTTAGCACTTGGTTGACTGAGTTTGAGTAGGATATTATCTATGTTTTATGCTGGATATTTATTCTATGTGAAGCTATGTTGAGTATCTCTATCTCTGTTTTGCTATAATCTCATAACTCCTCATATTTACTCTCATATATCCCTTTATTTAGTTTTCCTTTATTGTTGTTTCCTTTGTCATATTGTGACAAAAAGGGGGAGAATGGTTTATTCTTAACGATATGATTGTGAGAGGAGTAGCATTGGTTATATTACTCAGGGGGAGTATGTTTGAACTGGTTGAATGTTGAATGTTGAATGTTGAATATTGAATAATGATTTGCAGGTAAGCCAGTTGATATGAACTGGTTCATATCTCTTTAACCAGTTGTTTTATTTTATGTTTATCTTGGTTATGTGTTTGTCACTAATTTGACAAAGGGGGAGATTGTAAGTGCTATATTTTATATCCTTGTTCGTTGTCAAATTTGTGGTGCCAAAATCACTATTATATATCTTGCATAAGTGAAGCTCTCTCAAAGATCAACATTCATGAACAAGCTAAGCTCACAACAAGCTAAGCTCATAACAAGCAAAGCTCACGAGTATAAAGATCAAACTTGAATGCAAGAACTACTCACAAGACATGACTCGAGCTGCAAGACTTCAAGAAGAGTACAAGGCAGTTCATAAACAACTCAAGACACTTTCAAGATTGAGCTACATCAAGATTTCAAGATTGAACTACATCAAGACTTCAAGGCTCATACTTCAAGGTCACTAGTTCCTAATGTTTCAATGTCCTTACTTCATGGTTAAGGTTTGACTGACCTTAGGTTGACCTTAGAAGTAGGTCACTTTGGATACATAAATCGAATGTTTATTTTACATAAGTTTGGTCTGTTCTTCGACTAGTCCTAGAGTTGCTTCGACCAGTCTAAGAAATTCCTCGATCAGTCGTAAGTTTGTTACAAAAATCGGATAATTTCTGTTAAGCTTCGACTAGTCCAGGAATCTGTTCGACCAGTCGAAGGAACAGTGTCGACTGCATCTTCGACCAGTCGAAAGTCTTCGACTCAAAGTCCAGCGATGATTTTAAGTTCTTCGACCAGTCGAAGTAGACATTCGACCAGTCGAAGGAGTCCTTCGACCAGTCGTAGAACGGTCAAAGCTTATCGCGCCTGATTTTTCAAATATCTGTTATTGCTTCGACTAGTTGAAGAGCTCTCTAGACCAGTCGAACACGCGATCTGCTCACCTATAAATAGAGCACGAATCTCAGAAGAAATGATTGAATTAATTAATCCATTCAAGCCAATCTTCGTCGAACTTCTGAGAGATAATTCTGTGCTCCATCTAAGCTAAGTGTGCTTATTTAATATTCTCTTTCCTTAGCTTTATTTAATTGATTTTGTTTCTGCTATTCCAATCTAATTTGATAAGAGGAATTGTTATTTCCTTTCTTTGGAATCAAAATCAATTAAGGCAAGCCCTACTTGGTTTAATTTAAAATCTATTAGAATTAGAACCATTGTAATTGAGTACTGGACATTGAACTTGGACATTCAATCATCTGCTCTAACTTGGTTCTACCGGGCTGCTACAACGAAGGTGATAATCAGGTATTTTACATTTAATTGTAAATTCCTTTCTGTTTTGGTTTCTTTCAAGATTTGCCAAAAAAATCTTGTTGTATTGGTTATTTGAGGAGAGCCAGGAAAACTCAGAAGTGAGATTTTTTTAATTGTGTAAGCCCACAGACAAAGACACAATTGTAAAGGTTTTTGGTGAACCTGGGAAAACCTATTTTGTTAGTGAACGCTAATATCCCTTGTGTGAGGATATTAGGAGTGGAGTATCATTTTGTGTGGCTGTTGTTTAACAGTTGGTGAACACACAGGCGAACCACTATAATCCCTTGTGTTGTGGTTGAATGATTTACATTTCTAATCTCTAATATTCATTTGTGGGATGTATGTGTGGTGGTAAATGTTGTAATCGTTTAATTCAAGCATTGTGGGAATTTTGTAATAATTTAGAATTTAATTTCTGCTATTCCTTTATCTACTTGAATTTAAATTTCCTTTAAAGTTGTTCCAGCAAGGTTGCCCTGCCATTTTTATGGTGTATGGCTGTCCCTAGAACAATACATTTGTGATTACAATTTATTTCAATTAATTTGTATTTATTTCTTTATTCCTCATTTTACAAAGATCTTTCTAGAGGTTGTCCTACCATAAACTCTGGTTTTTGGTAAAAGGTTGTCTTTAGAACAACATTTGTATTAACCTCTCAAGATCTAAATTTTGAGGTTGTTTCACTTTCCTGCATTGTGATTTAATTTGGCTATCATATTCTTTTTAATTCCGCTGTTATAAGTTTTATTTGGCATTGTTCTATTCACCCCCCCTCTAGGACATATAGCTAGGCCTTTTTAGTTTCTGCATTCCTCCAACTGAAATTGAGATGATTTATCCAACTAGGATTGTATGTATTGGAGGTGGGTCCATTGAATGGCCTTTGGTAATTATTCACGGCATTAGATTGCTCATTCAGTACCTGTTGAAAAGTAGGTACCGTTGACAATTTTCAGTTGCGTGAATGTTGCAAGCACAAATACCACAAACAGTTTCCTTAGCCTTATCCTTCTTTAGTTCCATGACCTCAAATTTCCTTATGAGATCAGTCACTTTAGCATTGATATCATCATCCTCCTTTAAAAGGTATATTCCACCCCTCTCCTTTGATTGAGTGGGCATAGAAGTGGTGCTCAATTTTGGGGAGGTGTCCCATGATTGTAAGTTTTCAGTAAGTCTGTCCAAATAATCCCACACATTATCGACATTTTTGTTCATGAATTCCTCATTGCACATTGTCTCGACCAATTGGCGCATGGAAGATGTCGGTCCATCATAGAAAAGTGTGTAATATGCCACGTTTCAAAACCGTGTTGTGGGCATGAACTGACAAGATCCTTGAACCGCTCCCAATATTGGAAGAATATTTCATCTTCCTTTTGGGCGAAGTTCATGATTAACATTCTAAGGGTGTTCATTTTATGGTTTGGAAAAAATTTCTTTATGAACTCCCTTGTCATGTCATTCCATCTACTAATAGATCGTGGACATGGTGAATGCAACCACGTCTTAACTTTCTCTTTTAAGTAAAAGGGAAAGAGTTTCAGCCTAACTGTGTCCTCAGACACGTTTGGAAAACATAGAGTGGTTATGATCTCATCAAAGTCTTTCATGTGTAAATATGGATTTTCGGATTCAAGTCTATGGAATTTTGGAAGGAGTTGGATCACCCCTGGCTTGATATTCACATGTCCTATATTTTCTGGAAAAATCATGCATAAAGATGTGCTCACCCTGGCCGGTTGTAAATAATCTAGTAAAGTATGAGGCAGAGGTGCTTGATGCACCTCATTCTCATCCTAGATTTCCTCAACCCTAGGTTGAGGTGGATTTGGAGGTTGATTGGCAGCCATAACTTCAGTTAACTCTGTGGATCTCGAGTGGTGTCTAATCCTATGATGGATAGATAACCCCTCAACCAATCCTCATTCACTCAAGAGACATCGAGTGTTATCACGGACCCACTTGGGCATGAAACACTCTCAGCCCTCAATTTCAGAATCTAACCTAAACCTAAAAGGAAAGAGGGAAATAGAAATCTAGAAATAGAAAGAGAGAGAATTATAAAGAAGTTACAAAATTAGAAGTTTCTATTTTGGGATCCTGTAAAAGAAAAAGGAAAGTGAATTACTTTCTAAAAAGGAACTAAGAAAGCAACCTAGTTTCTAAAAACCAAAAAGACAAGTTTCTAAAAATAGAAAGTATGTTAGTTTCTAAAAATAGAAAAAGTAAAGGAAATTAGTTTCTAAAAACGGATAAGGAAAGTTTCTAAAAAATAAAAAAATAGTTTCTAAAAACAAATTAGGAAAGTTTCTATCCTAGAATTAGAAAGTAAATTAGTTTCTAAAAACAAAAAAGGAAAGTTTCTAAACCTAGAAATAGAAAGCAAAGTTAGTTTCTAAAATAATTCTAAAAGAACCCTAACCTAAAAATAGAAAGTAGAAAAATCTTAATCTTAAACTAATTCCAAAACTAGTTAATCTTAGAAAAACACAACCATTAATCCCTGGCAACGACACCAAAAACTTGTTCACAACCCCAAGTGTAGGGTTGTGATGTAGTAATAATCTCAGTAAGACCGAGGTCGAATCCACATGGACTAATCTTGTGAGTATTCTGAAAGCAACTAGAAGTAGAAATAGAAGAAGATGTAAATCTAAATTTGAAATTAAAGGGAGTAATTGTGAAAGTTTTAATTAGAAACTTAAGAATTCAAAGGTGGGAACTAGGGTTTCCAAGGATTCACTTGTAGCAATCAGGGAGATCTATTACTTGATTCAAAGACACAATTAGAATCGAAGTCATATCCTATCTAGTTGGAAGATATCTCAATAAAACAAATCTGAATTTCCATTGACCTAATTCTCAACGGATGAGTGTTGTGAGAACTGGAAGTTTCCATCAACTAGCCATGTCCAGGAGACAATAGCAAACAATAGGATATACTAATTCCACAATCAAACGTAGGAGAATTGTGAGGGTTAGAAGGGATTCCATCACCCAACCATGCCTTAGGGACGATGGTGAACAAGAGGATTTACTAACTTCACAATCTCAATACATGAAAAGAAGATATTTAAAGGTATTGTAGATCTATTGTAATTTCAGTCAAAATAAACCATTAAGAACTGAAAGTATTCCTTAAATATCAAACTAAAATCAAAGAAAATTCAACATAAACATGAATCAAAGAAATAGAAACATCCCATCATACTATAAGCTTCACCTCTTAGCCCATGCTAAGAGGTTTAGCCAAACATAGACATAATTGGACCAAGTCTCTTAAGAAAAATATGAAAATAACTAAGGAAGATGAAGAAAAACTCTTGGCGACAGCTTCTCCACCCTTTTGCTCCACTCCTTAAACCCTAGAAGATGCCTAGGAACATCTTAGGGAGTCCTATTTATAGTTGTGGAACTCCAACTTTCGTACCTACTTGGAAAACTCTAGAAACTGCCTTAAATTTACGTAGTTTAATAAAATAGACTTCACTATGCGCAATTTCCCAAAATAGACTTCACTCCACGTAATTTCACAAAATGACACAGAGTTTCAGAATATGCTTTTTCAGGATGATTTTAGGATTCCTTTTCTTCACTTCAAATATTTGATTCTCTTCATTCCTCACTTGGTTTTCTTGGATCTTTGGCATGTGAATTGTTCAGTCTTGCTCTCCTAAGATCCATCCCTTGCCTTGGTGATTCTCGAGCATTAAATCCATGCTTTTAGAACCCTTTTCAATACAAGCTCTTAAATTCAACTTACAACACAAGCATGAATAAAATAGAACATTTAGCATTATCATGTTCATAAAACCAAGATATAAATGGGGGATAATATGCAATATTTGACCCTCAACAACCCTCTACAGAACCTTCTTGAGGAAATCCCAATCCACCCTCTCATATGCCTTCTTCATATCTAGTTTTCTCCATATCTAGTTTCAGCACTATGTTTCTACCCCGAACTTTTTTGTTAATCTCCCTAAACAACTCCTGGGAGAGGGCTATGTTCTTTGAAATTGACCATCCCTGAATAAAGGCCCCTTGCTCGAGTGAGATTAGGGAGGGCAGCACCTGACTCAGCCTAGAAGCTATGATCATCGATATTTTCTTGTAGAGGCAATTGCAGAGACTTATCGGCGGAAGTCCGAGAAGCTCCTAGGGGTGAATAATTTAGGAACTAGACATATCAGCGAGGCAGTGACTGTCCTGGGTAGTTTGCCACCTTGGAAGATGAACTCTGCAGCCTTGTGGATGTCGTGTCCTATAATGTTGCAACAACCATCAAAGAAAGCTCTTGAAAAATCATCTGGACCTGCAGCTCCATCCATTGGGATGGACATGGCTGCCTGCTATACCTCTATTAACGTAGGGGGCCATGAGACTTTCATTTTCCTCCTGTGAGACTAGGGAGGGAAGCACTTCTAATAACTGAGGAGCAGTCACACATTGCATTGCTCTGAATTGCTTTTCAAAATGTGTCATAGATGCCCTTTAATCTCAGTTGGGTCTTCCACTGTATGCCCTGTATCCAGCACTATACTTTTGATCTCAACTCTTCTTTGTCTCTCTGTGGTTGCCACGTGGAAAAACTTGGTATTACTATCCCCCACTTCCAGCTAGCTAATCCTAGCTTTCTATTTCCATAACATTTCTTCCATGAGTTCTAACCGACTGAGTTTGGCAAAAGTTACATTAAATTCTCTCTGAATTTCACTGTCCGGCCCCGCAATTGTTGAATCTTGCATTCTGCTTTCAATATCTTCCAACGATCGCTCCGCCTGTCTCGCCTGATCAAAGATGTTCCCAAATATTTCCTTGTTCCACACCCTGAGAGCCTGCTTGGCACTTTTTAGCTTTATCAGCACTTTGAATATTGGTTGAGTGGAGTCCTATTTATCCCAAGCTGACTTCACCACCTGGAGGAAAGATTCATGATGGAGCCATATGCGTTAGAATCTAAATGGTTTCAGCGCACCGGACGACTGATGGGGGAAGGCTAGAAGCAGCGGTGCATGATCTGAGTTAACACGAGGAAGATGAACAACATGAAATTTGGGGAAGAGAGAAGACCAGCCCACATTGATGAGCACCCTATCCAGCCTTGCCCACACACGAGCAGTTCCCCCTTGATTGTTACTCCAAGTGAATTGAGTCCCTGAGAACCTCGCATCGAGTAATCTAGCATTGTTGATCGCATCTGAAAATTCCAAGGAGCTTGTTTGTCTGAGTCTCTCCGGCTCCTTCTTTTAGTGGCTTCGATAATAGTATTGAAATCCCCGCACACCGCCTAAGGTCCCTGCATCGATGTGGAAAGGGATGCCAAGTCACCCCATAGAGCTCTTCTTTGGCTTCTAACATAGCTGGCATATACTAATGTTAGGTAGATCGTAGGGTTGAAATTCTGCAAAGTAACTACAATAGATAAGGATTGGTTAGTCATGTTTAAAACTAAGTAGGAGAGGTATTTGAAAAAAAACCTAAATCTTTCCTCCTTCCTCTCCATTGGAGTAGGAGGTATGGAAGCCTAGAGATAGACTTAACCCCACTCTCTTATCGTCTCTGAGTATTGGTTCTAGAATGGCCACTGTTCACAACCCCAAGTGTAGGGTGGCAATGTAGTAATAATCTCAGTGAGACTGAGGTCGAATCTACAGGGACTGAACATGTACGCTTCTGAATTTAACTAAAACTAAAACTAGGAGAAGATGTGAATCTAATTCTGAAGTAATTGAGAGAGTAATTGTGATTAAAGTAATTAAAACTTGTAAATTTAAATATGGGAACTAGGGTTTCAAGGATCCACTTGTAGCTCTTGGGATGCTACCTTACTTTGACTCAAAAAGCACAATTGGAATTGGAGTTCTATCCTATCCAATTGGAAGATAAAGCAATCAAATCAAATCTGAACTTTCATTGACTTAATTCTCAATGGAGAAGAATTGTGAAGGTTGGAAGAGATTCCATCACCAAACCATGCCCAGGAGACGATGACAAACAGCGGGATTTACCAATCCCACAATCTCAAAATAGGAAGAAGAAGATACTCAAAGTTATTGCAAATCTATTGTAATTTGAGTCACAACAAACCATTAAAAACTAAAAGTATTTCTTGATAATCAAACTAGAATCCATGAAGTTTAACATAAACATGAATCAAAGTAAAGAAAACATCCCAATCATGCTACAAGCTTCACCTCTTAGCCCTATCTAAGAGATTTAGCCAACCATAGACATGATTGAACTAAAGTCTCTTAAATAAAACATGAAAACAACTAAGGAAGAAGAAGAAAAACTCTTGGTAACGGTTTCTCCACCCTTTTACTCCACTCCTCAAACCCTAGAAGATGCCTAGGAACATCCTAGAGACTCCTATTTATAGTTGGGGAACTCCAACTTTTACATCAAGTTGAAAATATCCAGAAAAAATGCCTCAAATTTACGCAATCCGTACAGAATCTGTGTAACCCTCGACTAGTCGAGGACAGTCTTCAACTGGTCGAGGCTCACCTTCAACTAGTCGAGGACAGTCTTCGACTGGTCGAGGATCGCGTGAATTTAAAGTCCATGTTGCTAGAGTTCGAGTCGAAGTGTCTTCGACTAGTCGAGGAAGGGCTTCGACTAGTCGAGCCAGAGCTTCGACTGGTCGAGAATTACGTAAATTCTCTTCAAATATTTGATTTTCTTCATTCCTCACTTGGTTTTCTTGGATCTTTGGCATGTGAATTCTTCATTTTTGGTCTTCTAAGATCCAACCTTTGTATTGGTGATTCTTGAGCATTAAATCCATGCTTTTAGCATTCTTTTCAATCCAAGTTCTCAGATTCACCTTGCAACAAAAACATGTATAAAATAGACTATTAAGCATTATCATGTTTACAAAACCAAGATATAAATGGGAAATAATATCCAATATTTGACCCTCAACACAATCCCCAACCAACATTTTGCTAGTGCCGAGCAAAGTATGCATGAAATAAACCTCAATGCTCAATGTCTAAAACCTCTTTTAAGAAAACAATCTTTTGTGCAACCAAGTATGAATGAGTATACTCAGGACATGAAAGTGGGATTTTGAAAACCTAAAGCCGAATCACATAAGCAACCAATCAAATAAGTGAAATGGCCAAGCTATATGTCCTAGAGGGGGGTGAATAGGACAATGCCAAATAAAAACTTATAATAGCGGAATTAAACAAAGTATGATAGCCAATGAACTAATTAAATAAATTGCAATGCAGAAATGAAATGCAACCTCAAACTACTGAATTTGAGAGGTTGATACAAACGTTGTTCTAAGGACAACCTTTCACCAAAAACCAAATGTTTATGGTAGGACAACCTTTTATCTAGAAATGTCTTTGTATCAATTTCTCAAATCAAAGAGGAATAAAGAAATAAATACAAACTGCACTGAATAAATTGAATTTACAAATGTCTTGTTCTAGGGACAGCCATACACCATAAAAATGGCAGGGCAACCTTGCTGGAACAATTTTGGAATTTAAAGCTTGAATCAATAAAGGGAATTGCTGGAAATAAATTGCAGAAATAAATCACTAAATTATTACAACATTCCCACACTTGCTTGAAATTTCAAACTGTTACAACATTCACATCCACAAGGAAAATAAAACTGAATGATAAAAGATAAGGAATTAAATAACCATTCAATCCACAAGACAAGAAGTTATAGTGGTTCGCCTGTGTGTTCACCAACTGTTCTAAAACAGCCACACAGAATGCTACTCCACTCCTAATATCCTCACACAGGGGATATTAGCGTTCTCTAATAAAACTGTTTTCACAGGTTCACCAAAAACCTTCACAATTGTGTCTTTATCACTTGGGCTTACACAATTCAAAAAACCCCACAATCTGAGTTTTCTGGCTCTCCTCAGATAACCATACACATAGAGATTTTTCTGGCAAATCTCATACAAAACCAAAATAGAAATTACAGGAATTGTAGAATACCTGGATCTTATCCTTTTGCAGTAGCCCGGAAGAACCGATCAGAGTAGAGATTCAATAATGATAGTTCAATGTCCAATACTCACTTTATCGAGATTCTAAGTTCTAATTGATTTTAAATGAAATCACAAAGGGCTAGCTCTATTTGATTTTAATTCCAAGAAGAAAGAATACACGATTTCCCCTTTTCAAATACGATTGGAATTTAGAATAAAATCAAATGCAAAAAGCTAACAAAAGGAATTAGAATGAAGAGCAAATTAGCTTAAAAATAAACACGACTTATCTCAGAGTGGAGCCTAGAATATACTTGCTTTGATAGATTTTTCGACTATTAAACTCTGAAATTCGTGTGCTATTTATAGCTACAGAAATTCGTCTTCGACTGGTCTAGGAGTTCCCACGACTGGTCTTAGGAGAAACAAATTTTTGAATTTCTGCGCGCAATCAGGAAAACCGATGTTCGACCGGTCGTAGGAAGTCCACGACTGGTCGAAGGTTGTCCACGACCGGTCGAGACCCCTTCTCGACTGGTCGAGCGACAGTGAATTTAGTCGCTGGAGTTTGAATCGAGGCTCCACGACTGGTCGAGGTTCGAGTCGAGGACATCCCACGACCGGTCGAACAGACTCCAAGACTGGTCGTGAGCGAACCAGAAAATTCGATAAAATTGAACAAGTCCAAGACTGGCCTAGGAAATTCTTAAACAGGTCGAGCCAGTGCTAGGACTGGTCGAACCAGAACCAGGACTAGTCTAAGAGTAGATCAAAAACATGTTTAAACACAGTTGTATAATGTATCCAAAATGACCTACCCTAAGGTCAATGACTATGGTCTATCAAACCTGATTAATGAAGTATGGACATTGAACTCTACTTCATTCAACGAATGATAAATCTTTTAGTACTTGAAGCCTGAAGTACGAGTCGTCCAAAGACTTGACACCAACATTTATCTTGAGTTTGCTTTTGAGCTTCACACCTTCAAACACTGCTTGTATCTTGAACTTGAATAACCTTTGCTTGAATCAAGAATACTGTGTCTTCTTTATATCTTCAAAATGTACCTTGAAGCCGCTTGAAGAGTCCATAAGTTGATATGGTGTCTTAAACATTGAACACACCCAAGACAAGGTTTTGACACATAAAATTTGACAACCAAAGAGGTATCATATAATAGCACTAACAATCTCCCCCTTTGTCAAATTTGTGACAAAACATATATATAACTTTTAATAAGATACTCAATAAAATCACAATAGAGAATCATGAACCAGTTGTCAACACATGACAACCATACACAATATGAGAAATGAATCACTCCCCCTCAATAAGACTCCCCATTAAGGAATGATACACACAACATCAACAACACAAACATATATACCATTCTTCTCTCCCCCTTTTTGTCAAAAATATGACAAAGGAAGATCCATAAGCTCAAGAAGTAAAATAGAGAATAAGCATAAAAGAGTTAGGAGAAGATATTACAAACCAAAGTCACAGTTATAAGTTCAACAGTACCAAGAGAAATCCAAAGTGAAATCAGTTCAAACTTCAGTTATAAAACATTTAATCAGACCCTGAAGAAGGAGCAGGAATGGTAGCATCAATATGATGAAGGCCTTTTTGTAAGCGCCTCAAATACTTATGCATTTTCTTAAATTGCACATCATGGCCAACATGCATATTTTCTACCTTTTCTTCTAATGCACTCAGACGTGCATCGAAATCAGAAGGAACAAAATCTGGATCATCTTCAGATGCAGACTCAATATCATCAAAAAGATCATCCATGTTGATATCCTCATCAGGAAGATCATCGCCTTCATCCTCATCTCCAACTCCAGCAGCTCCACCACCTTCGACATTATCAACTTGACCAGCGGCCAATTTCAACTTCATTTTGTTTAGGTTGGAGTTGTTGAAAATAAGGTGTTGGATAGGAGCTTCACCAACAGGCATAGTGACCAACATATGAGTAGCTAAGACATTTAACAAATATCCAAATGGAATGTCACCATGACCTGGCTGAGAATGAAACTGAATAATAGAAGAACAGATCAACGAAGGCAAGCAAACATTGGCACCACTAATGACTGAGTACAGTATACGAACCATCAGAAGAGTCAACTCAGTTTTGTTACCAGCCCGAGGATACACATTAGACGTAAAAATACGATGAAGAACTCTGTATCTGGGCAACAGCAACCTGGATTTGAGAACAGTACCATTGACAGACCAAGGTGCATCCATATTACAAAGGGCTCTAGTAAATAGACGTTTTTCAGATTCAGTAACTTTATCACCCAATGTGGTAGGGTGGATTCCATCATCATTTACTGGAATATCCATTAAGCCAGAAATCAAATGACGATCCACAGTAAAAGGCCCTTCTCTTGTAGTAACAATAAAAGTTAATTCCTCAAGAGAAAAGTCTGTAATACATGCAACCATGGCCTGAGCAATTGACTGAAATGCCGGCCCTCCCCAGTTCAAAATGTTAACCCAACCAACAGATTGAAGGAGAGGAACAAGATTAAATTGAGCAATATGATTAATACTAACTGCTTTCTCAACAATAACCTTCTTAGTACGAAAATCACGAACTTGTGGAGGGTCATCATTAGGATCTCTAAGATGACGGCGAGAAATAACATTAGACCTAGATGAAGAAGCACCTCTACTAGTTCGCTTTTTACCTCTAACATCCATATTCTTGAAAAGATTGAAGAAATTTCAGGAAAAACAAGATGGGTTTCAACCAAATCAGAAAATGAGGAAGAAAACTCCAAACCCTTGAAGGAAATATGAAATAATCAACACAAACAAGGAAGACAAGAAGCAATGTTCAAGATTCTTCAACAAAATCAAGAGAAATACTCAAACCTGGAGAAATCCCATAGATGGGTACGACCGGTCGAAGCTAAGCCCGTTGGAGAAGAAGAGGGAAATGAGGAAAAAGTGATTTTTCCCCCAAATAAAGGAACCAGCGCGATACACGACCGGTCGTGATTAGTCCTCGACCGGTCGAACCACGACTGGTCGAGACTATCCTCGACTGGTCGTGTAAGACCAAAACATGCATTTTTTTTTTAAAAAAAAATTTCATAAATAAAAACTATGAAGATATTTACAATATAATATACAAAATGCATAATCAATCATCTTATATTACACATACCGAGATCAAATTTCAATTTATTGAACCTGCATTTATCGAGTGGTTTGGTGAAAATGTCAGCAAGTTTTTCTCGGTTGGAATATATTCTAAACAAATTACTTTTTCTTCAACAAGTTCACGAATATAGTGAAATCTAATGTCAATATGCTTAGTTCGTGAATGCTGGATTGGATTTTTGGAAATATTAATTGCACTTGAATTACCACAATATAAAACTATCGAGTCTTGTGCAATACCATAATCACTTAACATGCGTTTCATCCAGACTAACTGAGTACATGCATTTCCTGCAGCAATGTATTCAGCCTCAGTAGTTGAGAGTGAAATGGAACTCTGTTTCTTGCTGAACCAAGAAACTATGCAATTTCCAATGTAAAAGCAACCACCACTGGTTGACTTTCTGTCATCCATATTACCAGCCCAATCAGCATCCGAGAACCCAGCCAATTGAACACTAGTATCATAGGGATACCAAAGACCCAGATTAACTGAACTTGCAACATAACGAATAATGCGTTTAACAGCAGTCAAATGAGATTCTTTAGGATTAGACTGATATCTAGCACAAATTCCAACACTAAAAGCAATATCAGGTCTACTTGCTGTTAAATACAGTAAACTACCAATCATGCTTCGATATAGTTTAGGATCTATATCTTTACCTGTAGAGTCTTTTGAGAGTTTTAGAGAAGTACTCATAGGAGTATCAAAATTCTTACCATTTTCAAACCCGAACTTCTTAACTAAATTTAGAGCATATTTAGTTTGAGAAATAAAAATTCCATCAGATTGCTGTTTAACTTGCAATCCTAGAAAATAGTTTAATTCTCCGACCATACTCATTCAAATTCAGATTTCATTAGATCTGCAAACTCAACAGTCATGTCAGTACAAGTTGATCCATAAATTATATCATCAACATAGATTTGAACCATTAAAATATCATTGTTCTGCTTTTTAACAAAAAGTGTTTTATCAACACTACCCATTTGAAAATTGTGACCCAGTAAAAACTTAGTCAATTTTTCATACCATGCTCTGGGAGCTTGTTTCAACCCATAGAGAGCTTTCTTAAGGCGATAAACATGATTAGAAAACTTAGGATCTTCAAACCCTGTAGGTTGTTCAACATAAACCTCTTCATGTAAATCACCATTAAGAAAAGCACTCTTTACATCCATTTGATAAATCTTAAACTTTCTAAAACATGCAATGGATATAAATAATCTGATTGATTCAAGGCGTGCAACTAGAGTGAAAGTTTCCTCAAAATTGATACCTTCAATTTGAGTGTACCCTTGCACAACCAGTCTTGCCTTGTTTCGAATAATATTTCCCAATTCATCAGACTTATTTTTGAAAATCCATTTTGTTCCAATAATATGTTTATCTTTCGGTCTTGGAACAAGATACCAGACATCGTTACGAACAAATTGATTAAGTTCTTCCTGCATCGCAACTATCCAGTTTTCATCAGAAAGAGCTTCTTTTACATTAATCGGTTCTATCTGAGATGTGAAACACACGTAATTACAAAAATCTTCTAATTGTCTATGAGTGCGTACACCAGTGAGAGGATTTCCAAGGATTTGTGTAGTTGGATGATCTTTGACAGTCCTCACATCATGATTAGATTCACTTGATGAAGTTTCTGGTTTTTTAATTATGAGAACTTCATCATTATCTGAACTAGGGGCCGATGTATTCAAGTGATCATCTATGACCACATTAATTGACTCTTGAATAACTCCGGTCCTTTTGTTCAGTACACGATATGCACGACTGTTTAAAGAATATCCTAAGAATAATCCTTCATCACTTTTAGTATCAAATTTTCCCAAATTTTCCCGGTCACGTAAAATATAACACTTACTGCCAAAAACGCGAAAATATTTGACTGTAGGTTTTTTGTCAAACCACATTTCGTAGGGCGTTTTATTATTTGATTTGCAAGTATAAACACGATTAATAATATAGCAAGCAGTATTAATCGCCTCAGCCCATAAATTCTTAGAAACCTTCATGCTATTTAGCATAACAGTTCCCATTTCTTGAAGAACTCTATTTTTTCTTTCCACAATGCCATTTTGCTGTGGAGTTTTGGGTGCAGAGAATTCATGTGATATTCCATGATCATTACAGAATTTCTTAAAACCGCTATTTTCAAATTCGGATCCATGATCACTTCGGATCTTACTCACTTGAGAACATTTTCAGTTTGGATCCATTTGATTATCTTTTTCACTTCATCAAGGGTTTCTGATTTGTCCTTTAAAAATGAAACCCAAGTGAATCTGGTATAATCATCTACAATAACCAGAATGTATTTTTTACCACCTCGACTTTCCGTTCTAGTTGGTCCTATTAGATCCATGTGGAGAAGTTCGAGTGGTCTTGATGTGGTATTGGAGTTCACCTTTTTGTGAGATCTCCTAGTTTGTTTACCATACTGGCATTCACCATATATTTTATCTACTTTTTGAATCTTTGGTAGACCTCTTATTAGTTCTTCTTTGCTTAATCTATATAAATTCCGGTAGTGTACATGTCCAAGGCGTTTATGCCATAATTCTATTTCATCGTTATGGACCATGTAACACAATTGATTAGATGAGCTGTCATTTCTCACTATATAGCAGTTTTCAGAAGTTCTGAGACCAGTTAATATCACAGACCCCTTTTTGTCTATAATCTCACAACCTTGATTGGAAAACTTCACACTATGATTGTTATCGCATATTTGAGATATGCTTAACAAGTTGTGTTTTAAACCCTCAATATATAAAACATTCTTAAATAAGGGAAGATTATAGAGTTGAACCGTACCTTGGCCAATAATTTTGCAATTGCTACCATCACCAAATGTGACTGACCCATCAGTCATATCTTGTAGATCAGTGAAAATAGCTTTGTCACCAGTCATATGCCTGGAGCAACCACTGTCTAGGTACCACTTTGAAAGGCTAGTTGCTTTGAAAGCAGTGTGAGCAACCAAGCCGTCAACTTTAGGAACCCATTTCATAACGGTTTTAGGTTTAGGAACATAGTTGGTCTTCTTTTGTTTATATTTGTAAGAGTGACTTACAAAGTTAGATTTTAAAAGCTCCTTGAGTAAATCAACTATTTTTTCAGCTAAAGGATTTTTCATCTGATTTTTGAAGTTGACATAGCTGCTTCTAGGTTTTTGAAAATTTTTTGTTGTTTTGACAAAACCTTGTGAAGTGTTTTTCTCTTTTGAATTAGAGGATTCTCTTTCACAAATTTAGGTGGAGAATTCTTCTGTTTATGAGGTATTGTTTTATCATAGCCCAACCCGGATCTATCGCCACATTTTTTTGAACCGGATAGGAGTTTTTCTAATTTAGAATCACCTTGGGCATACCTCCAAGTTTCCTTTGAATTCAGAAGAGAAGACACTTCATTCTTTAGTCTCTCAATTTCAGATTTTAAATCAACAATCAGAGAGTTTTTGAATTCTAAATCACTTTTTGATTTTTCAAAATAATCTGATATTTGAGATTTTTCTAAAACAAGCAAGTCAAAACAATCTCTAAGTTTAGAAAATTTTTCTCTCTGAAGTTTAAGCTTCACAGCAATTTTACAACTCTCCTTGTATAAGACATTGTAAGCATCTTGAAGATCTTCTTCATTCTCATGATCATTATCCAAATTTTCTTCACTAGTAGAATCATCGTGATCAGAGAAGGTAAACTTGGCTAGAGTCATAAGGGCTTTTACCTCATTGCCCGACTCGGTTTCAGAATCTTCTGATTCAGAAGAAGCTTCAGAGTCAGATGATTCATCCCATGTAGCCAACATACCCTTCTTTTTGGGTTTGTCCTTATTAGGACATTTGTTTGCTAGATGCCCATACTCATGACAGTTGTAACACTGACTGTCTTTCAAAGATTTTCGAGTTTTAGATCTAAACTTCTTTTTATCATTTGATTTTTGAAAATCAACTCTTTTCTTACTTTTAAAAATTTTGTAAAATCTTTTTGCAATAAGAGCTAAGTCATCTTCAGAATCGGATTTATCTTCTACCGTATTTTTGGAAGATTTCAAAGCAATTGATTTTCCTTTAGGAGCTTTAAAATTTAATTCATAAGTTTGTAGAGACCCAACAAGTTCTTCCACCTTCATATTGTCCGTGTCACGAAGTTCCTGGATCGCGGTTACTTTAGAATTGAACCGTTCAGGAAGAGAGCGTAGTATTTTTGCACACACTTTACTTTCTGGGATTTTATCACCAAGACCCCACATTGAGTTTACAATGTCATTTAATCTAGTATAGAAGTCCATAAACATTTCATTCTCCTCCATATGAATTTCTTTAAATTTAGTTGTGAGGAGTTGGACTTTAGATTTTTTGACAATCGATGTACCCTCATGTGTCATTTCTAAAATATCCCAAGCTTGCTTTGCAGTATCACAGGATATGATTCTTTTGAACTCATCCGGTGATAGTGCACAAGTAATTGCATTTAGTGCTTTAGCATTAGCACTACTCTCACTTTTCTGAAGTGTGGTCCATTGAAAGTATGGTGAAATTCTCATAGATTTAGAACCATCAACTCCAGTTACTTCCATGACAGGAGGATTCCATTCAGTCACTGTGGCTTGCCACACACTCTCATCCATTGATTTGAGGAAGATCCTCATTCTGGCTTTCCAATAAGCATAGTTGGAGCCATCAAATGGTGGAGGCCTAGTGACTGAGAGGCTATCAAAATTTGACAATATTATATATAGCTTAGATCGTTAGGTCAGGAAATAAATCCAAATATAAAGAAATAAAAGTGAGCTATTAGGCTCTGATACCACTTGAAATGGCCAAGCTATATGTCCTAGAGGGGGGGTGAATAGGACAATGCCAAATAAAAACTTATAATAGCAGAATTAAACAAAGTATGATAGCCAATGAACTAATTAAATAAATTGCAATGCAGAAATGAAATGCAACCTCAAACTACTGAATTTGAGAGGTTGATACAAACGTTGTTCTAAGGACAACCTTTCACCAAAAACCAAATGTTTATGGTAGGACAACCTTTTATCTAGAAATGTCTTTGTATCAATTTCTCAAATCAAAGAGGAATAAAGAAATAAATACAAACTGCACTGAATAAATTGAATTTACAAATGTCTTGTTCTAGGGACAGCCATACACCATAAAAATGGCAGGGCAACCTTGCTGGAACAATTTTGGAATTTAAAGCTTGAATCAATAAAGGGAATTGCTGGAAATAAATTGCAGAAATAAATCACTAAATTATTACAACATTCCCACACTTGCTTGAAATTTCAAACTGTTACAACATTCACATCCACAAGGAAAATAAAACTGAATGATAAAAGATAAGGAATTAAATAACCATTCAATCCACAAGACAAGAAGTTATAGTGGTTCGCCTGTGTGTTCACCAACTGTTCTAAAACAGCCACACAGAATGCTACTCCACTCCTAATATCCTCACACAGGGGATATTAGCGTTCTCTAATAAAACTGGTTTTCACAGGTTCACCAAAAACCTTCACAATTGTGTCTTTATCACTTGGGCTTACACAATTCAAAAAACCCCACAATCTGAGTTTTCTGGCTCTCCTCAGATAACCATACACATAGAGATTTTTCTGGCAAATCTCATACAAAACCAAAATAGAAATTACAGGAATTGTAGAATACCTGGATCTTATCCTTTTGCAGTAGCCCGGAAGAACCGATCAGAGTAGAGATTCAATAATGATAGTTCAATGTCCAATACTCACTTTATCGAGATTCTAAGTTCTAATTGATTTTAAATGAAATCACAAAGGGCTAGCTCTATTTGATTTTAATTCCAAGAAGAAGGAATACACGATTTCCCCTTTTCAAATACGATTGGAATTTAGAATAAAATCAAATGCAAAAAGCTAACAAAAGGAATTAGAATGAAGCGCAAATTAGCTTAAAAATAAACACGACTTATCTCAGAGTGGAGCCTAGAATATACTTGCTTTGATAGATTTTTCGACTATTAAACTCTGAAATTCGTGTGCTATTTATAGCTACAGAAATTCGTCTTCGACTGGTCTAGGAGTTCCCACGACTGGTCTTAGGAGAAACAGATTTTTGAATTTCTGCACGCAATCAGGAAAACCGATGTTCGACCGGTCGTAGGCAGTCCACGACTGGTCGAAGGTCGTCCACGACCGGTCGAGACCCCTTCTCGACTGGTCGAGCGACAGTGAATTTAGTCGCTGGAGTTTGAATCGAGGCTCCACGACTGGTCGAGGTTCGAGTCGAGGACATCCCACGACCGGTCGAGCAGACTCCAAGACTGGTCGTGAGCGAACCAGAAAATCCGATAAAATTGAACAAGTCCAAGACTGGCCTAGGAAATTCTTAGACAGGTCGAGCCAGTGCTAGGACTGGTCGAACCAGAACCAGGACTAGTCTAAGAGCAGATCAAAAACATGTTTAAACACAGTTGTATAATGTATCCAAAATGACCTACCCTAAGGTCAATGACTATGGTCTATCAAACCTGATTAATGAAGTATGGACATTGAACTCTACTTCATTCAACGAATGATAAATCTTTTAGTACTTGAAGCCTGAAGTACGAGTCGTCCAAAGACTTGACACCAACATTTATCTTGAGTTTGCTTTTGAGCTTCACACCTTCAAACACTGCTTGTATCTTGAACTTGAATAACCTTTGCTTGAATCAAGAATACTGTGTCTTCTTTATATCTTCAAAATGTACCTTGAAGCCGCTTGAAGAGTCCATAAGTTGATATGGTGTCTTAAACATAGAACACACCCAAGACAAGGTTTTGACACACAAAATTTGACAACCAAAGAGGTATCATATAATAGCACTAACAATAAGTTCTTTATCCATTATATCGGAGCATAGTTTGCATATCCAGTTTTTTTCAATGTGCTCAGTGAAAATCAATTTACTTCCCATACGAATACTATTAATTCATCATGTAGCCATGTTTACCATATCTAGATTAATTAAAGATATAAGTACTGATTCTGAACTTATCCCCTTTTCCTTCTTTTTCCAATATTTAATTTTATATCGGTGGTCAATATTTATACATTCTTTCCAGACTTTGCATTATTTTTCATTCTTTTTCCATTCTTTTCTAGTCTTTTCACTGTACATGACCTTTTAGTCGATATCACTATTTTTTAACTAGTTCTTTTTATCTTTCAAGGTGGATAAAATTCTCCAGACTCAATTCTCAATATCTATAAATGATTTACATGCTAACAATCAGAGGTTCTAATATTATTTACGAAAAATAGTTTGAATGTGTAATGTGATTTAGATTAACATAATATTCAAACTTCCTCTTAATCAATTGAGCGCGAGAACTTAGGTGATAGATTACTTAGTTGAACAAACTCCAACAACCCAAAATTCAATCTCTATCTTATCATACTCAAAGCATTCTTAAGTACACAATTCATCGCTTCCCAAACAGATTTCAACTTAAAACATTGAAAATTTTTAAAAATTTTGCTCAAAACTAAGAAAACATGGATTAGTTTACCTAATCCCCCATCCCCAACCTAAAATCTATATTGTCTTCAATGTAAAAGAAATAAGCATGTAATGCAAAAGAGGCAATGAAAAGAAAAGGGAAGTGATTGAAAGATAATACTTGAAGAAGGAAATTTGAGTCTTTTCCAATGATCTCAGTGTGAAGATGGGTTAGCACAAAAGACTTAGACAGACGATAAGCAAACTATTCTAAACGGCAAAAAACATACTATCATAAACACAACATATATGAAAGCAATAGACCTAACTATACCTTCGTCAGACTAGGAGGTCAATCCTGGTAAACAGGATCAATCAAAGGTATGGACATGTCCTCTGAATCAAATTTCTCAACAAATGGATTTAATCGATGTCAATTCACTTTGAAAACATTGCCATTATTTAGATTTTGAATCTCGACGACCCCATGAGGATAGATATTAGTAATTGTGAAAGAGCCGGTTCAACGAGATCAGAGCTTACTTAGAAAAAGATGTAATCGAGAATTATACAAAAGGACCTTCTGACCTGGTATGAATGATTTCTAAAGAATGTGTTGATCATGAAACACCTTCATCCTGTCCTTGTAAATACTCAAGTTCTCATATGCGTCATTCCAGATTTCTTTAAGTTCATTCAACTGAAGTTTGCGCAGCGAGCCAGTGTTGTCCAAATTGAAGTTCAGATTTTTAATAGCCAAGTAGGCTCTATGTTCTAGCTACACAGGAAAGTGGCAAGCCTTCCCATAGATAAGTCTAATGGGAGACATTCTAATCGAGGTCTTAAATGCAGTACGGTAAGCCCATAAGGCAATGGTCAATCGGATTGACCAATCCTCACGGTCAGGGTTAAGTGTTTTCTCCAGAATATGTTTAATCTCCCTATTGAAAATCTCAGCTTGCCCACTTGTTTGTGGGTGGTATGGAGTGCTCACCTTATGCAAATGCTGTATTTCTTCATTAAGTTCGTAAATGGCCTGTTACAGAAATGTAAACCTCCATCACTAATGATGACTTGAGGCGTTCCGAATCGGGAAAGGATGTTCTCTTTTAAGAATTTAATGATCGTTTAATGATCATTGTTCCGGCACGGGATCGTTTTGACCCATTTAGTGACATAGTCTACCGCTAGTGAAATATATAAATTCCCAAAGGATTGGGGGAACAGTCCCATGAAATCAATGCCCCAGCAATTAAATGCTTCAATGATCAGAATGGGGTTTAAAGGCATCATGTTTCGACGGGACAATGCTCCCAATTTCTGACAACGCTTATAAGCTTTGCAAAACTCATGAGTGTCCTTGAACATAGTGGGTCAGTAAAAGCCACACTACAAAATTTTGGTCATGGTCTTTTTAACAGAAAAGTGACCACCACAGGTCTGAGAATGACAAAAGGAAATGACACTTTGGTGTTCATTGTCTGGCACACATCTCCTTAAGATTTAGTCTGGGCAATATTTAAATAAATACGGATTGTCCCAGAAGAATTTGCGTACCTCAGTGAAGAAGTTTTTCTTATCTTGCGCAGTCCAATGTGTTGGTGTGAAACCTGTAATAAGATAATTAACAATATCAGCAAACCAAGGTAGATGGGAGACTATAAACAATTGTTCGTGAGAGAACATGTCATTTATATGTGTCGTCTCAAGGGAATCAGAGAGATGAAGGCGGAAAAGATGGTCAGCCACTACGTTCTCTACTCCCTTTTTATCTTTTATTTCTAAATCAAATTCCTAGAGTAAGAGGATCCATCTTATCAAGTGAGGCTTAACATCATTCTTAGAAAGAAGATACTTGAGCGCTGCATGATTAATGTAGATGATGATCTTAGATCCAATCAAGTAAGTCCTAAATTTATTTAAAGCAAAAACTACGGCTAAAGTTCCTTCTCCGTATTAGAGTAATTCACTTGGGCAGAATTTAGAGTTTTACTTGCATAATGAATAACGTAGGGCTTCTTTTCTTCTCTCTGACCTAACACTGCCCCAAGAGCATAGTCAAACGCATTACACATAATTTCAAAAGGAAAGTTCCAGTCGAGTGGTTGCATGATAGGTGTAGTGGTTAACATGCCCTTGAGCTTAGAAAAAACTGCTTGGCATTGCTCAGTCCACTCGTATGGTACATCCTTTTGAAGTAAATTACATAAAAGACAAGAGAGCTGACTAAAGTCCTTTATGAATCGTCTATAAAATTCGGCGTGTCCTAGAAAGGATCGCACATCTCGTATGTTCTTGGGTGGAGGTAAGTTAGAGATCTTAATTCCCATGGATGAGATGATATGTCCAAGGACAATTCCCTTATGAACCATGAATGACACTTTTCCCAATTCAGTACCAAGTTCTTTTCCTCACATCGCTTCAACACATTTTTCAGAATTTTCAAGCATTTACTGAAGGATGGACCAAAGACAGAGAAATCGTCCATGAAGACCTCTAAATATTGCCCCAGCATATCAGAAAAAAATACTCAACATGCTTCGCTGAAAAATGGTGGGAGCATTTGTAACGCCCTGAAATTCGGGGGTCGAGTATGAACTCAACTCCCGAGTTCCAACGCATCACTTATGCAACATACATAATGATGGTTAAATGTTGTCTGAGTTAGAGCAATAAACATGAATGAGATTATACCAACTCAGTAATTCATACTCCAGTTCAATTATATAAAGGCAAGCAGAAGACTGAAATTGTATATATAAGGTATGTAAGGAAACAAAATCTTCATGAACACCAGAGTATGAACACTAACTGAGTACCCATATACATGTACTGTTTCTGAGTCAAAAGTCAAAATACAATCTAAAAGATGAGTCCTGAAATCCCCGCGATGCAGTCGGCCTAAGCAAAACCGTTAGAGTACTGCATGAATGAGAACTCATCCTGGTCCTCGTCGTAATCGGGCTCCGCCTTCTGAACCGACGTGCTGTCTATACCTATGACAGAGTCTGGTTGGTGTGTACAACACCGTCCCGTAACGTGGGAGTGAGTAGCTAACTCAGTGGAACAATAAAGCATAGGTTAACATGTTATCAATTTAATCAAGCAGTAATGATAAGCAGTACAATCAAACAAGTTTAACTACTCTTATTAAATACAAGTATGAAATGATATGATGAATGCCCTTGCCAAACCACCCTAATGCGACATCATCTTACGTTCACGAATGCATACCTCCCTCAGTGCTCCACATCTACTAGGCACATGCGGTGCGATAATGAGCATGATTACTGAGTTGTTATTAGTCCATTTCAAACAGCAGTATTGGGAAACTAAGGTACCTCCCTTGTATCATTCCCAAACATGATCCATTCTAGGGTCGTCAATCATAGTTAATCTCATACGGTATTATGGTTCTAGAGGCATCACGAAGGCATCGCAAAGGGCTCGTCACCCGTCAGCACGGATACAGATCTCACCGTATGCAGCTCAATTGCTGACCGTCAGCTCGAGTACAGGTCTCACCGTACTCGGCTCAATCACTGGCCGTCAGCTCGAATACAGGTCTCACCATACTCGGCTCAACTCATACTCTAGTTGCTGTGAAGGGCTGGTCGCCAATCACAGACCTTAGAGTATACTCGAAGATACTACAGAGGACTCGTCGCCCGTCAGCACGAGTACAGGTCTCACCGTACTCGGCTCTCGCCGTAAGTATCGACAGCTCGAATACAGTGTCCCATACCACCGTATTCGGCTCACGAGTTTGGGTTACTCAATGGTCACTACGGGGAGGCACGTGGCCCCAGCATAGGCCGACAGCTCGGCTATGGTGTCCCATACCACCATGTCCGGCTCATGAGTCTTAGCGGATCGAGGTACCATGGTTAACGGGATTTCCACTGGTAAGTTGGGTACCCTAGGTTCAAGCAGTAATGACCAAACATGGTGAACACACATTCGACATATCGGGTTACTTGACGAGCCTGACAAGCTCGAGCGCACAACAAGTTAAGCGATATGAAGCGCAAAAGCACTCCGTGTGGCCAACCACAATCGCCAACCGAAGTACGACTAGGGTTCGCCAGACACATCCCTCGTGGCGACATGAATCTCAGCCACAATCTCAAGTCTGATACCGAATGTCTGGACTATGGACATAGTCCCAAACTCAATCAGTTCTCATCCATAGCATGTGGAGTAAAGCATGATAAATAAAGTAATACAAGCATGCTAGTAGGCATGTCATAAGGCATGTTATAAAGCATGATATAAAGCATGATGTAAAGCATGTTATAGAGCACTATACAAATAGGGATACAAATACATATACATCATAAGTGAGTGGTTAGAGTAAACAACCACATGGAGGGAATCATACATGTCTCTAAGGTAGTTGAGAATTCCATCTCAGCACCTACCTAAGGCACTAACATCTAAGCATTTACTCTCACAAGCATTTACACAAACACTTAGAGTACACTATTTCAACATACAGGACGTATGTTAGTAAAATATGTATTAGGGCTATCCTTTCGCCAAGCGAGTATTTTATCCGTGTATATCATAATCATACGGCAAATAATCATGACAATTGCATCTCCAAAATTTATACATATACAATATTTTCTAGAATACACAATTTCAACATACATAGTGTTTATAAGCAAACATGTATTACGGCGATTCCTTTCGCCAAACAAGTATTTTATCCATATATCGTATAACCATACATCAAATAAACATGTCAAACACATTTCCAAAAAATATACGTATACGGTATTTCTACGTATACCTAGAGTATGTGAAATTCCATATTCTACAATTTTAATCGAAACAGAAAAGGGAAAGCACTTTGTACATGTGCAATTACATGCAGATCATGAATCTATCATTATCTGACATTGAAAGCGTTGAAAACCGTAACCTATACACCTAAAGTCCTCACCTTGCACCTTGAAATCACAATAAATCCGCAAGGTTCGAAGGGCTTCCGTATTCGGCAGTTTTATCGCCTAGAGAGTGAAACCGGTTAGCTATTTCATATCCTATAACCTCCACTCACCCAAACAGATCTAGGGTTAGGGTTTCTCACCTTAAAACAGAGTCGGTATCGCCGGAAAAGTGTCTGGAAAGAGGCGGTGCAGCCCGTGTGATGATCGAAAGTAGGAGGAGGAAGATACTCCCACAAATCCCAAGCTTTCTCTCGTTTTTTTCTCTCTCTCTCTCTCCTTAGGGTTTTATCCCAATTTCGTATGGCTGTGAGAGGGGCTGTTCTAAGGCCCTTATATGCTTAAAAACTCTTCAGAATAGACTCATGTTCAAGGTACACTTATGTTATAAGCATTTCGGCGTTATTCCAGCTCAAAAGAGTTTTGGCGGCCCTCCTTGAGCCAACGTCAGACTTAAGCTCACAACTCATGGATCTACGTGAGATTATATTTTCTTCTCGGTCAGATTCCCAGATCACACGTGGCGGACCGTTTCAGTTCAATGGTCAGTGGGCCACGATCCGAAATTCCAAGTACATGTAAATGTTCCTGAAAATTTTCCTGATCCGAGGGTGTAATTTGGTCTGATTCTGACGGTCTGGTTGCTTAATGCTGATCCGCAAGCGAGTGGTGCCAGATCACTATTCAAGATATTTATTTTGTAAAGAAAACAATGGTTTTCACACTCCCTCACTCCAGACTCAAGCGAATGGCCGTGGGACATCGTCTGTACTTGATTTTCGAGATGGTTGTCAAGCCCAGTGAGGCGGTCCTAGTTCCTTAACTTCGTGTTAATCGGACTTCCGATGTGCGGTCTAGACCTGATACAGAGTTTCAATTCATTCCCGAGAGCAGTCGGGTAATGAGTTTCAATTACTTATGATTGTATTCAACTTCATGTAGTCAATGCACATTCTCCAACCAATAGTGACTCTACTTGGCACGAGTTCATTGTCGGCATTGGCTACGATAGTGATTCTGGACTTCTTAGGAACCACCTGAGTTGGACTCACGCATTGGCTATCGGATAAAGGGTATATGATACTCTCATCTAATAGCTTAAGAACCTCGGCCTTAACCACTTCCTTCGTGTTTGGATTTAATCGACATTGTGGTTGCCAAGAGGTCTTCGTATTATCCTCAAGATGAATGCGGTGAGTACAAATCAAAGGGTCGATTTCCTTGAGGTCCATAATCGACCATCCAAGGGCTCCTTTATGCTTAATGAGAATAGAGATAAGCATACTCTCATGTTCTTGCTCAAGATGAAAAAAAATCACCACCGGGTATGTCTCATCTTGACCTAAATAGACATATTTCAAATTAGAGGGTAAAAGTTTTAGGTCAAGTTTCTGTGCTTTGAGGTTAGACGGTAGAGGCACTACATCAGCTTGGGGTAATTCTTCAAATTGTGGTCTCCTCCGGTTAACTTCAAGTATCAGCATAGTATCAAGCATGACACCCGTCTCCCTAATCATATCATCCTATAAATCATGGGAGTGGACCAAGCACGTCTCTAGAGGGTCAGAGGATAAGGTCATCAGAGTTCTATCCTCCACAAAAGAATCAATCTTGTTAATATTGTGGGTATCGTCGTCATCTTCTGCCTGTTTGCTCATATTGAAAAAGATATTGAGCTCCAATGTCATATTTCTGAAAGATAGATTCATGACTCCATTCTTGCAAATAATGATTGCGTTTGATGTAGCAAGGAATGGGCGACCAAGGATGACGGGAATTTGAGTGCTCATATCCATAATGGGTTGAGTACCCAGGACAATAAAATCCACTGGGTAGTAGAATTTGTCAACCTTGACCAACACATCTTCAATTATCCCTCTCGATACACGAACTGAGCGATCAGTAAGTTGTAATATGGTCTGAGTAGGTTAATTCACCTAGACCTAGTTGTTTGTAGACCGAGTACGGGATCAGATTTATGCTCACTCCAAAGTCAAGAAGTGCGTGCTCAATCTGGTAATTCCCAATTACACAAGCGATGGTTAGGTTACCAGGATCTTTGTATTTCTATGGCACATCTTGCTTTAGGATGGCACTCACTTATTTTGTCAAAAATATTTTCTTTTGGATGTTTTGTTGTCTCTTGGTCATACATAGATCTTTCAGAAATTTGGCATATAAATGAAGTGATTTTACGACATATAATAGAGGAATGTTGACCTTCACTTGCTTAAGCACTTCTAGAATATCCTGAGAATTAGAGAGAGGTTTTGGTGCTATCAATCATTGGGGGAATGGTGTAATTGGTTTGCTTTGAAGTTTCGGTTCTAACTCATGTGGAGCACTGCTTTGTTTATCTGTCTCATCTACTTTCGGGTCCTTATGCTTTTCAGCCCTTACCGGAATAGATTTGTCAATTGTTTTCCCACTCCTAAAGAGTGGTGATAGACTTGGCTTGTTCCAATTGATTTGAAGAGCTTGAGCCACTAATCTCATATTGTGGTTTTGGATTGGGGAGAGGTTGGGCTGGAAGCATCCCTTTCTCCCCAATCGCTAAGTGTTACTCTATCTTTTGAATGGATGACGCAAGTGTTCCCAATGCAGATTTGATGTCCTGATTGAATAGCTCTTGGTCTTGAATATGTTTTAGAATCGGGTCCTCTCGAGGTTTTCTTTGTTCCACAAATCGGTTAAGGATCCCTTGAGGAATAACAGTTTGTCCATTCCTTCAACTAAAATTTGGATGATTTCTCCAGGTAGAGTTGTATGTATTGATCGAGGTTCCTTTGAAAGGCCTCTGGTAGTTATTTACGGCATTTGATTGCTCATTCAATACTTCTTAAAAAGCAGGTATAGTTAGGCAATTTTCAGTTGTGTGTATATTGCAAGCACAAACACCGCAAACAACTTCCTTAGCCTTATCCTTCTTAAGTTCAATGGCCTCGAGCTTCCTTGTGAGACCGGCCACTTTCGCATTTATATCGTCATCCTCTTTCAACAAATATATTCCACCCCTCCTTTGGTTGAATAGGCTTAGATGTGGTGCTAGGTCTTGGGGATATGTCCCATGATTGTATGGTTTCAGCAAGTTTGTCAAAGTAATCCCACAAGTCATCGACATTTTTGTTCATGAATTCCCCATTGCACATCGCCTCGACGAATTGGCGCATGGAAGATGTTAGTCCTTCATGGAAAAAATTTGTTATGCACCACATTTCAAAACTGTGTTGTGGGCATGAACTAACAAGATCCTTGAACCGCTCCCAATATTGGAAGAATGTTTCATCTTCCTTTTAGGTGAAGTTCATGATCGACTTCCTAATGGTGTTCGTCTTATGATATGGAAAAAATTTCTTTATGAACTCCTTTATCATGTCATTTTATGTGCCAATAGATCACAGACGTAGTGAGTGCAACCATGTCTTAGCTTTTTTTTCAAGGAGAAAGGAAAGAGTTTTAGCCTGACCATGTCCTCAGACACGTTAGGAAAGTATAAAGTGGCTATAATCTTGTCAAACTCTTTCAAGTGTAGATATGGACTTTCATATTCAAGTCTAAGGAACTTTGGAAGGAATTGGATCACTCCTGGCTTGATATCCATATTTCCTGTATTTTCTGAAAAGACCATATATGAAGGGGTGCCCACCCCTTCCGGTTGTAAGTAGTCTCGTAAAGTACGAGGTGGGGGTGCTCAATGCACCTCGTTTTCATCCTAGATTTCCTCAACCCGAGGTTGAGGAGGATTTGGAGGTTGATTGGCAGCCATAACTTCAGTTAACTCTGTGGATCTCGAGTAGTGTCTAATCCTGTGATGGATAGATAACCCCTCAACCAATCCTCTTTCACTTAAGAGACGTTGAGTGTTATCACAGACTCACTCTAAGCCCTCAATTTCAGAATCTAACCTAAACTTAAAAAGAAAGAGAGAGAATTAGAAAGAAGTTACCAAATTAGAAGTTTTTATATTAAAATCCTGCAAAAATAGAAAAATAAGTTAATTTCTAAAAAAAAAAACAAAACAAAACAAGAAAACAAATTAGTTTCTAAGAAAACAAATTAGGAAAGTTTCTAACCTAGAAATAGAAAGTAACTTAGTTTCTAAAAATAAATTAGAAAAACCCTAACCTAAAAATAGAAAGTAAATAAACCATAATCTTAACCTAATTCAAAAACTAGTTACTCTCAGAAAAACGCAACCATTAGTCCTTGGCAATGGCGCCAAAAGCTTGTTCATAACCCCAAGTGTAGGGTCGCGATGTAGTAATAATCTCGGTGAGACCGAGGTCGAATCCACATGGACTGAACTTGTACGCTTCTGAATTTAACTAGAAGTAAAATTAAGAGAAGATGTGAATCTAATTCTGAAATAATTGAGAGAGTAATTGTGATTAAAGTAATTAAAACTTATAAATTTAAATATGGGAACTAGGGTTCCAAGGATCCACTTGTAGCTCTTGGGATGCTACCTTACTTTTATTCAAAAAGCACAATTGGAATTGGAGTCCTATCCTATTCAATTGGAAGATAAAACAGTTAAATCAAATCTAAACTTTCATTGACCTAATTCTCAATGGAGGAGAATTTTAAAGGTTGGAAGGGATTCCATCACCAAACCATGCCCATGAGACAATGGCAAACAACGGGATTTACCAATCCCATAATCTTAAAATAGGAAAAAGAAGATACTCAAAGCTATTGCAGATCTACTGTAATTTGAGTAACGACAAACCATTAAAAACTAAAAGTATTCCTTAAAAATCAAACTAAAATCCATGAAGTTCAAAATAAACATGAATCAAATCAAAGAAAACATGACAATAACGCTACAAGCTTCATCTCTTAGCCCTAGCTAAGAGGTTTAGCCAACCATAGACATGATTCAACTAAAGTCTCTTAAATAAAACATGAAAACAACTAAGGAAGAAGAAGAAGAAATCTTGGCGACAACTTCTCCACCCTTTTGCTCCACTCCTTAAACCCTAGAAGATGCCTAGGAACATCCTAGAGACTCCTATTTATAGTTGGGGAACTCCAAATTTTGCACGGAGTTGAAAAAGTCCAGAAACCGCCTCAAATTTATGCAGTCCGCGCAGAATTTGTGTAACCCTTGACTAGTCGAGGACAATCTTCGACTGGTCGAGGACAGTCTTCAACTGGTCGAGGATCGCGTGAATTTAAAAAGTTTATGTTGCTGGAGTTCGACTCGAAGTTTCTTCGACTAGTCGATGAAGAGCTTCGACTGGTCGAGCTAGAGCATCGACTAGTCGAGAATTACGCAAATTCTCTTCAAATCTTTGATTTTCTTCATTCCTCACTCGAATTTGTTAGATCTTTGGCATGTGAATTCTTCAATTTTGGTCTTCTAAGATCTAACCTTTGGCTTGGTGATTCTTGAGTATTAAATTCATGCTTTTAGCATTCTTTTCAATCCAAGTTCTCAGATTCACCTTGAGACAAAAACATGTATAAAATAGACCATTAAGCAGTATCATGTTCACAAAACCAAGATATAAATGGGGGATAATATGCAATATTTGACCCTCAATAGCCACGATCCATAGGTTATGACTGTTGATAAGCCTTTTTGTTGTCGTGATTGTACGCTGATTTCCTATACCACGAGCATTCCACACTAGAATTTTATCCATTAGTTACACATCCTGAATTAACAACCCTTCTCTTTATCCTCCATAGCTTGGATTCCCAATTCCCTTTTGTGTATAGGACCTTAGACCTCCTTAGAAGTTTGGTTTCTCTCTCAACACTGGAGGTATGCTGATGTAGCGGCTTTGATGCTTTTGGCATTCTTTGCACCTGATTAGAACTCATTTTGATGTGATTCATTTGCCTCAGGGAAGGGATCTCTTCCAAGTCTTCTATCTCCTAGGAGCTCCTAATCCCGCACTGTGTTACTGAATAGTGACTCGAGCCTCCTCTATATTAACTATTTATGGCCAACCTTCTGTCCTACAGACCTGATGGCTGAGGAGATGAAGGGAGATAGATCAACTTCAAGACTAGCCCTGTCATGTCCTAATTTGAATTTAGTGGAGATTTGGTGCTCTAGGGACATTTCTGTGTAGTCATTTTCGGATAGCCCTTCTTCAGTTGATGGCTCCTGGGGATGCGATGTAAGTGGGTGTAAGAGATGGGCTGATAATACCTCTACAGCTGTTTGAGATAAGAAGGAAGGAATCTCAATCGCTCCCTGGTCCTTTCTGTGCATAGAATAGATTAGTGGAGATCTACCTTTTGACATGGACTGATATAGCAAAGTAGCTTCTTTCTCCTTCCATGGGAGGTTACTTTTACCTGCCTATATAAAGTACCCTGAGTTGAGTGAGTGTGGGGGCCTGCCTGACCATGACTTGGGGGGGGGGGGGGGGGGGGGGGGGGGGGGGGGGGGGGGGGGGGGGGGGGGGGGGGGATTGGGGTACACTTTGTCACCTAGAATACCAAAGTTCGATACTAGCTTTTCCAGAGGGTTCCTCTCCAGAATTTGATGTTATGTTAGGATATGATTTTGTTGGAGCTTTGAACTGGTTGAAGAGAGAGGTAGGTGGTTGTTAGCCTTGAGTTCTTTCCCTTGTATGAATAGAGGGCTTGTGCACCAATCATTAACGATCCCTGTGTCATTATCTGTGGCCTTGAAATCCCCTGAGTCATTATGACGAACATCTGGAGGGGTGGTTGAAATTCCTCTGTTCCTAAACCTCCAGCATCAGGCAGGGTTAGTTGGCTATACTTTCAAATCTGCAATGCGTCCCTCGTTTTCACAAACATCTATTGGGCGACTGAGAGTGTCTGAGGAAATTTGTTGGAACCTTCTTTCCACCCACTCCTTGGTGCTCTCTGGGACTGATTTGGTAGCAATGTTCTTCGTGGAAAGGCCCACGCCATCTAACAGTTCCATTTCTGCATGAATTGGGAAAGCTTTATCTACCACCTGCAATTTCAAGACCCGTTTCAAATTAACCCCCGAGCGTAAAATTATCTTGATGCGAGCATAAACCTGAAAGATTTCGAATCTGTTACTAGTGTCTATTTGGATTACCTTACCGAAGTAGTTTCCTAGGTATAGGATTACTGCCTCCAACCATGCATGGGTCGGGATGCCAAATAGTCTAAGCCAGACTCCCTCCCCTCCTATTACCACATCTGTGGACCAAGGAAAGACTGACTTTATCCCCATTACGTCATGTAATGCATAGTCTTCCAAGTAGTCTTTAAAGTCAGCTTTAGATTTGATAGTAATCAGGAAGTTGATCGACGAGATTCCAGTGATATCAATTGCAGAGGCTGAGAATTTTGATGCCCTGATAGCTCCAATTAATCGCGGAATGGAGATACTTGGACCTGCTGCTATTACCACTAGCCTTAGTTGCAGTTCCTATAGTTTTTGAGCCACCGCTCTTGGGTCGGCCACTGAAGTGAGTTCCTCATCTGACGGTTCCTCGAACATCCTTTTATGAAAATCTGCAAATACTGTAGCTGCATACGAGGGGCCTGAAGGCATTGCAGTAGCCTGCTTAATTGAACACCTCAGATTTGCCTCTATAGATGGAGACCCCTGATTTATCTCGAAGGATGTAGCAACCTTAGTTTTTGCTCATCTAATTGATACCACTTTTCCATCTATGCGCCGATCATTCAGGATGTCCATTACTTCCTTTGCATCCTACTCGTAGAGGAATCGCACAAATGCAAAACCCCCAAGTTTCTTAGTGCCCGGGAGAGTTCGGATATAAACATCCAGTATTCTCCCATATCTGTTGAAAATGCCCCACAGATCTTTACGCCAAAATCACAAATTTACGACGGCCTTGGTTCATCGGAAAAATTGCTTGGTTTAACGACGGATTTAATCCATCGCTAACGGAAAAGGTCTGTCACCAATCCCTTGTCTCGAAAATCTAGTAAACGTCGTGGAATTTTGCGACGGACCAAAATCTGTCGCTAAAATCAGATTTACGACGGATTTTGGTCCATCATAAACTAGCAACAAACTAAATTCGTCGCAAAGTTTGATTTTACGACAGAATATGATCAGCTGCAAATTCCTGCTCAAAATAGTACTCTCGACGTTTTTTAGTTGCTTTTGCGATGGTTCATGGTCTGTCGTAAAAGGACTTTTGCCTTTAAACATTTATTTTTTTCATTTTTTTAGAATATGGTGGAAAATTATGTTTTTTTCTAGTCTAAGAATTGTTATTTAATACAAATTGAGTGGTTTAATTGTACATATTTGTATCTAATATTATTTTTTAACAATTGATTGAATGCAGATTTTTTTTATATATATCAAATGAGTGGAAATTATTATTTTTTAAAAATTTAAAACTAATATTTAAATGATTTGTAATATGACATGAAAAAAAAATATTGAGAAGTTAAAAAAATTTAACAATGTTTGAAAAGAAAATGAGATTTTGAAAAAATACAAATCGTGATTTAATAAAAATCTATTTTGTGGGGAAAAAAAAAGGAATATTGAATAAAGTTGCTAAGTTTGAAAAAAAAAAAAAAAAGATTTGATTTCGAGAAAAAAATAATATCCTGAAAAAGAAAATTAAAAATATTTTTAAAAAATGTGAAATTTTTGACGAGGTTGAAAAATGAAAATATTTTGAAAAAGAAAATGAGAGTTTGTATTTTGAAAAATAAAATAAAATTGAGAAGTTCGAAAAAAATTGACGAGTTCGAAAAAAGTGCCTTTTTAAAAAAATGGAGAAGTTAGAAAGAATTGAAAATTTTAAAATTAAACAATATTCAAGAATCGATACTTAAAAAAAAAAAAAAAAAAAAAAAAAAAAAAAAAAAAAAAAAAAAAAAACATTTTGAAACGAAAAATAAAGAAGTTGAAAAAATTTGTGATTTTAAAAAATAATTGAAAAAGTTAAAAATTTGAAATTAAAAGAAATAGTTGTTTATAAAAACATTGAGATTTTGAAAAAAAAAATATCATTTTAAAAAAGAAAATTGAAAAGTTGAAAACAAAATGATGCTTTTGAAGAAAAAAAATTGGCATTTTGGAATTTTTGAGAAAAAAAATAAAAATTTGAGAAAATTTTTGAGATTTTGAAAATAAAAATTCAAAATTTGTATTTTAGTTGTTTTTAATATTTTATTATAAAAATGATATTCTGTTAAAAGTTTTTAAATAAAAATTAAGCGTAAAAGATATACATTTTGAAAAAAAATGTTTTTTTTTTTTAATGGAAAATGAAATTTATCTGTGAAAAAAAAAATAGCCTGATCGGGGTGAGTAACTAGTCAAATTGAGAGTATTGATCAGTAAAATATAGTGAATGGACCAAAAATATAAAATGGGCCAAATATTTTGGTCAAAATTGTGACCCAACTTATTAACCTCGCGAGAACCTAAGAATTAATGTAAGTTTTGTGGGCCCCATCATGATGTGTGTCGAACATCAACACCGTGCATTTGATGTGTCCCCTTTAGGTTATGAGATATCTCAAAAATCATCCGTATGCGAAACTTAGGTGGGCATACCATCTAAAACTATGTGAAGACATCCTAAAAAATATAAAAGCACTTGGTGGGGCCCACATGAGTTTTGGATGCGGTTGAAACTTGGTCTAACCCCTCATCCAAGTGGGACACACATAATGAGTGGGTTGGATATGTGAATCACATTTCGACAAGCCCAATATATGATTATGAATGTTTTAAGGAAACCCCTCCCCATTACATTTAGGTGAGTTACTCATTACCCTTACCAGAGTAAACTCTATGGGGTCTAGCGTTATTTATTTATTTTATCCAATCCATTTATCCATGTTAACAGATAATTTGAGGTCTAAAGAACAAAAAGGAAGCATATCCAAAGCTCAAGTGGACTGCAACATAAGAAATAGTGTGATTGAACCTCTGCCACTGAAATATTCTTGAAGGCCATAGAAGTTTTGGATTAAGCTCATGTTTGTGTTTTCTCTTCATTCATATCTTTTTGATATTATGAATAGGTTGGATGGCAAATAAACATTACTGTGGGCCCAAGGAAGGTATCAACGGTGGAAATCATTATTCCATACTGTTTCGTGTGGCATGGTCACTTGAGTTTTGGATTTACCGAAAATTTGGGATCAACCCACACCGTTCATCCATTTTTCGAGATCATTTTAGAGAATTATCCAAAAAATGAATCATATCTAAAGATTAAATGGACCACACTACAAATAAGGGGAACGGATTGGCTACTCCCCCTAACACCAGCCAATGGCTGGTGGTCGGTGCTCTATGGGCCCCACCATGATGTATGTGTTTCATCCATGCTGTACATCTATTTTTAAAGATCATCTTATGAAATGAGACAAAAAATGAGGTATATCCCAATCTGAAATGGACCACGTTACAGGAACAGTGTTGAATGACCGTTAACCATTAAAAACATTTTGGGGGCTATAAAAGTTTTAGATCGAGATGATTTTTATTTTTCCCCTTCATCTAGGCCTGTGCGACCTAATAAATAGATTGGATGTCAAATAAACAGTACAGTGGGCCCTAGGAGGATTTTAATGATGATATCCAATCACTATTGTTTTCATGTGGTGTGTTCCACCTGAGATTTATATACCTCTCCTTTTGGAATAAATCCCTAAAATGATCTTAACAAATGGATGAACGTAATGGGATGAAATACATACATCATGGTGGGGCCCACAGAGCACCGACCGTCAGCCACGGGGCTGGTGTCAGGGGAGTAGCGAGACTAGCTATTGAAGTGATGTCAGCAAGTTCTGTGGGCCCCACCATGATGTATGTTTTGTATCCGCACCTTCCATCCATTTGGAGAGATCATTTTAGGGCAATATCCAAAGAACGAGTTAAATCCAAAGCTCCAGTGGACCCCAGCACAGAAAACAGTGGGACAGTGACGCCCACCATTAAAATTTTCTAAAGGTCACAAAAGTTTTAGATCAAGCTGATATTTGTGTTTTCCCTTATTTCATGTCTTTTTTAACTTTTGAACAGGTTGGATTTCAAATAAACATTATGATGGGCCTTAGGATAGTTTCAACGGTGGGAATCACTCTCTGTTTTCCCCGTGGTGTGGTCCAATCGAGATTTATATATATCTCAGTTTTTGGGATCTATCCTAAAATGATATTGAGAAATGGATAGACGGAGGGGATTAAAACATATACATTGTGGTGGGGCCCATTGAGCCCTACCAGATTCAAAGAGCAAGTGACGTTATATATTGTAAATACAGTTTGTGAGTTTTGTGTTTGACGTAAAATAGTGGTGACTCATTTATAATAATAGTGGAAATGATATATAGTTATTTAGACCATCTAAATAATGGGTCTGGTTGTTAGTGATTAATATTTATATTTTTTCCTATATAAAACTATCTTAATCATTCGGTAAATGGTCCCTTAAATGTATGGCTATTAATGTAGTTGATGTGTTAAATTGTGGAAAACTCAAAAGTTGCAGATTTGAAACTAACATCTCGTTTTAGAAGAGGGATTTCTTCTTTCGAACGACGCCCCCTACCTTTACAAATCCCTCTTTCAAACGACGCCCTCTGCATCTGCCTCTACTTGGTTTCTCATTTTCTTCTTCCGCCGGTGGGTGAGCTCCGAATCTCTGAAGGATTTCAGGCATCTCTCCTGTCATGGGTGAGTTTCTCTCGAAATCCCTGTTTTTATTCCAAAATCCATTCCATCTGTCATTGCTTTCTCTTTTCTTATTCCAAAACCCCTGATTGTAACAATGTCAAGATTTGGCAATGTGGGAGGATGAAATGAATTTGTCTTTCATAAGCATGCTCAATATATACTTTGGATATTATTCAACAACACATTGACTGCTTGCACATTCAAAACTTGCACTTTTGATATCTGTGGTGTAATTGGTCAATTTGAATCTAGCGTACTTATTTTTTACCAACCATGTTGGTGATGATACGCTTGAATTCATATATGCATTAATTGCTTGAGGGTGCTCTTTGAAATGCTTGGTGGGTTCCTTTTTGTGCCCTCTTATTTGATACCAATGTTTGTTCTCAAACTTTAGTTTATCAATTTCATTTTGGTGTTTTCTCACAGGATGCAAGCTATGGTTGATGACTACATTTTCACCTAGCGTAATTGATTTTGTTTTTGCCCAATGGATGGGCCATACGCCAGAAGTCAGGCAGATTGGACCACCGATCATTAGACATTTGGCAGGTGCTGGATGGTTAAGTTTTTTATTATTTTTTTATTTTTCTTTTTATTTTTTTATATATTTTTTTTTCAATTACTAAGATATTTGGCTTACAACCCATTTAAGATGTACCGGTATCATGATCATCAAGCTTACATCCTATACATTCCCTTGTTGGGCCCACTTAAAATTTGGAATATTTTCAGTTTTTATGTGCCTACTAATTCTGCTCAGTTTCAGCTACTAATAGACTTAGATGACAAATAAAAAACAAGGTGGGCTTCATAGTCCATTTGAAAGTTGGTGTGTAGTGTTATATGATGTTATCCTTTTTTACTCAAATTTTATTCCAGGTAAGTCATGTTAGAATTTAAATTTCTTTACACTCCCGTAATAGGCACAATTCATAGTAAAGTGACTACTTGTTTCTATCTGTTCTTGTTATTAAAGTGTCTGCTTAATCCATAATAAATCCGTATTCACTACAACTTTGGTATATAATTGTCCCTAGCACCTTGCATCATTTTCAAACTTCCTCATTTATTTCAAAATTTATTATAGTCTATTATAAATCCTGTTTCAATCATAATTTTTTTTTTTTTTTAAAATGTTTCTTTTAAAGGTTGTTTCTGCTATGTTGTAATTCGAAATTGACTTAATTGGATTTGTTAAAATGGCAGGAGAATCAGTTTGCTATAGTAGATGCTGCTGGAGAATCAGTCAGATGTTACCATTGCACTCACTTCGAATGTTTCAAATAGGCCAATACATGACTTAGGCGGGCCACACCACAAGCAACAGATAAAATATCTTATGCCTCATCAACCTTGATTCTTCATGGAGATATGCCAAACCTCTAGTTATCCCGACACATATCTTGTGCCTCATCAACCAACCCAATTTCAGCTGACATTCTTTTGGGCCTATAGATATCCAAAAACAAAAATCAGTCATGCATTTTATTCACACATCATGACACCAATTATAAATATTGGTGAAGCAAATCATACCAAACAACACACAAGGAAGTTATTTGATACTCCAGCAGCACATGATGCCTAATATGTAGGCACATCAATATGAACAAGTTAACTTAACACATCCAGTGCAAACAGGTCTTGTTGTCTGTGTTCTCTTTAAAGTTGTCCAAGTATCTGGTTGAAAATTATTGATAAAGAATAGAAAACCAGACTGCAGAAAGGAAAGATTGACCAATTCAGAACACAAATATTACTTGACTGATTCATGTGCTGTTTGGATGGATAATTCACGCCTACAGTCCAGATTGTGTAATTACTCCATTCTTGCTATTTTGATATTAGAAATCTCATGATTTGTACCCATTTCATGTCCCTATTGCAGGCTGCTCCACAGGCAAGCTCACAGGTTCAAAATATTTACATTTGTGTTTGAGTATTTACATTTGTAGCTTCCAGGTTTTTGTTTTTTAAGTTTTACAGAGGTTTTTAAGTTGTACATTTTTGCTTGTTCTTTTCATTTAGACACTAGTGATTTGCTTTGCTTATGAAACTCATGGAGTTTCATTGTAGGCCGAACTGATTGCAAATGAAAACAATGCGGTTCCAAGTAAACAATAGTTACAAACATTTTCTTTTCTTTTCTTTTCTTTTCTTCTTTTCAGATTTTTGAAACTCACATGTGCACAGGCAATGCTGCACCTTACGTGTGAGTACGTGCAAAGGCACTCCCGGGAGTTGAAAGGGCAAAAATGCCCTTGACTTGAAGGGCTGCACGAGGAGAAAAACAATTTAATGTCACTCACTCTACAGCCTCCAAGCAAAGCCCCCCAAATAGCGACATCAGGTTCAAAAGGCATCTCTCTAGCTAGCAAATGTGCTTCCTCGAGCCTACCATTTCGGCCAAGAAAATCAATCAAACACCCATAATGGTCGATCTTTGGATCCATCCCAAAATCTCTCTTCATACTAAATTTTTCTCCCTATTTTGATCCACTCTCTCTCTGAATCTACTGTTACTTGTGGTAGTTGTTTCCTCGCTAAATTTTTCTGTTAGCTGTGGTAGTTGTTTCCTTGCTAAATTTTGTTGTTAAATGTGGTAGTTGTTTCCTTGACCCATAGCAGGAAATAAAGCAGTCGATGTGATGAAAGCAGGGTAGACCTTTACAATCGAACCCATGATCAATGCAGGTATCCTTTTGAGATTTTAGCAAATGTCTAGCATTTCAATACCTTTGTTAAATTCATTCTGATAAAAGATTCCTTTGTAGGAATAGGATCATCTGATTGGAGTGTTTTTTCAGCTTGACAATGGAATGTAAGTTGACCAGTTGGATGGTCCAGATTGATCAACTAACCACATCCAAATTCAACTCATTGTGCTTGAAGCTCTAGCACTATCTTATTTATTTATTACTTAATTGTAGCTGATTTACTTTGTTTTGCTTTATGGTTGCTATAGGATGATCCTGTTTGTGTTACTGCTCAAGGTGATGGCAAGATTCTTATTACAGATCTATGGGTTGATGGTAAGTTTTTACATTCAGTATATTGAATTTGTTGCAATTATTTGGTTCTCATTTTACAAAAAGGAAAAGTTACATGATAGTTTTAAATGAAGATATTGGGCTATGGTAGGGAGTTTATTATCAGTATGATTAACTTTTTAGTTTGATGAATAAGATTCTTATTAAACAATCATGTGAATAGGATTTATTTTGTGAATAGAATTCTTATTAAACAATCGTATGAATTATTTTTTGAATGACTATCAGGTGTAAGATTTAAAAAAAAAATAAAAATACAATATGACGATATTTTTTTAAAATTTACACTTATTTTAGCGACGGACCAAATCCGTCACTAATTTCTGAACAAGAAAATCCACGACGGATTGGGGTCCGTCGCTCTCCTCATATTAGTGACGGACCTTATCCATCGCTAATATTTTTCATGATGACGGTTTTTTCGAATTTTACCAACGGTTTTTTTATTTTTTGAGACGGATCTTATCCGTCGCTATTATGTGACGGACCTTATCCATCGCAGATTAAATGATGGATTTTATCCATCGAAAAAAAAAAACTGACCCAGTAAACAGCGACGGACCAAGCAACGAACGAAATCCGTCGTTTATTTGGTTTTACGACGGATTTGGTCTGTCGTAAATTCACGATTTTGGCGTAGTGCTCGCTAGAGCAATCGAAAGGAATATTACCCACAAATAGGCTAAAATCATTTTTAAGATCGAGCCCTACTGATTTTCTTGGGCTATTGGCTCTTCTGGGTGATCTTCCTCTCAGTTGGGGGCTAATTCTGTCGGAGTAACTTGGGAGGGCTCTTCAAGATGGAGCCCTATCCCTCCATTTTACCATGAGAGAACTCTTCTAGATGGAGCCCTATCCCTCCGTTTTGCTCAAGGCTGGATTTCACCTCTTTTAGTTTATATAATACATGTTATAATTATGTTTAGTATATGATTATAATCATGTTGGACATATTTTGTGGGTAAGATCATAAAACTATGCTTCAAATCATGAAATTACACACGTTCAGGCTCCGAACGGTGCATATTTTGTACATCCAATGGACCAGATAGTTATCTAAAAAATAATATGATTTTCTTAATATTAATCTAACCTAAAATTCATATTTTAAATCTTAGGGTAGCGGGACTCATTTTTAGAGTAATTTGGACTTATCGGGTGATCCGTCTGACCCAAAATCACACTTTGTGCCTATAGATTCACTTTAAAGTGTATGGACTATTTTCTACCCTATTGAAATTTATTTTATTATAATTCCAGATTAATTAGTCCATGAAAACACTGCTGGAATTTTTATGAATTCATGACGAGTGATGGATACAAGCTTCGCCCTTCACCGATTTTGAGAGCAACGTGTGTTTCCACTCCATGTTGAGTTGGCTTTTGCTAATCTCTTTTTATTTTTGTTGAGTTAGCATAATGCTACTCTTCTCTTTTATTAAGTTAGCATAATTCTACTTTCCTCTTTTATTAGGTTAGTCTTGGGCTACCTCAATTATTTTATGGCTTCGACATGTGTCTTGAAATTTCTAAACTCTCATGGTTCGACTTATTTTCCTATTGATGCAAGTGATGTGATGAAGGTCTCACAACCAGTGACTTATATGTATTTATTGTGGATGTAATGTACTATGGATAGTGCCCCTCTTGGTCCATGCATAAATCCTTGAATTTTGGTAGTGGTGCACACATTGATATAAGTAATCCACAACGCATGTTACATCACCTTTCTTGGATTGGATGTCGCAATTAGTCACTACATGAACAAATTGTGTTACATAATTCATCAAATCCATGTGTTGTGCCATCTTGAGCTGTTCACCTAAATCCACGGTAGTGTCGGACACGCCGACGAATCTCCGTAGTTATGGGATGTAGAGCAAGTCAGATTTTTATGAATTATATTCTACTATATGATGGTCACTATGTATGATGAGCTGCACACACTATACTAGGTATACATTCATGTAGATTGATTGCGCATAACAATACCACTCATAATGGTGGAATACGAGGTGTATCGAACACTAACATTTTTATTATGATGAATCACTTGAATTATTGTTAATCTCAAAGGATAAGTAGGGCATTGTCCACCATATAGATGATGCATGTGATGCACATGCTGAAGATATGGACGATGCATGATCTCCCTATGAACGACTACAAGTGATGTGAGATTATATTGTCGATGCTTTCATTTCAATTTACCTTTATTTACATTTCATTCTATACTTTGGATCATTATAATAAGCTTCCATCTGAGTGAGTAATAAATGATTAGTTAAACTTTTATGTTTAAAGAGAATAAGAATTTTAGTATGGTCGGTTTTATTCTCATGAATGGTTACCTTCATGAATGTGATTTAAATGGAAAAAAAAGGTGTAATTTTGAAGTATTTAATTATTACATTATTAACAACTGGAATTCTCAGCAACAAAACAAGTGTAAACTAGGGCCTTGAAAATTTGGGGCGTTACGGCAACCGAATACCAAATTTGGTCCCATCAAGTGCACCTCCGGTGACACGAAGGTAACACTGTGCCACAAAACTAAGCCACAATGAGACAACAACCAGAGTGTCAAATTTGATTGCAACCGAATATCAAATTTGGTGCCACCGAAGACACCTTCATTCCCACCGAATGCGACACTCGATGCCATCGAACTTCACGAAAACAGGATAGAGTGAAAATGCCCAAATTCGGCTGTAACCAAACTCTAATACGGTTCGACCAAAAGGCACATTCAATGCAAGTAAAGGACCCCTTCGGTGTGATCGAAGGTGTAAAAAATTGTCTAGCGGCCAGAGTTGATTTTCACACCTAATTCGGTGCCACTGAAGGTTAATTCGGTCTGACTAAAAACTAGCCAATTTTTTACCATTTTTCACTTACAGCGATTATTCTATAAATTCGATTCTTGGGTTTCAAAGCCATGGGGTGAGAAATAGAGAGAGCATTCCTTAGCTAAAAATCCTCCTCCCAAGCTCTTTCCCTCATGGAGTTTATTATTCAATTCTTGTCATAAATCACATTTATTGAGCATTCAAAGCTCAAATTGAAATATGAACTCTAACATTCATTAATGCCCTAGAACTCATCTTTAATGACAAATCTCTTGTGCAAAAGGGTATTGAATGATAGTCCTTGGGAATCCTAACCCTATCCTTAAAGATCTCTCATCTTTAGTTAGGATTCAACTACCCTTTATCCGTATCTCGACACTTGTAAAGGCACATCCATTTCAAGGTTGCGGTTTAATGGAGTTGAAGAAGTTGCTTTTGTGATTAAGGAAGATTTTCGATTAGTTACTTTAGGGAGGCTCATCTACTTTAAGTATAAGAAAGTTATTTGTGAATCCATTTTTCTTAGAAACCGATTCTTGTGTAGGATTGAGTTTCAGAGTTTAACCACCCAAACTCACCAAATCCTTGTGTAGGCCTCCGAAGGGAGCATAAATTCGTCATCCGTGTGTAGGGCATCTTGTTTGAGTTTGAGATCCAAACTCTCTAAGACCTTAAGTAAGACATCAACGAATCTAAAATGTATAGACCTTGTGTAGGCTATAAATGTTTAGGGCCTATTTGATTTTCTGCTCAAGTGTAATTACCTTGTAAATGAGTAATCATTATTTACCAAGGTAATTACTTCATCTTTCTCAATGTTGACTTTACCGATTACTTCTTAAACACTTAAATTGAGAAATTTGCAAAATAAATATGGGGCCCACCATAATGTGTGGCTTATCCACACCGTCCATTCATTATGCCAACTAAATTTAAGGCACGGGCCCAAAAATTGGGCAGATCCAAAGCTCAAGTGGACCACACCACACAAAATTGTGAGAATCGAATGCCTACCTTTAAAATTTTCTTGGGGCTCTTAGAAGTTTTTGATCAAGCTTATATTTATTTCTTTCACTTATCCATGCTTATGTGACCCTATGAATGGGTTAGATGGTGAATAAACCTCAATGCGGGCCCAGTAAAAGAATCAACTTTGAATGGTGGACAAATTAAGTTCATTGTTTTCTTTTGTGTGGGCCAATTGAGCATTAGATCTTCTTTATTTTTCGGCTCATGCCTTAAAATATTCTAATAAAATAGATGGACAACACGGATATATCATATACATCATAGTGGGGCCCGCGGATTTAAGTCAAACATTTTTGGACTGATTTTCTAAGTGGAATTACTCACTCATCTTCAAACAAGTGAAAAAGTAATAATTACTTATTTACTAGGAATTTACCAGTATCATGGAAAATCAAACAGTCCCTTATAGTAAACTTGATTTAAAACCACTTGAATAGTGAAATTCGGAACACTCTAGGAGAGAGCAAGCTAGTCAGGAGTGGTGTAGGCACATAACCGAACCACTATACATCGTGTGCAATGGAATAATTAATTTTTTGCTTATAACCGATATATTTTATCGAATGATGTGAATGATTATCTTGACTACAACAAATATTTGATAGAATGTGCATATGATATTTCACCACGGTAGGTTTGATATATCCGCTACTTGTTTTTATTGGTTTGTTTGAGTAATTAGAAGTGTTTTTTTTTTTTTTTTCTTTAATGTGGTGGCCCCACAGAGCCGTTGTGACAAATCCACACCATCCATCAGTTTGGCCCGGCCATGTTAGGATATGGGCCTAAAATGATATTGATACAAAACTCAAGTGGGCCACACAAAACGTAACTGTAGGGTTTGGTTCCCACCGTTGAAAACAACCAGATACCATCTTAATGTACACGTGGCATCCAACTCGAATCAGAGCAGACCATATAATGGAATGGCTTAAAACTTAGAAATTACAAGGAAAAGTATAATGGCAACCCTTTGATAGGAGGACATCCAATTGACTGAAAATACAAAAGGTCCTAGACGGAATTGAAAAAGAAGAAGAATAATAATAATAATTAAAAATAAATAAATAAATAAAAGTCGTCAACCGGACCTTGGGTAGTGACCGATCTACAGCGGGCCCACTATTTGGACGGTTCCTATTCGAGGTATGTTTTGTGTGTAAGGTGGAACTGGCTTGGCTCTATCTCACGGATCTATATAAATCCTTGACCCAAACTAACTGAGTGCGAAATCCGGGCCGGTCATTAGTGGGACCCAGACGTAAATATCAAGTTCCTACATATCATGAGCTGTCGATTGGCGGGAATCCCACTGCATTCTAGAATCGACTTTCCATTCCGCCATGCGCACATAGGCTCTCTCAGTGGACACAGTGAGCACCAAAGCTGGGTGCACTGATTTTTAATTAAAAAAACTTAAAAAAAAAAAAAAAAAAAAAAAAAAAAAAAAAGCGGAAAAAATTAAAAAATAAAATGTAATAATATATAAAAATATATCTGTCCTCCAGGTTTACATATGAGTGCCCACCCTGATTCAGCCAGGTGGGTGAGACTGACCGTGTGCATACCTCAATATATGTATTGTATATCCATGCCATCCATTCCTTTTCACTACTTATGTCAGGGCATGGTCCAAAAAATGAATCAAATATAAATCTCAAGTGGACCACAACAAAGGAAACAGTGGTTATTGAACGCTAACCGTTGAAAACTTACAAGGGTCTACTGTAATGTTTTTCATTTGCCAAGGTCACACATACCTGGATGAAAGGAAAATACAGTAGCAGCTTGATCCAAAGATCCGGATGAAGGGAAACACAAATAGAAACTTGATCCAAAACTTTTGTGCCCCAGGAAGCTTTTAACGGTGGGAACTCAATCCTTATTGTGTCATCCACGTTAGATTTGTATTAGCTTCATTTTTTATTATTATTAGTATTTTTTAATTATTAATGGACTAAAATAAGCCGACAAAATGGATGTATGGCATGGATATACAACTTATACATCCAGGCGGGCCCCACGGTCAGGGTCGCACCGACCTCGCTGGATCCGGGGTAGCAGCTAATCCGCGTCCATCAAGGTGTCCGAGACATGGAAACGGATTGGCTACTCCCCCTGCCACTAGCCCCTGGCTGATGGTCGGTGCTCTGTGGGACCCACCATGATGTATGTGTGTCATCCATGCCATTCATCCATTTTTACATTTCATTTTAGGGCTTGACCAAAAAATAAAATGGATATAAATCTCAGGTGGACCACACTACAGGAAAACAATAGTGATTGGATATCCACCATTAAAATCCTCTTAAGGCCCATTGTACTGTTTATTTGACATCCAATCTATTGATTGGGTCAAAAAGACCTAGATGAAAGGAAAAAACAAAGATCAGCTTGATTCAAAACTTATATGGCCACTAAAACTTTTTTAATGGTGGATATCCAATCACTATTGTTTTCCTGTGGAGTGGTCCAGTTGAGATTTATATACCTCTCATTTTTTTGGCCAAACCCTAAAATGATATGTAAAAATGGATGAACGGCATGGATGACACACATACATCATGGTGGGTCCCACGGATCACCAACTATCAGCCACGGGGCTGGTGGCAGGGGGAGTAGCCAATCCGTCTCCGTACCTATACTCGTACGGACATCGAACCGAGGACGCGGATTTCCTGTGAAAGGCTTTCGGAAGAATTTCGCGCTGGAATGCTAGGTGGTCCAACCTTAACGTTTGTGAGAAATCTACGCAGTACATCTGTTTTGGAGCACCTTTTAGGACATGAGGCGAAAAATGAAGTGTATCCGAAACTCAAGAGGGCTGTACGAGGAAACGGTGTACATTCAGTGACTGCGGTTTGAAACATTCGTATGACCACAAAGTTTCATATTAGGCGAAGTTTTTTGTGTTTTCACTTCATCCGAGTTGAAATGACCTTATAAACGGTTTGCATGGCATATAAATATCAAGGTAGATCTCAGGAAGGTTTCAACGGTAGAAAACTCTTTCCCCGGTTTTCCCTCTCATCCGGCCCACTGGAGTTTTGGATCCACCTCTTTTTTTTTGTAAAATTTCCTAAAATAATCTCCCACAATGGATGGACGGTGTGGATTTCTCACAAACATTATTATGGCCCACCTAGCATCGAGCACAGGAATTTCTCGCAAAAGCCCTTGGCAGGAAATCAGCGTCCCGAACCAAGTAACAAAGAGTGCTAATTGGCTACCACCCCCACCAGGACCTAGCTACAGACCCACCATCGAGTCAGGTAATCTATGGGCCACCGGGATGTGTAAGTTTTATCCATGCCATCCATTTTAATGGATCATTTTAGAGCATGACCAAGAAAAGAAGTAGATAAAAGGCTCAAGTGGACCAAACCACAAGAAGCAATGGGGATTGAATTCTTATCGTTGAAATTTTTCTAAGGCCCACCATGATGTTTATTTTCCATCAACCTGCTCATATGATTAAATAGATCTGTATAAAGGGAAAAGATAAGTATCAGCTTGATCCAAAACATTTGTGTACCAAACAAGTTTCCAATGGTCAGCTTTCAATCACCACGGCTTACTGTGGTGCGGTCCACTTGAGCTTTCAATCATCCTCCTTTTTAGGATTATGTCCAAAATGATCTTTCAAAATGGATGGACAACTTGGATAATACACACACACACACACACACACACACACACACACACACACACACACACACACACATGAAAGTAGCCCCACAGCTAGAGGTGGGCATCGAGTCGAGTCGGACTGGATTGGGACCAGCTCGACTCAATTCGATTTTTCAAGAACCTGGCCTAAACTCGATCCGATCTGGGATTGAGTCCAGCAGGGTTGACTTAATCCGATCTGAATCCTTGCTGGCCTGACCTAAACCGAGTCCAACTCGGTCTGGGAAACCGAATCGAATCAGATCGAGTTGTGATAGGGAGAGAGGGAGAGAAAGGAGGAGAGAAAGAAGGAGATGTGGGAAACTAGGAGAGAGAAGGAGAGGAAGGAGGAGAGAAAGAAGGAGAGGAGGGAAATCAGGAAAGAAAGAGGGAGAGAAAAGAGGAGAGATGGGTGGGTGGCGTGCCTCTTCTGGTAGAGAAAGAGGGGTTAGGGTTCATTCGGTTCAAGATGGGTAGTAAAAAGTAAAAAAATATATGCAAAAAACTTATATATATAGGACCCGACCGGATCGGGTCGGATCGGATCCATTAGGATCGGATCAGTCCGGATTGACCACGATCCGAACTCGATCTGATGTACGATCAGATCTGAGTGGTCCTACTCGATCCGCACCGATCCAGGCCTTCGGTTCGGTTCGGATCGGGTTGGATTCTAACCAGCTTTACCCACAGCCCCTGGAAGGACCATCCGCGTCTAGCTAGGTCGTAGTGAGTAGTACCCATGCACCCTCGCTGCGTACAGTTGCTTTTTATTCATTACGCTCCCAGTTCCATGTTTTGGAAACTGGAACACAGCCTTTCCTTGAGTTAGGGCATGTGCACGCATGAAAACTTTAATATTCTAGCAGAGTGTGATGGATGATGGGCAGGTACTTTAGAATCACTTAAAATTTGCATACGTTACTTTCGAATCACTTAAAAATTGCATACGTTGACAAAATCAAGTCAATTAAACTGTCCAAATTATGGTTTCCTGTTCAGATGCCTCGTGAAGTAAAAATTGCACTTCTTTAATTAACAGAGAATCAGATAGGTGGACAGTTACTGGACGGTTGAAATGAAAAAAATTATCCAATAGTCCTATTTCAACAAACGAGTGTCCATGAATCAGAGCTTGGGATCGTTCAAACAATCCTATCTCGGGACTGTGATGTAGTAACAGTTGATTTACAATTTAGTTGGTTTGATTTGGGTTAATGTATACCATGTGCACAATTTCTGAGTGCCTGTGTATCAACCAACATAAACTGTCTGAGTATTATATAACTCCACTTTCCAGAGAGAAATTTACCACTATACGACTCATTTATGGCTCGTTTACCTTTTGAAGCCCACTTCTTTTTACCTCACCAGAATAAGCCCCATCTGTATGGACAACTTGACAAAGGTTGAAAATGCCCCTGCTTTTTCCTTCAAGCAGATCGGCTGGTGCTCGAAGACGAGCGCTGACGCTCCTCGAACTCCGAGTTGTACGAACGGTTCGAAAGAGATCAAAGTTATATGGCCCCACAGTTATGTATTTATTATATCTACAACGTTCATCCATGTTTCAAGATCATTTCGAAGCATTATCATCAAAAAAAAAAAAAAAAAGTCATATACAAAGATCAACTGGACCACACCACAAAGAGCATTGGAAAATTGATTTTCACTGTTGAAACTTTTGTAGGGCCCACCATAACATTTATTTTCCATCCAACCTATTCATAAGGTCACAAAGACCTGGATGAAGAGGAAAAAAAAATTTCATAATGATCCAAAACTTCTGTGACCCCTAAAAATGCTTCAATGGTAGGCATTCGATCCTCCACTGCCTTTCACAGTGTGGTCCACTTGATAGCTAGATCTGTCTTATTTTTCGTCTCAAGTCTTAATACGAGTTTGCCAAATAGATGGACGGTTTGGATATAACATATACCTCATAATGAGACCCACAAAAATCGGTGGGGATTACAACAGGGAAAAAAAAAAAGCCAGCGAGTTGGGGTGACTGGGCCAACCCGGTCAAGCGTGTTAGAGCTGGGTCAATAGCTACGGATTAACACCGTAGCCATAGCCGTAGTGCTGTGCACTTATTTCTCTCTTAATTTTTATTTTTATTTTAAATTTTTTTACATGGAGAACTTTATTTTACTATATTTTTATCTAATATATATATATATATATATATATATATATATATATATATATATATATATATAATTTCTCTCTCTCTTTTTTTTTTTCATTTCTTTCTTTATTCATTTAACAAGAATATCTTTTAAACCAAAATTAGTTACTTGATGTACCACATATGATTTTGGAGTAGGAGAAGCTACTTTAGCCAACCAACCTAGTTATTTTCCAAGATTCCATTAAGTTGATAGTCAAAAATCTATTTCATTCACTTTGCAGTCAATTTCATTCACTTCACGGTCAACTCAATTCATTTCACGGTCAAGTTCCTTCACTTCACGGTGAATTCCATGCATTTTGCGATTTATTCCCTTCACTTCACGGTCAATTCCATGCATTTCACGGTTTATTCCCTTCACTTCACGGCCATTTCCATGCATTTCACCGTCAATTCCGGCGATTCCGCTTTACTTCACGATCATTTCTATGCATTTTACGGTCAATTCCCTTCACTTCACAGTCATTTCCATGCATTTCACGGTCAATTCCCTTCACTTCACGGTCATTTCGATGCATTTCATGGTCAATTCCCTTCACTTCATGGTCATTTCCATGAATTTCATGGTCAATTCCCTTCACTTCACGGTCAATTCCATGCATTTCACGGTCAATTACCTTCAGTTCACGGTCATTTCCATGCATTTCATGGTCAATTTCGGCAATTCCACTTCACTTCACAGTCATTTTGATGCATTTCACGGTCAATTCCCTTCACTTCATGGTCAATTCCATGCATTTCACAGTTAATTACGGCGATTACCCTTCACTTCACGGTCAATTCCCTTCACTTCACGGTCATTTCCATGCATTTCACGGTTAATTCCCTTCACTTCATGGTCATTTTCATGCATTTCACGGTCAATTCCGACGATTCCGCTTCACTTCATGGTCATTTCCATGCATTTCACGGTCAATTCCCTTCACTTCACGGTCATTTCGATGCATTTCATGGTCAATTCCCTTCACTGCGCGGTCATTTTCATGCATTTCACGGTCAATTCCCTTCACTTCATGGTCATTTCCATGCATTTCACAGTCATTTCCCTTTACTTCACGGTCATTTTCGTGTATTTCATGGTCAATTCCAGCAATTCCGCTTCACTTCACGGTCATTTCCATGCATTTCACGGTCAATTCCCTTCACTTCACGGTCATTTCCATGCATTTCACAGTCAATTCCCTTCACTTCATGGTCATTTCCATGCATTTCACGGTCAATTCATGTTCCATGAATTGACCGTGAAATGCATGAAAATGACCGTGAAGTGAAGCGGAACCGCTGGAATTAACTGTGAAATGCATGGTAATGACCGTGATGTGAAGGGGAATTGCCGTAATTGACCGCGAAATGCATGGAATTGACCGTGAAGTGAAGGTAATTGACCATGACATGCATGGAAATGACTGTGAAGTAAAGGGAATTGACCGTGAGATGCATGGAAATGACCGTGAAGTGAAGGTGAATCACCGTAATTGACCGTGAAATGCACGGAATTGACCGTGAAGTGAAGGGAATTGACCGTGAAATGCATAGAAATGACCGTGAAGTGAAGGGAATTGACCGTGAATGCATGGAAATGACCGTGAAGTGAAGGGGAATTGCCGTAATTGACCGTGAAATGCATGGAATTAATTGTGAATTGAAGGGAATTGACCGTGAAATGCATCAAAATGACCATGAAGTGAAGTGGAATCGCCATAATTGACCGTGAAATGCATGGAAATGACCGTGAAATGAATGGAAATGGCCGTGAAATGAATCGGAATCGCCAGAATTGACAGTGAAATACATGAAAATGACTGTGAAGTGAAGGAAATTGATCATGAAATGCATGGAACTGTAACGCCCCGACTTTTCACGACCCGAGTATATGACTCGTTTCCCAAAAACCCGAGTGTTAACCTTAAAGGATGGTCAAATTCGAATATATATATATATATATATATATATATATATATATATATAATATATATATATATATATATATATATATATATATTCAACTATCAGAGTAAGCATATGAGCGTAGAATGGACAAGTAAGCATAAAAGAAAATTTCAAACTTCATTTACAATATACAAGAGGTTGCCTATAATGACTTATACAAACCAATGTCCCCATTCTTACAATACAAAATGAAATAACATTACATGTGAAACTAGGTAAATTGCAACAATCTTGAGCTGTGAAATCTTGTAGCAGCCCTTAGCGAATACGATCATGCACCCTTGTCAACCATAGCCTGTTCTTCACCAATGTGAATGTGAACATCATCTCGGCCACTTGTGCTACCTGTACGGTTGTATATTTGATGGATGAGTGGCCAACTTAGTGTGAATTTCCCTCAAGATTACACACCGCCGTATTAAGTAAGCATAGTTATGAAACATACAAGGCATACAAAACAATACATGATGCAATCTTATTAAAGCATGGATGTATAAGTGCACATCAACTGGGGATGCTCATCTAGTTGACTTTTGGGCAAAACCCATGCAATGTGGCCGGTCACCAGCGAAAGTACACGGTACATGCGTAGTGTCAAACTCACCAAAAGTGGGTCGCTAGTTGATGGTCTGGGAGCTAGCGAAACGATACCCCAACTAAATCCATAGGCACGTGCTACAACATCCAGAATTATCCACCCGTCATCGCCCGAATGATATGAATGCATGGTTAGCCCAACCATTATTAATTCATTTACAACCAGCAGGTTTAGTAATCTCAAAGGTCACTACGGGGAGCTCAAAGCCCAGTGTAGGCCGACAGCTCGGGCATAGGTCTCATACCACCATCTCCGGCTCATGAGACTACCATCTTAGGATGTTTAATGGAAACTCGTCGACTAGTAGCCAATCATATTACAGTATATGGGGCTTACCATCACATGGTTGCACATTGTAAAACATCAAACCAATATAGGGAAAATATCAAAACAAAGCCATGTAGGGTCAATATCAGATCAAGCCACATAGGGAAAATATCAAAATAGGCCACATAGGGCAAGCATCAAAACCATGTGATAAAAGACTATCCTTGAAAACCACTTAGACACAAAACCCAGGATAGTAGGCCCACATCAATTATCCATCTAGACCTCCACTCAATAACCACTAGATCGAAGGTCCATTGTAATCACCATCGATCGAGTTACATCCCAAGTATGGGTGTACATTCATAAGTGGGGGTTTCCCCACTTATGTACCAGTTTAAATCTCAGAAGCAATCTACAAGTAATCCACAAGCATGAGATAAATACGCAGGATAGACATTAAACATGTAATATAATAATTCAATTCCAACAATTAATACATGTTATTATAAGATGGAGATATCAATTATAAATTAAAATAAAAACTATAACTTAAGCTAATGGAAAAATGGAAAGCTCAAGGGGAAGAATCATCACCTTATACTTGAATCGCTAACTGACGTTACTAGGAAGCATGTGCTCCCTCCGAGTTGAGTCCTACCATGGATTGTGAAGTTATACATGAGATCAATGTTCTACCAAGTGTTTATGGTCAAGATTTGTATGACCTAGGGTTTGGATTACTTTTAGGGTTTTAGTATAGGATTAGGATTTCATCCTAGAGTTTATCTATAGGCTTTAGATTCTAGGATTTAAATCCTAGATTATTATTGATGTTATTATTATTATTATTATTGTTGTATTGTACCATGGGCCAAATAATATTCATGACATGAGTATTAATCCATCATATTAAGAATGATGGTCCATAAGTTCATATTTAAACGTACTGATATCATCTAATATTTTTATAATTACTGATAATCCCTTAAATAATTCAAGTAATAATAATAGAATATTTCCTAATGATAATATAGTAAGGATTAATACTAATAGTTATATAAACAAGTACTACACTAATCCCATAAGGACAGTGATAAATATTTTCTAATGCTAATATTCATAACTATAATGAATCTAGCCATGATAATAGGTACTATGTGTAAGTGCAATGGTTATTTGCTCCTTTTATTGTCAAATTTTGTTGTGCCAAAACCACGGTATGTGTCTTGTGTAGCACATTGATATATATGTTCAAGTCAATACATCTCATGCACAAGAACAAATATCTACTTTAAGAACTAAGATGTGCAAAGGGGGAGATTGACAATGTTTCAAGTTAAGAACAAAGGTCTTCTTCAAGAAATGCAAGATCAAACTCAAGGTGAAGTACAACTTAAGTACTACGAAATCAAGCTTCTAAAAATCTCAAATACAAGCTTCATCGTGTGTCGAGATCTCAAGCTTCATGAACTTCAAAGAACGTCAATCATCTGAAGAAATGAAGGTTCAATGTTCATACATCATGTCCAAGGTATGGAAGACCTTAGATTGACCTTAGGGTAGGTCATTTTGAATACATAATTCAAATTAAATCATTTTATAAGTGTTTGGTCTGTTCTTCGATTAGTCTTGGACTTTGTTAGACTAGTCCTAACACTAGCTCGACCAGTCTAAGAAATTCCACGACCAGTCGTAAGTTGTTGTAAATTTTTAAAATTTTTTGGTTAAGCTATGACCAGTCTTGGAGACTGCTCGACCGATTGTGTGAATAGTGCATGACTCGTTTACGACCAGTCCAACAGTTACGACTTAAACTCCAGCAACCATTCCTGGTTCCTCACAACCAGTCGTGGATATGTCACGATTAGTCGTGGAGGCCTCACGACCGGTCGTGAAGTGCCTACAACCAGTCGTGAAACGGTTTTATCCGATCGCGCTCAAAATTTCAAAATGCTGTTGGTTCTATAACCAGTCGTAGTGTCCATAGGACCAGTCGTAGACGTGATTTCTACAACTATAAATAGAGCACGATTTTCAGAGTTTGATATCCAATTCAAGTAAAATCAAGGCATCACTCTGAGAGATAAGTTTGTAAACTTCTTAAGGTAGGTTGTGCATATTTAATATTCTCTTTTTATTAGCTTTTCATATTTGATTTTATTTCTGCATTCTAATTCGATTTGAAAGAGAAATTGTGATATTCCACTTCTTGGAATCAAAATCAAATAGAGCTAGCCCAACTTGATTTAATTTAAAATCAAATTAGAACCTATAACCATTTCTTAAGTGAGTATTGGACATTGAACTTCTATTCAAATTTCTACTCCGATTTGGTTCTTCCCGGGCTACAACAAAAGGAGAAATCCAGGTATTTTACATTTGTGTAAATTTTCTGTTTTTGGTTTCTTTTGAGATTAAGCCAGAAAAATCTCATTGTTTGGTTTATCTGAGCTGATCCAGAAAACTCAGAGTGGGGTTTGAATTGTGTAAGCCCATTAGAAAGACACGATTGTGTGGGTTTTAGGTGAACCTGAGAAAAACCTATTTTCATAGTAACACTAATATCCCCTGTGTGAGGATATTAAGAGTGAGTAGCAAGCTATGTGGCTATTATTTAACAGTTGGTGTACACACAGGCGAACCACTATAATTCTTTGTGTTTTATGGATGTGTTATTTTCTACATTTTTTATCATTCAAGTTTGTGGAATGTATATGTGGATGTAAATGTTGTAATCTTTTTACATTTCGAGCATTGTGGGGAATGTTGTAATAACTTAGATTTCATTTCTGTAACGCCCTGAAAATCGAGAGTCGAGCAGGAGCCCAACTCCTGAGTTCCAATGCATCACTTATGCAACATAGAAAATGATGATTTAATGTTGTCCATATTAGTGCATTAAACATGAGTGAGATTAAGCTAAAATAACATGTCATACTCCAAAGGCATTTAAATGACGCAAGCAGAAGACTGTGATATGTATATAAACCGTATGAATGAGCGTAAGCCTTCAGAGTATGAACGTCACCAGGTTAAAATAATTACAAGTGTGTTTCCAAAATAAACAAAATAAAGAAGTGCCGTGTCATCCATCCATGCCCCTGTAGCCCCGTCTATGCAAATCCAGGCTTACATAAACCTGTCTGCCAGCTGCATGTAGGAGAATGCCTCCTCATCATCCGCAAAGTCTAGCTCCGCCTCATAAGTCGTGTCATCCTCTGAAACTACCACAGAATCTGGTTGGTGTTTAAAAACGCCATCCCAGAACGTGGGACTGAGTGATCAACTCAGTGGAGCTATAAGGCAAAGGTTAACATGTTATCAATTCAATCAAGTAGTAATGATAAAGCAGTACAACAATCATGTCCTAAATACTCTTGTTAATGCAAGAATGGTATGTGATAATGATGCATACCCTCGCCTACACTCCCTCAGCGTCTTCATCTCACGGCGTGCATGAAAAACTCTCGAAAGTGCTCTTCCTCACCAAAGCACATGCAATGCAGTGCTTGCTCATGTTAGCCAATACTTAATTAGATTGATTCGTACAACAATGTTGAGAAGCCAAGGTACCTCCCTTATATCATTTCCCGACAATGATCCATTCTAGGGTCATCAGTCCTAGTAAATATCATACGATGTTGTGGTTCTAAGTCACTACAAAGGGCTCGTCACCTGATCAGTGTAAGCCTAATTTATACTTTAGTTGATAAGGAAAGGATCGTCCTTTCAACGCAGTCTCAGAGTACGCTCGAGGTCACCACAAAGGGCTCATTATCTGATCAGTGTAGGCCGACAGCTTGAATATAGTGTCCCATACCATTGTATTCGGCTCACGAGGCGGTGTTGCTCACTGGTCACTACGGGGGGCTTGTCGCCCCAGCGTAGGCCGACAGCTCGACCACGGTGTCCCATACCACCATGTCCGGCTCATGAGTCTTAGCGGATCGAGGTACCAAGGTTAACGGGGTCTTCACTGGTAAGTTTGGTACCTTAGGTTCAAGCAATAGCGTCCATACATGGTGAACATACATTGGGCCAATTGGGTTACTTGACAAGCTCGACTGGTACGAGCGCACATTGAATTGATCGACATGAAGCGCGTAAGCACTCGTGTGGCCTAACCACTGTCGATAACTAAAGTACGACTCGGATTCATCGAACGCGTCATATGTGGCGAAACAACCTCAGCCACTGATTCGGGAGCTATTACCGATTGCCTGGACTAAGTCATAGTCTCAATCACACTCAGTTGCAATTTATACATCACATATGATATGCATAGCAACACTGAACAACAATTTAAACATTTCAAGCATTTGAGCATTTCATGAAACACATAGTACACATGTTATCTTACATAGGCATTACATCCATCAATCGCATAGTAGTAAGATAGGTTACATAAGGAAAACTGTAATTATAGAGAAGGGGATTGAGAATCCTATCTCAGCACCCTCGTTACATACATTTAAACAAGCAATTTCTCATTCAGGCATTTTATTAAGCACTTAGACTACACCTTTCAACATACATGCATTAGACTAGTTATAATATATATTGTGCAAACCCTTTTACAAAGGAGTTGACACACATATAACACTCATGTATTCACGATAAATAATCATGGCAAGCACGATTCCAAATTCCATACTCATTCAATCATTTCAACAAACACATGGAATACACTATATTTGACATAGTTCTTATATATCTGTAAAGTGAGAGAAACGACGTATCTAGCATATGAAACGGCAACCAAGTCAGTTATAAATCATTAACTAACATTGAAATCCTTGAAAACCATAACCTTAAGATTTATAGTCCGCACCTTTCGCCGGTAGACTCGTAACGAACTCAGTTTAAACACTAAGCCTTTGTCTACAGCACAACGGCAACCTATAACATGAAATAAGTTAGCCATTTCACCACCCTTACACTATTCAACACCGTAAAATAGATTGAGGTTAGGATTTCTTACTCAAGAATAGCGTCGGAATCGCCCGTATAGTGATACAAGAATAGTGGTTAAGCACGTGAAGCGTCGGGATTAAATCCCAGGAACCAACTCCAACTCTCCCTCTCACTTTCTCTCCCTTTCCTTCTCTCTTTTCTCACTTCTCTCTCCTAGGGTTACAAATTCGTATGACATGAGAGAGTGAGGGTTTTAGGTCGTTATATAGGCCCATAACTGACCGGAATGGCCCCAGGGCCATGGTATACTTAGGTTATAGCCAAATGGGGGCTGTTTCGATCCAACAAAGCACTTCTGGAGGCTCCTTTTCTGCATGCAGTCGGACTTAAGCTCCCCGGCATTGGATCTAGGTCGAGTTAAGTTTTCGGTCCGATCGGATTTACAGATCGACTGTGGTGGAACAGTTTCAGTTCAACGGTCACCGGTATTCGATTAGGGCCACAAGTACATTGACATGTGTTGGAAATTTCTCCTGATCCGAGAGTGTAATTAGGTCAGATTCTGACGGTCTAAATCCTTAGATTTGGCCTGTAAGCGAACTGAGAATCTAAGGGTAGTTCTTGCGAACCTCTGCTTCAGTTTCCTAAGTAGCCTCTTTTTAAGTGTGGTGTGTCCACAACACCTTCACAATTGGAATAACCTTGCTACGCAATACCTGCTCCTTCCTATCTAAGATACGCGTCGGTTGCAGTATATATGTAGCATCCTCACCCAACTGCACCTGTTCCCACTTGATAATGTGGGAAGGATCAGGAACATATTTCTTCAGCATAGTTACATGGAATACGTTGTGCACGCCTATGAGTGGTGTAGGCAAAGCAAGGCGGTACGCTACCACCCCCACTCGATCTAGGATCTGGAATGGGCCAATGAATCTCGGCGTGAGTTCCCCTTCTTCCCAAACTGAAGGACACCCTTCATGGGGAAAACTTTCAGAAACACATGGTCCCCAACCTCGAACTCTAACTGTTGCCGCCTCGTATCGACGTTGCTCTCTGTCTGCTCTGTACTGTCAGAAGTCGACGCCTGATAATGTCGATCTTCTCTGAGGTCGCCTGAACTAACTCTGGACCAATCACGCTTTTCTCGCCAACCTCTGGCCAGCAAATACGGTACTCTATATGGGTGCCCATACAAGGCCTCATAGGGAGCCATGCCAATACTCGTCTGAAAACTATTGTTATACGCGAACTTTGCATAAGGAAGGCGATCATCCTAACTGTCCTTGAAATCAAGCACGCAAGCTTGCAACATGTCCTCTAACAACTGGTTTACCCGTTCCGTCTGCCTGTCAGTCTGTGGGTGGAACGTGGTACTGAACTTCAACTTCACACCCATCATTTCCTGGATATGAGTCCAGAAGATAGATGTGAATCACGTGTCTCAGTCTGACATGATCTCCATAGGAACCCCATGCAAATGCACAATCTCCTTGATGTACAATCTGGCCAAATCGTCTGCCGAGTTCGAAACTCTAATAGGGAGGAAATGGGCCAATTTCGTTAACCAGTCCACAATCACCTAAATGGAATCATGTCCCTTCCTTGTCTTCGGTAGCCCAGAAATAAAGTCCATAGAGATGAAGTCCCATTTCCATTCTACTATGGGCATGGACTGAAGCAGTCCAAGAGGTCAGCGAAGCTCTGCCTTGACTTGATGGCATGCGAGACAACAGGACACATAATCTGCTATGTGGACTTTCATGTTGTCCCACCAGTACGAACGCCTCATGTCTCGATACATCTTTATGCTTCTAGGATGCATCGCCAATTTTGAACTATGTGCCGCCTCGAGAATCTCTCATCTCAAGTCATGAAGATTTGGGACACATAGGCGGCCACGGTAACGTAAGCCCCCATCCGTACCAACTCTCCACTCGGCGCCCTCATCACTGCTAGCCTGCTCTCGAAGTTCAGACAATCGTTCATCGTTCTTCTGGGCCTCAATGATCCTATCATTAATAAGTGGTCGCACATGAACGTGCGCGACGCTCTCGAACGGCTCCTCCACAGTGAGTTTTTGTTCAAAGTCTCACACGAACTCTACCATACTCCATTCTGCAACCATCAGCGGAGCCGCAAACTTTATGGTCTTCTTGTAGCTCAACGCGTCAGCCACAAGGTTAGCCTTGCCGGATAGTAGCAAACTTCAAACTTGAAGTCCTTCAAGGTTTCCATCCATCGCCACTGCTCATATGTAGGTCCCACTGAGTGAATATGTATCTCAGGCTCTTGTGGTCGCAAAAGAGCTTGAACTCCTCTCCGTAGAGGTAATGTCTTCAGAGCTTCAATGCAAATATGACAGCTGCTAACTCGAGGTCGTGTGTAGGGTAGTTTTCCTCATGTTTCCTCAACTGTCGTGATGCATAAGCGATCACCTTGTCCTTCTGCATAAGGACACAACCCAAACCGACATAAGACGCGTCGGTGTATATAGTATACTTGACCCCTTGCTCTGGCAATACTAACACAAGGGCAGACGTCAACTTGTCCTTCAGCTCTTGGAAAGCTATTTCCGCCTTATCATTCCAGGTGAACTTCAGATCCTTCCATGTTAGCTGTGATAACGGTCTGGCTATCTTGGAGAAATCCCTAATAAATTGACGGTAATACCCTGCCAGACCAAGAAAGCTCCTCATCTGAGTAACCGAACCGGGATGTTCTCAGTCCTGAACCGCGGCTACCTTAGCGAGGTCAACCACTATCCCTTCCTTGGACACCATATGTCCCAAGAACTTGACTTCCTTTTTTCAGAAGTCGCACTTCTTGTATTGTGCAAACAACTGGTTCTTCTTCAGAGTACCCAAGACTGCTCGTAGGTGTTCCTCGTGCTCTTCTCAACTCTTAGAGTATATCAGAATGTCATCTATAAACACGATGATGAATCGAAATAGAAATGGCCGAAACACCTTGTTCATCAGGTTCATGTACACGGTTGGTGCGTTCGTAAGGCCGAACGACATCACGAGAAACTCATAGTGTCTAAAACTGGTCCTGAAAGCCGTCTTCTGCATGTCCTCATCCCTAACGCGCAACTGATGATACCCTGACTGTAGATCGATCTTCGAGAAGTATTGTGCCCCCTTCAACTGATCAAACAGATCATCTATCCCGGGCAAATGATACTTGTTCTTCACCGTCACCTGGTTTAACCTGCGATAATCAATACATAATCATAGTAAACCGTCTTTCTTCTTCACAAACAATATGAGCGCTCCCCAAGGGGACACACTCGATCGTATGAAACTTGCCTCCAACAAGTCATCAATCTGCCTCCTCAGTTCCTCCATCTCGCATGGAGGCATGCGATACGTCGGTAGCGAAATGGGTGTCGCACCGGGCGTCAGGTAGATAGTAAAGTCGATCTCGTGACGAGGAGGTAATCCAGGTATCGCCCTGAACACGTCAATGAAATCCCGAACTACTGGCGTGTTATCAAGTGTCAGACCATCCATATTCTCTAACAAGGTGGCATAGCAGCAAACACGGCGGGGATAACTGACCTGCAGTAGAAAAGTAAAGACCGTGCCCTCAGGTCCGTAGGTTGTCACTACCCAGGTATCGCAATCAATCTCCGCCTTCATCTCGGTGAGCCAATCCATACCGAGGATAACGTCATAGTGGTATACTGGGGCAACGATCAGATCCACAAGTACTATCCTGCTTCCTAAGTCTATCGAGCAACCCTCACAAGTCCTGCTAACGTCTGAAAAAGTCCCTGTAGCTGTAAGGATTCTCATTCCCTTCGTGTGAGAAGTACCCAACCCAGTCGCTTGATTGCTGAAATGATATGATCGAGATAGTAGACTTGGTGTCCACCAACAAGAAGAGGGGTGTACCTTGAACATGGATTGTGACTTCAAAAGCCATCGGGGCCATAATTGATGTCTCAGGTGCTTCAGCTACAAGCGCGTGTACTTGAGCCTGTTGCGGATGGTCCGGCTGTCGTACCATAGTCGTTGAGGTGGCCTAAATCGGGGTGCCGACGGTCGAAAGGAGGGGTGTGCGGGTGCTGTCCGTAGAGGTGGAGCGGAGATAGCTTGAGGCATCGGGCGGTTGATCCTCTGAGGTGGTGAGAATCCGCTATCCCCCATCTTGCTGAAACAATACCTATCTGTATGACCCGCCTTCCCGCAGTACGTGCATTGCAAGTCTGTTCATCCCAACTGAGCCAGTGGTGCCTCAAGCCTGGGAGGAGAGTCTGCACATGGCCTCTTGCTGAGAAATGGCCTGGCCGGGAAATCAGGTCGAGGCTTAGGGGCCACAGGTGCTCGCATACGGGACTGCCTGTCCCCGTCCTACTCAGCTCACATAGACATGCTCACTGGCTTAGCATAAGTGGGTATGATAGCGCAGAACATCTTCGAGCGTATTTTGGGCCACAGGCCCTCAGAAAATTGTCGCATTCGCATCAGCTGGTCAACTAATATCAAGGGAACATATCGATCCAGCTCCGTGAACCTATTCTCGTACTTAACCATCGTCATCCCTTCCTAACGGAGGCGAAGAAACTCACTTTCCTTCTCATGACGATAAGTGAGGGGATAATACTTCTCATGGAAGTGGGTCTCAAAAGCTGCCCACGTCCATATGTAACCAACGACAGTAGTCCGAAGGACACTGTCCCACCATAAACTGGCCTCCTTCTCAAACATGAAGGTGACCAACTCCACTTGCTCTACCTCAGTGCAGTGCATCGGCCTAAGCATCTTAGAGATGCGGTCAAGCCAATACTCGGCCTCCTCGGGTCAATGAGTACCCGCAAAGGTAAGAGGCCACAAGCGCTGGAATCGTTCGAATGTGCCGCTGGCACTCGTGTTCCCAGCAGGGCACAAAGGTGATGCAAGTGAAGTCACCCCCATACTCTGGGAAAAAATCCCCGCCATGGTAGCCAGAAACTGCTGCTGCTGTGCCTGCGTTGTACCTGCTACTGCTGCATCAACAACATCATCTGCTCCAGCCTATCAGGAGGTGGAGCGGACTGTGGTATGTGAGGCTTCGAGGTAGACGCACGGTTCTGCTCAGGAACCGATGGTGTAACAGGTGGTACCACAGGTGGTGTCACAGGCGGTGTCATAGGTGTCGGCCCAGCAGTGGGGCCAGGGGCCGACTGAGAATCCGACATAGTCTCGTGACTCGGACCTAAGCTGGGGTCCATATGGCTATCACTTAGGGGAGGTGCCCTGTCAAACGATTCACTCAGTGAGAGACGTACCGAGCTCCGCGTGCTCTTAGGTGGCATGCCTTATATACAACATAGGGTGCAACCTTTGAGATTTAGCATATAACACTCAATTCTTCAAACATTCTACACAGTTCACAACAAAAGGAGTCACATGCATTTCATCAAACAAAATTTGTCACCATACATGAGATATAGTTTTACATGAATCATGACAGGAAATGCATGTGAACTAATCTAACGAAAGCATTAAACACTAAAACACACAACTAACCCTACCATAATACTAAGCCCATCAAGGCTATATATAGAAACAAGTAAACAAACAAACAAACAAACGAACAAACTAGAAGACGGGTATATGTGTGACTAGTCATCAGAATCTGACGATGGAGGAGGTGCACCCTTGTCCTGTACATAGCACAGGATAATCTTCAATGTGCGAGACACCTTCTTGAATTTCCGTTTCATGAAGGCCTCAGTCTTTTCAACCTTGGCCTGGGTCTATACGATCTCTTGTCTCAGGGCAACCTGACCCTCCTTGAGTTAAACTAAGTGGGCTTCTACAGCAGCCCGATCACCAGAGCATTCCTGTGTAACTGGAGGAGAGCCCTCATCAGTATCTTGGGTCTCCTCTTCTTCCTCCTGCTCTCCTTCTTCCCTTATCTCATCTCCTTCTTCATCACTCTCCTCTTCTTCCTAGCTTTTCGTCTCATCCTCACTCTCGTTGAGTCGGTCTTGACGCTGTCGTGGCCCAATCTCCATGTTGTTGAGAGTAGTGTCGTTGATGTAATGGATTGGCACAGGAAGTTCTGTGCCAAGTCCGTAGCTGAATTCACGTGCAAGCTTACATATGAGTCGGCCGAATGGAAGCGAGATAGTAGTCCTAGTAGAGCGCGCAGCCAAAACTATCTGACGCAGTACATACGTAGGCACGCACAGCTTCTCTCCCTGCCCAGCTCGATGCAGAAAGTCTACCATCAGGCACGTGCACTAGCTGCGATTGCTCCATTTGGGGTACACGTTGTACGTGAAGATGTGGTGGAGCAGGCGAAAGTCGTCGGTCATATTGGATGTTAGGTGGCTATTGTTTGGATTTCAGTCAGTCAGTTGGTCACAAAGGAATCGTGTGCGGCGATCCCTCTCACGCGCAGTCCTAAGACTCTTCTCACTAGCATGAACGTCGCCAAGCAGCATCCCCATGAGTCGGGCTATTAAACCTACCTCAACTGTGGCATCCCGCCTTCTCACGTGAATTTTGAACTACAAAGGCTCCAACGTAGGCTCTCGAATATGGGCGTAGAAGGCATGGACAGTGCCCACATTTGTACAAGACTTTTCCTCAAATACGGGACCCCACCCAGCTTCCACCAGGCGATCCATCAGCAGATAGTCTCTAAATAGCCTCTCATCCACATGTGCTTCAAAAAGGACCCTACGACCCTCATATCTCCCATGGGACAAATCAGCCAGCAGGGTTCTTGGGAGAGGAGCTTGCGGATCGAGGTCCCTCTTCGTCGGTATCTCTCGTTCAACGCTTGAACCTGCGGCGGCGCCTCTTTGCTTCCTTGAACAGGTAGGCTGGCTAGGCCCGGCTTCATCCGAAGGAGCTCTCTTCTTCCCCATGAGAGAAAGAAGCGTGAAAATTGAGAAAATGACCGTCACAAGCTCGAATAGAGCCATTGGAGTGGAAAAAATGGGGAAATAAGATGGGTTGTTGAGCCTTGGGGTTTTGTAACTCAAAGAAAGGTTTGAGCACTCAAATGGGAAATGAGGAATGAGAGATAAAAGGGATGGAGAGAGAAACAAGGCTTTTTGAAGAAAAAGGAAAGCTTGGAGGGGTGGGAAATGAAGGAGGGGAGCAAAGGAACCAAATTGGAGTGTCCCACGTGATTTTGTGGGCCCCACAAATCCCACACTCGTCGGCCCGATAGGCCCGTGTCGGCCCGACCGGCCTGGTCCAGGGAATCGTCGAGGCCTCGCTGATCTGGCGATTCCATCACCGGTCCCTGGATACTCCGGCGAGGGCTCGCCCTTTGGGCGATGGCTTCGCCCCTCGAGGTGCCGGAAACATGCGGGGCCCACTCTGGGTCCCCCCGATTTATATGGTTTGGCTCCTCGACTCCGTCTCGAGTCGTTTCGGGTCCTATCTCATGTACATTCACATTTTCTAGGTCGTTTGAGGTTGGAACTGGTTAAATCTTTGTCTAGACCCATCGATTGACGGTCTAGAAGTGATCCGGGATTGCTTTAAGTGATCACGGGTGCGACGAGCCCGATCTCGGCGGTCGATTTCTGTGAATTTCGCCGATTGGCGAAACTGGGAATCCTATGCCTGTTTCTATATTTTCTCGCACCCTCCTAGGTCAAAGTACGTCAGTGTGCGTCATGTGACCATAACCCAAGTCCAGTTTAATCCAAATCATGCTTTGATACCAACTTGTAACGCCCTGAACATCGAGGGTCTAGCAGGAGCCCAACTCCCGAGTTCCAACGCATCACTTATGTAACATAGAAAATGATGATTTAATGTTGTCCATATTAATGCATTAAACATGAGTGGGATTAAGCTAAAATAGCATGTCATACTCCAAAGGCATTTAAATGACGCAAGCGGAAGACTGTGATATGTATATAAACCGTATAAATGAGCGTAAGCCTTCAGAGTATGAACGTCACCAGGTTAAAATAATTATAAGTGTGTTTCCAAAATAAACAAAATAATGAAGTTTTATGTTATCCATCCATGCCCCTGCAGCCCCGTCTGTGCAAATCTAGGCCTACATAAACCCGCCTGCCAGCAGCATGTAGGAGAACGCCTCCTCATCATCCGCGAAGTCTGGCTTCGTCTCATAAGTCGTGTCATCCTCCAAAACTACAACAGAGTCTGGTTGGTGTTTAAAAACACCATCCCATAACGTGGGAGTGAGTGATCAACTTAGTGGAGCTATAAGACAAAGGTTAACATGTTATCAATTCAATCAAGCAGTAATGATAAAACAATACAACAATCATGTCCTAAATATTCTTGTTAATGCAAGAATGGTATGCGATAATGATACATGCCCTTGCCTACATTGCCTTAGCGTCTTCATCTCACGGCGCGTAAGACAAACTTCCGAAAGTCCTCTTCCTCGTCAAAGCACATGCAATGCGGTGCATGCTCATGTTAGCCAATACTTAATTAGATTGATTCATACAGCAGTGTTGGGAAGCCAAGGTACCTCCCTTATATCATTTCCCAGACAATGATCCATTCTAGGGTCGTTAGTCCTAATAAATATCATACGATGTTGTGGTTCTAAGTCACTACAAAGGGCTTGTCACCTGATCAGTGTAGGCCTAGTTTATACTCTAGTTGCTATGGAAAGGCTCGTCGCCTCAACGCAGTCTCAGAGTACGCTCGAGGTTACAATAAAGGGCTCGTCACCTGATCAGTGTAGGCCGATAGCTCGAATACAGTGTCCCATACCACCGTATTTGGCTCACGAGGCGGTGTTGCTCACTAGTCACTACGGGGAGGCTCGTCGCCCCAGCGTAGGCCGACAGCTCGATCACGGTGTCTCATACCACCATGTCTGACTCATGAGTCTTAGCGGATCAAGGTACCAAGGTTAACGGGGTCTTCATTGGTAAGTTTAGTACCTTAGGTTCAAGCAATAACGTCCATACATGGTGAACATACATTGGGCCAATCGGGTTACTTGATAAGCTTGACTAGTACTGGCGCACGTTGAATTGATTGACATGAAGCACGTAAGCACTCCGTGTTGCCTAACCACTATCGATAACCAGATTCATCAAACACGTCTTATGTGGCGAAACAACCTCAGCCACTGATTCGGGAGCTATTACCGATTGCCTGGACTAAGTCATAGTCTTAATAACACTTAGTTGCAATTTATACATCACATATGATATGCATAACAGCATTGAACAACAATTCAAACATTTCAAGCATTTGAGCATTTCATGAAATACATAATACACATGTTATCTTACATAGGCATTACATCCATCAATCGCATAGTAGTAAGATAGGTTACATAAGAAAAACTGTAATTATTGAGGAGGGGATTGAGAATCCTATCTTAGCACCCTCGTTACATATGTTTAAACAAGCGATTTCTCATTCAGGCATTTTATCAAGCACTTAGACTATACCTTTCAACGTACATGCATTAGACTAGTTATAATATGTACTGTGGCAAGCCCTTTTACAAAGGAGTTGACACACATATAACACCCATGTATTCACGACAAATAATCATGGCAAGCACGATTCCAAATTCCATACTCATTCAATCATTTCAATAAACACATGGAATACACTATATTCGACATAGTTCATATATATCTGTAAAGTGAGAGAAACGACGTATCTAGCATGTGAAACGGCAACCAAGTCAGTTATAAATTATTAACTGACATTGAAAGCCTTGAAAACCATAACATAAACGTTTATAGTCCACACCTTTCGCCGGTACACTTGTAACGAACTCAGTTTAAACACTAAGCCTTTGTCTACGGCACAATGGTAACCTATAGCATGAAATAAGTTACCCATTTCACCATCCCTTACACTATTTGACACCCTGAAATAGATTAGGGTTAGGATTTCTTACCCAAGAAAAATGTCAGAATCGCCGTATAGCGATACAAGAATAGTGGTTAAGCACGTGGAGTGTCGGGATTAAATCCCATGAACCAACTCCAACTCTCCCTCTCACTTTCTCTCCCTTTTCTTCTCTCTTTTCTCTCTTCTCTCTCCTAGGGTTGTAAATTCGTATGACATGAGAGAATGAGGGTTTTAGGCCCTTATATAGGCCCAGAATTGACCGGAATGGCCCCAAGGCCATGGTATACTTAGGTTATAGCCAAATGGGGGCTATTTCAATCCAACGGAGCACTTCTGGAGGCCCCTTTTTTTGCATGCGATCGAACTTAAGCTCTCTGACATTGAATCTAAGTTGAGTTTAGTTTTCAGTCCTATCGGATTTACCGATCGACCGTGGTGGACCAGTTTCAGTTCAACGGTCACCGATATTCGATCACGGCCACAAGTACACTGACATGTGTTGGAAATTTTCCTGATCCGAGGGTGTAATTGGGTCAGATTTTGACGGTCTGAATCCTTAGATTTGGCTTGCAAGTGAACCGTCTCAATTTACTTAAGTCTCTATTCATTTCCTTCAGATATTCGCGTTTCTCACACACTTCACTCCATGCTCAAGTTGTGCATTTTTGGGTACCTTTAGGACTTGATTTCTGAGATGGTTGTCAAGTCCAGCAAGGCGGTCATACCCGTATAGCTTCACCATCATCGGACTTTCGACGCGCGGTCCAGGTCCAATACGGAGTTTCAAGGTGCTCCCGAGAGCAACTGAGTTTTGAGATTGATCCTAGGTTATAGGGTAATGTAGCGTTAAGGATTCTACAAGTTTCGGGTCTTGCAGTTCGTATTTAAAGTAGTTCAAACAAATTTTACAGCTAATCTAGTTTAGCACTTAGTTAATTTCGTCTAATTTCTAAAGGATTTGGTCCTGAGTGATTTCTGCTTGAGGTGGTACTCGGGTCTTTATACGGATTTTCAGGGACGTTACAATTTCCTTGTTATTTATCTATTTCTTCCTCTGTATCAATTTTGATTTTTTGATACAAAGACCTTTCTAGGAATCAGGTTGTCCTACCATAAACCTTGGTTTTTGGTGTAAGGTTGTCCTTAGAACAACATTTGTATCAGTCTCTCAATACTTATACATTTGAGGTTGCTTTACATTTCAGTATTGTGAATTGATTATAGTGCTATCTTTCATTTATTTGTTTATAAGGCTATCTTATTGTTTAAATTTTGTTGTTATTGTTTTAATTTGGCATAGTCCTATTCCCCCCCCCCCCCCCCCTAGGACATATAGCTTGGCCTTTTCACTATGGTCTACCGTGAATTATGAGTTTCTACACTTTGGTCAAGCTTAACCCACTATCTATGTTTAGGGTATTGACCCAGAGCTTAGGTTACTTAGGTTCAGGACTTTATCCTATAATTTATGTCTACGATAAATTTTAGGATTTGAACTGTTAGGATTTGAACTGTAGTTGGTGTACCATTAATTACAATATAAACTTAATAATTTACAAAACAATCAATATCATTAGTGTTATAATTTATATTAGATAACATAGTAATGACAATCATTATGATGATAGCTAATATTGTGATATATTCTTATAACATTTAAGAGTGGTAAAACAAAACACTAGAAGTTAATAATGATATTATAATTATTATTATCGTTACTTTGCCTATAATAACTATTATTAGAATAAATAATTTACTAATGACCATCCATATCTACTAATTGCACTTGGCGTGCTCTCTTGTCCAACAAGGAAGGTTTTTATGTGAGTTTGGAGAAACCAAGGTTCCTACACCAAGATGAATAGGTTTATTGCTGCACATAGCTAAGAAACGTTCTAACTCAATTTCAACTAGGGAGTAGGAAGATCTACTAACCTTAACCCATGTTGGAGTGAATCGAATGAAATGCTTAATCTGATCGTATAAGCTGGATGTACTGACCCAAAGGAGTGTAATTGGATAGATTCAAACCTAGGTCTACATGGTAGTTACAAGGTTGTCAAAATCAAGTCGATTAAATTAATTTAAACTCGGTTGAGGTAGTTACCTGACAACGATGCCTAGCATTATGCTCTGGATTTGGAAGCCCTAATGTAGTTGGTCCGCTGACCGAGCATGGTCCCCGAATGGCATGGGATTCGGGTCAACCTCGACTCAGTGAGTTGACTCAGTTTGAAATTGAGTCGACCCGATCTCCTCCCTCGCTTCCAATTCTTCTCTTCCTCTTCTCCTATTCTTCTCTTCCTCTTCTTCTCTTTTCTCCTAACTTAGGCCCACACATCCAGCAGCATTGCCAGACTAACCCAGCCAACTCGACTGATAACAGCCCCGACTTACAAGGCTCGATTTGGCCCGCGACTCACCCCCTCTCTCTCTCTCTCTCTCTCTCTCTCTCCCTTTCTGCTTCTCTTCTTCCTTCTTCCCTGCTGGAATATCTAGCAAGCCTTTCCTTGAAGCCAGACAACATCCGGACTAGGCCAGATCTGACCCTAGCTCGGACTGAACTCGGTTTGGGTCGGGCCGATGCTGCACAACGGCCACTGCCCGCCTCCCTTTCGAACCCTCTCACTCCTTCCTCTCTTCTCTTTCTTTCCTCTCTTTCTTTTCCAGTCAGAAAAGTTCCACTGAGGATGTCGGTCTAGATAGACTCAGCTCGGTTTGAGTTGCTGGGTACGGTAGATCGGTGTGGAAGAAGATGACGCCATTAATGGCAGATCTCGAATGGAGGCTCCCTCCTCTAATCCAACAGCATGGGAGGATTCCTAAGGGTGTAGTGGAGCCTGTAGATGAGGAGTTTCGAATCTCCACCCTCATTTGAGTGGTGGGTTCGAAGGACGAAGGAAGGTGGCTGCCGTTTTTCGAGCACAGTTTCTGAAAATGGAGAATGAGCCCCTGTTGCTCAATCCTCATGTGCTTTAAACGAACCCTAGCTCCATCCTAATCCGTTGGATTGAAACCACACGGTCCAGATTTGTTTTGGCTGAATACGCCTTCAAAACAATGGGTAGGACTGAAACCAGCTTGGAAACGCTAACCATGTGCATCTGATGGCTGGGATTTGTTGGATTGGAGGGTTGGGATCGGCCTAGCATCGCTCACATGGGTTGCCAGTACGACACCTAGAAATGGGACCTTTCCATTTTTGGCAAAATAGTTGTGCCTAGGTGGGATTGTGTCTTAATCCGTGTGCTTGTGTGGATGCTCCAATATGTGGGAATCTCTGGTTTTTTGTCAGAACTGAGGGCCGCACCTGATGGATGGTTTAGATCATGGAAATGGGACTTGATCGATGGGCCACATATGATGTAAACTAACGTGTCCTGTTTGGCTTGGGCACGAAAAGAGAAAGAGGAATTTCCTCTTCAGGATAGCCCGGTCAAATCCTCTTTGATTGGTGTGGTGCAATGCGGGTGTACAACTCCTAGTGCACACATACAAATTGTGCGGGGCCCACAGCGGTGCCCTGAGGAATCCACTCCGTCCAATACCTTTAGAGGCCTCAAATCAGGCCCTCCAACCAAAGGTCAGGCAGATCCAAGACTTGGATGGGGCCCACCACTTGATCTGTAGTCCTAAGGGTGGTTTCCAGTTAACCTAATGGTCAGATGATTCCGAAGCTGAACGCCAACGGTTAAAAAGTCCTAATGGTCCATTTGTAAAGCTTTCATCACATATTACTAACCAATACTAATATTAATATAGATTTCATTACTTTTGCATATTACTTATAATTAAAATAATTAAAATCTCATACATATATATACATATAATTTTAATATTAACATAGTATTATATGCATGCCATTGATCTCCTATTTATTAATATATAATTCATAATATACAGTCTTATATTATACATATATATGAATTGGAAATTGTACAATATCCTATTTGAAATCACATCGTTAAATAATATAAAATTTTATTCAAATATCTAATAAATTTTGGTATACATGTTTATAAAAATATTCAATAGTACATTAATATTTATAATTCAGTTATATATTGTAAAATTATTATTCATTATGTTTAGTTAATATAATATTATTTTCATACTACTCTACGTACATTATCTATATATATATATATATATATATATATATATATATATATATATATATATTACTCTTATTATAATATATTTTCATACACTTCTATATGATGAGTAATTTATCAAGATACGTCTATAATTTTTCTGATCTATGTTTGAGTAAAATATAATAAATAAAATAAATATACTTATTAAATATTATATGACTTTTGGATGGTTCGCCTCGAAGATTTACGGATGGATAGTCTGATATACAAGTGCAGACTATTTTCAACGGTCAGATTTAAACTAGGACACATGTGAATGTTTACTTAAGTCTAGCTTATATTTATACTAGGTTTGGTTATATGGTAACACCCGAGTACTGGAAAGTACGGGGTGTTATAGGAAATGACCGTGAAGTGAAGGGGATTGACCGTGAAATGCATGGAAATGACTGTGAAGTGAAGTGGAATTGCCGGAATTGACCGTGAAATGCATGGAAATGATCATGAAGTGAAGGGAATTGACTGTGAAATGCATGAAAATGATCGTGAAGTGAAGGGAATTGACCTTGAAATGCATGGAAATGACCGTGAAGTGAAGGGAATTGACCGTGAAGTGCATGGTAATGACCATGAAGTGAAGGGAATTGACCATGAAATGCATGGAAATGACCATGAAGTGAAGGGAATTGACCGTGAAATGCATGGAAATGACCGTGAAGTGAAGGGGAATCGAGGTAATTGATTGTGAAATGCATGGAAATGACCATGAAGTGAAGGGAATTTGTGACGCCCTGGTCACTGCTTCATGTGGGCGAGCACACATGTGGGCGGGCCCCCAGGTGTGGCTGGCAAGCTACTGTGTGGCTGACAGGCTACTGTGCTGAGCGAGCTATTGTTGTAGTTGACTGTAGCTTAACTTGTCCCACATCTGAAGAGTTGTCTGGAGTTGTGGTGGTTATATGTTGGGTTCCTCCCTTAACAGACATGACGCGTTTTAAAGCCGTGAGCTTCGGAAAAGCGGACAATATCATGTGCTGTGGGGGTGGGCCTTACAAATGGTATCAAGCCGAGGACGGCTCTGCCCTCGGTGGGGGATATTTGTAACAGCCCACGCCCACACTGTATGATATTGTCCGCTCTGGGCACAGCCCGCACGATTTTGTTCTTGGGATCGCCCTAAAAGGCCTCATTTGGGGTAAGGATACTGGTAGCTCGCCCAGACCCGGTGCTCCAGTGGTCCCGCCCACACAACACCTACCCGTCCATGATATTGTCCAACCCAACTGGCATCATTAGAGTACGCAGCGGTGGTTTTGTTTCCCTCAGGAAGGCCTCATTTGGGGTAAGGATACTGGTAGCTCGCCCAGACCTGGTGCTCCCGTGGTCCCGCCCACACAGCACCTACCCGTCCATGATATTGTCCAACCCAACTGGCATCATCAGAGTACGCAGCGGTGGTTTTGTTTCCCTCAGGAAGGCCTCATATAGTATAGGGTGATAACTCTACATATAACCACCACAACTTCAGACGGCACTTCCGATGTGGGATAAATCTTCACCTTTCACTATGTGCACAGTAGCCTGCCAGCCACACAGTAGCCTACCAGCCATCTTGGGGCCCGCCCACATGTGTGTCTGCCCACGTGTACCCACCCACATGTGACCACAGTGACGGGGCGTCACAATATCCCCCACCGAGGGCAGAGCCGTCCTCGGCTCTGATACCATTTGTAACAGCCCACGCCCACACTGTATGATATTGTCCGCTCTGGGCACAGCCCGCACGGTTTTGTTCTTGGGATCGCCCCAAAAGGCCTTATTTGGGGTAAGGATACTGGTAGCTCGCCCAGACCCGGTGCTCCCGTGGTCCCGCCCACACAGCACCTACCCGTCCATGATATTGTCCAACCCAACTGGCATCATCAGAGTACGCAGCGGTGGTTTTGTTTCCCTCAGGAAGGCCTCATACAGTATAGGGTGATAACTCTACATATAACCACCACAACTTCAGACGACACTTCCGATGTGGGATAAAGCTTCACCTTTCACTGTGTGCACAGTAGCCTGCCAGCCACACAGTAGCCTGCCAGCCATCTTGGGGCCCGCCCACATGTGTGCCCGCCCACGTGTACCCTCCCACATGTGACCACAGTGACGGGGCGTCACAGAATTGACCATGAAATGCATGGAAATGATCGTGAAGTGAAGCGAAATCGCCAGAATTGCCCGTGAAATGCATGGAAATGACCGTGAAGTGAAGGGAATTGACTATGAAATGCATAGAAATGACCGTGAAGTGAAGGGAATTGACTGTGAAATGCATGGAAATGACCGTGAAGTGAAGGGAATTGACTGCGAAATGCATGAAAATGACCGTGAAGTGAAGCGTAATCGCCGGAATTGACCGTGAAATGCATGGAAATGACCCTGAAGTGAAGGGAATTGACTGTGAAATGCATGGAATTGATCGTGTAGTGAAGGGAATTGATCGTGAAATGTATGGAATTCATCGTGAAGTGATGGGAATTGACTGTGAAATGAATTGAGTTGACAATGAAGTGAGTGAAATTGACCGCGAAGTGAATGAAATGAATGAAATTGACCGTGAAGTGAATGAAATGGATTTTCGACCATCGACCTGATGGAATCTTGGAAAATAACCAGGTTGGTTGGCTATAGTTGCTTCTCCTACCCCAAAATCCTATTTGGTATGTCAAGTAACTAATTTTGGTTTAGAAGATATTCTTGTTAAATGAATAAAGAAAGAAATGAAAAAAAAAAGTGAGAAATTTTTTTATATGTATTTATATACATATTTATATAAATATGTATTAGAGAAAAATGTAGGTAGAATAAAGAGAAAAAAGTGCATAGCACTAGGGTTATGGCTACGGTTATAATCCATAACCATAGGCCCAGCTCTCACCCGGTCGACTGGGTTGGCCTGGTCAACCCCAACTCGTTGGCTTTTTTTTTTTCATTGTTGTAATCCCCACCGATTTTTGTGGGTCCCATTATGAGGTATGTGTTATATCCAAACCGTCCATCTATTTGGCGAACTCGTATTAAGGCTTGAGACGAAAAATAAGACAGATCTAGTTATCAAGTGGACCACACTGTAAAAGGTAGTGGAGGATCGAACGTCTACCATTGAAACCCTTTTAAGGGTCACGAAAGTTTTGGATCATTATGAATTTTTTTTCCTCTTCATCCTGGTCTTTGTGGCCTTATGAATAACTTGGATGGAAAATAAATGTTATGGTGGATCCTACAAAAGTTCAACGGTGAAAATCAATTTTCCGCTGCTCTTTGTGGTGTGGTCCAGTTGATCTTTGGATATGATTTATTTATTTATTATTATTTTTATAATGCTCCAAAATGATCTCGAAATATGGATGAACGTTGTGGATATAATAAATACATAACTGTGGGGCCATGTAACTTTGATCTCTTTTGAACCGTTCGTACAACTCGGAGTTCGAGTTGCGTCAGCGCTCGTCTTCGAGCACCAGCCGATTCGCTTGAAGGAAAAAGTAAGGGCATTTTCGACCTTTGGCAAGTCGTCTGTATAGCCAAGGCTTATTCTGGTGAGGTAAAAAGAAGTGGGCTTCAAAAGGTAAATGGGCCATAAATGGGTCGTACAGTGGTAAATTTCTCCTTTCTAGACACCCTCGGCTGCATAAGGTACACAGCCTGTGTTGCAGTTGCTCCTCCAGGAATTATATGGTCCCGATGCATCTGAACGTAAATACTACTCTAATGCAACAGTTTGTATGTCTACTGGCCACAATTAGTTTATCCAACCATTGCATTGATGATTGAGCCTGTCGTCTATAAGAATGGCCTCATGAATGGTTTAGATAGGATATAAACGTTACCCTGTACCCAAGGAGGTTTCAATAGTAGTCATCTCTTGGCTTTTCTTTTCGTGTAGCTAGTTGAGATTTGATAACCTCATATTATACATTTATAATTATTGTAAAATAGAAGAAAATAAGAAATTGAAAAATATAATATTAAGAATATGTTAAAGCATGTGTAATCACGCTGTCTTTAAAGCATTATTCGCCCCTACTTGGAATAATCGAGACTGCTGACAGGTTACAGGTTAGCTAATCGCTTCTAGAATACGATGAGTCTGTGTGTGGTTTTACATTCAACAAGCACGAATGAACCACTGATGGAACTCTTTAAACACAGTTTTTCTGGCATATGATTTTTTATTTTTATTTTTAAATCTCTAATGAAAAGAGAGAAAGTAAAAGATTGGGTTTGCTGGATTAGACCACTACACTGATCTGTTTCTTGTAAACTTGCTGGATTAGACCAATAAACTAGCCTGGCTCTTATGGACTTATTGGCCTAGGTTCATATTGAACCTACTGGCTTGATTAGAGAACACTTGGAGCTTACTAGTTCATATGAGAGAATGAATTGAAAGGTTTGTAATGTTGAAATAAACCAGCCAAGCTTAGTTTATATAGGTAAGGATGGCTGGACATTTTGGTTTAGGGTTATTATTGAATGGACCGTTTCTGACTATTGGTGAGAAACTAACCGTTATTTGACAGTTTTTTACTATTTTTCATGTGGGAGACTAGCTGAATGCTAGCCATCTAGACATAGTGGCTAGCCGTTTATGAATGTTGGGCTAGCCACATGCAACAGTTTCTGTATGATCTGATTAATTACTGCATGAGCAGCTACACCAGGCCTCTTAAACGGCTAGTTTAGCTCCTAAATAAGGCAAAGAGGTCTCTCTCATGCCTCTTACCCAGAAAACTCTGAACCCAGCCACCTAACCCATCTCTTTTAACCACTGTCGTACTTCGACTCGCACGCGCAAAGTGCAAAGTGCGCTACTAGCACGTCTACAACCACACTGCCTCACATGCTTACGCCCTTGCACCAAGCTCGAGCATGTGCCCATGTGCGCGCATGTATGTTCCGGTGCTTCACATTGGAACACACAAATATTAAGCTACTCTACACCTTTCTTATTAAGAGAATTTTTTCTTCTCTCCTATCTGATATGAGACTATTCCCATAGAACCAAGTTTTTTCACAAACAACAATATTTATGTATATAATTTTTTAAATATATTATAAAAATTATTTTCCATACCAATCTCCCACTTGGTTGAAAAATAATTTTTAAAGAGAAAATCTACCAGACTAGACATAACTTATATGCATAAAGAAAGATATTTTTCGATTTGAATATTTCATTAGTGTAAGTATCTCAAAGTTCTATCAGAATTCCTATATGATAGAGTTGGAGATACCACACACATACTCACTATGTGTTATTTAAGTTCCCGCAATTCTTACTCAACACATTTAATGGTCATGTGCTTATCCTATTTCATAAGCGATCCTGATAGAAAGTCTATTTGTCATGAGGAGTGGCACCACCTTTACATTCACATAGGTGAAATTCTTCCTGTGTATCAGTTACTATTAAGACACTTGTCCTTTTAGATTGAATTTCATAAGAGATCTAAGACTCAACCCTCTATCTGTAATGCCTAACACTACTTATTTTGAATGAGATTATATACAATTTTAATATTGAAACTTTTCAAATATAAGTAACTTATTTTTACCCATTAAACCCGAACTTAGAGATTTTCTAATTTTGGGTTGGGTTTCCATCACTGGTGGAACTTTGGTTGAAGATTTTCAACCCCATCCGTTTAAATGTTTTCCTTACTACCTCTCTCGTTAGATGTTTAGTGAAAGGATCAACCAACTTTTTACTTAATTTCACATAAAAAATTGTAATGATTCTATCTTGAATCAATTGTCTTACATAGTTGTGTCGTATACTTATATGTATAGACTTTCTATTATAAGTACCGTTGTAGGATCTAGCTGATGTGGCTTCACTATTACAATGTAGTGAAATAAATGGTATAGAATTCACACATAATGAGATTTCTAATAAAAGATCCCTAGGCCACTTAGCCTTTTTGCCTATCGCAGTCAAGGCTATAAACTCAGACTACATAGTCGAGTGAGCTATGCAGGTTTGTTTATTAAATCTCTAAGACACAGCTACACCTCCTACGGTGAAGACCCACCCTGCAGTGGACTTGTTACCCTATGCATTCGATATCTAATTCGCATCAGTATATCCTTCCAATATAGTCAAAATTCTTAGTAAAATAACCCTGAGTCTTTAGTTGCTTTCAAGTAACCATGAACTCTACTGATTGTATTCCAGTGTTCCACACTAGGGTTGCTAGTAAACCTACTGAGTTTACTCACAATATATGCAACATCTGGTCCAATGCATTGCATAACATACATTAGACTGCTTATAGCACTAGCATATTTAAGTTGTGCAACTGCTCTTCCGTTGTTCTCATTCAGCTTAATACTGAGATCAAATGGCATTTTTTCCTCTTTTTTTTTGGATGGTTAAACTTGTTTAGTATCTTCTCAATATAATAAGACTGACACAACATATAAACCCCCCACAATGTTTCTTAACTTTGACACCTAGGATGTATCCACTTGTCAAATATTTTTCATTTTAAATACAAAAAATAAAAACTTCTTTGTTGAAGTTACACCTTCCATTTTATTACCTATTATTAACATGTCATCAACATATAGACAAATAATAGTTATGCAATTACCACTAACTTTAGAATATATGCATGAAACCATGAGATAGTATTTTGAAATAAAACTTCTCATGCCAGTGCTTGTTTTAATCGGTACAAAGATTTAATTAATTAACAAATTTTCTTCTCATTTCCTGGTAAAATGAACCCTTCGGGTTGTTCCATGTATACCTCCTTATTAAGGTCACCATTCACGAAAGCTCTCTTTACATCCATTTGGTTGATGTGAAGATGATGTATGGATACTAGTGTAAATAAAATCCTAATGGACGTCATTCTAGCTACTGGAGAATATGTGTCAAAATAATCTATCTATTCTTTTTGTTTGAAACCCGTATCTACTAATCTAGCTTTAAATGTTTGGATAGTCCCATCAATGTGATATTTCTTCCTAAATACTCACTTACATCCTATGGGTTTAGAATCTGAAGGTAAGTCCACCAGTTCCCATGTTTGATTTGACACTATCGAGTCCATCTCATCGTTGATGACTTCCTTCTAAAAAGCTAAGTCTCTAGAAGACAGTCTCACTAAAGGTTTTAGTTCATCTTTTATAATCATTACTATAGGTATCTTCCTAATAACATTATGTCTATTATTATTTACGAGATGAAAAAAGATACGCTAAGAGTCTATCTGTTCATATTCAAGACTTTCTCTATCATTATCCTTTACCTCCTACAAGGTTCTGTTTCGACAAGAAAACAAATGTATTTGATTTGGGGGAACTATCTTATTTAAACATAACAAAGAAAAAGTATAAAGACGATCATCACATATTATTGATACTGAGTTCATTTACATCCTTGATTATCCCTTGATTCTAAGATAAAATGCTTTAACAAATAACCAACTTATAATAAGGCTACATGTCAAATCTCAAATTCGGCAGCATTTCGACAGCAGCTTGGGTCATCTCCTAGAACTTAGGAGGAATGTCGAACTTAATCAACCAATTTTCTCTTTCGAGCTCGTCCTTTATACAAAGGAGAAGGCTTGAAGTGGTGAAGATCGAGCTTCCATGATTTCGGCAGCACTTTGGCCACTTTTTATTATAAGTCACATGGTGACCTTGTTGCGCGACCAACGCAACCATGTTACATGTTGCGCGGTCACCGCAACACGATGCTTGGGCGCGTGATCCGTGCAGCTCCTTTCCACCATTGCGCGGTCAGCGCAGCTCCTTTCCACCGTTGCGCGATCAGCGCAGCTCAATGTTTAAGCTGCGCGACCCACGCAACTGACATCGTTCCTCACCTTTAATCTATCCTCAGAGCTCCAACTTTCTTCAAAAAACCTTTCGTCCCAAATGAGGGGGAAAGTGGGATATTTATAGACCCCCACAAGTGCCAACCCTCCATGGGTCCCACTTTACATCAAATCTGACCGTTCATCTTGATCAATTTCAGTTCCTAGTTGCGCGACTCGCGTAAGGTTAAAGTTGACCACGCAACTGCGCAACAATGAAGTTGGTCGCGCAACCGCGCAGAATAACATGATCATTTCCACTCACGCAACTGCTGCGCGATGCTTGAGGCTCCCTCTACTGATTGCACGGTCCGTGCAACGACTAGTCTGGTTGCGCAATCAGCGCAACATCATTTGTTCCCTTCCTTATTTCTTCACTCTGTCTGGTTTTTTTCCTATCTTTGGATCTTCCTTTGTGATGATTTTTTTTTTGCTCCAACAGATGCCCCCTTGATCCGTTGCTTTGTTCCCTCGAACTAAAGAACACAGATCAATCTTTCAAGAACCATTTATTCTTTAATGTCATTGCGCGACCCGCGCAACTGCCACCCGAGTTTGGTACTTGACCCTTTCCTCTATAAATAGTCCGGTACTTGCTCATTTCTTCACTTTCACATTCTTCAGCCAGACTCTTTTTCTGATTTTCTTCTCCCGCGCAACCAGTTTGTGTTGGGCGACCCGCGCAACATTTGTTCGTTGTGTAAGGCCTTGAGCCATTACGCTACCCGCGCAACTGCTTTTCATTGCGCGACTTGCGCAACACTCTTTTTGCCTAATTTTCTTGACTTAGCCATTTTTTTCAACCTCCCTTGATCATGGATCGCACAAAAAGAACCTTCATCGCTATTAATCCTCCTTCCGAGCAACCTTCCCATCAAGAACTACCCAATACTGAAGTTTACCAAGCAACAACCCCTCAAGTAGCAGAATCACCTTCTTCTCCTACTCAACCTTCGTGTAAGCGATTCAAGACAACTCCTAGACGCCCTACGTACATAAAAGAACCTGTACTCCCTACGTTCAATTTTTCTGCACCCATTGATACACTGCCGTCTCCTATTCGTAGGGCTATCATTATGGGTGATCTTGAGAGACCTCCAAAGCATGACCGCGAATATGACTGGGAGAACTGGTTGAAGACAACGGCTCATTATCACACGAGTAGTCAGAGGCAACCGGCTAAAGAAGACACTCCCCCCCCCTTCCAGACCTAAGAGGCATCGCCGCAACAAAGCTTAGGAATTCCAGGAGAAGATAAAGGAACACAATAGGAAGAAGCTCAACAATTCCTGAGAATCAATTCGTGCAGTCCAAGGCACTATCAGATTCGACAATCCATATAAACAGGGCCTCGTCTCAATTCCCATCAACATTCATCGCCATCATTCCATGCTGATCTGCGAACCAGAGATCGCCTAATTGCAGAAAGACTGGCATATACGGAGTCTTGGTCATTTAAGGAGCCAAGGTTATTGGAAGGCATTCTACAGCTACCGAGATCATGACAAAAAGTAGGCAACATCCATCCTATGATCTTCCTCATCCCTTCCTACAACGTTCACAACCTATACCCCACTTGCTTCTATGAGACTCTTAAGCAGCGTTTCAGCTACTGTCCCCTTATGTGGAGCCCAAAAGAATTTAGAACAAGGGGTCTTCTCACTCCTCGTTCCTACTATTCCGAGTGGGCCGCTGCAATTTTGTTGAAATATGCCAGAACTTTGTCAAAAATCAATATATTCCATGTTATCGAAGCGACATCATCCCCGTTTTGCAAAGAAGCTTCCATTCTGAAGGCATTTCTCAACTATTGGTGCCCTTCTACCAATTCTTTCCATCTTCTAGAAGGAGAAATGAGCATCACTCTTTGGGATATCTACAAAATTGCCGGCTTGCCGATAACCGAAAAATTCTTTGACGAATTCATCCCCACCAACGAGGAACTCGCTTTTGTATCCTCGACTGATCGCATCCCTTCCATTTCAGAGTCGACTATGGAACTTTTTAAGGAAATGTCTAAGTTTCCAAATATCCACAAAATCCACCCTATGCAATGGCTGGCCCATTTCAGTAGAGCTTTTAAGTAAGAATTCTCCTCTTCCACTTCTTTTTTATTGTAGCTTGTCATCTTACATATATAACCCCACCTTCATTTACTCATCCTTTCAGGTTCAATGACGGCCGCTTACGGGAGCTCGAACGTCTTCGCAAGAATATAAAAAGTTGTGCCGAATATTCTAATTACGGAGAGCTGGCAGCATTTATCGTATACTGGTTAAGCATAGTGGTCCTCCCCAGCTCAAAATCAGCAGACACCATCCGACCCTCATTATTTATCGTTGCGGGTACTATGGCTGAAAGAATTAAATTTTCTCTTGCTCCTCTTGTTCTGTGTTCGATTTATAGAGGCCTTGGAGAGATTGCATCCCATATGAAGAGCCCATCTGTAGGTTCTGCTTCAACATACATGCCATGGCATTATTTCCTTGGTTGGCTTGGCGTTTACTTTCCCTGGACCTTTAAAGCACCTGACAAGGCTTATGTCCACCCTTCCCGGGTTCCTCTTCACTTCTTTCAAAAGAGATCTATGGCGAAAAGATCTTATGATTGGGCGAAAGATGCTATAGCCTTTGATGCAAAAATAGACTACTTCCATTTCAGCTTGCCTCTTTATATCATGGATACGGAGAAGGCGGATACGAAATCCCTCTCCCTAGAAGAAAAGGGATTTTTTATATCTATCCGATCATGCAGTCTTCCGTCGAGAGAAGGAACCGAATTCTGGCAAGAGCCATATTACCCAAGCCATTTCGCTCGTCAGTTCGGCTTTGATCAAGCTGTCCCAGAAGATTGCGGGTTAGTTACCATAAGGATGCAAAGTTATGGTACCGGCCCATTTAATTGGGCGATGATCTGGAAACAACTATTGGGCCGTGCCAACTCTTCCTTTATCATTCCAGGTTGCAACCATACCCCAAGGGCTTCATATAACCACATGAGATGGTGGGTACACCAATCTTACCTGGTCAGAAAAAATCAACCAGTGGATAAGCCTATATGGCTTTCTTCTCCTACACTTAAGGGTCGCGTTATTAAAATGGGGGTCGGTTTCATTGCAGAAACGAGTCATGCCCCCTTGGCTGGCCATCGCTGCGTATATATCTCCATGGACGAGCCCATCCGTGAGATAAAACCCGATAATACTCTTGAGGGCTGGACAACATATGGCGACATTCGTGAATTTGAGCAAATTCCTCTCCAGCACCCTCGAAGAGAAGATATAGAAGAGGCTGTCCCCCGAGAATATTGTCGATGTTCCAGGCCAGCCCTCTTCTTCTACTCATCCTCAGCAACAACCAATGTCTTCCCTTGTTTATAGGACTCGCCTTTCTCCATAGCAGCCAACTTCTTCCCCAATGACCAGATCTCGAACACGTGCCCAATCTTCTCCTCAGGCAGGGACTGCAACCATTGTTCCCCCAGCTTCAACTATCACTGAGATCGAACCAGAAGATCAGCAACCTCTTTCCTCCAAAGGGAAACAAGTTGTTGTTGAGGAATCAAGTGAAACAGGTTCCAGTGGTGAAAGTGCATCTTCTTCATCTGAACGTACTACTTCTGATACAAGAGAAACGGAAGAAGAAGACCAAGATACTGGTTATGAAGAAGGGGAAGTTGATATCGGTGACGACAGTGATATAGATGTAGATGAGGTTCCAGCTGATGAGGGGCATATACTCCCAACTTCTGAAGCCATACCTGCGGGAGTTTTGCCTATCGAAGAGAAGAAGAAGGAGAAATTCTTAATCATGGAGAATTCGGACATTCACCGTGTAAGATAGTTTTACTATCATTGTTTACTTTTGTTCTTTCTTTCTTGCTTTCTTATCTTACACATTTTATCTCAGGAAATCAAGCCACGAATATAGAGATATACAGTGCTTCTCCTTTGAATTTGCTCCCTATTGCACCTAGAGCTTCACCAAGATTTTCAATTCCTTCGCTATCAATGATACACGGGATTGCTTTCTCAACGGAGCCAGTTGATTTGCCTACTCTGATCATGGTTGCTTCAAGCACTGAACGTGAAATGGCTTCTCTGGTGGAGCCAACTGTGCTGCTTGCTTCTACTACTGTTGTTTCAAGCACTGAAGCTATGGCTCCTTCTTTTGCTGAAATGGTGGCTCCTAAGTCTCCTTTTGCTAGGGAGACTCAATCGCTCGCTATTCAGACATCGGTAGAAGGTATTTCCTTTTTCCTGTCCTCATTCCTTTATATTTCCTGCACATAAAATATTATTACAATTTCGTATTTCTTATTCCTTAACAGGGAATATACCTCACAGCAGTGCAACAAGCTCTGGCTCCATTGGAACTTCATCTCACGTGTTATCTTTTGTGAAAATTCCTTCATATAAATTGGCATTGATCAAGAATTCTGTATTGGCGATCCTCGAAATGTTCAAGGACCCTGATCGATGGTCCGATTTGATTACTGCTTTGGATGTACTGGAAAGTGCCGCACGAATGGTCAAAGTTGACATTTCTTTGTGCGTAATGCTCTTTTAAGGTTTCATAATTCAATAACCACTCTATCCTCGGCTGAAACCCAGACCGTTCCACCTGAAACTGTGGAATATAAGAAGCAACTTGTGTATTCCAAGGAGAAGGTTTCTCAACTTGCTCTGATTGTGTCTCGCCATGATCAAGAGCAATCATCTTTACAAGAGCAGCTGAAGACGTTCACTGATAATGAAACATCTATCCTAGAATCGTATTTCTCTTCTGAAACAAGAGATTGCACAACTGGAGCAGCAAAGTTCGGAGGAGAGGCTAAACATCGAAAGAGTACAAGAGAAGATAGATTGTAGTTTTCATTCTGTGAACTCTGAAAGATCTGAACTAGTGAAGAATGAGGAACTTATCATCTCACTATAAGAAAAATTGGCTGGTCTCCCTGATCCTGCAAGAATGATTTCGGTGGCCCTTCTGGAACATGCTGCTGCCCAAGTTAATTTTCAAGAGAATTTACAACAGTACTTAGCAGCGTTAGGCATTACAGGGGAACTATAAGATGTATAACTATCAAGTAACTATCTTCAACATTGTAAATCATGCAAGTTTCTCATGATATTTTGATAATGGTGCTTTTTTTCTTTATTTACACCATGCTTTGATTTCTTGCTATATTATTGATATACTATACCCTTTAAAAAAAAAAAAACCTTTTATACTTTGTTAGTGTGGGATTCTATATGTGATTATTTAAATTGGCGGTGCTAAATTTCAATTTAGTCAGTCACACACAGTTTAAGTTCTTGAGTAGTGGAGCACACACACAGTTTAAGCTCTTGAGTAGTGGAGCTGGTCTCACGCAATAGTCTCTGTACTCTTAAGAGTTCACTAGACTTCTCACTGCCTAGTGAGTTCACAAACCGCGATCCATCAGAGACGCCCAGTGAAGCTACTGGGGCGGTGAAGTCGGTTGTTTTTACGAACAGGGTTCGCCACGGTAACTCTCTAGAGTTCGCAGAGCTCGCAAGGCTACCTTTGGGGTACCAAACCTAGGGCCGCCAGTCCTTCAATGAGTAGGTTTAAGCCCTTCCTCATGAGTTAGTACTGAAATCAAACCGTAGATCTAGGGGGTCTTATGCACGGTTGGCCTGTCTAAAGCTCACACTGCGACCCTTATTTTCTTCGTCTGTAAGATTGAGCCCATTCACAGGAGGGCATTTTCCTCCATTCCCCCTGACGCTGCCAGGAAAACTATACAGACGACATAGGGGTTACGTGTGACTGACCATTTTACGACTTCTTTAAGTCACTGGCTTCATCAGCTGCCTGCATGGGTATGTGTACGATTGTCTTCATGGGCTTGTTAGGGCCACTGACTCCTCACCACTGCCTGAATGGCAAAAATGGTAGGCCTTATGCGTAACTGGCCCTTTTAAAGCTTGACCCTTTGAAAGCTTGATCCTTTTAGAGCTTTTAGCCCCTTTTAGAGCTTGGTCTTTTTATTTGGCTCTTTTTAGGATTTGGGCCTTTTTAGGATTTGGCTCTTTTTACGGCTTGGCTAGACTTCTCAGGGCTTTGCTAGACTGCCTTACCATGCCTTATAAGGCAATAATAATTGTGATCATCATTATCACCAGAATGATACACGTCTCTAACTGAGGTTGATTTGTCGTTGCTTCTGATAATATCTTCAAGAGGATTCGTCTATGTTGTTCGTAATATATCAATCTTGTTAATTTTGCCAAACTTTGCAAGACTCATTTGATGAGACTCATTTGGTGATGACGATGATCACTTTCTTTTTAGAATACTTGCTAATGTAGTCGATATGCTCGTGAATTTCTTCTTTATAGATTCTTTCGATGACATATGAACATGATCTTATTCCTTCTTGCCCCCTTTTGATATAGAATCATTATGCTGATAATATTCTGAATCGAAATCAGTAGCTTCTTTAGGGGTAGTATCTTTTGATGAAGCGAGCATTGACCGGTATACTGATACCTCGTCCATCTTGATTTGCAACTCTATACGCCCCATTGGAGTATACTTCTTTTATTATATATGGCCCGTCCCATTTAGGCTCGAACTTGCCCCCTGTTCGGCGGGTGACCACTATAGGTCTTTTCAACATTAGCACCATATCCCCTTTTTAAAAAGAGCGGTATTTAACTTGTTTATCAAAAGCAGCCGATATCCTGGCCTGATATGATTGCAATCGCTGTTGGGCTGCTAAATGTTTCTCATCAAGCAAATCTAACTCTTTCAGCCTTATTGTTGCATTTTCATCATCTGTTATAGACTGGTGTACTGCCACTCTGAGCGATGCCACTTGTATTTCAATTGGGATGACTGACTCCATACCATAGATTAGTGAATACGGTGTTGCCCCCGTTGCTGTGCGGTGAGTAGTTCTGTATGCCCATAATGCTTCTTACAACTTCTCATCCCAATCACGTTTATTCCCTGTTACCGTCTTCTTTAGTATTTTGACGATCGTTTTATTAAACACCTCTGCTAATCCATTGGCTGGGGGATAGCAAGGTGTTGAAAATGAATGTCGGATGTTGAACTTCTGGCACAACTTTTCCATGCCTCTATTTTTGAAAGGAGTGCCATTATCAGTAACGATCTTCTTTGGAATACCATGATGGTATATTATGGCATGTCGGATGAAATTGACCACATACTTTTCTTTAACGTTGCGTAAAGCGACTGCTTCAGTCCATTTGGAGAAATAATCGGTTGCTGCCAGAATATACTGCTTTCCTTTGGACGAAGGTGGATTTATAGGACCAATTACATCAAGTCCCCAAGCTGAGAAAGGCCAAGAAGCGACGGACTGATGTAAGTCTTCTGGGGGAACATGTATCACATTCCCATGGATCTGACATTCATGGCACCGCTTCGCATAATCTATCGCATCTTTGAACATGGTGGGCCAGTAATAACCCATTCGATGTACCCTATGGAATAGATTTTGGCTAGCTTGATGTGCTCCACATTCACCTGAATGTGCTTCCCGCAATGTTTGGCTTGCTTCTTGTTTATCTAAGCACCGTAGCAACATTCCATTGTAAGATTTTCTGTACAATACTTTGCTGCATATGACAAATTTGCTTGACCGCTACTTAATCTGCTACTTCTGTACATGATCCTCTGGCAGGATGTTATGTTTAAGATAATCGGCAAAAGGTTGACGCCAATCATCGGTCGTTATTTTCAAACATGATATAAGAAGTGTTTCGATAACTTCTTCAATGATCTCTGAAGATGGTAAGAATCTTCTTTCTTCTATGGTTACTTGGAGAGGGCTTCGATTTGAGCAGGACCGAGCTGCTGCCAAGCTGACCAAAGCATCTGCTTTTGCATTTTTGGACCGTGGTATGTGTTTGATTTCCACATGACAGAACTGTTCAAGCAACTGTTGTGCTTTCCGGCAATAGGGTAAGAGTTCTTGCTTCCTCACTTCGAATTCAGTTGTCAATTGATTTATAATCAATTTTGAATCCCCAAAGATATGCAACATTTTTATTTCCATTTGTTGAGCTATTTCCATTTCGATAATGAGGGCTTTATACTCAGCCTCATTGTTTGTGCATGCGGCGCCTAATGTGAAGGAGTATGGTAAAGATCACCTTGAGAAGTAATGAATATCACTCCTGCCCCCGCTCCTAATGTTCGAGCAGCACCGTCAAAATACATTTGCCACAGGTTCTGGGATTCAGCCAACATAACTTACTCATCTGGAAAGTCATCGCTAATGTTTTCACTTTCTGCCACAGGATGTGCTACAAGGAAATCTGCCATGGCCTGTCCTTTTACTGCTTTTGCCGGTTTATACGAAATAGTATATTCTGATAGCAATAACATCCATTTAGCTAATCTTCCAGACAACATTGGCCTAGTCATCAAAAACTTTATCGGATCTGCTCTTGAGATCAAAGTTATGTCATGGGAGAGACAATAATAACTCAGCTTTTGTACTGCAAATATCAGCGCTAGACATTCTTTCTCGATCGGAGAATAATTGCATTCTGCACCCATCAATGTTTGACTCAGATAATAAAGAGCAGTCTCCTTCGCGGCTTCATTTACTTGTGCCAACAAAGTGCCTAAAGAATTCTTGGCTACAGACATATACAAAATAAGCGGCTTTCCTCTCACTGGAGCTGTTAGCACTGGCGTTTGCTTCAACAATTCCTTTATTGAATCAAATGCGTTTTGATAGGCTTGATCCCATACAAATTTTATGTCTTTCTTCATCAGTCGAGAGAATGGCTGACACCTTCCTGCGAGATTTGAAATGAAACGGCGGATGTATGCCAGTTTTCCCTGCAAACTTTTCAATTCCTTTAGCGTTGTTGGTGGTGGCATATTTTGAATAGCTTTAACCTTCTCTGGATCGATTTTGATACCCCTATGCCGTACAACGAAATCGAAAAACTTACCTGACGATACCCCAAACGCACATGTAGCTGGATTCATCTTTAGCTGTTTCTTTCTGAGTCGACGGAAAACCGATGTCAAATGTTCACGGTGCTCCTGATGATCTCCTGACCTGACCACCAAGTCGTTAATATAGCACTCGACATGTTTATGCATCATGTCTTGGAAGATATTTTTCATTGCCCTTTGATATGTTGCCTCGACATTTTTAAGACCAAATGGCATAACTTTATAACAATAGATTCCAAGCGGTGTTTTGAATGCTGTTGCTTCTTCATCTTCAGGTGTCATTCTAATTTGATTATACCCTGCGTAGCCGTCCATGAAAGACATAATAGCATACTGAGTCGTACTATCGATCAACAACTCTGTTATCGAAAGAGGAAAGTCATCTTTTGGACAGGCCTCATTCAGATCCCTGAAGTCAATGCACACTCTGACCTGCCCATTTTTCTTTTTCACAGGAATAATGTTCGATATCCACCTGGGATACTTAACGTCCTTGATAAACCCAACCTTTCTCAGCTTGCTGACCTCTTCTTCAATTAATGGAATTAGGTCTGGATGGAATCGCCTTTGCGCTTGTTTTACCGGCTTCTTTTCTTTGGAGATATTTAATCGATGCATCGCTACAGAGGGTTCTAAACTCGACATTTCTTCATTTATCCAAGCGAAGATGTCTTTATTTTCTTTGAGAAGTTGGCCATATTTCTCAGATTCCTGTTTAGAAAGACTGATGCTGATAAATGTATTCCTCGGCTCTTCTTCTGTTCCCAAGTTTATTTCTCGCAAGCCGTCTATTGTCAGTTACCCCCGTCTTCTATTTGTCTCTGGGCTATTTCAGGATACTCGACTGTTTTGGGGACTCATTCTGGTATTTATGCGGCCGTAATCATATTTACTGACGACTTTGCTCCTAGCCCTTGGAATTTTCTTCTCTTTTCCTGGTCAACCCCAAGAGGGATCTGAATTCCCTTTCCGTGATTCAGGCCAGTGAGTTTATTACAATCAAAACCCATGTTTCTCATGATCTTCTTGCTCACTGAACTGTATTTTTCCAGATTTTGTGGTGTCAACTTACCGTGGTATACATTGTTCGTGATTTCTTTTCTTGCCTTCGCTTTTACTGCAGCCTGAAATTCTATCGGCTCAGGATACTTGGTACTAGCCTTGACTTGAAATCATCCTGGAGCGGTTAAAAATGGCTTACACCTTTCGACGTTGGGTAGCGGCATCGTATAATTAAACTGTAGAATTTTTAACTGTTCTGACGATAATAAGGTTAATGGCGGCTGCCCTGGTTGTCTCAGACGCTTTGGTACAAAATAGAACTTCTTCCTCGCTTCTGTAGTCTTAGAAGATTTTGCTCTTTCTTCTTTAACATTGCTTACTTGGGTGTCTTTGTTTTCATCATTATTTCCCACCTTTTCAGAGAACCCTTTATAATAACTCGTCCGCGAAGAAAGGCTCGGCTTCTGTATATGGCTTCACGTCAGCCATCACCTTATATTGTATTCCATCCTTACAGTACTTGAAGCATTGGTGCAAAGTAGAGGGTATGATACTGTATTGATGTATCCACGGCCTTCCTAAGAGAAGATTGTACGTTGTCGCGGCGTTTATAACGTGACATACGACATTAGTAGTTAATTCTCCTACCTCCAGCGTCACTGTGATCTTACCAAGAGTGCGTTGCCCATCTTGATTGAAGCCCTGTATCATCATTCCACTAGGGCGGAGATCAGAACGACGATAGTCCAATTTGCTTATCATTGAAAGTGGCAAAAGGTTTACTGCAGACCCATTATCTATCATAATCCGTTTTACCTTCTTCCCACATATATGACCTTCTATCATTAGTGGCCTGTTGTGTTCCATCTCGCCAATCAAATCATCATCAGAGAATGAGATGACTGGTAGACAATTTGCCTGTTCATTGTGTCTTTCATGTTTCATTTTTGTCAGCAAAGTCTCTCTAACATTATGATCAGACAATGCTTAGATCAGACTCCGTCTAAACTCTTCTGATAATTTGAGTGCGTCATAGATGCTTAAACACACCGGTATACCCTTCAAATGACTGACTACATCATAAGCCACTTTTATCATTTCACTCCTGTTTTCATTTCCCTCATCATTGTTCTAATTTTCAATGACTTCTTTCCTTACGATCCCTGCTTTCTGCTTCACAGGGCTTGTCGTTTTCTTTCCCGATCGTAACGTAATAACTGCTACTTTCTTTGCTATCTTTTGATCTTCTTTCTCTTTCATTGCTTGGGCCTTTTCTCGGATGGTGAGCATATTTACTGTCGCCCTCGTATTCTTCTCTTTTCCTTCACTGGTTATTATTTCACCCTTGTTTATCATCCGTTGTATTATACAGTTCAACATATAGCAATTCTCCATCGGGTGCCCTACCAGGCGATGATAACGACAAAAATCCCTTTCTCTGGTTTTCGTCACATCTTCGGGGTGCTTGGGTTCTGGCAATTCTATCGTGCCAGCTTTTAGCAGTGGGGATAACATCTTCTTTATCAAAGTCAAATCCTTCATGAGAGTCAAGTATTCTGGGTCTTTTTCCATCATATATATTTCTTGACTGATTCCATCCCTCTTTTCGTTCTGGCCTTTTGTCCATTGAGTCCCTTGCATTTTTGCTCTTCTTATCGCGATCGACAATATTCACATTCATTGTGCCGGGTACCCTCCTAGCTGTCTCGTGATGGAATGCTGACATTTTACGAGTCATTAATTCCAAAGCATGAGCCTTAGTGGCTGGATCACGGAACGTTCTGATGTCGGCGCTGGTGAGTCCGAAAGCGATTCCCGTTTCCATAGAATTCAAACACATTTTGACCTGTTCCTTTTCTTCTGGCAACTGTCTACACGAAGCTCCCAGTGTTTTTCATCTGTCTATGAACTTTTCCACTGGTTCTCCTTCTCGCGGTCATATGGAGGCCAATTCTGTAATACTAACATCACGTTCTGATGAGAAGAAGTTTGACATGAAAGTGTCCTGCATTTGCTCCCAAGTCCGCATTGATCCAGGAATCAGGCTGGAATACCATCGAAATGCCTTGTTCGTTAGTGACGACCCAAATAGTCTCAAGCAGTACTGCAGTACTGTAGAAAAATTCTCCATACTCGTAATGAAATGCATTAGATGTTCTTCTGGCGATCCTTCCCCATTAAACTTCTGGAAATCTGGATGTTTGAAATTGGCCGGAAATGGAACATCCTCCACCTCCCTTGGATATGGTGTTTGGTATTTGAAGCGGCCAATATTTTCCCACTTACTTTCTATTCTCACGGTTTCTTCAACGACCTGTCTTATATCATCTTGCGTTATGGTCCTTGCTATTGGAACGGACTCCCGCGATCTTACCCCTTGTGGGCAAAAGCTTTCAGGCTAGCTTTCTTTTCCATTCATTGTTCCCATCATGGGTGGAGCCGCTATTTGGGTCACATTATGCGCTAGAGTTGCCAAAGCTTCTCTGAGATTTCGGCACTCATTCATTAGTGGTCTTTGCGTTTCTGCCATCTCGTTAATACGATCCTCAGCAGTTGGCCTGTTTTCTTGACTCGTCTCAGCCATATATACCATGGATTCTTTACTTTTTGTCGAAGCTGTTGGAGTATGACGAGAGTATGCTGACGTGACAGGGCTTACAAAGAGGGGAGAGATAGGGTCTCATTCGACTTCTGTGTGCTCCCTGTGCTGCCGTTTGATCGGAGCGACACAGCAGTTGGCAAACTCATATGAGGTGATACGGGCGTTGGTGAGCTTATTATCATCACTTTACCTTTCTGTTCTTTCGTCCACTTGGTCCTCGGGGCGACCAAAGCCAGAAAATCGTGCGCCACCAACTGTGGAACTACTCGCTCGGGATATATCGCAGGAGCGGCGAGCTCGGGGTTCTTCCTGACTGTACTGTGCGTTATCAATCCTCTAGCTCTTGGCAAAGATGAGTTTGTTCTACGGCTCCTCATATTCCTTGCTTTTGTCCTACGAGATAGGACCACAATCCAATCCCCATCACCTTGCTGTGGTTGAGGTGAAATGGATACGACTCCAACTGTTACTTGAGTCACCTTACTTCTGCTTGTGGGACGTGGGTCCATGGGCTCTGGGGCTCGGTTCGGTGAATATTCTAAAGTTAGCCATCAGTTGTATTCTGTGGTTGAATTCAGGTACCTTCAATCATGAAACACACGTAAAATTAGTATGTGAAAGGTTAAGCAAACTATCTTAAAGATGAAGGGGAGAATGTTCCCGCTGAGAGTCGCCATTTTGGTGTCTGAGAGACGCCAAACAGTGACAAAAGCTTTACAACTTTCCCAATATTAATGCTAAATAAGATGTCCCCAGCAGAGTCGTCATTTTGTTTCGACAAGAAAACAAATGTATTTGATTTGGGGGAACTATCTTATTTAAACATAAAAAGAAAAAGTATAAAGACGATCATCACATATTATTGATACTGAGTTCATTTACATCCTCGATTATCCCTTGATTCTAAGACAGAATGCTTTAACAAATAACCAACTTATAATAAGGCTATATGTCAAATCTCAAATTCGGCAGCATTTCGACAGCAGCTTGGGTCATCTCCTAGAACTTAGGAGGAATGTCGAACTTAATCAACCAATTTTCTTTTTCGAGCTCGTCCTTTATACAAAGGAGAAGGCCTGAAGAGGTGAAGATTGAGCTTTCACGATTTCGGCAGCACTTTGGCCACTTTTTGTTATTAGTCACATGGTGACCTTGTTGCGCGACCAGCGCAACCATGTTACACATTGCACGGTCAGCGCAACACGGCACTTGGGTGCGCGATCCGTGCAGCTCATTTCCACCATTGCGGGATCAGCGTAGCTCCTTTCCACCGTTGCGCGATCAGCGCAACTCAATGTTTAAGTTGCGCGACCCGCGCAACTGACATCGCTCCTGACCTTCAATCTATCCTCAGAGCTCCAACTTTCTCCAGAAAACCTTCCGTCCCAAATGAGGGGGAAAGTGGGGTATTTATAGACCCCCACACGTGCTAACCCTCCATGGGTCCCACTTTACATCAAATTTGACTGTTCATCTCGATCAATTTCAGTTCCTAGTTACGCGACCCACGCAAGGGTAAAGTTGATTGCGCAACTGCGCAACAATGAAGTTGGCCGCCCAACCGCGCAATAATAACATGATCATTTCCACTCGCGCAACTGCTGCGCGATGCCTGACGCTCTCTCTACTGATTGCGCGATCCGCGCAAAGACTAGTTTGGTTGCGCGATCAGTGCAACATCATTTGTTCCCTTCCTTATTTCTTCACTCTATCTGGTTTTTTTTCTATCTTTGGATCTTCCTTCGTGATGATTTTTTATGCTCCAACAGGTTCACTTGGAGCTTCAACCTCTTATGGAGCTTTAATTATTGGTTCACTTTTAGGAGTTTTGATTTCATTATCCTTTGACTCCAAGTATAGTGAGTTCTCAAAGAACTCAACGTCTCTAGATTCTATGATAGTGTTAGACTCTAAGTGTAGGAGTTTGTAGGCTTTGTTATTTTCTGCATACCTGTAACGCCCTGAAAATCGGGGGTCGAGCATAAACTCAACTCCTGAGTTCCAGCGCATCACTTATGTAACATAATGAATGATGATTGAATGTTGTCTGTATTTAGTGCGTTGAACTTGAGTGAAATTAAGCCAAAACAGCATATCATACTCCAGAGATAGTTAAATTTCAAGTGGAAGACTGTGATAAATATATAAAATATAAAAACTATGGTGAGTCTCCAGAGTGTGATAAAGTTACCAGGTTAAATAATTACAAGTACAATTCAAATTATACCAAATGTGTAGTGTCATCTAGTCAATATCCCTGTAATCCCATCGATCAAGACACGACTCACATGAAGCCGTCAGCACACAGCATATACGAACGAGCATCATTGTCGTCATAAAGGTCCGGCTCCGCCTCAGGAGTAGCATCGCCATCTGCAATTAAAAAAGTCTGGTGGGTGTTCGGAACACCGTCCCATAACATGGGAGTGAGTGATCAACTCAGTGGAACAACAATAAAGCATAGGTTAACATGTTATCAATTCAGTCAAGCAGTAATGATAAAACAGTAAAGTCAAACAATTCTAAATACTCTTATTAATGCAAGTATGAATGCAGTCATGATGTATGCCCTTGCCAAACCACCCTCGTGCGACACCATCTTACGTTCGCGACATGCTTACATCCCTCACTATTCCACATCTTCCAGGCACATGCAATGCTATGATGAGCATGATTACCGAGTTGTTATTAGTTCATTTCAAACAGCAGTATTGGGAAACTAAGGTACCTCCCTTTATCATTCCCAAACATGATCCACTCTAGGGTCGTCAGTCCTAGTTAATCTCATACGATATTATGGTTTGAGAGGCATCGCGAAAGCATCACAAAGGGCTCGTCACCCGTTAGCACGGATACAGATCTCACCGTATGCGGCTCAATTGCTAGCCGTCAGCTCGAATACAGGTCTCCCGTACTCGGCTCAATCGCGGGCCGTCAGCTCGAATACAGGTCTCACCGTACTCGGCTCAACTCATGTTCTAGTTGCTGCAAAGGGCTCATCACCAATCACAGACATTAGAGTATACTCGAAGACACTACGAAGGGCTCGTCGTCCATCAGCACAAATACAGGTCTCACCATATTCGGCTCTCGCCGTAGGTGTGATAGCTCGAATATAGTGTCCCATACCACCATAATCGGCTCACGAGTCTGGTTGCTCACTGGTCACTACGAAGAGGCACGTGGCCCCAGCGTAGGTCGACAGCTCGACCACGGTGTCCCATACCACCATGCCCGACTCATGAGTCTTAGCGGATCCAGGTACCATGGTTAACGGATTTCACTGGTAAGTTTGGTACCCTAGGTTCAAGCAGTAGCCTCCAAACATGGTGAACATACATTAGACAGATCGGGTTACTTGACGAGCTCGGCTAGCTCGAGCGCACAACAAGTTGAACGACATGAAGTGCATAAGCACCTCGCGTGGCCAACCACTATCGTCAACCGAAGTAAAACTCGGGTTCGTCGAACACATCTCACGTGGCAAATGAATCTCAGCCACGAATTCAATCCCGTTACCGATTGCCTGGACTATAATCATAGCCCAAATCACATTCAATTGCAGATAGTTAAAGCAGTAATGGATCAAGATTCAAATCATATAATCAAAGTCTGATATTATCCGTTCAGGGCTGTCAGGGCTGTTGCACGCACTCGTTGCTCCACTCCCCCATCACCCATGACGGATTATACAATGTAAACATGAATTTAATCATATGCATTACATAGATAAAATCATACAATCAGTTGAGCATGTTATGAAGCACAACACAAGCATGAGTTTCTACATATTCAATTCCTAATCACACAGCTATCCAAGGAAATCATACACATAGTTAAAGGAGTTGAGAATCATATCCCAACACCCTTATACATTACAATTTACTAACTACTACTCATTCAAACGTTTCAACAAACACTTAGACTACACACATCAACATACATGACATATGTTGATCACATAGGCATTAGGCCAAATCCTTTCACTAGGGAATTGCCCCAATCATAATATGCATACGCCCACGACGGATAGTCATGGAAAGTAGGAATCCAAGTTCCATATTCATTTGAACATTTTCACAAATACTTGGGCTACACATTTCAACATATATAGCATATAGTGGCCGTGGCATGATTCAGGGCAAATCCTTTCGTCAAAGGGGTATCGCCAATACAACAATCATATATCCATGACAATTAGTCATGGCGAGCACGAATGAGAATTCTATACTCATTCAGTTATTTTCACAAACAACTAGAATACACTATTTCAACATACATAGTGTATATTAGCAAAACATATATTAGGGCGAGCCCTTTCGCTAAACAAGTATTTTATCCATATATAATATATTCATACACCAAATAATCATGGCAAACACATTCCTAAATTTTATACGTATACAGTACTTTCTAGAATACACTATTTCTACATACATAGTGTATATTAGCAAAACATGTATTAGGGCGAGTCCTTTCGCCAAACAAGTATTTTATCCATGTATAATATATTCATATAACAAATAATCATGTCAAACATATTTCCAAAATTTATATGTATACGGTACTTTCTACAAATACCTAGAGTATGTAAAATTTCATATTCTTTACCTTTAATCGAAACGGAAAACGGACAACACTTTGTACATGTGCAATCGCATGCAGATCATGAATCTATCATATCTGACATTGAAAGCGTTGAAAACCATAACCTATACACCTAAAGTCTGCACCTTTTATCGTAGAATTGTAAAGCTTCCATATCCAGCAGTTTGGTAACCTAGAGAATGAAATAGGTTAGCTATTTCATAACCTACAACTATCAAAACCCCAATCATTTTAGGGTTAGGGTTTCTTACCTAGAAAAGGAGTTGGAATCGTCGGGAAAGCGATTAGAACGGAGTGGTTGAGTATGGATAGCAGCAGGGAAGAGTGGTAGGGAGAATCTCCCACTTCTCTCACTCTTTCTCTCTCTTTTCTCTCTTCCCTCTCTAGGGTTTCTCTCAATTCGTATGGCTGCAATGAGAGAGGGTTTAAGGTCCTTATACAGCCTAAAAACTCACCGAAATAGACTCCAGGTCAAAATATACTTAGGTTATAACCAAGCGGGTCAGTTTCAGCTCAACGGAGGACTTCCGGTGGGGCTCATTGAGCCAAAGGTCAGACTTAAGCTCACAAACCTTGGATCTAGGTGGAGCTAAGTTTTTGTTTCGGTCAGATTTCCAGATCGCACGTGGCGGACTAGTTTCAGTTCAACGGTCAGTGGATCTCGATCGAAGATTCTGAGTACATGGATATGTGTATGAAATTTCTCCTGATCCAAGGGTGTAATTTGGTTTGATTTTGACGGTCTGGTTGCTTAAAACTGATCCGCAAGCGAGAGGTGCCAGATTACTATTTGAGATATTTATTTGTAAAGAAAATCAAGTGTTTTCACTCCTCGCTCCGGACTCAAGCGAATTACACTGGGACACTATCTGGATTTGATTTCCGAGATGGTTGTCAAGCCCAGCAAGGCGGTCCTAATTCCTTAACTTCGAGTTAATCGGACTTCCGACGTGCAGTCCAGATCTGATTCGGAGTTTCGAGATACTCCCGAGAGCAGACGGGTAATGAGATTGATCCTAGATTTTAGGGTAACCTAGCGTCAATGATTTTACAAGTTTTGGGTCTTGCAGATCGTATTTAAAGTGATTAGTACTAATTTCACGGGTACTCTAGTTTAACACTAACTAATTCTCGCCTAATTTCTAAAGGATTTAGTCCTGGGTGATTTCGGTCTGAGGTGGTACTTAGTCCTTTGTAGCAATGTTTAGTTTAAGTATTATTCTTCATCACCTAAACTTTAAGATAGTGTCTGATGTGAAAGTACTTAGAAAATTTAAAGAACAAGGTGGTGAAGGGTGGGATTTGTGAAGGACATGGGTTAAGGAGCGATTTTAGACTGTGGGATTTAGTTCTGACAAGTTAATAAGGTGTTAGGATCGACCCATTGCCTAAGGACGTCTAATCCCAGGTTGGCAAAAATTCAGGATGTTACAATACCCTAGAAAGGTGTCCTTGATAGATCTAGGTTCTAACTGGATTCTTTTAGAATCAGGTGTCTTGCAATATTTGAGACACCCACACATTTTAAGATATCCTAAGTTAAGTTTCCTACCTTTCCATACCTCATAGGATAAAGTTTTTCTTTTCTTAGATGGAATCCTATTTATGATGTGGCACGCTGCAAGCAGTGCTTCACCCCATAAACTTAGTGGAAACTTTGCTTATATTAGTATTGAGTAGGGTTGTACATCGAGTCGAACCGAGTCGAGATGACCTCAGCTCAAATTCGGCTCGGCTCGTTCCTCGAGCTTGACTAGCCTGCTCGGCCGATTTGGTCAGTAGCTCGGGCTAGCTCGAGCCAAGATCGGGCCGATTTCGCATTTGAGACATTTTCACAAACACATGGACTGCACCTTCAAAATCTCACTGTATTTGAGATAACAGCAATGGTCTTATAGGTATTTTATCAAACACCTTCTAAGCAACATAAAAATCAAGAAAAAAAGGGTGTTGGTTTCATATACATACCTTCCTTACCACCAGCCACACTTCTTCGAGTCATTTCATCAAACACTTGGTGAGCAACATCAATATCAAAGTAACCGAGTCACCGAACTGGGTTCGATCCTAGTTCAATTCGAGTTGGGTTCAATCCGAGTCGAGTCGAGCTGGGGCCAACTCAAACTTGTCTCGAACTCATTTTCGAGCTCAAAAAATTAGCTTGACTTGGCTCGAACTCAACTTCAAACCGAGTCGAATCAAGCTTTTTCGTGTCGAGTCGAATCGAGCTTTTTCGAGTCGAGTTGAGTGAGCTAACCGAGCTAGCTTGGTTCGTGTACACCCATAGTATTGAGTTGATCATCTTTATTAAGGTTATGTTCTTTCTTTCTACTACACCATTCTATTATAGTGTGTATGGTGTTGTGCACTGGTGTACTAAGCCGTGTTCTTCATAGAAGTTACACAATCACTTGAGAAGTATTCTCCCCCCCGTCACTAGAGTATTTTTATTTTCTTATTTAATTGATCTTATACTTTTGCTTTATATACTTTGAACGTACTCAGTACTTCATCTATATATATATATATATATATATATATATATTGCCGTTCCATAGGATCCCGCAGTCCTCCCGATTGAATTTCGGTGACCCGCGACCTATAGATATTGTTTGCACGAGATCTTAAGTCGCATCCTATAAACCCGAGCCGACTTAATTCGAGACCTATGCCATTACGACCGAGCCGTTGCCCCAATCCGATACCGCATCTCGTGCCCCAATCCGACACTTAGATCATAAGATGTGGATTGCACATTATAATGGTTGTGGACCGCAAGTTGTGAACCCACCTATCCCGTATGACACTATTCCCTAGGTAATCATAAGGGTGATGACATCACCCTAGCTATAGCCAACCTACCGTAGCAAGTTATGATTCCTAACCTATTCCATGCCTCTTACAAATCCATTATTACCTTATAAGTAATGATGCTTTTCTCTTCCATGCTTCTTTCATGCCATCATTGCCTAGCTAGAGAAGCTAGCGCTCTCTCTCTCTCTCTCTCTCTCTCTATCTATCTCCCGCCCTCTTTCTTCTTCATTTTCCCCATTCTTGCAAGGGCTTGGATGTCCCACCCTTTGAAGAAAATCCAACCCCTTTCACCTATATTCCCCACCAATCCAACTATCCAAAGTCAATCTCCACCATTAAAAGATCATCATAGGAGCATTGGAGCACTATGGAAGAAGAAGAAGTTCAAGATCCAAGGTGGGTGCTTCTTAGGATCTATTTCTTTCATATTCTTCATGGATCTTTATTTTCTTTAGCTTGGGGCAAGTGGGACCCACCAATCAATGGTGGGGATCTCATCTTGGTCCCTAGATGTGGCTTAAGGTCCATCACATCATGCATGTATCTACCCATGGTGGGACCATTCTCCATGGATCCCACCATGAAGTTTCTATGTTATGCAATAGGGTATGGCCACCTAGGCCCTGATTTATGTGGAGGAAATGACACTTCCCCATCAGGATTTCTGATGTATGGCCATCTATGTAAGGCCCACTTAATGTACATGTGCATGCATGAGAGGAGCTCATAGTGGCGGAGCTCCTCCCACCACCACTGTCTCTCTCTCTCTCTCTCTCTCTCTCTCTCTCTCTCTCTCTCTCTCCTCTTTCCTTGTACGATGGACCACCTAATGATGTATGTATCTTGTCCTAGCTGTCCAAGCAGTGGGACACCCATCATCCAGTAAATAGGGCCCATCTTTGTAACACCCTGAAAATTGGGGGTCGAGCATAAACTCAACTCCCGAGTTCCAACACATTACTTATGCAACAAAAGGAATGATGATTGAATGTTGTCTGTATTAGAGTAGTGAACATGAGTGAGATTAAGCCAAAATAACATATCATACTCCAGAGACAGTTAAATTGCAAGCGGAAGACTGTGATAGATATATAAAATATAAAAACAGTGATGAGTCTTCAGAGTGTGATAATATTACCAGGTTAAATAATTACAAGTACAATTCGAAAATATACCAAATGTGTAAGTGTAATGTCTTCTATCCCAAGTACCATAGCACCGTCAATACAATACCAGGTCTTCATAGACTTGTCAAAGAGTTACATGTAGGAGAACTCCTCCTCAACATCATAGTAGAAGTCCGGCTTTGCTTCATAATCATCACCATCACCTGAAACTCAACAAATCTGGTTGGTGTGTACAACACCGTCCCGTAACGTGGGAGTGAGTGATCAACTCAATGGAACAGTAAAGCATATGTTAACATGTTATCAATTCAGTCAAGCAGTAATGATAAAGCAGTACAATCAAACAATTCTAAACTACTCTTATTAATGCAAGTATGAATGCAGTCATGATGTATGCCCTTGCCAAACCACCCTCATGCGACACCATCTTACGTTCGCGGCATGCTTACATCCCTCAGTGCTCCACATCTTCCAGGCACATGCAATGCATGATGAGCATGATTACCGAGTTGTTATTAGTCCATTTCAAACAGCAGGATTGGGAAACTAAGGTACCTCCCTTGTATCATTCCCAAACATGATCCATTATAGGGTCGTCAGTCCTAGTTAATCTCAGACGATGGTGTGTTTTCTAGGTCGCTGCAAAGGTTGCCAGGGCTGTTACTCACAAAGGTTACACCACTCCCCCATCACCTTTTTAATGATTCATCACTATACAGATACAGGCCTAGTTTCATACTCTATACATTGCGGTAAAACTTGTCTCCTCACCGCAATTCAGAGTATGCTCGAGGTCACTACAAAGGGCTGTCAGGGCTGTTACTCGCATTCGTTGCACCACTCCCCCATCACCTTATCAATGTAGGCCGACAGCACGAATATAGTGTCCCATACCACCATAATCGGTTCACGAGTCTGGTTGCTCACTGGTCACTACGGGGAGGCACGTGGCCCCAGCGTATGCCGACAGCTCGACCACGGTGTCCCATACCACCATGCCCGGCTCATGTGTCTTAGCGAATCAAGGTACCATGGTTAGAGGGGATTTCACTGGTAAGTTTGGTACCCTAGGTTCAGGTAGAGGTGTCCAAACATGGTGAACATGCATAAGACAGATCGGGTTACTTGACGAGCTCGGCTAGCTCGAGCGCACAACAAGTTGAACGATATGAAGCGCATAAGCACTTCGTGTGGCCAACCACTATCGCCAACCGAAGTACGACTCGGGTTCGTCGAACACATCTCACGTGACAAATGAATCTCAGCCACGAATTCAATCCCGTTACCAATTGCCTGGACTATAATCATAGCCCCAATCACATTCAATTGCAGATAGTTAAAGCAGTAATGGATCAAGGTTCAAATCATACAATCAAAGTCTGATATTATCTGTTTAGGGCTGCCAGGGCTGTTGCACGCACTCGTTGCTCCACTCCCCCATCACCCATGACGGATCATACAATGTAAACATGAATTTAAACATATGCATTACATAGATAAAATCATACAATCAATTGAGCATGTTATGAAGTACAACATAAGCATGACTTTGTACATATTCAATTCCTAATCACACATATATCTAAAGAAATCATACACATAGTTAAAGAAGTTGAGAATCATATCTCAACACCCTTAAACATTACAATTTACTAACTACTACCCATTCAGACATTTCAACAAACACTTTAAAATACATACATCAACATACATGACATATGTTGATCACATAGGCATTAGGCCAAATCCTTTCACTAGGGAGTTACCCCAATCATAACACGCGTACACCCACGACGGATAGTCATGGAAAGTAGGAATCCAAGTTCCATATTCATTTGAACATTTTCACAAACACTTGGGCTACACATTTCAACATATATAGCGTATAGTGGCCGTGGCGTGATTCAGGGCAAATCCTTTCGTCAAAGGGGTATTGCCAATACAACATTCATATATCCATGACAATTAGTCATGGCGAGCATGAATGAGAATTCTATACTCATTCAGTCATTTTCACAAACACTTAAAATCACTATTTCAACATACATAATGTATATTAGCAAAACATGTATTAAGGCGAACCCTTTCGCCAAACAAGTATTTTATCCATATATAATATATTCATACAGCAAATAATCATGGCAAACACATTTCCAAAATTTATACGTATACGGTACTTTCTACAAATACCTAGAGTATGTAAAATTCCATATTCTTCATCTTTAATCGAAACAGAAAACAGACAGCACTTTGTACATGTGCAATTGCATGCAGATCATGAATCTATCATTATCTGACATTGAAAGAGTTGAAAACCATAACCTATACACCTAAAGTCCGCACCTTTTATCGTAGAATCGTAACGAATCCAAAAGGTTTACTAAGCTTCCGTATTCGGCAGTTTGGCAACCTATAGAACGAAATAGGTTAGCTATTTCATAACCTACAACTATCAAAACCCCAAAATAGATTAGGGTTAGGGTTTCTTACCTAGAAATGGAGCTGGAATCACCGGGAAAGTAATTAGAACAGAGTGGTGGAGCATGGATAGCAACAGGGAAGAACATCAGGGAGATCCTCCCACATCTCCCACACTTTCTCTCTTTTTTCTCTCTTCTCTCTCTAGGGTTTCTCTCAAATTCGTATGACTGTGAGAGAGACGGTTCTAAGGTCCTTATATAGCCTAAAATGTCACAAAAATAGACTCCAGGTCAAGGTATACTTAGGTTATAACCAAAGCGGGTCAGTTTTAACTCAACGGAGGACTTCTGGCGGGCCTCCTTGAGCCAAAGGTCGGACTTAAGCTCACTAACACTGGATTTACGTTTAGTTAAGTTTTTGTTTAAGTGGGATTCCCAGATCACGCGTGGTGGACCAGTTTCGGTTCAACGGTCAGCGGATCTCGATCGAAGATTTCGAGTACATGGATATGTGTATGAAATTTCTCCTGATCCAAGGGTGTAATTTGGTCTGATTGTGACGGTCTGGTTGCTTAAAACTGAACTGCAAGCGAGAGGTGCCAAATTACTATTTGAGATATTTTATTTTGAATTAATTTCACATTTCTCACACTCTTCACTCCGAGCTCAAGCGAATAGCGCTGGGACACTATCTTGATTTGATTTTCGAGATGGTTGTCAAGCTAGCAAGGCGGTCCTAATTCCTTAACTTCGTGTTAATCGGACTTCCGACGTGCGGTCCAGATCTGATACGGAGTTTCGAGATGCTCCCGAGAGCAGCCGGGTAATGAGATTGATCCTAGATTTTAGGGTAACCTAGTGTCAATGATTCTACAAGTTTTAGGTCTTGCAGATCGTATTTAAAGTGATTGGTGCTAATTTCACAGGGACTCTATTTTAACACTGGCTAATTCTCGCCTAATTTCTAAATGATTTAGTCCTGAGTAATTGCTGTCTGAGGTGGTACCTGAGCCTTTGTAGTTTGTATATGAAGTAATCCAAGTTATAATACTTAGCTAGTTTAAGATAGTGTCTAGGGTGAAAGAACTTAGAAAAATTGAAAGAGCAAGGTGGTGAAGGGTGGGATTTATGAAGGAAATGGATTAAGAAGCGATTTTAGACTGTGGGATTCAGTTCTGACGAGTTAATAAGGTGTTAGGAACGACCCATTGCCTAAGGACGTCGAATTCCAGGTTGGCAAAAATCCGGGATGTTACGATCTTGCTGCCCAGATTGGACTTGCATGGCTGGACAGACCATGCAGGCCTGGTTGTGGGAAAAAGCCCAAATATCAGCTTGGTCCGTGGGGTGGCCCACCCTTTTGTGGACCCAACCATGCATGTGTGCCACCCACGCCGCCCGACCATCGACTGGGGCCCACTTTGCAGACCATCTAGATGACCCACTTAGCTCTCTGTCTGGACAAGCCTAGATGTAAAGGAAACACAAATATCAGCTAATCCAAAGTTGGTGGGTCCCACACGTGTGGACCCACCTGATTTATGTATTTTATCCAAGCTATTCGTCCCTGGGACGGTGGGACCTACCTTGCAAGTGTGGAATCTCCACTATCCAGTAGGGACGTGGACCCACCAAGATGTATGGGTTTTATGCTTGTCGTCCGTCTGTTTTTAGGATGTGGGACCCACCCCACACGTGTTGCACGTATGGGGGGGTGTGGCCCACCTTGATGTACGTGTTGTATATTCACACTATCCATCCCTAGACGGTGATATGTGGGGCTTACCTTGATGATATGTGTGTATCCACACCGTCCAGTCCCTAGACGGTGGGACCTCCATGATGTTAGTGTTGTATCCACTCTGTCAGCCCATGGACCCCACCCGATGCGTGTGTTTCATCCATACCGTCCAGCCGTCCGTGGGACGTGGACCCCCACAATGATGTATGCATTGTATATCCATGCTGCCCACTTGGTGGGGCCGATCTGGATTGTGCAGGCCCACCTATTGCATGTGCAATCCCACCATGATGTGTATAGTGTATCTAGGCCATCCAGTTAAGGCCCATTGTGCAGGGCCACTTTGATGTATTTACATTGCTGCCCATCTACTTTGGTTGAACCATGGGCTGCCTCGTGAGGCCTAATGGGACGTATATGAGGCCCTTGAGTGAGGCCCATTGTGATGTATATTAGGCCCTTGAGTGAGGCCTATTGTGATGTATATGAGGCCCTTGTGTGAGGCCCAATATGATATATTTGTGACCCTTGTGTGAGGCCCAATATGATGTATATGTGGTCCTAGAGTGAGGCCCAATGTGATGTATATGAGGCCCTTGTGTGAGGCTCAATATGATGTATATGTGGCCCATTTAGTGAGGCCCATTGTGATGTATATGAGGCCTTTGTGTGAGGCTCAATGGGATGTATACGAGGCCCTTGAGTGAGGCCCATTGTGATGTATATGAGGCCCTTTGTGTGAGGCCCAATGGGATGTATATGAGGACCTTGAGTGAGGCCCATTGTGATGTATATGAGGCTGTTGTGTGAGGCCCAATGTAATGTATGAGAGGCCCATATGGTGAGGCCCAATGTGATATATGAGAGGTCTATGTGGTGAGGTCATTATGATGTGTAAACCCATTATGATGCATATAGTAATGCTTATGATGCCCAACTATTATCCTAGCTAGTATAAGGCCTTAGGCCCCCATAATGAGTTAGATTCTACGGGCCTTGCCTTGGGAGCAATGACGGTTAAATGTCCACATTGTAAAAGCAATGGTGGTTAAATGCCCACCTTGTAATCCTCCTTAGGGCCCATTGTTAGGCCCGCTCTCATCTCCCCTTATTGTGGGCTAACCCAAATTGATGGCCCCCCACTAGTACAAGTATGGTCCATCTCACCTTTTGGGCTATCCCAAATTATTGGGCCCCCACTAATGCTAGCCCATTTATATCTTTTGGGCCCCATTAATAGCCTAACTGGCTTTATATTAGGGTGGGTAAGGAAGCCCACTTATTGTGTGATTCACCCTTGCTAAAGATGGATTAATATATGGTATCAGATTTGGTATATCCACTACTGAGGACCGATCTTCACGTTATAGATCAGATCCGCTGTCCTTCTGTGGATCCCGCCTTGTCTATAGGCTGATTATCGATTCTGACTATGAGTATGTGATAACATAACATCATGATACATGCCTATGCGCATCATCTGCATGCTTGTTATGAGGAGTGACTGATCATAACATTATGCCATTGTGCAGGTTGTTTATGGGACTCCCTAATAGGCAGAGTTGTCCCACATGAGCGCACGGTACGCACAGGATTGATGCATGACTGGATTGTGTGACTCATGCATCTTACATTATGTGTTATGATTATTATACGCCCTAGCGATATCAGCGTTGTAGCCTCCGCAGGTATAGCGTGGACGATAGGATTGGATACTGAAAATACTTGTTAAAGCATGGGGGCGCCATAGATGTCCCAGGATGAAAGTCCCTAAACCCGTATGGTACCAAGAGGATGCTCCAATGTCGAGACCGAGTGGAGGTAAGAGTGCACGAGTGCTGAGTACCATTAGGCCGCGTCTCCCACTGTGTCGTGGTCGGTTGGAAGGGGGTGTGGCCTTACCCGCCCGAGGGTAGGGGGCAATGCTAGACTGAGTCTGACCGGCTCGTAAATGGGTCCACTACCGACGTGCCAAGTAGATATTGGCAAACTACTAGTCAGGTGGGTAGTGAGATCTCTTCCACTTGCATGGTTGGGCGTCTAGTTGGGGTGGCGATTTCGTGTAGAGTGTATTAGACCCTGGTGATATGCTAAAGATGAGCTGTATTAATATGTGGATTCAGATGAGGACTGACATGCTTAAGCTGCATCTCGCACATGACAGTGGCCATGTAGGCCTTGCATCGCATGACCTTGGTGTTGCCGATAGCATTCATGCCTTGTATCACATAGCCTTGGTATGACTGATAGCATTCATGGTCTTACTAGCATTCTGCATTACTCTGATATTGCATACTTGCATTTATACCTTACGCACATACTTTCACCACCCTCTAAGCTTTCTACAAGCTTATGCACGACCGTTGCATTTAGGTGATGATAGGACATAGCTGAGCAGGAGCAGGAGCATGTAGCCGAGCTTTTGGAGTCCCAATATTATCATTGTATTTCCCTTATGCATTGTACCTTAAAGATTTTGATTATAATGGATTTTGTGATGGTGTTCTTGTTATTGTTCATGGGTTATGCTTATGGTTATGCTTATTATGAAATAAATTTATATTAAAAATCCTCCTTGTAGGATCTTAGGATCAGGTCCTGGTATATGGGCGCTGGGAGCCGAGAATGGGGTACTACAGAGGTTATCAACGCCAGATTCAGCAATCGAAAAATTTATGAGCCCAGTTTTCAAGTTTGGGGTGTGACAATATATCTATTGCAATCATCAATAAAGGTTATAAAGTACCTTCTACCTCAACGAGCATGAATGGTGTTCAACTCATAGAAATCAGTGCGCATAAGATCCAATATTTGAGATGATCTCTCAACACTTGGAAACTGTTTCTTTACTATTTTGGACCATATACACACTTCACATTTATCGTTCTCATTATTAGTGTATGAAATTAGGTCACTCTTTGCCATCAATTTTAAGGTACCATATCCTATATGTTATAATCTACCACATTACAATGTTACAAATTCAACCATATACGCAGAAGTGTTACTTTCATTAAAAAAAACTTAATCATGCTATTTCGAGCATAACCCTTTCCAACAAAGTTCTCATTCTTTGAAAGAATTAGCTTGTCGGATTCATACACTACACGTATTCTAACTTTTCACAGAAGATCCCCAGAAACTGAGTTTTGCCCCATGTCTAGGACGTACAACACATTAGTTAAGATCACCTTTTTATCACAGGTAAACACCAGTTCCACGGTTCTTTTGCTTACAATCTTCGATTGGGCTTCATTACCCATTTAAACATCTTGACCATTGATCACATCTTCATAGGTTTTAAAGGTTGACTTTTTGTACCAGACATAGACTGTGGCAGCCGTATCGTACCACCAACCGGGGACTTTCCATTGGATCGTATTAACCTCGGTGATCATATCAACTATCTCATATTCAGTTGCACTTGCTTCTTTCTTCGATTTACGAAATCAGCATACTCGAGCATAATGCCAAATTTTTCCACAGACATGGCAAGAGCCTTTAAACTTTCTTGAATTAACCTTTATTAGGTTTCAAGGAATCACCCTTCTCGGGATTCTTATTTTGGATCTTTTCTACTGCTTGTACCTTGGACGAGGAATTCCCATTTTTAGTTTTCTTATCACGATTGAGGAATTCTTCATCAATTCTCAAATGTTTCTGGATTTGTTCCAGTATGTAGTCATCGGTCTTATGCAATAAGTTATTCCTGTAGTCTTTCCACATCGGGGTCAAATTTATGATTATAGCCCTGACTTGGAATGGTTCAGGGAGATCAATTTTAAGGGCCTTAATTTTGTTTACAATTAGCTGCAATTCTTAGATTTGGGGCAACAACCGTTTATTATCTACCATGTTAAATTCGAAGTACCTGGTTATTAAGAACTTGTTAACACCTTCTTCTTCAACCTTATATTTGAACTCTAGGGCGGTCCAAATTTCTTTTACAAATGTAATATGTGTGTATAGATTGTACAAACAGTTAGATAATGAATTTAAAATTTGTCTAAGATCGTTTATTGCGTGTAACAACTTATTTAGGTGTGTTCTCGTCAGTTTCCTCAGGCAGTGGTGGAAGATTATGATCTATGATGTAGTAAATCTTTAATGTCATCAGTAGAAACTTTATCTTGTCTTGCCATCTTATAAAGTTGGCTCTGTCAATCTGATCGAGACGAAACAAATCCCGGTTCATTAGTTCGATGGAAGATACGCCTTCAATTTCCATTACAATAATGCTTTAAGATTGTTGAGATTTGATAATATCAAACTACAAATTTATAATTATTGTAAAATAGAAGGAAATAGGAAACCAAAAAATATAATATTAAGGACAAGTCGAAGTATGTGGAATCATGCTATTCTTAAAGCGTTATTCTCCCATTCTCAACATAATTAAGACTGTCGACATGTTGCAAGTAAATCAATTACAGGATACGATGAGTCTATGTATGGATATAAGTTCAGCAAGGGAGAAGGAGCCACTGATGGAACTCTGTAAACACAACTTTTCTGGCAGATGAAAATTACAAGAAAATTCCCAAATGGAAAGAGAGATAGAAAGTAGAAGATTGGATTTTCTAGATTAGACCACTACACAGGTTTGGTTCTTATAAACTTGCTAGATTTGACCACTACACTAGTCTGATTCTTATGTATTTAGTGGCTTAGGTTCATATTGAACTTGCTGGCTTGAGCAGAGAACACTTGGAGCTTATTGGTTCATATGAGAGGTTGAGTCGAATGGTTTGTGATGTTGAAATGAACCAGCCAAGGTCAATTTATATAGGCAAGGGTGGCTAGACGTTTTAGTCTAGGGTCATTATTGCAATGGACCATTTTTTACTGTTAATGAGAAACAAGTCGTTATTTGGCAGTTTTTTTATTTATCATTTTTCATGTGGGAGACTAGCTGCATGCTAGCCATTTAGACACAGTGGCTAGTCGTTTATGACTGTTGGGCTAGCCACATGTAGCAGTTTCTGCATGATCCGGTTAATTACTGCATGAGTAGTTACACCAATCCTCTTAAACGGCTAGTTTAGCTCCTATATAAGGCAGAGAGGTCTCTCTCAGACCTCTTATCCACAACACTTCGAACCCGGCCACCTAACCCATCTCTCTTAGCCATTGTCACACTGTGACTCGCACGTGCCTCACGTAAGGTCGTGAGGGAGCGACCCATATGCGACATAAGGTGCACATGTGAAGTGCAAAGTGCGCCACTAGCGCCTCTACTACCTCACATGCCTCACATGCTCATGCCCTCGCACCAATCTCGAGCTTGTGCCTGTGTGCACGCACGTATGTTCTAGTGCTTCGCAATGGAACACGCAAGTCTCAGTACTCATATGTCTTAGCAAGCAAATATTAAGGTACTCAACACCTTTCTCATTAAGAGGATTTTTTTTTTCTTTTCTCCTATCCGATATGAGACTATTCCCGAAAGTGAAAACCAAGTTTTTTCATATATATACATACATACATATATATATATATATATATATATATAATTTTTTAAATAAAAATCATTTTCCATAACACAACCCACTTGAGTTTTAGATCTGTGTATTTTAGGGTTCTGGAAAAATAAATGGATAGGTGGATTTATCACTAGCATCACGGTGAGCTCACCTAGCTCCTAGCCAAAGGAACTTCATCCAGAGGGTATTGCCGGAGGGCGCGGAGTAGGTGTTACCTGGGTAATAGCTTAGTGGGTGTTACCCTTACCATCCATTTTTCCAACCTATTTTAGGACACACTCCCAAAATTTAAGCATATCTAAATCTTAGGTGGACCATACCATAAGAAACAGTGATGATTGAATTCTCACCATCCAAGGCTAATAGTAAGAAGAACTATGTTCAAAACCCCAAGTGTAGGGTCGCGATGTACAAATAACTTGGTGAGACTAAGGTCGAATCCACAGGGACTAATCTTGTATGTTTCTGAAAATAACCAGAACTAGAACTAGAAGAAGATCTAAATCTAAATCTGAATTAAAGAGAGTTTGATTGTGAATAATGTAATTGAAACTTGTGAATTTAAAGGTGGGAACTAGAGTGCCAAGGACCACTTGTAGCTATCAAGATGCTACCTTACTTGGTTCAAGAGAGACAACTGGAATCAGAGTCCTATCTTATCCAATTGGAAGTGGAGATGATCAAATCTCTGAACTTTTCATTGATCTAGTATCAATGGAGGAGGATTGTAAAGATTGGAAGGGATTCCATCACCCTACCATGCCTAAGAGACGATGGTGAACAACAGGATTTACCAATCCCACAATTTCAAAATAGGAAAAGAAGATATCTAATGCTATCGTAGTATCTACTGTAATTTGAGTCACAATAAACCATTGAAAACTGAAAATATTCCTTAAAATCAACTAGAAATCAATGAAGTTCAATATAAACAAGAATGAAAGCAAGATAAACATCCTAATCACGTTACAAGCTTCACCTCTTAGCCCTAGCTAAGAGGTTTAGTTAACCATAGGCATAATTAAATCAAAATCTCTTAAACAAAACATGAAAACAAACTAAGAAAGAAGAAGAAAAACTCTTAGTGGCAGCTCTTCACCCTTTAGCTCCACTTCTTTTAACCTTAGAAGATACCGAAGAATGTCCTAGGGACTCCTATTTATAGGTGTGAAGCTCCACCTTACGCATCGACTTGGAATTTTCACAATTTGATCGCGAAACCGCCTCAATTTACGTAGCTATGTTACACATCGGTCAGACCGAAGTTACCTTCGGTCGGACCGAATTCAAGTTCGAAGCTTGACAAGATTAAGTTCCATCAGTTGCCTGATTTTGGTTGGACCGAACTAAGTTGTCAGTCAGACCGAATTAATCTTCAGTTGAATCGAATTAACTCCTTTCAGCACCGGAGATTTTTGTGCACTTTCGGTCGCATCGAATCCTCCCTTCGATCAGACCGAATTAGCTTTTGAATTTCATCTTTGGTTGCTAGACTGTTTTGTGCGATTTCAGTCGGACCGAACTTGTTTGTTTTCTGCTGCCGATTCTAAAGTCTTTCAAGTCCTTTCTTCATCCTTTGTACTTGGTTTCCTTGGATCTTTGGTATGTAAATTCTTTATTCTTGGTCTCCTAAGATCCATCCTTTGCCTTGGTGATTCTTAAGCATCAAATTCATGTTTTTAACATTCTTTTCAATCCAACCTCTCAGATTCACCTTGCAACACAAACATGTATAAAATATACCATTAAGGGTTATCATGTTCCTAAAACCAAGATATAATTAAGCGAAAATATGCAATATTTTACACTCAACAACTCGCCAACCAACATTTTGCTAGTCTCGAGCAAAATATACGTGAAGTAATCCTCAATTCTCAAAGTTCAAACCTTTTTATATATATATATATATAAAAACAATCTTTTGTGTAGACAAGTATGAATGAGTATAATCCGAAAACGTGAGAGTGAAAAACTGAAAACCTAGAGTTAAATCAAATAAGCAATCAATCAAATAGGTTATTTATCAATCACTTAAGAGCATAAGTTCATATACCAAGTTTTCCCAACGTGCTTAGCGAATTGCAGCTTACTTCTATAAAAATACCATCTTTCAATAATGTTAGCCATGTTCATTACTTCAAGACTAATCAAATAATCAAGTGTTGATTCCGAACTTATTTCTTTTTCCTTCTTTTTCCAATTTTTGATTTTATATCGACGGTCCTTTTTAATTATTCATTCTTTTCAGATTCTTTTCAAAATTTTTAATTCTTTTCCAAACTTTTTCTAGTCTTTTCATCATACATGACCTTTTTGTTGATCTTACTATTTTTTAACTGTTTTTTTTCATCTTTTAAGGTGGATAAAATTCTCCAGACTTAATTCTCCATATCTATCAATGATGTACATGCTATCAATGAGAAATTCTAGTATAATGTGTCATGTGTTTTAGATCAACATGATATTTAAACTTCCTCTTAAACAATTGAGTGTAAGAGCTTAGGTGATAGTTCACTTGGTTGATCAAACTCCAACAATTCAAAATTCAATCTTCATCATATCCGACTCAAAACATTCTTAAAGAATGCATAAACTATCGCTTTTCAAACAGGTTTTTACTTTGAAAAATTGAAAATTTCCACAATTTTTGCTCACACCCCAACCTAAAATCTACATTGTCCTCAATGTAAAAGATATACGCATGCAATGCAAATGAGACAACGAAAAGAATGGAGAAGTAATGGAAAGGTAGTACCTGAAGAAGGCGAATTGCAGCTCTTCCAAAGTTCTCAATGTGAAGATGGGTTAGCACAACGACTAAACAGCTAAAAGCAAACTATCCTAGTCCTAAATCCTATGAAAGCAATAAACCTAACTACACCTCCAACAGACTAGGAGGTTAATCCTGGTACACAGAATCAAATAGAGGTATGGACATGTCCTCTGAATCAAACTTTTCAACAAATGGCTTTAAGCGATGTCCATTTACTTTGAAAATTGTACCAGTTGTTGGGTTCTTTATCTTGACGGCCCTATGAGGATAGACATTAGTAACAGTGAAAGGGCGAGTCCAATGAGATCTGAGTTTACCCAGAAAATGGTGTAATCAAGAATTATACAGGAGGATTTTTTGACCGATTAAGAATGATTTCTGAAGGATGTTCCTATCATGGAATACCTTCATCTTGTCCTTGTAAATTCTCAAATTCTCGTATGCATCATTCTGAATTTCCTCGAGTTCATTCAACCAAAGTTTGTGCAGCAAGCCAGTGTTGTCCAAGTTAAAGTTCAGATTTTTGATAGCCCAGTAGGCTCTATATTCCAACTCTACAGGCAAGTGGCAAGCTTTCCCATAGATAAGTCTAAAAGGTGACATTCCAATGGGGGTCTTAAAAGCTATACGGTATGCTCATAAAGCATCAGTCATATGGATTGACCAATCCTTGTGACCAGGGTTAACCATTTTCTCCAGAATTTGTTTAATCTCCCTGTTGGAAATCTCAGCTTGCCCACTTATTTGTGGGTGGTATGAAGTGATCACCTTATGAGAGATGCCATATTTCTTCATTAAGTTCTTAAATGACCTATTACAGAAGTGTGAACCTCCATCACTAATGATGACTTGAGGCGTTCCGTACCAGGAAATGATATTTTCTTTTAAGAATCGAATGACCGATCGATGGTCGTTGTTCCAACACGGGATCGCTTCGACCCATTTAGTGACATAGTCTACTGTTAACAAAATGTACAAATTCCTAAAGAATTAAGGGAATGACTAATCGTTACCCCAAAATTAAAAGCTTCAATGATCAGAATGAGATTCAGAGGCATCATATTTTGACAAGACAATGTTCCAAATTTTTGACAATGCTCACAAGCTTTGTAAAACTCATAAGTGTCCTTGAACATAGTGGGCCAATAAAAGCCACACTGTAGAATTTTGGTCATGGTCTTTTTAGTAACAAAGTGACCACCACAGGCATGAGAGTGACAAAAAGAGATGACATTTTGATATTCATTGTCTGGCACACATCTCCTTAGAATTTGGTCTGGGCAGTATTTAAACATATATGGATCATCCTAGAAGAACTTACGTATCTCGGCAAAGAATTTTTTCTTATCTTGCGCAGTCCAATGTGTCAGCGTGAAACCTGTGGCAAGATAATTAACAATGTCAGCAAACCATGGTAATTGGGAGAGTTTAAACAATTATTTGTCAGGGAATATATCATTTATAGGTGTCAGCTTAAGGGAATTAGGGAGGTCAAGTTGAGGAGGTGGTCAACCACTACGTTTTCTACTCCCTTTTGTCATGTATTTCCAAATCAAATTCCTGGAGTAGAGGGATCCATCTTATCAAGTGAGGCTTAACATTATTCTTAGAGAGAAGGTACTTCATCGTCGCATGATCAGTGTAGATAACGATCTTGGATCTGATCAAATAGGACCTAAATTTGTCCAAAGAGAATACTACGGCTAAGAGTTCTTTCTCCGTAGTTGAGTAATTCACTTGGGTAGAGTTTACAGTTCTACTTGCATAGTAAATAATGTAGGGCTTCTTCTCTTTTCTCTGACCTAACACCGCCCAAATAGCATAGTTAGACGCATCACACATAATCTCAAAAGGAATGTTCCGGTCGGGTGGCTACATGATAGGAGCGGTAGTCAACATGCCCTTAAGCTTAGTAAAAGCTTCCTGGCATTGCTGTAATGCCCTGAATTTTGAGGGTCGAGCAAAGCTCTACTCCCGAGATCCAGCACATCAGTTATGTAACATGGATAATGATGTTCAGATTTTGTTCATATTAATGTGTTAAACATGAGTGAGATTATACCAAAATAACATATCATACTCCAGATATAATTAAATTAAGCAAGTGGAAGTCTGAAACATATGTATTTAAATATGAAAGGCTTCACAAACTCCAGAGTATGAGTATGTAACCGGGTTGAATATATACATGTATTGTTTCAAAATATACAAAACGTGAGAATGAAAGATGTCCAACTAAACTAATATCCCTGTAGTCCCTGCGTATCGGTACGAGATCGACATAGACCTGCCTGAGAGCTGAATGTAGGAGAACACTTCCTCCTTATCCATGAAGTCCTGCTCCATCGCAGAGACTTTATCAACACCTACATCTAAACTAGAGTTTGGTTGGTGTTTTAAAACACCGTCTGATGGTGGGAGTGAGTGATCAACTCAATGGTATTATAAGGCAAAGGTTAACATGTTGTCAATTTAATCAAACAGTAATGATAAGGTAATGCAACAATCACTTTCTAACAACTCTTGTTAATGCAGAAATGGAGTGCAAGTAATGATGTATGCCTTCGCACAAAGCTCCCTCACAAGCGACTCCGATAACCAATTTCGCGTATGTCAACACTCCCTAAAGTGCACCTTCCTTCCCAAAAACACATCCTAACTAATGCAATGCGATGTATGGCCGTGTTGGCCGAGTACTTAATTAAGCTTATCGATACAGCAGGTTTGGGAAGGTAAAGTATCTTCCTTTATATCATTACCCAAACTGAAGGATCCCTCTAGGGTCGTCAATCCAAGTTAATCACATACGATATGCAAGTTGTAGGGTATCACCCCTAATGAAAAGCAGTCGATAGGCAAATTCAAAGTTTATACTCGCGGTCACTACAGGAGGCTCATCACCTCAGCGTAGGCCGACAGCTCGAACACGACGTCCCATACCACCACGCCAGACTCACGAGTCTTGGTTGCTCGCTGGTCACTACGGGGAGGCTCGTCACCCCAGCGTAGGCCGACAGCTAGACCACGGTTTCCCATACCACCATGTCTAGCTCATGAGTCTTAGCGGATCATGGTACCATGGTTAAAGTGCGCTTTATATTGGTAGGGGGTACATTAGATTCAAACAGTGGTGTCCATACATGGTAAAGACAAAATAGGCCAATCGGTTTGTTAGGCAAGTTCTATTGGTACGGGCACACGCTGACTTAATCGACATGGAGCGCATAAGCACCCCTTGTAGCCTAACCACCGTCGACAATCATCGTGCGACCCAGATTCGTCGAATTACCCAATGTGGCGAGACTAATTCAGCCACCCAAACAAGACTGTTACCGATTATCTAGACTACATTGTAGTCCAAATCTTACTCAGATGCAGTAAGCACATGTAATAATAATCTCAGCATTTAGCAAGCAATTCAAATAAATACCTCATTCGAGCATTTCATCATACACATTGATTATATTACCTAACACTTGCATTTTTTTATCCATAAATCACGTAGCGGCGGATATGATTACATGAAAGAAACTATGCATGCAAATAAGGTATTTAAAAGTTCTATCTTCATACTCTTAATCAATACAAATCATCAACAATTTCTCATTCAAACAATTTATCAAACACTTAGGCTACACTTCACCAAATACATAAACTAGGTTAGTTACAACATGTGTTTTAGCAAATCCTTATACAGAGAGGTCAGCATACATACGACAATGATGAATACTAGATCAGTAGTCATGGTAAACATAAATCATGTTTACATGTTCATTCAAACATTTTAACAAACACATGAGATGCATCTTTTATTCAACATAGTTCATACATGTATATTACATCGAAATCAGCGTGTCTAAAACGATATGGTAACAATCAAGTCAGACATAAATCATTAGTTGAAAGCATTGAAAACCATGACCTAAACGTTTATAGTTCGCACCTTTCATCGGAATACTCGATTCGGACTCGGTTCAAATTCTACATTCCCGAAAGCAGAACGTCGGGTACCTAAATAGTGAAATCGGTTAGCTAGGTTAACAAACAACCATTCTAGATTTCAACTATGGTATTAGGGTTAGGATTTCTTACCCAAATCATAGCCGAAACAAATTGTGTAGTGAAATGGGGAGGTGAATCAGTACGTGGAGTAGTGAGAGAGAATCACAGCAACGATCTCCTAGGATTTCTCTTCTCTCCTTACTCTTTTCTCTTCTTTTCTCTCTTATCTCTCCTAGGGTTTGGAGAAATTCGTATGAGAGAGGGATGGGGTGATATACGGGCTATATATAGGCCTATAAGTGATGTAAATGGACCCAGGACCCTGTTATACTTAGGTTATAACCAAAGAGCAACTGTTTTTAACAAACGGGGCACACGGGGAGGCCCGCTACTCACATACGTCACAGGGTAAGTTCCCTGACAATGGATCTATGTTAGGATGTGGTTTTGGTGCGATCAGATAGGCCGATCGACCATGGGGGACCTGTGTCAGATCAACTGTCATATTTACTCGATCGGGGCCACAAGTATACGGATACGTGCAGGGAAATTTCCTTTTTCCATGGGTGAAATTTGGTCAGAAACTGACGGTTCAAAATCCTCAATTTTGTGGGTGAGCGAATGACCCAATTCACTTAAGTTTCATTACATTTTATAAAGATATTCGTGTTTCTCACACACTTCACTTAGGGCTCAAGTTGTGCGTTTCTGGGTATTATCTGGGCTCGACATTTCCATGATGGTTGTCAAGCCTAGTAGGACAGACATAACTCTATAGTTTCACGGTCATCGGACTCTCGACGTGCAGTCCAGGTCCGATGCGGGGTTTCAATGTACTCTCGAGAGCGACAGACTTGTGGGATTTCACCTAGGTCTTTATGTAGTATTGAGCTAGTGGTATTAATGGTTTTAGTTCTTCTCATTTATGGAAATGGTGGCCCAAGCTAAATCCACCGATTATTTAGTTTAATACTTAACTAAATTTTGCTTTAATTATGACAGGAATACGATCCTTAGGTGATTCTGCCTAAGGTGGTACTCGGGTCCTTGTATGGATTTTTCTGAGACATTACAATCTACCCCCCTTAAAGAAAAATTTCATCCTCGAAATTAGTACCTTTTCGTACTCCTCGAGGAACTGTGGGTAGTTCTTACGAACTTCGTCTTCCGTTTCCCAAGTAGCCTCTTCCTCAGTGTGGTGTGTCCACAACACTTTCACGAGTGGGATAACTTTACTATGTAGCACTTGTTCATTCCTATCTAGAACACGCGTTGGTCACAATACATAGGTAGCATCTTGCTTAGTTGCACTTGCTCCCATTTGATAATATAGGTAGGGTCAGGAACATATTTCTTTAGCATTGATATGTGAAAGACGTTGTGCACGCTGCGAGTGGTGTGGGTAAGGCGAGACGGTATGCTACCACACTCGGTCTAAAATTTAGAACGGGCCAATGAATCTCGGGGTGAGTTTCTCCTTCTTGCCAAAATGAAGGACTCCCTTTATTGGAGAAACCTTAAGAAATACATGGTCCCTAACTTCAAATTCTAGCTGTCTCCGCCTCGTATTAGCGTAACTCTTCTGTCTACTCTGGGCTGCAAAGAGTCAACGACTAATAATATCGATCTTCTCTGAGGTTGCCTGAACCAGGTCTAGGCCAACCAAGCTCTTCTCGCCAACTTCCGCCCAACAATCCGGAGCTCGACATGGGCGTCCATACAAGGCTTCGTAAGGAGCCATGCTAATGATTGCTTGGAAGTTGTTGTTATAAGTAAACTCGACGGAAGGGAGACAGTCATCCCAGCTATCCTTGAAGTCAAGCACGCATGCTCGTAACATGTCCTCAAGTATTTGATTTACCCGTTTCGTTTGTCAATCAGTCTGTGGATGGAACGCGGTACTGAACTTCAGTTTCACTCCCATTGCTTCTTAGATTCGAGTCCAAAAAATAGACGTGAATCGCGTGTCTCGGTCTAACACAATTTTCATAGGAACCCCATGCAATTGTACTATCTCCTTGATGTACAACTTGGCTACATTGTCTAACGAATTAGAAACTCTAATCGTGATGAAATGAGCCGATTTCATCAATCGGTCCCCAATCACCCAAATGGAGTCATGTCCCTTTCTCATCTTTGGTAACCCGAAAATGAAATCCATAGATATGAAATCCCACTTCCACTCAGGTATGGGCATGGACTAAAGTAAACCAGGGGGTTGGCGATGCTCGGCATTGACTTGCTGGCACGTGAGACATCGAGATACAAAATCTGCTATTTGGGCCTTCATGTTGTCTCATCAGTATGAACGCTTCATGTCTCGAAACATCTTTGTACTACCTGGATGCATCGATAACTTTGAATTGTGTGCGGCCTCTAGAAGTTCTCTCCTCAAGTCATGAAGGTTCGGGACGCATAGGCGGCCACGATACCGCAATCCTCCATCTAAGCCAATCCTCCATTCGGACTCTTCACTGTTGCTCGCACGCTCTCTCATCTTCACCAACAGTTCATCTTCTTTCTGAGCTGCAATGATTCGGTCATCGATAAGTGGTTACATGTGGAAGTGTGCGACGCTCTCGAATGACTCCTCCACTATCAGCTTCTGCTCGAAATCTCACACGAATTCCACCATATTCCACTCTTCTATCATCAGTGGGGAGGCAAATTCTATAGTTTTCTTGCTGCTCAACGCATCGGCCACAAGGTTGGCCTTGCCAGGATGGTAAGAGACCTCAAACTTGAAATCTTTCAAGGTCTCCATCCAACGTCGTTGCCTCATGTTCAGGTCCCTCTGCATAAAGATGTACTTAAGGCTTTCGTGGTCGCAAAAGAGCTCGAACTCCTCTCCATAGAGGTAATGTCTCTAGAGCTTTAATGTGAAGATGACTGCCGCCAATTCCAGGTCGTGAGTGGGGTAGTTTTCTTCATGTTTTCTCAACTGTCGGGATGCATAGGCGATCACCCTATCCTTCTGCACAAGTACATAACCCAAACTAACTAGAGAGGCGTCGGTGTATGTAGTATATTTGACCCCTTGTTCTGGCAGCACTAGCACGGGTGCAGACATCAGCTTGTTCTTTAATTCTTGAAAGGCTACTTCTGCTTTCTTGTTCCAAGCAAACTTGAGATCTTTGCGAGTAAGTTGGGACAATAGTTGAGCTATCTTGGAGAAGTCCTTAATGAATCGACAGTAATATCCGGCAAGTCCAAGGAAACTCCTCACTTCTGTAACTGAACCGGGCTACTCCCAGTCTTGTACCGCGGTCACCTTCGCAAGGTCTGTGGCGATTCCTTCCTTAGAAACCACGTGCCCTAAGAACTTAACTTCTTCCTTCCAGAAGTCGCATTTTCAGTACTGTGAAAATAATTGATTCGGCCTGAGAGTATCAAAGACTGCTCGTAGGTGTTCTTCGTGATCCTTCTGACTCTTTGAGTATATCAAAATGTCATCTATGAATACGATGATGAATTAGTACAGATACAGTCGAAATACCCGGTTCATGAGATCCATAAATATGGCCGGTGCATTTGTAAATCCAAACGGCATCACGAGGAACTCGTAGTGCCCGAAGCTGGTCCTGAAAGCTGTTTTTTACACGTCTTCATTCCTGACGCGTAACTGATGATACCCGGACTGTAAGTCTATCTTAGAAAAATTTTGTGCCCTTTTCAACTGGTCAAACAGGTCATCTATCCTGGGCAGAGGATACTTGTTCTTCACTGTGATGTGGTTTAGCCTGCGATAATCTATACATAACCGCAGCTATCCATCCTTCTTTTTCACAAACAATACATGTGCTCCCTAAGGAGATACGCTCAGCCGTGTGAAACCCGAGTCCAATAAGTCATCAAGCTGTGTTCTTAGTTCCTCTATTTCACATAGAGGCATGCGGTACGTCAGTAAGGAGATAGGCGTCACGCCTGGCACAAGGTCGATGGTAAAGTTGATCTTGCGCTGAGGAGGTAGTTCAGGGATCGTTTTGAACACGTCCGTGAAATCTTGGACTACTGGCGTGTCCCCAAGTGACAGACCATCATAATCTTCCAACAGGGAAGCATAAAAACTAATGCGGTAGGGCCAACTGACCTGAACTGGGAAAGTGAAGGTCGTGCCCTCGGGCCCATGGGCTATCACTAATCTGGTCTCATAGTCAATCTCTGCCTTCATGTCAGTGAGCCAATTCATGTCGAGGATGACATCATAATGATATATCGTGGTGACAATTAGGTCAATGCACACCACTTTGCTTCTTAAGTCTATTGGACAATTCTTACAAAGCTTAGTGGTGTCTGTGAAGGTTCCTACTGCTGCGATGATTCTCACCCCAACCATAGGGGTATTGTTCAGCCCTAAACGCTTGACTGTAGAGTATGCTATCATTGAAATAGTGGACTCAATGTCCACCAACAGAAATATTGGTGTACCTTGGATGTGGACAGTGACTTTAAAGGCTAGCGGTACTGCAACCGCAGATTCAGAGGCTTCGGTTGAGAGTGCATGTACTTGAGCTTACTGCGGACGATTAAGTTGTGCTGCCATAGGTCGTTGAGGCGGCCTATTTCGAGATGTGGGAGGTCAGTTGAATAGCTGTGCCGGTGGTACAGATCGTAGAGGTGAAGCTGAAATAGCGTGCGGTGGCTAGCGATTGATCCTTTGGGTCTCGGTCTAAGAGAGTCCTTATTTTAATTTATGTCCAAGGTAGGGGTTAATAAATATCTTAATATGCCTATGGTCAAATATCATCCTAAAATGGTTTCTAATAGTATAAAATTTTATATGTATATCACCATTTCGATCTTATGATTAGTGTGTTATGAGCAGACTGTACTTCAGTTTCATTAACTTCGAGAGGGAAGGAAGAATCAAGAATTCTAAAATATTCCAGAGGTTTGAAATGTTAGTAACATAAGGCCACAGAAAAGGAAAAAGGAGGGACATCTCTTTGATGCGGTATGAATCTTGAATTCATAAGAGAATTAAAAAAAACTTATAATATTTTACCGTAGTCCGCCTCTAATATGAGCTTATGGAGTATTAAACTATAAAACTCAATCCTACTCAAGGGTCCTAATTTATTTGCATAAAAACAACTTAAACATATATATATATATATATATATATATATATAAATATCAAATTCCTGTGTTCCTAGTATGATTATAAATAATTTCTAAATAGACACCAAATACTAAACTTTAATATGAAAGATACGATTAGTCTATTAGCAATTCGAAGTTGTAGAAATTTTTAGTTTCAACCCTTCTATTATTTATAACATATTTGTCACCTTTAGTTACCATATTATTTTTATAATTTTTATAGTAATCCATTGTTAAGTTTACTTTTCTTTCACAAAATTTTGTTTCATTTGAAGTTCCATAGAAATTATAAAAATTTAGGAAGTACTAGTTGTCCATGACCAACAATTTTCTATATGATTTCATAATGTCTTTATTCCTTATAACATTTTCTATATTTTTAGTTAGTGAAATACCTTTAAACTTTTTATTATGGTTTATCATTAAGTTTAAAATCATCCCACAAAATTTAGTTCATTTAGAGTTGTAAAAAAATTATTAAAATTTTAGAAGTAATAGCTGTCTAAAAGTAACGATTTTTGGACAGTTGTCAAAGCGTCCTAGATTAACTATATTAAATTTTTATTTTATTTTTCACTTATTTTTATATGAAATTAGACTTATATGAAAGCGTCCTAGATTAACGATTTTTCACTTATTTTAATTCAATCTGGCATTTGAATCACCTAAATCGGAATTATATTGAGGGAGATATGATTTTTTGAAGTTGTCTAGAAAACACAGAAAATCGCAAAAATATCAGCGAGGATCCACCAAAATTCAATGCACCATTGGTGCTGCCATGGTCCGCTGGAGCCAATGGTGGCGCGTCGCCGATCTGGCGGTGGCGCCGCGGCCCTCTGGTGGTCCTGGTGGTGGTTCTGCCACTTTCGACGTGCAATATATGATTTTGGGGTAGGAGAAGCTAAGGTATCCAAATAACCTGGTTAGTTCCCAAGATTCCATCAAATTAATGGTCTAACGTCCATTTTATTTATATTTTTACTATTTATAATAAATTTTAGTTTAGTTATTATTCTTCATCATTTAAACTTTAAGATTTGTGTCTAATATGAAAGTACCTAGAAGTATTTGAAGAATAAGGTGGTGGAAGGTGAAATTTTCGAAGGAGATGGGTTGAAAAGGGATGGAAATGGGTTGGGTCCATTTTTTGTGGTCCAACGCGCGTGTATTCGCGCCACCTAGGTCCATATTAGGTTTGAAATTTGTCAACTAATGACTCAACCCATCGACTGACGGCCTTAAGGCGACTTGAGTCAATTCACGTGGTCTAAAACACGTTGTGGACTAAACTATAGTGTTTGGTCTCGCCTGTTGGCGAAACCTTGGGATTCTAATGTCATCTCTAAATCTCATTGCACCCTTCCTAAGTCAGAGTGCATCAGAGTGCCTCGTGTTACCTATAACCCATGTCCAGTTTAATCCAAATCATGCTCTGATACCAACTTGTAACGCCCTGAATTTTTAGGGTCGAGCAAAGCTCTACTCCCGAGATCCCGCACATCAGTTATACAACATGGATAATGTTGTTCAGATTTTGTCCATATTAATGAGTTAAACATGAGTGGGATTATACCAAAACATCATATCATACTCCAGATATAATTAAATTAAGCAAGCGGAAATCTAAAACATATGTATTTAAATATGAAAGGGTTTCACAAACTCCGGAGTATGAGTATGTAACCGGGCTAAATATATACATGTTTTGTTTCAAAATATATAAAATGTGAGAATGTAAGATGTCCAACTAAGCCAATATCCCTGTAGCCACTGCGCATCAGTACGAGATCTACATAGACCCGCCCAAGAGCTGAACGTAGGAGAACTCTTCCTCCTCATTCATGAAGTCCTACTCCATCGCATAGACTTCATCAACACCTGCATCTAAACCAAAGTTTGGTTGGTGTTTTAAAACATTGTTCCAGGGTGGGAGTGAGTGATCAACTCAATGGTACTATAAGGCAAAGGTTAACATGTTATCAATTCAATCAAACAGTAATGATAAGGCAATACAACAATCACTTCCTAATTGCTATTGTTAATGTAGGAATGGAGTGCAAGTAATGATGTATGCCCTCGCACAAAGCTCCCTCACAAGCGACTCCGACAACCAATTTCGCGTATGTCAACACTCCTTAAAGTGCACCTTCCTCGCCAAAAGTACATCCTATTTAATGCAATGCGATGCATGGCCATGTTAGCTGAGTACTTAATTAAGCTTATTCATACAACAGGTTTGGGAAGCTAAAGTACATTCCTTTATATCATTACCCAAACCGAAGGATCCCTCTAGGGTCGTCAATCCTAGTTAATCACATACGATAGAAAAGTCTTAGGGCTCACCCCTAATGAAAAGCAGTCGATAGGCAAATTCAAAGTTTATACTCGCGGTCATTACGGTATGCTCGTCACTTCAGCGTAGGCCGACAGCTCGAACATGGTATCCCATACCACCATGCCCGACTCACGAGTCTATGTTGCTCACTGGTCACTATAGGGAGGTTCATCACCCTAGTGTAGGCCGATAGCTCGACCGCGGTGTCACATACCACCATGCCTAGCTCATGAGTCTTAGCGTATCGTGGTACCATGGTTAAAGTGGTCATTTACATTGGTAGGGGACACCTTAGATTCAAGCAATGGTGTCCATACCTGGTAAACACAAAATCAGTCAATCGATTCTTTAGGCAAATTTGATTGGTACGGGCACACACTGACTTAATCGACATGGAACGCATAAGCACCCCTTGTAGCCTAACCACCGTCGACAATCATCATGCGAACCAGATTCGTCGAATTACCCAATGTGGCGAGACTAATTCGGCCACCCGAATAAGACTGTTACCGATTGCCTGGACTACATTGTAGTCCCAATCTTACTCAGATGCAGTAAGCACATGTAATAATAATCTCAACATTTAGCAAGCAATCCAAATAAATTCCTCATTTGAGCATTTCATCATACACATTGATTATATTACCTAACACTTGCATTTTTTATCCATAAATCACGTAGTGGCGGATATGATTACATGAAAGAAACTATGCATGCAAATAAAGTATTTAAAAGTTCTATCTTCATACTCTTAATCAATACAAATTATCAACAATTTCTCATTCAAACAATTTATCAAACACTTAGGCTACACTTCACCAAATACCTAGACTGGGTTAGTTACAGCATGTGTTTTAGCAAATCCTTATATAGAGAGGTAAGCATATGTACGACAACGATGAATCTTAGATCAGTAGTCATGGCAAGCATAAATCATGTGTACATGTTCATTCAAACATTTTAACAAACACATGAGATGTATCTTTTATTCAACATTGTTCATACATGTATATTACATCGAAATCAGCATGTCTAAAACGATATGGTAGCAATCAAGTCAGACATAAATCATTAGCTGACATTGAAAGCATTGAAATCCATGACATAAACGTTTATAGTCTGCACCTTTTGTCGGAATACTTGGTTCGAATTCTACATTCCCAAAAATAGAACGTCGGGTACCTAAATAGTGAAACCGATTAGCTAGGTTGACAAACAACCATTTTAAATATCAACTACGGTATTAGGGTTAGGATTTCTTACCCAAATCGTAGCCGAAATAGATCGTGTACCGAAAAGGGGAGGTAAATCAGTACGTGGAGTAATGGGAGAGAATCATAGCAATGATCTCCAAAGATTTCTCTTCACTCCTTACTCTTTTTTTCTTCTTTTCTCTCTTATCTCTCCTAGGGTTTGGAGAAATTCGTATGAGAGAGGGATGGAGTGGTATAAGGGCTATATATAGGCCTAGAAGTGATGTAAATGGCCCCAGGGCCCTAGTATACTTGGTTATAACCAAAGGGCGACTGTTTTTGACAAACGGGGCACACAAGGAGGCCCACTACTCACATACGTCACATGGTAAGTTCCCTTACAGTGGATCTATGCCAGGATGTGGTTTCGGTGCAATCAGATCAGTCGATTGACCGTGGAGGACCTGTGTCAGATCAACGGTCATATTTACTCGATCGGGGTCACAAGTATACGGATATGTGCAGGGAAATTTCCTTTTCCCATGGGTGAAATTTGGTCAGAAACTGATGGTTCAAATCCTTAATTTCACGGGTGAGTGAATGGCCTAATTCACTTAAGTTTCATTACATTTTCTAAAGATATTCACGTTTCTCACACACTCCACTCAGGGCTCAAGTTGTGCATTTCTGGGCTTAATTCCTACGATGGTTGTCAAGCCCAGCAGGATGGACATAACCCTATAGTTTCACGGTCATCGGGCTCTTGACGTGTGGTCCAGGTCCGATGCGGGGTTTCAATGTACTCTTGAGAGCACAGGCTCGTGGGATTTCACCTAGGTCTCTATGTAGTATTGAGCCAGTGATATTAATGGTTTTAGGTCTTCTCATTTACGGAAATGGTGGCCCAAGCTAAATCCACGGATTATTTAGTTTAGTACTTAACTAAATTTCGCTTTAATTACGACAGGAATACGATCCTTAGGTGATTCTACCTGAGGTGGTACTCGGGTCCTTGTATGGATTTTTCTGAGATGTTACAATTGCTTAGTCCACTCGTATGGTACATCCTTTTAAAGTAGATTGCATAAAGGATAAGAGAGATGACTAAAATCCTTTATAAATTGTCTGTAGAATCCGGCGTGTCCTAAGAACAGTCGTACGTTGCGTATGCTCTTAGGTGGAGGTAGGTTAGAGATAAGGTCAATTTTTGCCTTGTCTACCTCAATTCCCTTGGACGAAATTATATGTCAAAGCACCATTCCCTTGGGAACCATGAAATGACACTTTTCCCAATTCAAAACCAAATTCTTTTCCTCACATCACCTTAACACATTTTTCAGATTTTTCAGACACTCGCTGAAGGATGTACTAAAAATAGAGAAGTCGTCCATGAAGACCTTTAAATATTGCCCCACCATGTCAGAAAAAATACTCAATATATATCACTAAAAAGTGATGAGGGCTATTACACAGTCCAAATGGCATCCTTCGGTAAGCAAAGGTGCCATAGGGACATGTGAACGTTGTCTTTTCCTGATCTTCAAGGGCCATCTATATCTGGTGGTAGCCTGAATACCCGTCAAGGAAGCAATAATATGAGTGACTAGCTAGCCTTTTCAAAATTTGATCAATGAAGGGCAAAGGAAAGTGGTCCTTCCTTGTGACAATATTCAATTTTCTGTAGTCAATGCATGTAAGGCCCGTATCCTAGCCCATATCATTCCGTAGGCTTCCGCGGTCCTCCTGGTCAAATTTCGATGACCCGCGATCTATTATCAGTATTTGCGAGCAATCCTGAGTCATCTCCCGTATATTAGAGTCGGCTCGACCCAAAAGTTGTATCCTTGCGACCGCGCCATCGTCATGATTCTGACGCCTCATCTCATGCGCTAAGGCGATACCTAGGCCAGGAGATGCGGGCCCACGTTCAGTTCGAGGAAAACACCGCGCGTTGCAAAACCCAAGAGAATCTTTACCCAAATGTCACATCAATTAATCAATCAATCCCATCAAGGGTCAAGTACAAGTCAAGTACTACATCATTCAACGCATCACTCAACACATCACTCAACCTATACCTCTCTTACACAAGCTACCCCAAAAGTCAACAAGTTCTTACACACTCATCACTCACCTCACCCATCACTCCATCACCCATCCCCCTCTCTCTCCTTACAACCATATCTCTCTCTCTCATTTCTTAACTCAGTTCGGCGTTCCATCGGACCAAGAAGGAGGCCAATAGGTGGGTGATCCATCGTTGATTTTCTATTAGAAGGCCCACTTGTGATGGGACCCATCTTTATGTATGTATTGTGATCATGGAGGGCCCATAGTGGTGGGGTCCCTCCACCACCATCAGATCTCTCTTTTTCTCTTTCTCTCTTTTCTCTTTTTTTTTTTTTTTTTGTTTTTGTATGGTAATGATGATGATGAGGTCTGTGGCCCACCATGATGCTTACCCCCATACTGTCGACCGGTGGACCCCATCCATGTCGGACACACCATGATGTTTATATGACATCCCAACCGTCCATCTAGGATGTGGCCCACCCAATGCGTGTGGGTGGGGCCCTCCTTGATGTATTTATCCACACCCAGATCCATAGCTCTGGTGGTAGACTGAGTGGAAGATACCTCATTTCAACAATGAGGTGTGACTAACGGTGGAGTGTGTGCGGACAGTGAGGTGTGACTGACGGTGGAGTGTGTGCTGATAGTGAGGTGTGAATGGACAGTGGAGTCCATGGGACCCACCCACGTCGTCCACCCATTTAGATGGGCCACGCCGTGATGCGTGTGAGGCATCCACCATCCCTGGACGGTGGGATCCACTCCACGTGTGGGGCTACCTTTGATATATGTATCCGTCCAGGCCCTGGACGGCCTGGACGTTGTCAATATATTACATATAATATTAATATAATATATAATATGATATATTATATATTATATTATAATGTAATATAATATTTTATATTAAATGTTGTGGTGGGCCCTACATGGGACCCACCTCTGCCTCTTTAAAGCAGCGAAAGCTGCATGTTATTATATAATATGATATTAATATATTATATTACAAATATATATATATATATATATATATGTGTGTGTGTGTGTGGTGAATGCCAGATTGGCAAACAAACTAGGAGTGCTTACAAAAAGGTGGACTCCAATGCCACATCCAAACCACTCGAACTTCTCCACATGGATCTTATAGGACTAACCGGGATGAAGAGTCGAGGTGGCAAAAAATACATACTAGTAATCGTGGATGATTTTACCAGATTCACTTGGGTAGCCTTCTTAAGGGATAAATCAGAAACCCTTGATGAAGTAAAAAAGGATTCTCAAACCGATCCAAACGGAAAAGGGTTCTCAAGTCTGTAAGATCCGTAGTGATCATGGATCAAAATTTGAGAATAGTAGTTTTGAGAAATTCTGTTGCGATCGGGGAATATCACATGAATTCTTTGCACCCAAAACACCACAATAAAATGGAATTGTTGAAAGAAAAAATAGAGTGCTTCAAGAAATGGCAAATGTAATGTTAAATAGTATGAAGCTCTCTAGAAATCTTTGGGTTGAAGCCGTAAATACTGCTTGCTATATAATCAACCGGGTTTATACAAGTAAGTTAAACAATGAAATGGCTTATGAAATGTGGTTTAATAAGAAGCCTACTGTCAAATACTTTCGAGTTTTTGGCAGCAAGTGCTATATTTTACGTGACCATGAAAATTTGGGTAAGTTTGACACCAAAAGTGATGAAGGGATCTTTTTAGGATATGTTTTGAACAGTCGAGCGTATCGAGTACTGAATAAGAGGACCGGTGTAATTCAAGTGTCCGTTAATGTGGTCATTGACAATCACTTGAATACACCTGCCTCAAGTTCAGATAATGATGAAGTTCTTCTAATTGACAATCCGGATACTTCATCAAGTTAAAATAATTCTGAACTAAGTACTATTAAAGATCATCTAACCACTCAGATTCTTGGAAACCCTCTCACGGGTGTGTGCACTCATAGACAATTAGAAGATATATGTAATTACATGTGCTTTACATCTCAGATTGAACCGGCTAACGTAAAAGAAGCTCTTACTAACGAAAACTGGATAGTAGTTATGCAAGAAGAACTTAATCAATTTGTTAGAAATGATGTTTGGTATCTTGTTCCTAGACCTAAAGATAAACATATTATCCGAACTAAGTGGATTTTCAAAAATAAGTCTGATGAACTTGGTAATATAATTAGAAATAAGGATAGACTGGTTGTACAAGGGTACACTCAAATTGAAGGAATCGATTATGATGAATCCTTTGCCCCAGTAGCTCATCTTGAATCAATCAGACTATTTATATCCATTGCATACTTTAGAAAGTTCAAAATATATCAAATGGATGTAAAAAGTGCCTTCTTAAATGACAATTTACATGAAGAAGTGTATGTTGAACAACCAACGGGTTTTGAAGACCCTAAAAATGCTAATCATGTATATCGCTTAAAAAAGGATCTCTACGGTTTGAAACAAGCTCCCAGGGCATAGTATGAAAAATTGATTAAATTTCTACTAAGTCATAATTTTCTAATAGGAAGTGTTGATAAGACTCTTTTTGTTAAGAAACATAACGATCATATCTTATTAGTGCAAATCTATGTTGATGATATTATTTATGGATCTACATGTACTAACATGACTGTTGAGTTTGCAGATCTTATGAAATCTAAATTCGAAATGAGCATGGTTGGTGAATTAAATTATTTCCTAGGGTTGCAAGTAAAACAACAACTTTATGGTATCTTTATTTCTCAAACCAAATATGATATGAACTTAATTAAAAAGTTCAGATTTGAGAATGGGAAAAATTTTAATACTCCTATGAGTACAACATTAAAACTCTCAAAGGACTCTACAGGTAAAAGTGTGGACCCTAAATTATATCGTAGTATGATTGGCAGTTTACTTTATTTAATTACAAGTAGACCTGATATTGCTTTTAGCGTTGGAATTTGCGCTAGATATCAATCTGACCCTAAAGAGGCACATTTAACTGTTGTTAAGTGGATTATGCGATATGTATCAAGTACAACACATTTGGGTCTCTGGTATCCACATGATACTAGTGTTCAATTGGTTGGTTACACAGATGCTGATTGGGCCGGTAATATCGATGATAGGAAATCAACCAGTGGTGGTTGTTTCCATATTGGAAATTGTTTAGTTTCTTGGTTTAGCAAGAAACAAAGTTTCGTATTGCTCTCAACTTCTGAGGTTGAATACACGCAGCTGGAAATGCATGTACTCAGCTTGTATGGATGAATAGAATATTAAGCGATTACGGAATTGCACAGGATTCAATGGTTTTATATTGTGATAATTCCAGTACAATTAATATATCTAAAAATCCAGTCTAGCATTCACGAACCAAGCACATTGACATTAGATATCACTACATTCGTGAATTAGTAGAAGAAAAGACAATTTCATTGAAATACATTTCGACCGAGACTCAACTTGCTGACATTTTCACTAAACCGCTTGACAAAAGCAGGTTTAATAAATTAAAATTTGATCTTGATATGTGCAATTTGAATTGATTATGCATTCCTGTATTATATTGTATATATTTGTTAATTTATTTGTTTAAATTTTAAATTTATATGAAAAATGCATATTTTTGGCTATGCACGACCAGTCGAGGATGTACTCGACCAGTCGTAGCACAACCGGTCGAGGACATTCCACGACCAGTCGTGTAGCATGTTGGTGATATTCCTTTTGCATATCTTATGACTGTGTTAGCCACTCATATGTTAGTAGCTATACCTGTTAGAGAGGCTCCTATTCATCGCCTTATTTTCAACAACTCAAATATAAACTAAATGAATTTGAGATTGGCTGCTGGTCAAGTCAATGTGGGTGTTGGTGGAGCTAAAGCTGTGAATGAAGAAGAAGGTGGTGATTTACCTACAGATGATATAAATATGGATGCTATCTTCAATGAGATGAATCAAATTCTTAGGCTGATCCTGACTATCAGCCTTCTGATTTCGCTGAGAGGTTGTATTCTCTTGAGGAACAGGTGGCTCAAATTCATGTAACCCAGATTCTCAATTTGCTTATATGTGCAAATATATGAGGTGCATTAACAAGGGTTTACACCAAATTGATCCACCTATTCCTGCTCCCTCTTTTGGATCTAATTAAGTGTTTTTCTCAAATGACCTGTAATAACTCTTATGACACTTTGCTTTCTTTCAGTTTGTGAGACTGTCTTTGGATGAACTTGGTTCATGATTGGTTACTTATATGTGAACATTATTTGCTTATATCTTTCATATCTTGACTAGCTTGCTCCATTATTCCTCACTTGTTTATTTTTCTCTTCCATATCTTAGTTGTTTCCTTTGTCAGATTGTGACAAAAAGGGGGAGAATATTATGTTATGTTATACTTGGATATGAATATGGATTGTGGGTAGTAGCATTTTTTTTATGTGTGCTACTCAGGGGGAGTAAGTAAGAAGTGTGTTTTGACTATTTCATGATAGTATGTTCTGGTTATTGTAACTGGTGCATTATACTTTCTTGTGTATATATGGTGTATGATTCTTTATTGAGCATGTAATGTTTCTCTTATTTTTAATGGAGTGCGTTTTGTCACAAATTTGACAAAGGGGGAGATTGTAAGTGCTATGAGTTCTTGATCCTTTAATTGTCAGATTTTGTAGTGCCAAAACCATAATTTGTGTCTTGTGTAGCACATTGATATATTTGTTCAAGGCAATGCATCACATGTACAAGGACAATGATTCAAGTCAAGAACAAAGATCTACTTCAAGAATGCAAGATCAAGTACATTGTTCACTCCTTTAAGCTTCAAAGTTCAATGTTTTAAAGCGTCATCGAAAGATAAGTGAACTGTTCATACTCAAGACTCAAGGTGAAGTACAACACATGTACTATAAACTTAAGCATCAAAAGATCTCAAGTATAAGCTTCATCATGTGTCGAGAGCTCAAGCTTCATGAACTTCAAAGATTATCTATCATTTGAAGAAAAAAAGGTTCAATGTTCATATATCATGGTTAAGGTATGAAAGACCTTAGATTGACCTTAGGGTAGGTCATTTTGAATACATAATTCAAATTGAATTACTTTATAAGTGTTTGGACAGTTCTTCGACTAGTCCTAGACCCTATTCGACTAGTCTTAGCACTGGCTCGACCAGTCCAAGAAATTTCACGACTAGTCCTAAGGTTGTTGCAAAATTTCAGAATTTTTTGGTTAAGCCACAACCAGTCCTAGAGACTGCTCGACTGGTCGTGTGAATAGTGAACGACTCGTTCACGACCAGTCCTGCTACTACGACTCAAAGTCCAGCAGCTATTCCAGGTTTCACACGACCAGTCGTGGACATGTCACGACCAATCGTGGAGGTCCCTCGATCGGCCGTGGATGGCCTACGACCAGTCTTGGAACTGCCTTATCCGATCGCTCTCAAATTTTCAAAAATCAGTTGGTCCTACGACCAGTCGTAGTGTCCACAGGACCAGTCGTAAACATGATTTCTTCATCTATAAATAGAGCACGAATTTCAAAGTTTTATATCAAATTCAAGTATAATCAAGACATCACTCTGAGAGATAAGTTTGTAAACTTCTTAAGCTATATTGTTCATATTTAATATTCTCTTTTGTTAGATTTTTATATTTGATTTTGTATTCTGCATTCCAATCTGATTTAAAAGAGGGATTAAGGTATTCCCACTTCTTGGAATCAAAATCAAATAGAGCTAGCCCAACTTGATTTAATTTAAAATCAATTTAGAACCTAGAACCATTTTATAAGTGAGTGTGGACATTGAACTTCTATATTCGAACTTCTACTCCGATTTGGTTCTTCCGGGCTGCAACAAAAGGAGAATATCCAGGTATTTTACATTATTGTAATTTCCTTTGTATTGGTTTCTTTTGAGATTGAGCTTGAAAAATCTCATTCTTTTGGTTATCTAAGGTGATCCAGAAAACTCAGAGTGTGGGGTTTTTGAATTGTGTAAGCCCACTTGAAAGACACAATTGTGAGAGTTTTAGGTGAACCTGGAAAACCTATTTTCATAGTGAACACTAATATCCACTGGGTGAGGATATAAGGAGTGGAGTAGTTGTGTGGCTGTTGTTTAACAGTTGGTGTACACACAGGCGAACCACTATAATTCTGTGTTTTGTGGGTGTGTGGTTTATTTTCTATATCTTTTATCATTCAAGTTTGTGGGATGTATTTGTGGATGTGAATGTTGTAATCTTTTATATTTCAAGCATTGTGGGGAATGTTGTAATAGCTTATATTTCCTTTCTAAATATTTCCTTTTTATTCCTCTTCAGTTTGAGTTCTTGATACACAAACCGTTCTAGTAAGGTTGTCCTGCCATAAACCCTTGGTTTTTATGGTGCAAGATTGTCCTTAGAACAACATTTGTATCAACCTCTCAATACTAGAATTTTGAGGTTACTTTACATTTTCGTATTGTGGATTCTTTATAGTGTTATCTTTCCTTTAATTTTTTAAATTCTTCTGTTATCATTTTAATTTAGCATAGTCCTATTCACCCACCCCCCCTCTAGGACATATAGCTCGGCCTTTTCAGAAACTTTTTACCTTCTCCGTAAAAGAGAAAGCTAAGATGTGGTTGCACTCACTACGTGCACGATCCATTGGCAGATGAAACGACATGATAAGGGAGTTCATAAAGAAATTATTCCCATACCATAAGACGAACACCATCAGGAAGTCAATTATTGTGAGACCCAACCCTAGTTCCCATGTGTGCACGTGTGTGTGTGAGTATGCATCTTGTTCATCATGGTCTCGCGGTCCTACCGGTTGAATTCCGGCGACTCGCGACCATCGGATTGTGTTTGCGGTCACCTTGAATTCAGTCATGTAGACCAGACTCGGATCGACCCAAGACCTATGCCATCTCGTTCGTATCGTCGTTGCGGTTTCAACGACGCATCTTGTGTGTCAATCCGACTTATGGATCAAAAGTTATGAGCATTTCATCATGTGGCCCACTTTTTGTACAAATGCATGTGGACCACCTTTATGGCACAATTTTCCATGCACACCACACACACACACACTACACTATTGTATGGAATTGACACTACCCACCTAGACACCACCCAAACCTAGCCTAAGTATAGCAACATTGTTATTGTCACCATAGGCTATCATTTGCTTTCTTACAACATAATCATTTCTCCTTACAAATACTATCTCTCTCTCTCTCTCCTTCTTCTCATTTTCTCTTCCATTTGTAAAAAAAATAAATCCAGCAACTTTCCTTCCATCTCTCTCTCTTCTCCAGCCCCATTTCCCTTTAATCCTCTAAATCAAACCATCTAAATTCAATCTCACCTATTGATATAGATCCCTTGGTGCCCTAGGAGCTAGGAGGTCCAAGTTTGGAGCAATCTAAGGTGGGTGTACTCCTAGGACTTAGGATTTCTATATTCATGTTCTAAGATCTCTTTTTTTTTGTGGGAAGTGTAGGATCCACCAATCCACGGTGGAGATCCTAAATCATCCCTTAATTGTGGCCAAATTACTTATTTGATGCATGCATGTCCATGCATGGGGTTTCCCCTCTATAGGCCTCCATCATGGAGGATTACTTGGATTCCATAGCATGATAGGTCATCTAGACCCTAGAATCATGGTTGGGATGGCATCCCAACCATTGATCTTGAATCTAGAACATACATGTGGTGGATCTTTGTTGTAACATATGAATAGAAGGAATGTATGGTGTGATTGATGAAGGGGAGGGCCTCATTGTGTCGGAGCCCCTCCTCTTGTGGCCGATTCTTTATTTTTTTTTTTTTATGATAGAATTCTGATCTTGCATGTGTGGTCCACCTTGTAGGCCAACAAAAATCCAGACCAACCATGGAGCTTGGACGCCCATAGCGGTTCATCCTTAGACATGTGGCCCCAAAATCCACCTAAATGGGACACATGCAAGGGGTATTTGATGATGGGGAAGGTCTGGACATTTGGGGGGCCTACTGGGGTGGTTCACCACACAAATTTCTGGGGTTAAATCCCATGGAAAACCATATTTATATTTTAATCATTTCTATTACATGTTGTTGTCCAAATCTGCCTGGACAGATTTTTGGGCCACCTTGGGGCCTGATTTATGGGTCTTTGGTGGGAATAATGAAACAAAATAATATGTGATTCTTATAGCCTTATGACCCACCTACAACCATACCAAATTTCAGCCCCATCTGACCTTCATTGGGGTCCTAAAGGTTGGTCCAATTGAGGTGGACAGTCTGGATTTTCTGCACTGTTCCAGCAACATTCCACCCTGGACAGTTTGGAATTTCAAAATTTATTAGAATACTTTTGGGTGTCTAAAAATTATGAAAATTTACAGAGAGGTGGTCCATCATGGTAGGACCCACCTACAAAATTTTGGGGCCAATGGACACCTGTATACACCATGGTGGTGGCTGGACCGACCCATTACAATATGGTGTCTAGATCAGTCCAATTTTCAAGACAGATTGATTTCTTTAAATAAATTAAAATATTCTTAGACGTCTAAAAATTCTGAAATTTTATGGAGTTGTGGTCCACCCATGGTGGGACATACCCACAAAATTTTAGGGCCAATGGACCCCTGTGCACACTGTGGCGAGGGTCGGACTGGCCCACCACGTTGGGACGTCCAGGTCTGTCCGATTTTTGGACAGACTGTTTTGTTTAAATTAATTAAAATAATTAGGAATATCCAAAAATTCTGAAATTTTGTGTGGTGTGTCCCACCTATGGAAGTGTCACTCTGTAAAATTTCAGACCGAACTGACCCCATTTGGGCATCTAAAAAAATGGGCCAAGATGATTGGACTGCCAGATTTTTCTACTGTGCAGTCCAGCAATATGCCTTAGTAAAAACTATAATTTAAAAATGTTTCCACTGATGGTGGGCCACCTTTTTGGGTTTCTTCTTATTGTATGCATGATGAGGGACCTTGGCCCTCAATTCTCAAAGTTTTAGAGGCCCTGGGCCCACTCCAATGGAGTGCCCAAATTAAGGACAACAAGATGTTATAATTATGCTTGGCCTTTGGGCTGAGATTTCGAGGTGTGGGGCCCACCACATTGTGAAGAATCTTAGAGGTAATAATCTATACCTTTAGTTCCTTAAATGTTGGGCTTAATAAATGCACTTTTTAGGCCCACCACAGTTGATTTTAATTGGGTCCATGAATGTGGCTAGTTGTTGAACTCTTTAGGCCCAATTGGGCTAGAACTTTCCAGATAGGCCCATTGAACTCTTGGGCCATTTTTACCATACTATTGTGTTGGATTAGTAGACCAGATTACACAAGTATATGGGCCCTTGGTTGCCCACCAAATCAACTTTATACTTGGGCCGGGTTGTAGGCCCAACTTACTTGACTAAGAGCATAACATTTGCCCATGTGATTTGAGCAATGGGTTGCTCACTAGGCCACCACAACATATGGGATTAGTGGCCTTTATGTTGGGCCCTAATCTTTCCCTTATGGGCCCATAGTGGTATATATGGGTTGGACTATGTGTGTTCCCCTTAGACCCATGTTTTGGATAGGCCCAAGGTCGCCTTTCTGAAGCCCAACATGAATGTATGTGGTATGTAATGGCTGCCCATTTCTTATTTCTAATGTTTTGTGGGCCATGGGCCTTGATCTGTAATCAATTAGAGATGGGCTACTTCTTGGGGACCAATTGTGGTTGGATGTCCACATTGGTGGCCCCAAGGTAGACCCATAGGCTTCTATGAGTGGTTAAAGGCCCACCATAGATCCTTGCTAGGCTCGTTTCATCTATTTAGGCCCATATCATTGTTCTCCTTAGTCTCATGGGCTACCCCAGGTATATGGGCCCCCACTAGAGGTTGTATTCCTTATGAGGAATTGGTTAAGTACCTAGACCCTTCATGGTTAGGTAGAGAGTTCATCTTCACCTCATTGACACTCCAATTCATCTTCATGACTCACTCCCATATGCATCATATGCATGTTTGGTTGAGGAATGATTGGTCATGGTTGTGTCATTGTGTAGGACATGTTGGTATCTCCTCGAGAGATAGATGTTTGGGATTGATGTATGGGTTATTGTGTGATTCATGCATCTAGCATTGCATAGATTATGGATATCCGCCCTTACTTCATCAGGGCCTTACCTCCATAGGGGTATTCGTGGATAGCCGTATGCGTGGACACCGAAAATATTAGTTGAGCATACTGGGTACATAGGATGCCCATGGGTGAAATTCCCAAAACTTCCATGGTACCAAGGATCTGCCCCAACACCATGACCGGGTGGAATATATGAGCGCACGAGGGCCTTATACCATTAGGCCGCGACTCCCACTATCGTGTAGTCGGTTGGATAGGGGTGTGGGCTTACCTGCCTGATGTGAGGAGGCATTGCTAGGCTGAGTTTGACCAGCTCGTAAATGGGTCCGCTACCTTCAGGCCTTATTGGTGATTGGTTGTCTACAGGCAGGTAGTGAGGTCACTTACGCTCGTTTGACTGTGTGGGGCCTGTAGAGCGGCAGTCATTCAGCAGTGTAATGGACCCCGGTGATTTCCTTATGATCGGAAATGTACATGACTTGTGGTTTGGATATGAGAACTGACATTACTTGCATTGCATTAGCATTGGTTGTACAAGCCCCTTAATGCATTGCCTTAGCATAGTACCCAGTACTCATTGCATCTTATTCACGATAAGCCTGGGTAAGGCTAGTGATATCCTCATTGATCATGCTTCTCTCCTTGTATCTCCTACTACTCTTCTGTGCACCATTATCATACACCTACACCACCCTCTAAGCTTCTATAAGCTTATGCACAATTGATGCGTGCAGGATACCCTAGGCAGGCGACATAACAGTAGAGCATGGAGTAGATCTGAGCATTTAAGGACTCCAGTGTTGCTGACCTTTCTCTCTTTTCCTTTTATCTCATGTATGTCCTTTTGAACCTTATGGATGATTGTAAAAGTTCAAATTTATAGTGAATTTTTTTATGTGTGCCTTTGTTATTCTCAGATGTTCTTGCTGTGATCTTAGGTATGTTCGTATTGGAAATGATTATATTGTTATAAAAAAATCCTCCTTGTAGGATTCTAAGATCGGAACCTGCCTCTGGTGCCGAGAATGGGGTACTATGGAGGCTGTTACGACCAGAACTGGCCATCGGGTTCCTTGTGATTCCGGTTACCGAGTCTGGGGCGTGACAGGAGTTAGTATCAGAGCATAACAAGTAATTCTGAAATAACTCAGGATAACATCGCATGTCTGCCAAGAACATAGGACAAGTAGTGTCCCGAGATTCTTCTCTTCGCTCCGTATTGAGCATATAATTGTCTTGATTCCTTGCGACGTCATTATTTTGTAAACGATGACACGTGGACATGGCACCCGTGGTCGTGGTGCCTATGGTCAAGGCGCCCGAGGTACCCATCCTACTCGAGCACATCCTGCTCCCGTTGTTGAGGATCCAATTCCTGATGTCCCGATCCGGCTTGCTCCCCCAGTTGAGCCCGTAGCGTCCGTACCTCCAGTGCTCCAGTTCCCCCACCTATCCCCTCTCCTCAACCTGCTGTTCCGGTTACAGAGGCTCCGGTTGCTCCGGTTCCCCCACCTATTACCCCTCCTCAGTCTACTATTCCGGTTTCAGAGTCTCCTGCTCCGACGGCCGTACCCATGCCTCCGCCTGAGGCTAGTGTCACCCCTGCTTTTCTGACAGTACCCATATGAGCTGAGCATTTCCAGCAGCTGATGCAGCTGGTTGCCACCGCATTGCAGACCCGTCAGCCAGCTACCACTGAGATTTCCGGGCAGTCTGACTTACCGCGTGCTAGTGCAATAGCCCGAGAGTTCTGCCAGCATGATCCCCCGAGGTTTAGTGGTGATCCTGACCCTTCTGCAGCTGAGGCTTGGCGCACTGAGGTTGTGAGGATTTTTGACACTATTCAGTGTCTTGGGGGCCAGAGAGTATCCCTTGCCACCTACCTTCTTCAGGGTGAGGCCCGACACTGGTGGTCATCCATGTCCAGGATAGTCGGGGCTCAGTTCGTTTGGACATGGGAGGAGTTTGTGACCCGCTTCGACCAGAAGTTCTTCCCTGAGCATGTTAAGATCCAGCGGGCGATCGAGTTTGAGACCTTAGTGCAGGGCGATATAACTGTATCTCAGTATGAGGCCCGTTTCTTAGCCTTTTCTAGATTTTCTCCTCATCTCACCAGCAATGAGAAGATGAGGGCCCGTCATTTTGTGACCGGTTTGCGTCCTACCCTTCGCAGCCGTGTGGTGGGGCATTGTTTGGAGACATTTGACTAGGTTGTGCATCGGCACTAGTTTATGAGGAGGACTGGGCTATGACCCAGAGATCAAGAGAGCAGAGTTCCGGTGGAGACCGAAAGAGGAGTGCAGCAGCCAGCAGTTCTAGGCAGCATCTTCAGCAGAGGTGGAGGGGCAGATCAGGGTATCGGTAGCCTGCGGCTCAGTCAGTAGCCTCTTCATCGTCATCAGCACCGCAGCTGCTTCATCTTCCGACCCCTTTTCTGGTGTATGCTTCGGTTGTAGACAGGCCGGGCATCGGAGGCATGAGTGCCCTCTCCCCATTCAGCAGCAACGGCCACCGCAGTCGCCCCCTACTCGTCCTCCTCAGCAGTAGCAGAGAGCACAACTTCCACCCGCCGCTCCTAGGGCTCCTCCTCAACAGCAGAGGCAGCTAGGCAGACCACCTCAGCAGAGACAACAGCAGCAGCAGTGACAGCAGCAGCCGTAACACCAGTAGAGGGGATATCCGTATGTTGTTCGATCCCTGGGTCCAGTGTGTATAACAGCCCAGCAGGCTCAGATTCAGGACCCTCAGTCTTCCGGTTTGCTTCCCCTACCAGCTCAGGGCCATTTTTATTCTGCACAGCAGGCGTCAGGCCAAGACTCGCAGTCATCGACCGGTGGAGTCGTTGAGGGTATTCTTCTTGTTTCTGCTTGTGTTGCTCATGTTTTGTTTAATTCTGGTGCTTCCCATTCTTTTGTGGCTGAGCAGTTTTGTCGATCGATCGGTATTCTGTCGAAGGCCGTGTATGAGGCCTTGACCGTTTTGACTCCTATGGGGAAGTCTATTGTGCTGACCCGTCGCTATCCTTCTTGTCCGGTGTTAGTGGGTGAGATGTTCCTCCCTGCCGATCTATTCATGATGTCGATGGAAGGATTTGATGTGATTTTGGGTATGAACTGGCTTGCAGAGTATCGTGCCATCTTGAACTGTGCCGCAATGACAGTCACGTTTCATATCCCAGGCTTGCCAGTGTTCCAGTTCGTCACCGAGCCCAGAGGAGAGCTGTTATCTAGTTTATTGGCTTCGGTCGTTGAGGATTTTGTGGCAGAGAGTATTGAGCAGCTGCCAGTTGTTTGTGAGTACCCGGATGTGTTTCAGAAAATACCCGGTTTGCTGCCGCGTATGCAGGTGGAGTTCCAGATTGATTTGGTGTCCGGTGTTGCACCTATCTCGAAGGCCCCCTACCGGATGGCACCGTTAGAGTTGAGGGAACTGCAGGAACAGTTGGATGAGCTCCGGGAGTTACGTTTTATTCGTCCCAACAGTTCGTCTTGGAGAGCCCCGGTATTATTTGTAAAGAAGAAGGATGGTTCATTGCGACTCTGTGTGGACTATCGCGAGCTTAACAGAGTTACCATCAAGAACTGATACCCGCTTCCCCGTATTGATGATCTGTTCGATCAGTTGCAGGGTGCGCAGTATTTTTCTAAGATAGACTTGTGTTCCGGTTACCATCAGATTCAGGTCCGAGAGGAGGACATTCCGAAGACGGCTTTCGAACACGCTATGGTCACTTTGAGTTTCTAGTCATGTCGTTCGGACTGACCAACGCGCCTGTCATATTCATGCAGGTGATGAACGAGGTTTTTCGGCCGTTCCTCGATCAGTTCGTGGTAGTATTCATTGATGATATTCTTGTATATTCGAGGACCCGAGAGGACCATGCTGAGCACCTGAGGATTGTGCTTGAGACCCTCCGCGCCCACCAGCTGTATGCGAAGCTGGAGAAGTGCGAGTTTTGGCAGGAGGAAATGAAGTTCCTCAGTTATGTAGTGATGAGGGAGGGTGTTGCTGTGGACCCCTCGAAGGTTGATGCAGTGCGTCAGTGGGGCCAGCCCACGAACGCGTCCGAGATTCACAGCTTCCTTGGTCTAGCGGAATATTATCGACGATTTATCGAGGGTTTCTCCCATATTGCAGCACCGCTGACCCGGTTGACGCGGAAGGGTGTCTAGTTCGTCTGGAGTGACGCTTGTGAGAAGATATTTACGGAGTTGAAGGACCGCCTCACGTCCGCTCCTGTTCTCACTCTTCCTGATGGGAGTGAGGGTTTTGTTATTTTCATTGATGCCTCTAGAGTTGGCTTGGGTGCTGTACTAATGCAGCATGGGAAGCTAGTGGCATATGCCTCGCGCCAGCTCAAGGTCCATGAGCTGAACTACCCCACTCATGATTTGGAGCTTGCAGCAGTTGTCTTTGCACTGAAGGTGTGGAGACATTATCTATATGGGATCAGGTTCGAGCTCTTCTCGGATCATAAGAGCTTGAAGTATCTATTTTCATAGTCCGAGTTGAACCTACGATAGATGCGATGAATGGAGTTGCTGAAAGATTATGATTTTAACCTTCAGTACCACCCAGGTAAGGCAAACGTGGTGGCGGATGCACTTAGCCATCAGCCACGAGGCCTGGTGGCACATATGATGGTTCGACAGTGGCAGATGCTCGGGGAAGTTTCAGAGTTTGACTTTGAGTTCGGTCTACAGTCTTCCATTGTTCAGCTTTCGAGCTTATCGATTCAACCCTCTTTGGTGGCTAGGGTGATCGAAGCTCAGCAGACAGATGAGTCACTTCAGGAGTACCGAGCAGAGGCCGCATCCGTGGAACAGTCAGACTGGCAGATTGGTTCTGATGGTGGATTACGCTTCAGAGGCAGATTGTGTGTCCCGAATGTGCCAGAGTTGCGTTGTGATCTGATGACCGAGGCACACCGATCGAGGCTTACTATCCACCCGGGCCCCACGAAGATGTATCGTGATATGAGGAGGCAGTACTTCTGGCAGGGGATGAAGCGTCAGATTACAAGTTTTGTGGCCGAGTGTGACACATGCCAGCGTGTCAAGGCCGATCATCAGAGACCCCCTGGTCCCTTGCAGCCGTTGAGCGTTCCAAAGTGGAAGTGGGAGCACGTATCGATGGACTTCATCGTAGGGTTGTCGAGGACTCAGCGCGGTCACGATACCATCTAGGTTATCGTCAATCGTTTAACAAAGTTGGCTCATTTCATTCCAGTGCGTGCTTCCTAATCTATGGACCGGTTGGCGAGGATATTCATTGAGGAGATAGTGAGATTGCACGGCGTCCCAGTTTTGATCGTTTCAGACCGAGACTCCAGATTTACGTCTCAGTTTTGGAGGAGTTTCCAGCAAGCGTTGGGGGTCACTTTGTGTTTCAGCACTGCTTATCATCCGCAGATGGATGGGCAGACCGAAAGGGTCAACCAGATCCTTGAGGATATGCTCAGAGCTTGTGTGATCGACTTTGCGGGTAGTTGGGATGAGCATATGCGCCTCGCAGAGTCTGCGTACAACAATAGTTATCAGGCGACTATCGGCATGACTCCTTTTGAGGCACTTTATGGTAGACTGTGCAGATCTCATAGTTGTTGGATCGAGGTTGGAGAGCGTCGTCTCTTAGGTCCCGAGCTTGTGTTGAAGACGTCAGAGGCTATTGATGTTATCAGGCAAAGGATGTGCACAGCTCAGAGCCGGCAGAAGAGTTTTGCTGATCGTCGGCGTCAACCCCTCGAGTTCGCAGTCAAAGATATGGTATATCTCATGGTCTCGCCTATGAAGGGTGTGGTACGCTTTGGTGTGAAGGGCAAGCTCGCCCCAAGATTTATTGGACCTTTTGAGATTACCGAGTGAATAGGCGTTATGGCCTATAGGCTTGCCTTACCTCCTGAGTTGTCCGCGATCCACGATGTATTTCATGTTTCTATGTTGTGGAAATGTGGGTCAGACACTATTCCCATGATTGATTGACAGCCACTTGAGGTCCGTGAGGATGCTTCCTACATTGAGCAATCAATTCGTATTCTTGATCGGAAAGAGCAGGTCCTCAGGATAAGGTCATTCCCTTGGTGAAGGTACAATGGGGTCATCATTCGGAGGCCGAGGCATCTTGGGAATGCGAGGCCGAGATTAGAGATCGTTATCCCCATTTGTTTGATGATTGATAGATATATGATTGTTTGTATTGCCTTCCTTGTATGATGATTGTTATATGATGGTGGTGTTCTTTTTTTTTTCTTGTCCTAGATTTGTCAATTTCGAAGACGAAATTTCTTTGTTGGTGGGGAGGATTGTGAGACCCGACCCTAGTTTCCATGTGTGCATCTGTGTGTATGAGTATGCATCTTGTTCATCATGGTCTCGCGGTCCTACAGGTCGAATTCCGGCGACCCGCGACCATCTGATTGTGTTTGCGGTCACCTTGAGTTCGGTCATGTAGACCAGACTCGGATCAACCCAAGACCTATGCCATCTCATTCGTATCGTCGTTGCGGTTCCAACGACACGTCTTGTGCGTCAATCCGACCTATGGATCAAAAGTTATGAGCATTTCATCATGTGGCTCACTTTTTGTACAAATGCATGTGGACCACTTTCATGGCACAATTTCCCATGCACACCACACACACACACTACACTATTGCATGGAATTGATAGTACCCACCTAGACACCACCCAAACCTAGCCTAAGTATATCAACATTGTTATTGTCACCATAGGCTATCATTTGCTTTCTTACAACATAATCATTTCTCCCTACAAATCCTCTCTCTCTCTCTCTCTCCTTCTCATTTTCTCTTCCATTTGTAAAAAAAAAAATCCAGCAACTTCTCTTCCATCTCCCTCTCTTCTCCAGCACCATTTCCCCTTTAATCCTCTAAATCTAACCATCAAAATCCAATCTCACCCATTGATATAGATCCCTTGGTGCACTAGGAGCTAGGAGGTCCAAGTTTGGAGCAATCTAAGGTGGGTGTAATCCTAGGACTTAGGATTTCTATTTTCATGTTCTTAGATCTCTTTTTTTGTGGGAAGTGTAGGACCCACCAATACATGGTGAAGTTCCTACATCATCCCTTAGTTGTGGCCAAATGACCTATTTGATGCATGCATGTCCATGCATGGGGTTTCCCCTCTATAGGCCCCCATCATGGAGGATTACTTGGATTCCATAGCATGATAGGTCATCTAGACCCTAGAATCATGGTTGGGATGACATCCCAAACATTGATCTTGAATCTAGAACATGCATGTGGTGGATCTTTGTTGTAACATATGAATAGAAGGAATGTATGGTGTGATTGATGAAGGGGAGGGCCTCAATGTGTCGGAGCCCCTCCTCTTGTGGCCGATTCTTTATTTTTTTCTTTATGATAGAATTCTGATCTTGCATGTGTGGTCCACCTTGTAGGCCAACAAAAATCCAGACCAACCATGTAGCTTGGACGCCCATAGTGGTCCATCCTTAGACATGTGGCCCCAAAATCCACCTAAATGAGACACATGTAAGGGGTATTTGATGATGGGGAAGGTCAGTCCGATTTTCATGACAATTGATTTCTTTAAATAAATTAAAATATTCTTAGATGTCCAAAAATTCTGAAATTTTGTTTTGTTATGTGGTATACAGATGGTGGGACCTACCCACAAAATTTTAGGGTCAATGGACCCCTGTGCACACCGAGATGAGGGCCGGACTGTCCCACCACGTTGGGACGTCCAGGTCTGTCCGATTTTTGGATAGACTGTTTTGTTTAAATTAATTAAAATACTTAGGAATATCTAAAAATTCTAAAAATTTTTGTGGGTGTGTCCCACTTATTGAAGTGTCACTCTGCAAAATTTTAGACCAAATTGACCCCATTTGGGCATCCAAAAGAATGGTCTATGATGGTTGGACTGCCAGATTTTTCTTCTGTGCAGTCCAGCAATATGCCTTACTAAAAACTATAATTCAAAAATGTTTCCACTGATTTTGGGCCACCTTTTTGGGTTTCCTCTTATTGTATACATGATGAGGGACCTTGACCCTCAATTCCCAGAGTTTTAGAGGCCCTGGGCCCACTCCAATGGAGTGCCCAAATTTAGGATAGCAACATGTTATAATTGTGCTTGGCCTTTGGGCTGAGATTACGTGGAATGGGGCCCACCACATTGTGAAGAATCTTAGAGGTAATAATCTATACCTTTAGTTCCTAAAATGTTGGGCTTAATAAATGCACTTTTGAGGCCCACCACAGTTGATTTTAATTAGGTCCATGAATGTGGCCAGTTGTTGAACTCTTTAGGCCCAATTGGGCTAGAACTTTTCAGATAGGCCCATTGAACTCTTGGGCCATTTTTAGCATAATATTGTGTTGGATTAGTGGGCCGGATTACACAAGTATATGGGCCCTTGGTTTCCCACCAAATCAACTTTATACTTGGGCCGGGTTGTAGGCCCAACTTACTTGACTAAGAGCATGACATTTGCCCATGTGATTTGAGCAATGGGTTGCTCACTAGGCCACCACAACATATGGGATTAGTGGCCTTTATGTTGGGCCCTAATCTTTCCCTTGTGGGCCCATAGTGGTATATATGGGTTGGACTATGTGTGTTCCCCTTAGACCCATGTTTTGGATAGGCCCTAGGTCGCCTTTCTGAAGCTCAACATGAATGTATGTGGTATGTAATGGCTGTCCATTTCTTATTTCTAATGTTTTGTGGGCCTTGGGCCTTGATCCGTAATCAATTAGAGATGGGCTACCTCTTGGGGACCAATTGTGGTTGGATGTCCACATTGGTGACCCTAAGATAGGCCCATGGGCTTCTATGAGTGGTTAAAGGTCCACCATAGATCTTTGTCAGGCTCGTTTCATCTATTTAGGCCAATATCATTGTTCTCCTTAGTCTCATAGGCTACCCCAGGTATATGGGCCCTAACTAGAGGTTGTATTCCTTATAAGGAATTGGTTAAGTACCTAGACCCTTCATGGTTAGGTAGAGAGTTCATCTTCACCTTATTGACACCCTTATTCATATTTATGGCTCACTCTCATACGCATCATATGCATGCTTGGTTGAGGTATGATTGGTCATGGTTGTGTCATTGTGTAGGACATGTTGGTATCTCCCCAAGAGATGGATGTTTGGGATTGATGTATGGGTGATTGTGTGATTCATGCATCTGGCATTGCATAGATTATGGATATTCGCCCTTATTTCATCAGGGCCTTACCTCCACAGGGGTATTCGTGGATGGCCGTATGTGTGGACACCGAAAATATTAGTTGAGTATACCGGGTGCATCGGATGCCCATGGGTGAAATTCCTAAAACTTCCATGGCACCAAGGATCTGCTCCAACGCCGTGACCGGGTGGAATATATGAGAACACGAGGGCCTTATACCATTAGGCCGCGACTCCCACTGTCGTGTAGTCGATTAGATAGGGGTGTGGCCTTACCTGCTTAATGTGAGGAGGCATTGCTAGGCTGAGTCTGACCAGCTCCTAAATGGGTCTGCTACCTTCAGGCCTTGTTCGTGATTGGTTGTCCACAGGCGGGTAGTGAGGTCTCTTACACTCATTTGACGGTGTGGGGTCTGTAGAGCGGCAGTCATTCAGCAGTGTAATGGATCTCGGTGGTTTCCTTATGATCAGAAATGTACATGACTTGTGGTTTGGATATGAGCACTGACATTACTTGCATTGCATTAGCATTGGTTATACAAGCCCCTTCATGCATTGCCTTGGCATAGTACCCAGTACTCATTGCATCTTATTCATGATAAGCCTGGGTAAAGCTAGTGATATCCTCATTGATCATGCTTCTCTCCTTGTATCTCCTACTACTCTTCCGTGCACCATTATCACACACCTACACCACCCTCTAAGCTTCTATAAGCTTATGCACGATTGATGCGTGCAGGATACCCTATGCAGGCGACATAGCAGTAGAGCATGGAGTAGAGTTGAGTATTTGAGGACTCCAGTGTTGCTGACCTTTCTCTCTTTTCCTTTTATCTCATGTATGTCCTTTTGGACCTTATGGATGATTGTCAAAGTTTAAATTTATAGTGGATTTTGCAATGTGTGCCTTTGTTATTCTTAGATGTTCTTACTGTGATCTTGGGTATGTTCGTATTGGAAATGATTATATTGTTATAAAAAAAAAATTCTCCTTGTAGGATCCCAGGATCGGAACCTGCCTCAGGAGCGAGAATGGGGTACTATGGAGGCTGTTACGGGTAGAACCGGTCATCGAGTTCCTTGTGATTCCGGTTACAGAGTCTGGGGTATGACAATCATGAACTTCGCCCAAAAGGAAGACGAGACATTCTTCCAATGTTGGGAGCGGTTCAAGGATCTTGTCAGTTCATGCCCACAACATGATTTCGAAACGTGGCATATAACAAATGTTTTCTATGACGGACTGACATCTTCCATATGCCAATTCGTTGAGATGATGTGCAATAGGGACTTCATGAATAAAGATGTCAATGATTTGTAGGGCTTCTTTGACAAACTTGCTGAAACGCACAATCATGAGACATCTTGCCAAGACATGACACCACTTTTAAGCTTTCTCAATCAATTGGGAGGGGCAGAATATATATTTTGAAAGAGGAAGATGATATAAATGCTAAAGTGACCAATCTCACAAGGAAAATTAAGGCCATGAAACTTAAGAAGGATAAGGCTAAGGAAGTTATTTGCAGTATTTGTGCTTACAACATACATACAACTGAAAATTGTCTAATAATACCTACTTTTCAAGAAATATTGAATGAGCAATCGAATGCCATGAACAACTACCAAAGACCTTTCAATAGACCCACCTCAAATCATACAATTCTAGTTGGAGGTATCATCCAAACTTCAGTTAGAGGAATGGACAAACTGTTACTCCTCAAGGAATTACTAACCAATTCTTGAATAAAGGGAAACCTCAAGAGGAATCGGTTCAAAATTTCATACAAACTCAAGAGCTCATTCAGTAAAGTACACTCCAAGTATTACAAAACCTTACAAAAGCTGTACAAAGGATTTAGTCACACTTTGCGATTGGGGAAAAATGGTCTTTTCCAGCCTAACCCCTCCCTAATCTAAAACCACAATGTGAAATTAGTGACCCGAGCTCTTCAAATCAATATGTGGAAGAAGCTAAGTCTATTACCACTCTTAGAAGTGGAAAGACAATTGACAAAACTATTCCGACGAGGGCTGAAAATCCTAAATACTTGAAAGAAATTAAGAATGATAGACCTAGCAGTGCTCCACATGGGTTAGAATCGAAAACTCAAAGTAAGCCGATTATGCCATTCCCTCAACGGTTGATTGCACCAAAACCTCTAGCTAACTCACAGGATATTATAGAGGTGTTGAAATAAGTGAAAGTCAATATTCCTCTACTAGATGCTATGAAATAAATCCCCTCTTACGCCAAATTTTTGAAAGATTTATGTACAACAAAGAGGCAAGCAGACTATTCAACAAAGAATTTTTCTAACAGAAAAGGTGAGTGCCATCCTCAAGTACGATGTGCCACAAAAATATAAAGATCCAGGTAGCCCAACTATCACCTGTATAATTGGGAATCACCAGATAAAGTACGCACTTCTTGACTTGGGAGCAAGCATTAATTTGATTCATTTCTCGGTATATAAACAATTGGGTCTAGGTTAATTAAAACCCACCCGGACCACATTACAACTTGCTAATCATTCGGTTCATGTGCTGAGAGGGATAATCGAGGATGTGTTGGTTCAGGTTGACAAATTCTACTATACGGTAGATTTTATCATCCCGAATACTCAACCCATCGTAGATATGAGCACTCAAATCCCTGTCATCCTTAATCGTCCATTCCTAGCTACATCAAATGTCATAATTAATTGTAGGAATGGAGTTATGAGTTTATCTTTCAAAAACATGATGTTGGAGCTTAATATCTTTTTCAACATGAGCAAATAGTCAAAAGAGATTGACGATATCCACAACATTAATGTGATCAACTTTTTCGTGGAAGATAGAGAAACCCTGAATTTATACTCTGATCCTCTAGAGATGTGCTTAGCCCACTCCCCTGATTTGGATGATGACACGATTAGGGAGACGGATGTCATGCTTAATATTGAGCCAGTACTTGAAATTAATCGGTGGAAGCCACAATTTGAGAAATTTCCCCATACCAATGTAGTGCCCTACCGTCTAGTCTCAAGGCACCAAAGCTTGACATGAAACCATTACTTGCTGATCTTAAATATTATTACTTCAATCCAGATGAGACATACCAAGTGCTGATTTCATCCCACCTTGAGAAAGAACCAGAGAGTATGCTCATTTTTACTGTCACAGAAGACAAAGGAGTCATTGGGCATATCATCACAGACCTCGATATGGAGAATGAGCCCCATTCAACTGAACGTCTCGACTCTTTAGAAGTTTGCTTTGCGCACTTCGAGAATTCTAATGACTATATGATTCAAGACATAGTGAATTGTTGAGGCTCAAATATTACATATTATCCCTAATTTATTACTTGGTTTTATGAACATGATAATGCTTAATGTTCTATTTTAATCATGTTTGTGTTGCAAGGTGAATTTAAGAGCTTGGATTGAGAAGGATGCTAAAAGCATGGATTTAATGCTCAAGAATCACCAAAGCCAAGGATGGATCTTATGAGACCAAGAATGAAGAATTCACATGCCAAAGATCCAAGAAAACCAAGTGAGGAATGAAGAGCATTGAAGACTTGAAGAGAAGAAAAGGAACCCAAAAAATCTGTATCTTTCGACTAGTCTAAGCCCATCTTCGACTCGTCGAAGGCTTCTGCTTGATTACTCGAAGATTCCTTGACTCGAACTCCAGCGACAAAATCCTCTAAATTTTCGTCATCCTCGATCAGTCGAAGGAGATACTCGACCAGTCGAAGGCTGTCCTCGACCGGTCGAGGGTTACGCAGATGTAGCGCTGACTGCGTAAATTTAAGGCAGTTTCTGAAATTTTCCAACTCAGTGCGAAAGGTGGTGATGCACAACTATAAATAGAAGTTCCCAAGGTATCCCTAAGTATCTTCTATGGTTTGAGGAGTGGAGAAAAAGCGTGGAGAAGCCGTCGCCAAGAGTTTTTCTTCCTCTTCCTTAGCTGTTTTTATGCTTTTCTTAAGAGATTTTAGTTAATCATGTCTATGGCTGGCTAAACCTCTTAACCAGGGCTAAGAGGTGAAGCTCGTAGCGTAATAAGATGTTTTCTATTGCTTTGATTCATGTTTAAGTTAAACTATCTTTAATTCTAGTTTGATATTTAAGAAATACTTTCAGTTTTTAATGGTTTGTTGTCATTCAAATTACAATAAATCTGCGATAGCTTTAAGTATGTTCTTTTCAAGTATTAAGATTGTGAAATTAGGAACTCCTGTTATTCACCACCATCCCATGGGCATGGTTGGGTGATGGGATCTTGCCCAATCTTCCCAATTCTCTTATGATTGGTTGTGAGATTGGTAAATCCTATTGTTTGCCTTGTCTTATGGGCATGGTTTTGTGATGGAATCACTTCCAGTTCTCACACCTATCATCCATTAAGAATTAGGTCAAAGGAAGTTCAGATTTCGTTTTACTGAGATATCTTCCAATTGGATAAGATGAGACTATGATTCTAGTTGTGTCCTTGAATCAAGCATAGATCTCTCTGATCTCTACAAGTGGATCCTTGGAAACCCTAGTTATCGCCTTTGAATATGTTAGTTTTAATCACTTTAATCACTTTAATCACAATTACTCTCTCAATTAGTTCAGATTTAGATTCACATCTTCTTCTAGTTCTAGTTCTAGTTACTTTCAGAATACACACGGATTAGTCCCTGGGGATTTGACCTCGGTCTCACCGAGATTATTACTACATCGTGACCCTACACTTGTGGTTGTGAACAAGTTTTTGGCACCGTTGCCGGGGACTAACGGTTGTATTTTTCTGAGATTGGCTAGTTTTAGAATTATTTTAAGATTAGGGTTTTTCTATTTTCTATTTTTAGGTTTAGGGTTTTCTGAATTATTTTAGAAACTAGATTTTTTTCTTTTTAGAAACTTTCTATTTTCTGTTTTTAGAAACTTTCCTTTTTAGAAACTAGGTTGATTTCCTAATTTGTTTTTAGAAACAAACTCATCTTTCTATTTTTATTTTTAGAAACTTTCTAATTTTAGAATTTCTGTTTTTAGAAACTGACTTGTTTTGTTTTGTTTTGCAGGATCTTAATTTAGGAACTTTTAATTTGGTAACTTCTTTCTAATTCCCTCTCTCTTTCTATTTATAGATCTCTATTTTCCTTCTTTCTTTTTGGTTTAGGTTAGAGTTTAAAATTGAGGGCTGAGAGTGTTTCATGCCCAAGTGGGTCCTTGAAAACACTTAATGTCTTTTGAGTGAAGGAGGATTGGTTGTGGGGTTATCTATCCATCACAGGATTAGACACCACTCGAGATCCTCAGAGTCAATTGAAGTGATGGATGGCAATCAACCGGTCAATCAATCGGGAAGATAACCTCAACCTCGGGTTGAGGAAGTCTAGGATGAGAATGAGGTGCATCAACACCCTCGCCTCATACTTTACGAGACTATTTACAACCGGCGGGGGTGAGCACGCCCTCATGCATGGTTTTTTCAGAAAATACGGGACATATGGATATTAAGCTAGGGGTGATCCAAATCCTTCCAAAATTCCATGGACTTGAATATGAAAGTCCATATCTGCACATGAAAGAGTTTGATGAGATTATAGCCACTTTACATTTTCCTAACGTGTCTAAGGACACAGTCAAACTGAAACTCTTTCCCTTTTCTTTGAAAGAGAAAGCGAAGATGTGGTTGCATTCACTACGTCCCCGATCTATTGGCACATGGAATGACATGATAAGGGAGTTCATAAAGAATTTTTTCACATCATAAAACGTATACCCTCAGAATGTGAATCATGAACTTCGCCCAAAAGGAGGATGAAACATTCTTCCAATGTTGGGAGTGGTTCAAGGATCTTGTCAGTTCATGCCCACAACACGATTTTGAAACGCGGCGCATTACACACTTTTTCTATGATGGTCTAACATCTTCTATGCGCCACTTGGTCGAGACAATGTGCAATGAGGAATTCATGAATAAAAATGTCAATGATATGTGGGACTACTTGAACAGACTTGCTGAAAATGCATAATCATGGGACACCTCCCCAAAATCAAGCACCACTTCTAGTCCCACTCAATCAAAGGAGAGGGTTGGATTATACCTTCTGAAAGAGGATGATGATATCAATGCTAAAGTGTCTAATCTCATAAGGAAATTCGAGGCCATGGAACTAAAGAAGGATAAGGCTAAGGAAACTATTTGCGGTATTTGTGCTTGCAACATTCACACAAATGAAAATTGTCCAACAATACCTATTTTTCAAGAGGTATTGAATGAGCAATCCAATGCCTTTAATAATTACCAAAGACCTTTCAATGGACCTACGTCCAATACATACAATCCTAGTTGGAGAAATCATTCAAACTTCAATTAGTGGAATGGACAAACTGTTACCCCTCAAGGTTTCTTTAATCAAATTCCAAATCAAGGGAAACCTCAAGAGGATCCGGTTCAAAAACATATTCGAGACCAAGAGCTACTCAACCAGGATATCAGATCAGCATTGGGAATGCTTGCATCATCTATTCAAAGGATAGAGTCGCATCTAACAATTGAGGAAAAGGGGATGCTTCCTTCTCAACCTCTCCCCCATCCCAAACCGCAATATGAGATAAGTGATCCAAGCTCTTCAAATCATATGGAGCAAGCTAAATCTATCACCACTCTTAAGAGTGGGAAGACCATTGATGAAACTATTCCGGTTAGGGATTAAAAGCCTAAGGACTCGGAAGAAGACAATAATGATGGACCCAGCACTGCTCCATAAGAATTAGAACCGGAGCTTCTAGGCAAGCCGATTGCATTATTCCCTCAACGGTTGATTGCACTAAACCTCTCTCTAACTCTCAGGACATTGTAGAGGTGTTGAAACAAGTGAAGGTCAATATTCCTCTACTTGATGTCGTAAAACAAATACCTTCATATGCTAAATTTCTGAAAGACTTATATACAACCAAAAGACGGCAAAATATTCAAAAGAAAATCTTTTTAACTGAAAAGTGAGTGTCATCCTAAAGCAAGATGTGCCACAAAAATTCAAATATCCCGGTAGCACAATCGTTGCTTGTGTAATTGGGAATTATCGAATTGAGCACGCACTTCTTGACTTAGGAGCGAGCGTAAATCTGATTCCTTAATCGGTCTATGAACAACTAGGTTTAGGTGAATTAAACCCACCTGAACCACATTACAATTTACCCAGACCAAATCTTAAGGATATGTGTGCCAGACAATGAACACCAAAGTGTCATCTCCTTCTGTCACTCTCAGGCCTGTGGTGGTCACTTTTTTGCTAAAAGACCACGGCTAAGATTCTGCAGTGTGGCTTTTACTAACCCACTATGTTCAAGGACACTCATGAGTTTTACAAAGCTTATGAGTATTGTCAGAAGTTAGGAGCATTGTCCCGTCAAAATACGATGCCTCTAAACCCTATTCTAATCATTGAATCATTTGATTGTTGGGGCATCGACTTCGTGGGACTATTCCCCTAATCCTTTAGGAATTTATACATTCTGCTAGCAATAGACTATGTCACTAAATGGGTCAAAGCAATTCAATGCCGGAACAATGACCATCAAATGGTCATTATGTTTTTAAAAGAGAACATCCTTTCCCGGTTCGAAACACCTAGAGCCATCATTAGTGATGGGGACTCACATTTTCGTAATAAGCCATTCGTGAACTTAATGAAGAAATATGACATCTCTTACAAGGTGAGCACTCCATATCACCCACAAACAAGTGGACAAGCTGAGATTTTCAATAAGGAAATTAGACACATTTTGGAGAAAACGGTTAACCTTGATCGAAAGGATTGGTCAATCCGATTGACCGATGCCTTATGGGCTTACTATACCGCATTTAAGACCCCTATTGAAATGTCTCCCTTTAGACTTGTCTATGGGAAGGCTTGCCACTTGCCTGTAGAGTTGGAACATAGAGCTTATTGGGCGATCAAAAATTTGAATTTCAATCTGGACAATGCTGGCTTGTTATGCAAACTTCAGTTGAATGAACTCAAAGAAATCCGTAATGATGCGTATGAGAACTCGAGAATTTACAAGGACAGAATGAAGGTGTTTCATGACCAACACATTCTTCGAAAATCATTCACACCAGGTCAGAAAGTCCTCTTGTATAATTATCGGTTACATCTCGTTCTGGGTAAACTCCGATCTCATTAGATCGGCCCCTTCACTATTACCAATGTTTATCCTCATGGAGTTGTTGAGATAAAGAATTTGAACAATGGCGATGAATTCAAAGTAAATGGACATCGATTAAAGCCATTTGTTGAGAAATTTGATTCAGAGGACATGTCCATACCTTTGATTGATCTTGTTTACCAGGATTGACCTCCTAATCTGACGGAAGTATAGTTAGGTTTATTGCTTTCATAGAATTTAGGACTAGGATAGTTTGCTTCCACTGTTTTAGGATAGTTTGCTTTTCACTTGTTTAATTCTTTTGCTAACCCACCTTCATGCTGTGATCCTTTGGAAAAAGCCTCAAAATTCCTTCATCAGGTACTATCTTTCCATCACTTCTCCTTCAATTACATTCTCTCTTTTGCAAATCATGCTTATTTCTTTTACATTGAGGACAATGTAATTTTAGGTTGGGGATGAGAGATTAGGTAAACTAATCAGTATTTTTTCAGTTTTGAGCAAAATTTGTGAAAATTTTGAAAAAATTTCAATGTTTATCTGTTTGGAAAGCGATAAGTTGTGCATTCAAGACTGTTTTGAGTATGAAGATAAGATAGGAAGCGAATTTTGAATTATTGGAGTTTGATCAACTAAGTAGCCTATCACTTACGGACCTTGCACTCAATTGATTAAGAGGAAGTTTGAATATTATGTTAATCTAAATCACAAGACATATTTAAATTGTTTTCTGTGATTAGTACTAGATTTTCTAATTGTTAGTATGATGATCATTGAAAGATATTGAGAACCGAGTCTAGAGAATTTTATCCACCTTCAAAGAAGAAAAGAACCAGTTAAAAAAATAGGAGATCGATAAAAAGGGGCATGTATGATGAAAAGATTGAAAAGGTCTGAAAAAGAATGAAGAATCTGAAAGAAAAGAGAAAAGATCAAAAGACTAAATGAATACAACCGACCTCGATATAAAATCAAAAACTGAAAAAGAAGAAAAAGGGGATAAGTTTCGAATCAATACTTGAGTTTTCAACCAATCTTAAAGTAATGAGCATGGCTAACATTATGAAAAGATAGTATTTTCACTAAGCACATTGAAAAACTTGATATGTAAACTATGCTCTGACTTAATGGATAAAGAACTTATTTGATTGATTGCTTATGTGATTTGGCTCTAGGATTTCAAAAATCTCACTTTCTCATCTTGAGTCTACTCATTCATACTTGATTATACAAAAGAATGTTTTCTGAAAAAGGTTTGAACTTTGTGCATTAAAGTTCATTTTTGGCTACTTTTCTTGGTACTAGCAAAATGTGGGTTGGGGATTGTGTTGAGGGTCAAATATTACATATTATCCCTCATTTATTACTTGGTTATATGAACATGATAATGCTTAAAGTTCTATTTTAATCATATTTATGTTGCAATGTGAATTTAAGAGCTTGGATTGAGTAGGATGTTAAAAGCATGAATTTAACTCTCAATAATCACCAAAGCCAAGGATGGATCTTATGAGACGAAGAATGAAGAATTCACATGCTAAAGATCTAAGAAAATCAAGTGAGGAATAAAGAGCATTGAAGACTTGAAGTGAAGAAAAGGAACCCAAAAAATCTTCATCCTTCGACTAGTCTAAGCCCATCTTCGACTCGTTGAAGGCTTTTGGTCGACTAGTTGAAGATTCCTCGACTCGAACTCCAGCGACAAAATCCTCTAAATTTTCATCATCCTCGACCAGTCGAAGGAGATACTTGACCAGTTGAAGGCAACCCTCGACCAATTGAGGGTTACGCAGATGTTGCTCGGACTGCGTAAATTTGAGGCAGTTTCCAGAATTTTCCAACTCGGTGTGAAAGGAGGTGATGCACAACTATAAATAGAAGTTCCCAGGGCATCCCTAGCCATCTTCTAAGGTTTGAGGAGTGGAGCAAAAGCATGGAGAAGCCGTCGCTTAGAATTTTTCTTCATCTTCCTTAGTTGTTTTTGTGCTTTTCTGAAGAGATTTCAGTTAATCATGTCTATGGTTGGCTAAACCTCTTAACTAAAGCTAAGAGGTGAAGCTTGTAGCATGATGGGATATTTTCTATTGCTTTGATTCATGTTTAAGTTGAACTACCTTTCATTCTAGTGTGATATTTAAGAAATATTTTCAGTTTTTAATGGTTCGTTGTGACTCAAATTACAATAGATCTGCGTTAGCTTTAAGTATGTTCTTTTCATGTATTGAGATTGTGAAATTAGGAAATCCTGTTGTTCACCATCGTCCCATGGGCATGGTTGGGTGATGGAATCCTGCCTAATCTTCCCAATTCTCTTATGATTGATTATGGGATTGGTAAATCCTGTTGTTTGCCTTGTCTCATGGGCATGGTTTTGTGATGGAATCACTTCCAGTTCTCACACCTCTCATCCATTGAGAAATAGGTTAAAGGAAGTTCAGATTTGGTTTTATTGAGATATCTTCTAATTGGATAAGATGGAACTTGATTCTAGTTGTGTCCTTGAATCCAGCATAAATCTCCCTGATCTTTATAAGTGGATCCTTGAAAATCCTAGTTAGCACCTTTGAATTTGTTAGTTTTAACCACTTTAATCACAATTACTCACTCAATTAATTCAGATTTAGATTCACATCTTCTTCTAGTTCTAGTTCTAGTTACTTTCAAAATACACACAAGATTAGTCCCTGTGGATTCGACCTCGGTTCATCGAGATTATTACTACATTGCGACCCTACACTTGGGGTTGTGAACATGAATGCCCTGCGAGATAATACCTTGGTAGTTGATACTGACCAAGGGAATCATTTCTTTAAAGCTCATTCTTCCACAGATCCTGAGTGTTTAACAATAAAGGAGGATCTAAAAATTGAATCAAAGTCTAAAACTTTGAATGTACTGACTGAGACTACATTACCTAATGAGAATTTTTTTGAATTTCACATACTTGTAGTCTCTGATTCACCGTGGTGCACTAACATTGAAAAAATTTCTATCACAGGTGAATTTTATCTACTTTAGATACCTCAAGAGAGTAAAAGAAAACTTAATGTTGAGGTTCATAAATTTCTCTGGACATTCATGCTCTAGGGCATCCAAGCCTATTACAAGAAGGGCTTTTGGATGATCTTGTTGAGAAACCTTCTGAGAAATTTATCGAGATACTGGCCGAAGGAGGAACTTGGCTGCATGATGGAGTAACGATTCCTTGTTATCCAGGTTTAGGATTCAGTCTATTTCTTTCATAGAATTCAGCATAAGGATTAGTTTGTCTTTCAATAAGTTTAGTCTTCCTGCTAATCCATTTGATTTTCAAAGTTTTGGAAAAGCCTCAATTCACCTTCTTCAAGTATTATCTTTCCATCACTACTCATTTCTTTTCGTTGTCTCATGTGCATTGCATGCTTATATCTTTTACATTAAGGACAATATATATTTTAAGTTGGGGGTGTGGATTAGGTAAACTAATTAGTATCTTAATAGTCCTTGAGAAAAAATTTTAAAAATTTTCAGTTTTCCAAATTACAAACCTAGTTAGAAAGCGATAGTTTGTGCACTTAAGAATGTTTTGAGCGTGATGGTAAGATCAAGATTGAATTTTGAATTGTTGGAGTTTGATCAACTGAGTAAAATATCACTTAAGTTCTTGTACTTAATTGACTAAGAAGAAGTTTGAATACCATGTTGATCTAAATCACAAGACACATTCAATTTACTCTCTATGAATTATGCTAGAATTTCTAATTATTAGTATGTGAATCATTGATAGATGTTGAGAATTAAGTCTAGAGAACTTTATCCACCATAAAAGATGAAAATAACCAGTCAAAAAATAGTGAGATCGACAAAAAGGTCATGTATGGAAAAAAGTTTGAAAAAGAAAGAAATTTTTGAAAAGAATCTGAAAAGAATGAATAATTAAAAAGGACCGTCGATATAAAATAAAAAACTGGAAAAATAAGGAAAAGGGGATAAGTTCGAAATTAGCGCTTGATTATTCGATTAGTCTTGAAGTGATGAATATGGCTAACATTATGAAAAGATGATATTTTTATGGAAGTTAGTTGGAATTCACTAAGCACGTTGGAAAAACTTGGTATATGAACTTATGCTCTTAAGTGAATGATATAGAACCTATTTGACTAATTGCTTGTTTGATTCGGCTCTAGGTTTTCAAATTTTCACTCTCGCTTCTTTGGATTATACTCATTCATACTCATCTGCACAAAAGATTATTTTCTAAAAGAATGTTTGAACTTTGAGATTTGAGGATTACTCCACGCATGTTTTGCTCAGGACTAGCAAAATGCTGATTGGGGAGTGTGTTGAGTGTCAAATATTGCACAGTTTCCCCTAATTATATCTTCGTTTTAGGAACATGATAATGTTTAATGGGATATTTTGTACATGTTTGTGTTGTAAGGTGAATCTGAGAGCTTGGATTGAAAAGAATGCTAAAAACATGGATTTGATGCTCATGAATCACTAAGGCAAAGGATGGATCTTTGGAGACTAAGAATGAACAATTAACATGCCAAAGATCCAAAGAAACCAAGTACAAAAGATGAAGAAAGGGCTTGAAAGAATGTAGAATCCGTAGTAGAAAAACAGATAGTTCATCCGATCAAAATTGCACAAAATAGTCCAGCAACCAACGATGAAATTCAGAAGTTAATTCGGTTCGACTGATAGACAATTCGGCCCTACCGAAACCAAGTTCGGTACGACCGAAGGGAGAATTCAGTGCGACTGAAAGTGCACAAAAAGCTCCAGCGCTAAAAAGAATTAATTCAATTCGATTGAGGATTAATTCAGTCCGACTGACAACTAAAGTTCGGTCCAACCGAACCCAAGCTCCGTCCAACCGAAATCGGGCAACTGACGGAACAGAATCCTGGCAAGCTTCGAACTTAACTTCGGTTCGAGTGAATGTAACTTCATTCCGATCGATGCGTAACGCGGTTGCGTAAATTGAGGCAGTTTCGCAATTGGATTGTGGAAATTCCAAGTCGGTGCGTAAGGTGTAGCTTCACAACTATAAATAGGAGTCCCTACGATGCTCCTAAGTATCTTCTAGGGTTTAAGGAGTGGAACAAAAGGGTGGAGAACCGCCGCAAAGAGTTTTTCTTCTTCTTCCGTAGTTGTTTTTATGCTTTCTTTAAGAGATTTTGGTTTAATCATGTCTATGGTTAACTAAACCTCTTAGCTAGGGCTAAGAGGTGAAGCTTGTAGTATGTTGGGATGTTTACTTTGCTTTGATTCTTATTTATATTGAACTTAATTGATTTCTAGTTGATTTTAAGGACTATTTTCAGTTTTCTATGGTTTGTTGTGACTCAAATTACAATAGACACTGCGAAAGCTTTGAATATCTTCTTTTCTATTTGAGATTGTGAGATTGGTAAATCCTGTTGTTCACCACCGTCTCCTGGGCATGGTAGGGTGATAGAATCTCTTCCAAATCTTCACAATTTTCATCCATTGAGGCTAATTTAATGAAAAGTTTAGAGATTTGATCATCTCTTCTTCTAATTGGATAAGATCGGACTTTGATTCCAATTGTGCTTCTTGAATCAAGTAAGGTAGCATCTTAATAGCTGGATCCTTGACACCCTATTTCCCACCTTTAAATTCACAAGTTTTAATCAACCTTATTCACAATCACTTTCAACTATTCTAGAATTTAGATTTAGATCTTCTTCTAGTTCTAGTTCTTGTTCTTTTCAGAATACATACAAGTTTAGTCCCCGTGGATTCGACCTCGGTCTCACTAAGATTATTACTACATCGCAACCCTACACTTGCGGTTGTGAATAGTAAGTATGCATTATGATATATCGTTTATGGTCTTGTTCATATTGGCTACTTGCCCATATTGATTTCGAGTCTGTATGTTAATTTGATGCATACATTTTTATGGTCTGGAGACTATTGGGTTGCATGCCCTAATTTTTTGTTATCGGCATATATTGCTTAATTTTATGATCTATGTATGTGCTTCTCATCCCTAGTGCTTAATGATTATCATATTCCTCTCATCTGTACTTATAATATTTTCTACGCTCATTGATCTTTTTAAGGCATTATCCTACTTTGAGCTTATAGGTATATCTTTATGCTAAACAATCTTTGTCAATTATTGGCAAAAGGAGGAGAACATATCCCACTAGAGAGCCTATTATATCTTTTTGCAGGTTGTCTTTGATGAATGTATTTAGAGGGAGAAAATGAAGCCAATTGTGTTTGTACATGTCAATTTTGTAAAAATATTGTATATCTTGTATAGTGAAGACATGTATATGTGTTATATTGAAAAGATGTAATAGTTTTGGGATAATCATAGTATAGAGACTATGATGTATCTAGGTTAAATGTTATTTCACGCAATAGACAAAGGGGGCGATTTTAAGTGTATTGGATTGCCAATTGGCATGAAGTCAGTGTCGTTTGAGCCCAATCGAGTTGAAGATACTAAAATTGAAGACCAAAATCTTGTGAAGTGAATATTCAAAGCTTTATGCATGTACATTGGTAAGTCTTCACCTAGACAGACTAATAGGATCCCAAAACCCTTGGTTAGGTGGCCTAAATGTTTATAGACATTCCTTAATCCATTTAACCAAAGTCAAGTTTCTATTAGATCAGGATGGATCTTATGGAAGGAAGGGCAAAAGAATCAAATTTGAAAAGACCATCAAATGTACCAAGTACGTTGTTGTCGACCCATGGACAACTTTCTCGACCGGTCGACGGGTCGAAAGATAGAGATGACAGGTCGAAATTGCCAAAATCAGGATAGAAAGAAAACTCATGATCCTGAAAATTTTGACCCATGGATGGACTATTTCGATAGGTCGAATGTCAAGTTCGACCAGTAAAAAATGAGGGTCGACAGGTTGATTTTGGTAAAAAATGGACAACAAGAAATATCTTTTGGCATTGAATATTTCAACCGGTCGAAGCCTTGGGTCGACAAGTAGCTGTTGTGTTACCATGTTTCACCTGTTGCAACGCATTTATAAATATATCTTTGATGGGCTTTTGGAGATGAGGGAGTAACACCCAATAGAGCACAGAGAGAGTCTTTTCCACTTCAATCTTCACCTCTTTCTTTATTCCCTTGAGTTTATCATTCAATCATTGAGTTTAATGGCACATCATTGAGTATTCAAAACTCGAATTGAAGAATGAACTCAAGCTTTCATTAATGTCTAACATAAGCTCAATAGACAATTCATTTAGTCATTTATAGCCATTTAATGGTTAGATTTGGTGATTCCAACATTAAAATCATGAACCTTGAATACCTTAAGAGGAATACCATTACTTCACTCAACTACCCGGGACACTATGGGCACATCTTCTTCTTGGTAACTGATCTAGGGAACATGCAGAGGGGCTAAAGCTACACCATCTGACATTGAATCAGGGCTCATCCAACTATTAAGTGTCTATTCTTTGGACTCCATTGTTGATCCTTTTCTTATGGAGATTGGGGTCGAGAGATTGTGAGCCAATCTCGAGCATAAGTCCTCGTGTGGGCCTCTAGTGGGAGCGTACGCAATTGATTCTTGGAATAGAAACAGCGGGAGTTTGAGGTCCAAACTCTAGAAGTCCCTAGAGAGGGTCAACGACGGTTGGCATACATGTGTGCTAGGATTAGGATGTAAGGGTTGGTGGTAAACCCAATTTAAAACCATGAAGATGATGAAATTCAGTACACCCGTGGATAGAGTGTGGAAACTGAGAATGGACTAGATAATTAGTCGAACCACTATACATTGTTGAGCATTTGTAATTGATTATTTGTCATTCCTTATGCATCCTTCTTAATATATCTTTCATGCTTAAATAAACATGTGCTGAATGTGTTGATGAAATGCCTATAATGTTGTTATCTTTGGATCTAGTGGTTTACATATGTACACCTACTTAGCCACTTTGTCTGGATTAGTGCAATTATATAGGGCTGAGTTTGATTAAATTTGTCAAAATAATGAAAGTCCTAATCCCCCTATAAGTGCAATGGTTATTTGCCTCTTTGATTGTCAAATTTTGTTGTGCCAAAACCACAGTCTGTGTCTTGTGTAGCACATTGATATATATGTTCAAGGCAATACATCACATGCACAAGGACAAAGATCTACTTAAAAAACAAAGATGTACAAAGTAGGATATTGACAATGCTTCAAGTTAAGAACTCATTCAAGATATGCAAGATGAAGTACATTGATCACTCTTTTAAGCTTTAAAGTTCAATGATTATAAAGCAACATTGAAAGTCAAGTCAACTGTTCATACTCAAGACTCAAGGTGAAGTTCAAGCTTTACTACAAATTCAAGCTTCAAAAGATCTCAAGTTCAAGCTCCATCACATGTCGAGATCTCAAGCTTCATGAACTTCAAACACCATCTATCATTTGAAGAAAAGAAGGTTCAATGTTCATATATTATGTCTAAGGTATGGAAGACCTTAGATTGACCTTAGGGTAGGTCATTTTGAATACATAATTCAAATTAAATCTCTTTATAGTTGTTTGGTCTGTTCTTCGACTAGTCCTGGACTCTATTCTACTAGTCCTAGCACTGGCTCTACCAGTCCTAAGTTGTTACAAATTTTCACAATTTTTTGGTTGAGCTACGACCAGTCCTGGAGACTGCTCGACCGGTCATGTGAACAGTGCACGACTCGTTCACGACCAGTCTAACAGCTACGACTCAAACTCCAGTAACCATTCCTGGTTCCTCACGACTAGTCGTGGGTAGGTCACGACCAGTGGTGGAGGCCTCACGACCGATCGTGAAGTGCCTACGACCAGTCGTGAAACGGTTTTATCCGATCGCGCTAAAAAATTCAAAATATTGTTGGTCCTACGACCAGTCGTAGTGTCCTCTCGACCAGTTGTAGACGTGGTTTCGTTAACTACAAATAGAGCACGATTTTCAGAGTTTGATAATCTAATTCAAGTAAAATCAAGGCATCATTCTGAGAGATAAGTTTGTAGTCTTCTTAAGTTATATTGTGCATATTTAATATTCTCTTTTTATTAGCTTTTCATATTTGATTTTGTTTCTGCATTCCAATCTAATTTGAAAGAGGAATTGTGATATTCCACTTCTTGGAATCAAAATCAAATAGAGCTAGCCCAACTTAATTTAATTTAAAATCAAATCAGAACCTAGAACCATTTCTTAAGTGAGTATTGGACATTGAACTTCTATTTGAACTTCTACTCCGATTTGGTTCTTCCGGGCTACAACAAAAGGAGAAATCCAGGTATTTTACATTTGTATAAATCTTCTATTTTTAGTTTCTTTTGAGATTAAGCCAGAAAAATCTCATTGTTTGGTTTATCTAAGGTGATCCAGAAAACTCAGAGTGAGGTTTTTTGAATTGTGTAGGCCCATTAGAAAGACACAATTGTGAGGGTTTTAGGTGAACCTAGAAAAACCTATTTTCATAGTAAATGTTAATATCTCCTGTGTGAGGATATTAGGAGTGGAGTAGCAAGCTATGTGGATGTTGTTTAACAGTTGGTGTACACACAGGAGAACTACTATAATTCTTTATGTTTTATGGACGTGTGTTTTATTTTCTTTATCTTTTATCATTCAAGTTTGTGGAATGTATTTGTGGATGTGAATGTTGTAATCTTTTACATTTCAAGCATTGTGGGGAATGTTGTAATAACTTAGATTTCATTTCTTGTTATTTATTTATTTATTCCTCTATATCAAGTTTGAGTTTTGGATACAAAGACCTTTATAGGAATCAGGTTGTCCTACCATAAACCTTGGTTGTTAGTGTAAGGTTGTCCTTAGAACAACATTTGTATCAATCTCTCAATACTCATACATTTGAGGTTGCTTTACATTTCAGTATTGTGGATTGTTTAAAGTGCTTTCTTTCATTTAATCCTTTATAAAGCTATCTTATTGTTTAAATTCTGTTGTTATCGTTTTAATTTGTCATCGTCCTATTCACCCCCCCTCCCTCTAGGACATATAGCTTGGCCTTTTCAAGTGGTATCAGAGCCTAATAGCTCATTCTAATTGTTATATTTTTAGATTTATTTCCTGAGCTAATCGATTTAAGCTATTTATAAGATGTAAAATTTTGATAGCCTTTCAGTCACTAGGCCTCCACCATTTGATGGCACGAATTATGCCTATTGGAAAGCAAGAGTGAGGATTTTTTTTTTAATCCATGGATGAGAGCGTGTGACTAGCCACAGTGACTAAATGGACCCCTCCTACCACTGAAGTAACTAGAATCGATGGATCCAAATCTATGAGAATTACACCTTACTTCTCTTGGACCACACTTCAGAAAAGTGAGAGTAGTGCAAATGCAAAAGCACTAAATGCTATTACTTGCGCACTATCACTGAATGAATTCAAATGAATTATATCCTGTTATTCTGCATAGTTAGCCTGGGATATTTTAGAAATGACACACAAGGGAACATCAATTGTCAAGAAATCTAAAGTCCAAATCCTCACAACCAAATTTGAGGAAATACATATGGAAGAAAATAAAATGTTCATGGACTTCTGTACTAGATTAAATGACATTGTGAACTCTATGTGAGGTCTTGGTGATAAATCCTAGAAAGCAAAGTATGTGCAAAGATACTATACTCACTTCCTGAACGGTTCAATTCTAAGGTAACTGCGATCCAGGAACTTCGTGATACGGATAATATGAGGGTAGAAGAATTAGTTGGCTCTTTACAGACTTATGAGTTAACTTTTAAAGCTCCTAAAGGTAAATCTATCGCCCTTAAATCTTCTAAATGTATTTCTCAAGAAAATTCTGATTTAGAAAATTCTGAAGATGATATGGCCCTTTTAGCAAAAAAGTTTTACAAAATTTTCAAAAGTAAAAAGAGGGTTGATTTTCAAAAATCTAATGATAAGAAAAGATCTAAATCTAAAACTTGGAAATCTTTAAAAGATAGTCAATGTTACAATTGCCATGAATATGGGCATTTAACAAACAAATGTCCGAGAAAGGACAAACCTAAAAGGAAAGGTATGTTGGCTACTTGGGATGAATCTTCTGGCTCTGAAGCCTCTTCTGAATCAGAAGATTCTGAGACCGAGTCAGGTAATGAAGTCAAAGCCCTTATGACTCTAGCCAAGTTTACTTTTTCAAATCATGATGATTCAACTATTGAAGAAAATCTGAATAGTGATCATGAAAATGAAGAAGATTTACAAGATGCTTATAATGCCCTTTACAAGGAAAGTTGTAAAATTGTCGTAAAACTAAAACTTCTAAAAGAAAAGTTTTTTAAGCTTAAAGAAAAATTTGATTCTCTTATTTTAGAAAAATCCCACATTTCAGATTGTTTTGAAAAATTGAAATGCGATTTAGAATTCAAAACCACTCTTATTGAAAATCTAAAATCTGAAAATGAAAAACTTAAACTTGAAGTCTCTTCACTTTTGAGTTTAAAGGATACATGGAGGTATGCACAAGGTAATCCAAAGTTAGAAAAACTTTTGTCTGGATCAAGAAAATGTTGCGACCGATCCAGTTTGGGCTACGATAGAAACATTCCTCCTAAACAGAAGAATACTCCTCCAAAGTTTGTGAAAGGAGAATCCTCAAACTTAAAAGGGAATAGTTTAAATCAAATTTTTTCTAAAAATGCTAAAACTTATCAATCTTTCAAACCTAAAAGTAATCATATCAAATATAAAAATTAGAACCGAAATCCTTTAGCTGAGAAGATAGTTGATTTTAAGAAGCTCTTAAAATTGAACTCAGTAGGTCATTCTTATAACAACTACAAATACAAGAAGACCAACTATACTCCTAAACCCAAAACAGTTCTGAAATGGGTTCCTAAGGTTACTTGCTTGGTTGCCCACACCGATTTCAAAGCTACAAGTCATTCAAAGTGGTACTTAGATAGTGGATGCTTAAGGCATATGACTAGTGATAAAGGTTTGTTCACCGATCTTAAAGACATGGCTGATGGTTCAGTCACATTTGATGATGGTAGCAATTGCAGGATTATTGTCCAAGGTACGGTTCAACACTTTAACCTTCCTTTATTTAAGAATGTTTTATATGTTGAAGGGTTAAAACACAACCTGTTAAGCATATCTCAAATATGCGATAACAATCATAGCGTAAAATTTACCAATCAAGGTTATGGAATTTTAAACAAAAAGGATTCTATAATATTAATTGGTCGTAGAACTTCTGAAAACTGTTATATTGTTAGTGATTCTAGTTCATCTAGTCAAACGTGTTACATGGTTCATACAAATGAATCTGAGTCATGGCATAAACGCCTTGGACATGTACACTACCGCAATTTATACAGATTGAGAGAACTGATAAGAGGTCTACCTAAATTACAGAAAGTAGACAAAATATGTGGTGAATGACAAATTGGCAAACAAACTAGGAGTGATCACAAAAAGGTAACTCCAATACCACATCCAAACCTCTCGAACTACTCCACATGGATCTAATAGGACCAACCAGGATGGAGAGTCGAGGTGACAAAAAATATATACTGGTAATCGTGGATGATTATACCAGATTCACTTAGGTAGCCTTCTTAAGGGATAAATCAGAAATCCTTGATGAAGTACAAAGAGTTCTCAAACGAATCCAAATGGAAAAAGGTTCTTAAGTCTGTAAGATCCATAGTGATCATGGATTGGAATTTGAGAATAGCAGTTTTGAGAAATTTTGTTGCAATTAGGGAATATCACATGAATTCTCTGTGCCTAAAACACCACAATAAAATGGAATTGTTGAAAGAAAAAATAGAGTTCTTCAAGAAATGACAAATGTAATGTTGAATGGTATGAAGCTCTCTTAAAATCTTTGGGCTGAAGCAGTAAATACTGCCTGCTATATAATAAACCACGTTTACACTAGTAAGTCAAATAATAAAACGTCTTATGAAATGTGGTTCGATAAGAAGCCTACTATCAAATACTTTCGAGTTTTTGGCAGCAAGTGCTATATTTTACGTGACCATGAAAATCTGGGCAAGTTTGACACTGAAAGTGATGAAGGGATCTTTTTAGGGTATTCTTTAAATAGTCGAGAATATCGAGTATTGAAAAAGATGACCGGTGTTATTCAAGTGTCCATTAATGTGGTCATTGACGATTACTTAAATACACCTGCCTCAAGTTCAGATAATGATGAAGTTCTTTTAATTGACAAATCAGATACTTCATCAAATCAAACTAACTCTGAACTGAGGACTGTTAAAGATCATCTAACCACTCAAATTCTTAGAAACCCTCTCACTGGCGTGCGCACTCGTAGACAACTAGAAGATATATGTAATTACTTGTGCTTTACATCCCAGATAGAACTAACTAATGTAAAAGAAGCTCTTACTGACGAAAACTGGATTATTGCGATGCAAGAAGAGCTTAACCAATTTGTGAGAAATGATGTTTGGTATCTTGTTCCTAGACCTAAAGATAAACATATTATCAGAACTAAGTGGATTTCAAAAATAAGTCTGATGAACTTGGTAATATAATTCGAAACAAGGCTAGACTGGTTGTACAAGGGTACACTCAAATTGAAGGCATCGATTATGATGAAACCTTTGCCCCAATAGCTCATCTTGAATCAATTAGACTATTTATATCTATTGCTTGCTTTAGAAAATTCAAAATTTATCAAATGGATGTAAAGAGTGTTTTTTTAAATGGCGATCTGCATGAAGAGATTTATGTTGAACAACCAACGAGTTTTGAAGACCCTAAGAATGTTGATCATGTCTATCGCCTTAAAAAGGCTCTCTACGGTTTGAAACAAGCTCCCAGGGGATGGTACGAAAAATTGACTAAGTTTCTACTAAGTCATAATTTTCTAATGGGAAGTGTTGATAAGATGCTTTTTGTTAAGAAACATAACGATCATATCTTAATAGTGCAGATTTATGTCGACGATATTATTTATGGATCTACCTGTACTAACATAACTCTTGAGTTTACAGATTTAATGAAATCTAAGTTCGAAATGAGCATTGTTGGGGAATTGAACTATTTCTTAGGGTTGCAAGTTAAACAGCAACCTGATGGTATTTTTATTTTCAAACCAAATATGCTCTGAACTTGGTGAAAAAGTTCAGATTTGAGAATGGTAAAAATTTTGATACTCCTATGAGTACTACACTGAGACTCTCAAAGGACTCTACAGATAAAAATATAGATCCTAAATTATATCGTAGTATGATTGGCAGTTTACTTTATTTAACTGTAAGTAGACCTAATATTGCTTTTAGCATTGGAATTTGCGCTAGATATCAATCTGACCCTAAAGAGTCCCATCTAATTGCTGTTAAGCGGATTATGCGATATGTCGTAAGTTCAACTGATTTGGGTCTCTGGTATCCATATAATACTCGTGTTCAGTTGGCTGGGTACATAGATGCTGATTGGGCTGGCAATATCGATGATAGAAAATCAACTAGTGGTGGTTGTTTCTATATTGGAAATTTTTTAGTTTCTTGGTTTAAAAGAAACAAAGTTCCGTATCGCTCTTAACTACTGAGGCAGAATACATCGTAACTGGAAATGCATGTACTCCACTTGTATGGATGAATAGAATGTTAAGCGATTACGGAATTGCACAGGATTCAATGGTTTTATTTTATGATAATTCCAGTGCAATAAATATATCTAAAAATCCAATCCAGCATTCACGAACCAAGCACATTGACATTAGATATCACTACATTCGTGAATTAGTGGAAGAAAAGACAATCTCTTTGGATTACATTCCAACCGAGATTCAACTTGTTGACATTTTCACTAAACCGCTCGACAAAAGCAGGTTTAATAAATTGAAAGTTGATCTTGGTATGTGCAATTTCATTTGGTTATTCATACATTTCTGTATTATAGTTTATATATTTATTAAATTATAATTTTAAATTTCAGAACTATATGAAGAATGCATGTTTTTATCCTTGCACGACCAGTCGAGGATGTACTCGACCAGTTGTGATACGACCAGTCGTGTAGCACACTGGAACTTTTAATTTGGGAAAAAAAAAACTTTCTTCCTCATTTCCTCTTTCTTGTCCAACGGGCCGTAGCACGACCGATCATACCTAACTTTTTTATTCTTCAAGGTAAGTTTATCATTTTCGTTTCTCTTGTAGATTCAAGCTATATTCACTTCATTTTCTTCCTTTGAGTGCTTGATTTCAAGTTTCCTTGAAGTTTTTGGGATTTTCTTCTCAAAAATCTATTTTTGGAGAAACTCACTCTACATCTTTTATAACTTCTTGATTCCTTCATTTCTTTGTTGTAAATAGATGCTAGAGGTAAAAAGAAAACTTTCCCGTAGTGCTTCCTTATCTAGATCGACACCTTTAACATGGCGCCATCTTCGGTCACTCGAAGATGATCCTTCCCATGTGAAGGATTTACGATTGCGCAATATCATTGTTGAGCGACCTGTTGATCTTGAACACATTGCTCCTTTTGATCTCCTTCCACTTCTCCAATCTGTAAGATAGGCTAACATTCTACTTTGGGGTGGGCCAGCATACCAGTCTATTGTGCAGGCTATGTTTGCGTGTATTTCTGATTTTTCGATTAAGAATTTAATGTTTAAAATAGCAACTAGAGAAGGTCCATTTGAAATAGACTATCATTTAATTTCTGCTTTGATGGACATACCGGTTAATGACGATGGTATTTCGATTCACACTCTAGCTGACAAACCGTCAGAATCAGAAAAACGAGTGCTTACTAGAGCATTATGTAACATAGATGCTCAATGGACTCGTAAAGGGAATGCGTTTGCTTCCAAATACTTGTTACCCAGATACAGGGTTCTTCATTGAGTATTTATTTCAAATCTGTATCCACGTTTAGTAACAAAACAGAACTGACTTCATTTATGGTTTGAATTTTGCATTCCATCATCTTAGGCACAAATATTTGTCTTCCTTTTTTGATTTGTTATTCTATCATTCAATTCTGTCTCCATACTGGACACAGTGATATTCCATTTGCATATCTTATGACTATGTTAGCTACTCACATGCTAGTTGCTATGCCTATTGGAGAGGCTCCTATTCATCACCTTATTTTCAACAACTTAAATATAAACAAGATGAAGTTGGGATTGGCTCCTGGCTAAGTGAATGTGGGTGGTGATGGTGCTGAAGAAGTAAATGAAGAAGAAGGTGGCGATTTACCTAAGGATGATATAAACATGGATGATATTTTTAATGAGATTTGATCAGATTCTGAGGCTGACCTTGATTATCAGCCTTTTAATTTTGATGAGAGGTTACGTTCTCTTGAGGAACAGGTGGCTCAGATACATGTAACCCAAGATTCTCAATTTGCATATATGCGCAAGTATATGAGACGTGTGAATAAGGGTTTACACCAAATTGATCCATCTATTCCTGCTCCCTCTTCTAGATTTGATTAAGTATTTTCTCATATGGCATGTAATAACTCTAATAATACTTTGCTTTCTTTCAGTTTTTTAGACTGATTTTGGATAAACTTAGTTTATGTTGGTTATTTATTTAAACTTGGTTTATGTTGTTATTTGGATGAACACTATTTTCTTTTATCTGTCATATCTTGACTAGTTTGCTCCTTTTTTCCTCTATTGTTATTTTTTTTCATATCTTACATGCTTCCTTTGTCTAATTGTGGCAAAAAGGGAGAGAATGGTTTGTTATTATTGGCTTATAGAATGGATATGGATTGGATATGGATAGGCATTTATTTTGCTACTTAGGGGGAGAGTTATTTGTTCAGTTGCCTGCTTAATATTTCTTGATGATGCATTCCGGTTATTGTAACTAGTGCATGATTCTTTGTTGAGTAACTGGTGCATGATTCTTTATTGAGCATGTAATGCTTCTCTTATTTTTAATGAAGTGTGTTTTGTCACAAATTTGACAAAGGGGGAGATTGTAAGTTATTTACCTATTTGATTGCCAAATTTTGTTGTGCCAAAACCATAGTTTATGTCTTGTGTAGCACATTGATATATATGTTCAAGGCAATACATCACATGCACAAGGACAAAGATCTACTTCAAAAACAAAGATGTACAAAGTGGGATATTGACAATGCTTCAAGTCAAGAACTTGTTCAAGATATGCAAGATCAAGTACATTGATCACCCCTTTAAGCTTTAAAGTTCAATGATTATAAAGCGACATTGAAAGTCAAGTCAACTATTCATATTCAAGACTCAAGGTGAAGTTCAAGCTCTACTACAAATTCAAGCTTCAAAAGATCTCAAGTTCAAGCTCCATCATGTGTCGAGATCTCAAGTTTCATTAACTTCAAAGACCGTCTATCATTTGAAGAAAAGAAGGTTCAATGTTCATATATTATGTCCAAGGTATGGAAGACCTTAGATTAACCTTAGGGTAGGTCATTTTGATTACATAATTCAAATGAAATCTCTTTATAGTTGTTTGGTTTGTTCTTCGACTAGTCTTGGACCCTATTCGACTAGTCCTAGCACTGGCTTGACCAGTGTAAGAAATTCCACAACCAATCCTAAGTTATTGCAAATTTTCACAATTTTTTGGTTGAGCTACGACCAATCCTGGAGACTGCTCGACCGGTCGTGTGAACAGTGCATGACTCGCTCACGACCTCCAGCAGCTACGACTCATAGCACTGGCTTGACCAGTGTAAGAAATTCCACAACCAATCCTAAGTTATTGCAAATTTTCACAATTTTTTGGTTGAGCTACGACCAATCCTGGAGACTGCTCGACCGGTCGTGTGAACAGTGCATGACTCGCTCACGACCAGTCCAGCAGCTACGACTCATACTCCAGCAACCATTCCTGGTTCCTCACGATCAGTCGTGGGTAGGTCACGACCAGTCGTGGAGGCCTCACGACCGGTCGTGAAGTGCTTACGACCAGTCGTGAAATGATTTTATCCGATCGTGATCAAAAATTCAAAATGTCGTTGGTCCTACAACCAGTCGTAGTGTCCTCTCAACCATTCGTAGACATGATTTCTGCAACTATAAATAGAGCACGATTTTCAGAGTTTGATAATCCAATTTGAGTAAAATCAAGGCATCACTCCGAGAGATAAGTTTGTAGTCTTCTTACGTTAGAATGTGCATATTTAATATTCTCTTTTTATTAGCTTTTCATATTTAATTTTGTTTCTACATTCCAATCTGATTTGAAAGAGGAATTGTGATATTTTACTTCTTGGAACTTGATTTAATTTAAAATCAAATAGAGCTAGCCCAACTTGATTTAATTTAAAATCAAATCAGAACCTAGAACCATTTCTTAAGTGAGTATTGGACATTGAACTTCTATTCGAACTTCTACTCCGATTTGGTTCTTCCAGGCTAGAACAAAAGGAGAAATCCTGGTTTTTACATTTATGTAAATCTTCTGCTTTTGGTTTCTTTTGAGATTAAGCCAGAAAAATCTCATTGTTTGGTTTATCTAAGGTGATCTAGAAAACTCAGAATGGGGTTTTTGAATTGTGTAAGCCCATCAGAAAGACACAATTATGAGGGTTTTAGGTGAACTTGGAAAAACCTATTTTCATAGTGAACGTTAATATCCCCTGTGTGAGGATATTAGGAGTGTAGTAGCAAGCTGTGTGGTTGTTATTTAATAGTTGGTGTACACACAGGCAAACCAATATAATTCTTTGTGTTTCGTGTGTGTTTTATTTTCTATATCTTTTATCATTCAAGTTTATGGAATGTATTTGTGGATGTAAATGTTGTAATCTTTTACATTTCAAGCATTGTGGGGAATGTTGTAATAACTTAGATTTCATTTCCTTGTTATTTATCTATCTATTCCTCTGTATCAAGTTTGAGTTTTTGATACAAAGACCTTTCTAGGAATTAGGTTGTCCTACCATAAACCTTGGTTTTTAGTGTAAGGTTGTCCTTAGAACAACATTTGTATCAATCTCTCAATACTCATACATTTGAGGTTGCTTTACATTTCAGTATTGTGGATTGTTTAAAGTCCTTTCTTTCATTTATTCTTTTATAAAGCTATCTTATTGTTTAAATTCCATTGTTATCGTTTTAATTTAGCATTGTCCTACTCCCCCCCCCCCCCCTAGGACATATAACTTGGCCTTTTCACCCCCCTTTTGGTTGACAGGTCGAAAGCCATGGCCAACAGGTCAAAATGGCTAAAATCATGATATAAAGAAAACTCATGATCTTGAAAATTTCGATCCTTGGATGGACTATTTCGACAAGTCGAAGGTCAAATTCGGCTAGTCGAAAATGAGGGTCGGTAGTTCGAAAGTCGTAAAAATTAGACAACAAGAAATACCTTGTGCCACCGAATATTTTGATTAGTCGAAGCCTTGGGTCGACAAGTCTTAGGACCATTTCGACTGGTCGAAGCCTTGGGTTGACAAATTGATAATTAACTATTGTGTTACCATTTTTCACCCATTGCAATGCATCTATAAATATATCTTTGACAAGCCTTTAGAGGTAAGGGAGTAGCACCCATTAGAGTATAGAGAGAGTGTTTTTCACTTCAATCTTCACATATTTGCTCTTTATTCCATTGAGTTCATCATTCAATCACTGAGTTTAATCGAACATCATTAAGTATTCAAAACTCGGATTGAAGAATGAACTCAACCTTGCATTAATGGCTGACATAAGCTCAATAAACAATTCATTTAGTCATTTATGGCCATTTAATGCTTAGATTTGGTGATTTCTTTAAAACTATGAACCTTGAATACCTTTAGGGGAACATCATTACTTCTCCCAAATACTCGGGACACTATAGGCACATCTTCTTCTTAGTAGTTGATCTTGGGAGCATGTAGATGAGTTAAAGCATCAGGGAGTTGAAGCTACACCATCCGACATTGAATCAAGGTTCATCTAACTAGTAAGTGTCTAGTCTTTGGAGTCCAATGTTGATCCTCTTATTGTGGAGATTGGGGTCAAGAGATTGTGACCCAATCTCAAGTGTAAGTTCCCATGTGGGCCTCCAGTGGGAGCGTACACTGCTGGTTCTTGGATTAGAATTAGTGGGAGTTTAAGGTCTAAACTCCAGAAGTCCCTAGAGAGGGCCACCGACAGGTGGTATACGTATCCTAGGATTAGGATGTGAGGGTTGGTGGTAAACCCGATTAAAAACCATAGAGATAGTGAAATCTGCTGCACTCATAGAGAGATGTGGAAATCAGGAGTGGAGTACTAGACAATTAGTCGAACTACTATACGTCGTTGTGCATTTCTAATTGATTATATTTCCTTGCTTATGCCTCCTTAATATATCCTTCATGCTTAGAAAAACATATGTTAAATGTGTTGATGGAATGCCTATGATGTTGTTATCTTTGGATCTAGTGGTTTACATGTGTGCACTTACTCAACCTTTGTCTTGATTAGTACAATTATATATATATATATATATATATATATATATATATATATATATATATATATATATATATTGTTAGTGAACTAATTTGTGCACCTTGTTTGTCAATATGTAAGTCTGTGTGTTATGTAGTCGGTTGATCCATTGAAAATTGAAGACCAAAAACACAAGAGGATGTGGAGCATCAAGGAGCAAAGAACAGGTAAATGAGGTGCCTTGGTGACCCTAACCTTGACCCAAAACATCCCTAAACCTCTAAATGAACACGGCTTAATAGGTAAACCTTGTTTTGATCATCACTTAGCCTTAAGAGCTTAATTGGAACATAATAAGATGGGCTATAGAGGTCCTGAGCTACTGGAAATTAAATTGCCCAAACCAGTAGACTTAATAGTGTGCTTGAACAAAGCTCGATCGACCGAACATGGCAAAAAATGCCCAGCAAGCAACTAGCATAAATATAATTGAGTTCGAGTACTCGAGGAACGAACTCAATTGATCAAGGAATCTTTAATTCTTCTCGAGCGATTGAGATCGATTGATCGAACATGGTCAAAATAGTCAAGCGAGTTCACTAAATTATTTTCTGTAACATACTGAATTTTTGCTATTTTGGATTGCCAAAAATCCTTTAAAAGTTTTTTTTATATAACTAGCATACGTCGTCACTTACTGACCCTTGATGCTCGAGGTGAGCCTATACATAGGTGATACTAATAAAGAACCGCACAAATTCGATTAATCAATAATAGGAAGCCAACGAATCCTCCCAATCACTTAAACCTCAAGTCTAGCCTCGTGATTTGTTCATCGAGGGCCCAAATCTACCCAGCCTATCATTGACCAATTGAGACAACCATAACTAAATAAAGACCTACCTAAAGCCGAGACAACTATGGGTCAGATCTTAATTAATAAACTAAATCCACCTAGTTACTCATTTAACCTAAGAACCAATGGTCTAGAGTGATCATGACCGAATCACCATTTTCGCTGATTGTGAATAGGCCACACTATGAACATAGTTAATCCAAACCCTAATAATTACATACAAGAAATCTTGATACCAAATTCATTCTAGAAATGCTCCGATTATCCGAACAAGCTCTAGACCGCTCGTTAGTAGGCCATTACTCCTGAAACTATAGAATAATGTCTGTCTCACTAGGCTTGACACCCATCGTGGGTGACGAACCAAGAAAGTGCCTAGAACTACTCAACTTGGGCTAGAAGCCAAGTGCTTGCACTACGCGAATCCTCTAGGCTGAAATTTGAAACTTAAGTGAAATAGACCTTCTACTCTTTCACGAAGTAGTGGCTTTTCGATGGCTAGATCACAACCAAATTTGAGGCATGACTTAAGGATATTTCCTGCTCATATTTGTATAATTGTGGCCCCAATCGATCACCGACGACCGTCCATCATAAGTGGGGCCCCTACAGTTGATCAAAGTATCCGATTGCGGTCCGATTTTGACAAACCATATATCTTATAGTGGGGAAACTTTTCCTTGATGTGAATGAGCTAGTGAGCCCCCGAAAAGACCCTGTAAATCGAAATCAACCTCCCTAGGAACAAGTTTAACAGGAAAGAGGCCCCCAGGGCCATTTGAACACTTATTTGGGGCTATAAATAACCCAAATTTTCACTCCCTCACTCCCGTACGAATTTTATTATAGCAGGGAGAGGGAGTGAGGATAAAATGAGAGAAGGGGCATGTGGAGGAGCTGAATTGAGAAAATTTTCCTACCACCAGAGGTCGCAACATAGCCCACAATCGCGTCGCGCTATAGGAAACCAACCCAACAACTAGAAAGAGGTAACTATCAGGCCCTCTTCGTGATTTGAGCCTTATAGGCCGATTACATGTGCCCCTTACAAGCTAATTTCGCTAGCGCAGGGCACCGACACGCTAACCTATGGATCCCAACGTTAGGAGCGGCATAAAAAATCGATGAATCACTTGTAGGTGTGGACCATTACCCCTAGGTTTTGTTTATCAAACCCCATGTCACGATTAACGATTTCTATTATGAATAAATGAATGCATGTTAAGTTGTGCCAATCAATGATTTGTGTAATGCGTAGACGAATGTATGCTAACTTGTGTCAATCAATGATTTGTATAATGCGTAGACGAATGCATGTTAATTAGTGCCGATTATTGATTTGGGTATCATATGAATGAATGCATGCTAATTAGTGTCGATTGATGATTGATATAATGTGTAGATGAATGCATGCTAACCAGTGCACACTTGTATGGCCACTTACTTTCCATTATTTGCTATCTTAGTGTAATGTCACCTGCATGTTTAATGAAATGCACCATAAAGTAGAATTTTCTAAATTCATTATTTATATCCCTCCCTGTTAATCACGGTAATCAATTTATTAGTGCGATTGACTGACCGAGACTACCTGGGTAGCCGAGTTGGTCGGCAAACCGTAAATCCACAAGGGCGGCCCCGATTAAGTTGGCCGCCCTAGACTAGTTTGATTGATCCGGGCCGTACATGGATAACCAGCAGTAGTCAAACTATACAGGATGCTTGCACCCAATGCTGGTTACAAGGATGCTTACACCCAATGCCGAGTCAACCAAATTAGCCTAATAATCGACCAACCATGTGTGTCCACTATGTATGTTCACGTCTGCTTGAATCCGGAGCACCCCCATACCCTGGAAAGGCCTACTGATAATCATTAGTATACGCTCTCAAAGTCTTGGGAGCTGGGCATGGTGGTATGGGACATTGTGTCCATGTTGTCGGCCTACGCTGGGGTGATGAGCCTCCCCGTAGTGACCAATGAGCGACCAATAAGGATATGAGCCATCTCCATCCATTAATTGAGTCATCCAACCATTGATTTACATTAAAAACTATAACATCACCAAAGAATTCACATCAGCTAAGCTTTGTTAAATTGACAAAGTTGTACGAATTCAATTTTGGGAAAAAGGTCGTCGAACCCACCATCCATTGGATATTGATGTCTGATAAGATGAAATCCCCACCCTGATGTAACTAATGGGCTATTCAATCCCATATTAGCCATTGAATCCCGTGTAATTAGCCTAGAACCCTGGATCATTGAGAAGCTTGTCTCATGGAATGATTCGACCATTAGAATTTCACGAGTTGGGAATTAACTATAGATTTAGGAATCATGACCATCTAGCTTTGAACTCAACTGTCAAAAACTCAACCAGTTGGACTTTAGAACCCCTAGGACTATTGATAATCATAGGAAGCTAATTTAACCGTTAAATTATCAGAAATTAACAAAGAAATACCAGTCTCTTTGGTATGGCCCATTCGATCCTTTGATCTACCTAAACCTTGGCCAAGAGCGCTGGTTGGAGCCTGTGAAGTGAATGAATGGCTTGGATCACACTGATCAACACGTGGACCCCACTTATGATTCGTGTAGGTGCACGGATTATGTGCACACACAGTACAACTAACCGTAGAGCTCGGTCAAACAGAGCTGACCCGAGCATCCTTGAAAAAGAGAGTTTTCTCTCTCCTTCCATTCTTTTCCCGCCAACGACGAACGGAACTCGTCCATTCAAATTTAGGCCCACCATCATATGATCTGAATCGTCCATCATAGAGGTAAGAATTTTCTGACCAAAACCCTACAAGCTTCACATGTTGGGATACACTTGCGTGGACACAAACCCCAGCAAAATCATGCATGTGGTGCGCGAGACTCGTTTCCAAAAGCGGAAATGTGTTGCAATGCTGAGCTGGCAATCCGCATGGATTTTCCTCTCCATCCCCGCCATCAGAATAGAGTAATCTCAGCCGCAGGACCTAACTACTCTAGGGCTTCCTTCCCAATCAAATAACCACCGCCGTGAGTTGAAACCTAATCCTCTAATTGAAGACGTTAGTAGCCATACGTTCGGTGGGTCCTATAATGACCTTGAGACCTATCCACACCATCCTAGTGCCTCAGATTGAGGGATGACCCCCCGATCAGAATCTGCCATGATCATGGCCATCATCTTCCCCATCCATCCGAACAACCCATTTCCTTCATGTGGACCCCACTTCCCGATCAGAGCCATCCATCCGATGGACTATGGCACCTAAAGATCATCCACAACTTCCGATCTCTACCTTGTAGACCGTTTCCAAAAGAGATCATCAACAATCTCTCTTCGTTAATCGGGATTAGTAGGCGCAGTTGTAACTTAATGGCTATTTAAGAGTCGATGCTTCTAAGCTCCTATAAAGCTATAAATACTCCCTTTCCTTTTAGGGCAGCGGATTTGAAAAGAGAGAAAAGAGAAAATAGAGAGAGAGAGAGAGAGAGAGGAAAGTGGAGAGGCGACGTTTGTTGCCACACCAACCTATCCGAGTTCAAGTCATGGGGTCTAACTCAGTTCGAGCAGCTCTGTTCCATTTGATTTAAGGCATTCTCAGTTGAAGCCAGAGGTCAAGCAAAGGTAGACGCAAAGAGAGGAGCAGGAAGAGAAGAGAGAAGGAGGAGAAGAGATGATGGGGCTGTTGCACGGTTCCAACATCGAGTCGACTCATCGATCCTGATGGGGTTACGGCGGGTTCATTGCTGGGTCCTTAGTTCAGGTGTGGGATTGGACACTGTAACAGAAATCAGAAAGAAGAAGAAGAAGAAGAAGAAGAGAGAAAAGAAGAAGAAGAAGAAGAAGAAGAAGAAGAAGAAGAAGAAGAAGAGAGAGAGAGAGAGAGAGAGAGAGAGAGAGAGCAAGTTTAGGGTCGAGTCAACTCGCTGCCAGGTTGATGCTGCTGAGTTCGAGTGACTCAACTGAGTCGGACTAGAGTGGGTAATTTCGTGCATCCAATGTCCATTCCTGGACAAGGATGATTGAGAAGAGAAAGAAAGAGAAAGATAGGAGAAGAAGAAAGGAAGAAAAAGGAAGAAGAGAAAGTAATAGAGTATGGTGGCATGTTGAGTTGTGCTAAGTCAACTCGGTTCTTATCCCACCGAGTCAGGGAGAGTTTATTGAGTCCAGCCAACTTGCGGGACGTTAGAGTTTTGGAAGAAAAATGAGAAGGAGAGATGGAGAAAAGAAAGAAGGATGGGAAAAAGAGTAGAAGAGGGTTGTAATCGAGTTGGCACTGGGTTGACTCGGTTTGAATTCGAGCCGAGCTTGGGACACATTCAAGTAAGTTAGTTTTAGAATCTTTGTTTGAATTTTAATTAAGTTACTATTATATCACTTTAAGTCTTATGATAAAAACAGAAATCATCTCTCATCTAGGTTCAATATGTCAAACTGAGTCAATTCAAGCTAGTGAGGGATATCTCACATGGCTTCATCATTTCATGGAATTCTAAAATAATCGTAGAAAGATATTATAATTATGTAAATTGTAGTTGTGTTCCTTTAACTTTGAATTGACATGAATAAATATGTGGGAATGCCTCAATTTATGTTACCCTAACATATCTTATGAGAATAGCTTTAATATCACTAGGCCACATTTGAAATTACTTATGTACACATACATTTCTACTTGTTGCACATTCATTATGCCACATTTGAAATTACATATATACATCTTCTAGTTGCATTAAATGCAAGTGTCCTTGCTTCCACTGCAACAATAAGATTGCTCCATTTCTCCTTATATGGGTTAGAATTGTTATAGCTTGATATAAATGAATATCTCTTGCCTAAATATGTGTAGTAATCATGTTACTATCTTAATGTGTTTGCAATGTCAAATTTGAGCCTTCCTTTGGACCTTGGGAAAGTTAATGAATTTTTGTTGAGATCATATTTGAATACTAGATATCCTATTAAAGAACTACAAGTCTTGATCATGCTTATGAGAGTAATCTTGTTAATCCTATGGAATGTGCATGAGCATCATGGTACATGACATTCACACTTGACATATGAGCTTTTCCGAGTGCTTGATGTAAGTCACACTCTGATTGAATTCCTGAAGGCTCTAGTGCTTCAGTTAAACTCACGGAGCATGTGCATTTGAGTCACTTTGGATGCTCTTTCTTTTCATGAGGCTTTTCCGGGATGAGACACTCCTTGGGCGTACCCCGTGTATTTTTTCAGGAGATATCCTTGGGCGCACACTCTTACATGGCTTTTTCCAGGTAGATAATATATCGCGGGCGGTCTGCATGATCTTTTTCGGGCAACTAGTTCTCCTCGGGCTTTCCTTTGAGTATTTTTCCGAGTGAATAGTTCGCCTTGGGCGATCGTTTATTTTAACAACTAGATGTGCATCCCCAGATCTGTGACTCGTACATACATTCATACACCCATACATTAATTTATAATTTTATGATTATTCTCCTTGTAATTTGAATATGTTGCTTTAAACTGTTTTGGAATGATATGACATGCATGGATCCTTGCGGGAAGTTCTCACTAAGTTTTCACTCACCCAATCGTGAGGTTGCACCAAATAGACACAGGTATGATGAACAGGTGGAGACCCCTATGACGGGATGCAAGGGACGGCTGAGGTGGAGTTTGGCAAGGAGGGCCTCTATGCCATTACACTTGAGCCTTTGGAGCTCGACTGATAATTTAGAATTTACTTGCTTTCATATTTCAGATTTTGTATCTTGTTTGAATTGTAATAAAATATTTTCCCTGTTGTGGGATTTCATTTTGCTCCCATTCACATGTATTAAACTTCCTTGTTGTTGCTCTTAATATCCTTAGTTTATGCAATGTTACCTTACTCCAGGTTATAGAATTTACCGCTATTTAGATGTATGTTAGTCTACTTCATAACGTAATACTAAGGTTCTCTATGAGGATCGACTATTCTCGGGTTTTGAGAACAGGGTGTTACATGATTGTATCAGAGAGAGAGTTTAGACAAACCTTGCCTTTGGGAAAACAAACTTATACCCACCTTAATGTTTTAATTTAGGATGCTAGAATAGGATTCGGAACTTAGGTAGATCTCCTCTAGAGTAAGAGAAGTTTTGAGAACGTAGAGACCTACACTTAGGTTTCAAACTATGAACAATTGAGTATCTGAACTCAGAAATCAAACCTAGTTCCCTGTAGAAAATTTTTAAGGAAGACATTTGAATTTAATTAGAGTTCCCTTAGAGTTAAGGAAAATTTCGAACATAAAGACCCAAATCGTAGGCCCCTTAGGAAATTTCAGGTATAGTTATTTGAACTTATAAATTGAATTTAAGTCCACTTGAAATCATTAGGATAGCCATTCAAACTTAGTTAGAATTACTTAGGAATTATGAAAATTGTGAACATAGAGACACAAAACTTTAGGCCCCGTAGGAAAGTTCAAGTTTATTTGTTTGAACGTAGAAATTAAATCTAGATTCCCATTATGAACTACTAATTATCTGAACTCAGAAACTAAATACTAGATCCCCTTAGCAAATTTATTCGAAACGTCATTCGAATTCATGATAGATTCCATGGAAATTTAAAACCTTAGCCTTCTTTGAACTTTTTAGAATGAGTCATTTGAACATAAGGACAAGAACTTTGAATCCCATGCATACTACTAGAATAGTTACTTAAAGTTGGAAACTACTTAAGTACCATGAGAAAACAAATTCCAACTATGATATATCTGAGGTAAAGAAAAATATTTCTTGAACTTGATTTTGCATGAACTTTTTGGAATCTAGGATTTGGATTATTCCTATAACTTTCCTTAGTTAAAATGACCTTGTTAAAACACTCAGTGAGTGTAACAAAATTAGGCATTGTAGGAAATCCCCACCCACCATGTCGAACATTTGATAGAATCTAAGTACTCCTTAAATTTAGGAATCGTTTCAGGTACTATAATCTGAATTCTTTGGTACATTTCTCTAGCTAGAGACATTGTTTCATACAAGCCCTAACGCTTAAAGTAACTAGAGGTAAAATGTTAGCCATATTTTTAACCTTAAGCTAGGTGTATTAGAGCTGGGTTCGAGAATCTTGATAAATGTAGAAATTTCAATTTAAAGTTCCTATGGAAATTTTAATCTTGAAACAATTTGATATTGTATTAGGTAACTAGTTTGAACAATGAGAGTACGATGGGCATTCAGGTTTGTGGACAAGATTTTCAAAACTCTCATCAAGAGAATAGAACATTTCATGATATTTTTAAGTGTCTAGAATAATCTGGACCACGAGCCGATGGAGTCCTATTTTAAACGAAACATATGCGGTTTGATCCAAATTCTATATCCTAGAAAATTTCCAATGATCTTAATGCCCTGATCAAGTAGAAGATCGAAAATTACCAGGATTAGGAAATGATACCGGTAATTCCACTGCTCTGTGCAAGCAGAGGACCGATGTATTGGGCTCAAACCTACTACAACCATCTATTCATATTAGCCAGAACAAAGAAGAAAGAAAATTGCACAGTACTTTAGATGACAGGGAACTATCATTAGAAGTATATGAAAATAAAAAAGAAAGATACGATATTACTATTAGTTGTCACTTGAATGTGCTTATACCCCTAATAAATGTTATGGAAACTTGTGACGTAGCTAGCATTGGAATATAACCCTGGTTTTAGAAAGTACTAAAGCAAGTTCCAAATTTTTATGGAACCATATTCATTAGGCACTTGGCTGGCCTGGAGATTTTAGAGTTGTATTAGATTTAGCTATATCTTATCAAAAATGTAAGATGCAAGTTCACGTTCTAGACAAATGATAGATAAGATACATAATTGGGACGAGTTTATTACTTATAATAATGTTTTCCAGAACGAGTATTATCAATCTTGAGGATGAGATTTTCTTTTAGGGGGGTAGATTGTAACACCCCGTACTTTACAGTCCTCGGGTGTTTCCATAAAGACCTAACTTAATATATGCACAAGTCGACTCAATTAATTGTTCACTTCATTTAAACATAAATCAAGTCATTGGGAACCATCTCCATCCATGGATTGAATCATCCAACTGTTGCATTACATTAAAAACTATAACATCACCAAAGAATTCACATAAACTAAGCTTTGTTAAATTGACAAAGTCGTACGAACTCAATTTTGGGAAAGAGGTTGTCGAACCCACCATCCATTGGATATTGATGTCTAATAAGATGAAATCCCCACCCTGATGTAACTAATGGGCTATTCAATCCCATATTAGCCATTGAATCCCATGTAATTAGCCTAGAACCCTGGATCATTGAGAAGCTTGTCTCATGGAATGATTCGACTATTAGAATTTCACGAGTTGGGAACTAACTATAGATTTAGGAATCATGACCATCTAGCTCTGAACTCAACCGTAAAAAAGTCAATCGGTTGGACTTTAGAACCCCTAGGACTATTGATAATCATAGGAAGCTAATTTAACCATTAAATTATCAGAAATTAACACAGAAATACCAGTCTCTTTGGTATGGCCCACTCGATCCTTTAATCTACCTGAACCTTGGCCAAGAGCGCTGGTTGGAGCCTGTGAAGTGAATGAACAGCTTGGATCACACTGATCACCATGTGGACCCCACTTATGATCTGTGCAGGTCCACGGATTGTGTGCACACACAGTACAGCGAACCATATAGCTCGGTCAAACAGAGCTGACCCGAGCATCGATGAAAAATAGAGTTTTCTCTCTCCTTCCTTTCTTTTCCCGCCAGCGACGAACAGAACCCGTTCGTTCAAATTTAGGCCCACCATCATATGATCTGAATCGCCCATTGTAGAGGTAAGAATTTTCTGACCAAAACCGTACAAGCTTCACATGTTGGGATACACGTGAGTGGACACAAACTCCAACAAAATCAGGCGTGTGGTGCGCGAGACTCGTTTCCGAAAGTGGAAATGTGTTGCAACGCTGAGCTAGCAATCTGCGTGGATTTTCCTCGCCATCCCTGCCGTCGGAATAGACTAATCTCAGCCATACGACCTAACTACTCTAGGGCTTCCTTCCCAATCAAAGAACGGTCGTCGTGAGTTGTAACCTAATCCTCTAATTGAAGACGTTAATAGCCATCTGTTCGGTGGGTCCCACAATGACCTTGAGACCTATCCACACCTAGTGCCTCAGATCGAGGGATGACCCACCCGATCAGAATCTGCCATGATCATGGCCATCATCTTACCCATCCATCCGAACAACCCATTTCCTTCATGTGGACCCCACTTCCCAATCAGAGCCGTCCATTCGATGGACTATGGCACCTAAAGCTCATCCAGAACTTCTGATCTCTGCCTTGCAAACTGTTTCCAAAAGAGATCACCAACAATCTCTCTTCGTTAATTAGGATTAGCAGGCACAACTTTAACTTATTGGTTGTTTAAGAGTCGATGCTTCTAAGCTCCTATAAAGCTATAAATACTCTCTTTCCTTTTAGGGCAGCGGATTCGAAAAGAGAGACAAGAGAAAATAAAGAGAGAGAGAGAGAGAGAGAGAGGAAAGTGGAGAGACGCCGTTTGTTGCCGCACCAACCTATCCGAGTTCAAGTCATGGGGTCTAACTCAGTTCGAGCAGCTCTGCTCCATTTGATTTAAGGCATTCTCAGTTAAATCCAGAGGGCAAGCAAAGAGTGAAGGAGCAGGAAGAGAAGAGAGGAGGAGAAGAGATGATGGGGCTGTTGCTCGGTTCCAACGTCGAGTCGAGTCATCGAGTCCTGATGGGGTTGCGGCGGGTTCATTGTTGGGTCCTTAGTTCAGGTGTGCGATTGGACACTGCAACAGAAATCAGAAAGAAGAAAGAAGAAGAAGAAGAAGAAAGAAGAAGAAGAGAAAGAGAGAGAGAGAGAGAGAGAGAGAGAGAGAGAGAGGTCGAGTCAACTCGCTGCCAGGTTGTTGATGCCGAGTTCGAGTGACTCAACTGAATTGGACTAGAGTTGGTGATTTCATGGGTCCAATGTCCATTCCTAGACAAGGATGATTGAGAAGAGAAAGAAAGAGAAAGATAGGAGAAGAAGAAGGGAAGAAAAAGGAAGAAGAGAAAGTAAGAGAGAATGGTGGCATGTTGAGTTGTACCGAATCAAATCGGTTCTTGTCCCACCGAGTCAGGGAGAATTTGCTGAGTCCAGCCAACTTGCGGGACGTTAGAGTTTTGGAAGAAAAATGAGAAGGAGAGATGGAGAAAAGAGAAGGATGGGAAAAAGAGTAGAAGAGGGTTGTAATCGAGTTGGCACTGGGTTGACTCGGTTTGAACTCGAGTCAAGCTTGGGAAATATTCAAGTAAGTTAGTTTTAGAATCTTTGTTTGAATTTTAATCAAGTTACTATTATATCATTTTATGTCTTATGAAAAAAACTAAAATCATCTCTCATTTAGGTTCAATACGTCGAATTGAGTCAATTCAAGCTAGTGAGGGATATCCCACATGGCTTCATCATTTCCTGGAATTCTAAAATAATCGTAGAAAGATATTATAATTATGCAAATTGTAGTTGTGTTCCTTTAACTTTGAATTGACATGAATAAATATGTGGGAATGCCTCAATTTATGTTACCCTAACATATCTTATGAGAATAGCTTTAAGATCACCAGGCCACATTTGAAATTACTTATGTACACGTACATTTCTACTTGTTGCACATTCATTATGCCACATTTGAAATTACATATATACATCTTCTAGTTGCATTAAATGCAAGAGTCCCTACTCCCACTGCAATAATAAGATTGCTCCATTTCTCCTTATATGGGTTAGAATTGTTATAACTTGATATAAATGAATATCTCTTGTCTAAATATGTGAAGTAATCATGTTACTATCTTAATGAGTTTGCAATGTCAAATTTGGGCCTTCCTTTGGACCTTGGGAAAGTAAATGAATTTATGTTGAGCTCATATTTGAATACTAGATATCCTATTAAGGAACTACAAGTCTTGATCATGCTTATGAGAGTAATCATATTAATCCTATGGAATGTGCATGAGCATCATGGTACATGACATTCACACATGACATGTGAGCTTTTCGATTGCTTGATGTAAGTCACGCTCTGATTGAATTCCTGAAGGCTATAGCGCTTCAGTTAAAACTCACAGAGCATGTGCATTTGAGTCACTTTGGGTGCTCTTTCTTTTCATGAGGCTTTTCCGGGATTAGACACTCCTCGGGAGTACCCCGAGTATTTTTCCAGGAGATATCCTTGGGCGCACTCTCTTACATGGATTTTTTCAGGTAGATGATCTACCGCGGAAGATCTGCATGGTCTTTTTCGGGCAACTAGTTTTCCTTGGGCGTTCCTTTGAGTATTTTTCCGAGTGACTAGTTCGCCTTGGGCGACCCTTTATTTTGACAGCTGGATGTGCATCCCCAGATCTGTGACTTGTACATACATTTATACAACCACACATTCATTTATAATTTCATGATTATTCTCCTTGTAATTATAATATGTTACTTTAAACTATTTTAGAATGATATGACATGCATGAATCCTTGCGGGAAGTTCCCACTAAGTATTCACTCACCCAATCGTACAGTTGCACCAAATAGACACAGGTATGATGAACAGGTGGAGACCCCTATGAAGGGATTCCAGGGACGGCTGAGGTAGAGTTTGGCAAGGAGGGCCTTTATGCCATTGCAATTGAGACATTGGAGCTCGACTAATAATTTAGGATTTACTTGCTTTCATATTTCAGATTTTATATCTTTTTTGAATAGTAATAAAATACTTCCCCTATTGTGGGATTTCATTTTGCTCTCATTCACATGTATTAAACTTCCTTGTTGTTGCTCTTGATATCCTTAGTTTATGCAATGTTGCCTTACTCTATGTGATAGAATTTGCCGTTATTTAGATGTATGTTAGTTCACTTCATAACGTAATATTTAGGTTCTCTATGAAGAGCGACTATCCTCGGGTTTTGAGAACCAGGGTGTTACAAGATGGTATTAGAGAGAGAGTTAAGACAAACCTTGCCTTTGGGGAAACAAACTTATACCCACCTTAATGTTTTAATTTAGGATGATAGAATAGGATTCGGAACTTAGGTAGATCTCCTCTAGAGTAGGAGAAGTTTTGAGAACGTAGAGACCTACACTTAGGTTTCAAACTATGAACAATTGAGTGTCTGAACTCATAAATCAAACCTAGTTCCCCGTTGAAAATTTTTAAGGAAGACATTTAAATTTAATTAGAGTTCCCTTAGAGTTAAGGAAAATTTCAAACATAGGGACCCAAATCGTAGGCCCCTTAAGAAATTTCAGGTCTAGTTATTTGAACTTAGAAATTGAATTTAAGTCCCCTTGAAATCATTAGGATAGCTATTTAAACTTAATTGGAATTACTTAGGAATTATGAAAATTGTGAACATAAAGACACAAAACTTTAGGCCTCGTAGGAAAGTTCAAGTTTAGTTGTTTGAACGTAGAAATAAAATCTAGATTCCCATTAGGAACTACTAACTGTCTAAACTCAGAAACCAAATACTAGATCCCCTTAGCAAATTTATTCGAAATGTCATTCGAATTCATGATAAATTCCATGGAAATTTAAAACCTTAGCCTTCTTTGAACTTTTTAGGACGAGTCATTTGAACATAAGGACAAGAACTTTGAATCCCATGCATACTACTAGAATAGTTACTTAAAGTTGGAAACTACTTAAGTACCATGAGAAAACAAATTCCAACTATGATATATCTGAGGTAAAGAAAAATATTTCTTGAACTTGACTTTGCATGAACTTTTTGGAATCTAGGATTTGGATTTTTCTTATAACTTTCCTTAGTTGAAATGACCTTTTTAAAACACTCAGTGAGTGTAACAAAATTAGGCATTATAGGAAATCCCCACCCACCATGTCGAATATTTGATTGAATCTAAGTAATCGTTAAATTTAGGAATCGTTTCAGGTACTATAATCTAAATTCTTAGGTACATTTCTCTAGCTAGAGACATTGTTTCATACAAGCCCTAACGCTTAAAGTAACTAGAGGTAAAATGTTAGCCATATTTTTAACCTTAAGATAGGTGTATTAGAGCAGGGTTTGAGAATCTTGATAAATGTAGCAAATTTCAATTTAAATTTCCTATGGAAATTTAGATCTTGAAACAATTCGATAATGTATTAGGTAACTAGTTTGTACAATGAGAGTTTGATGGGCATTAAGTTTGTGGACAAGATTTTCAAAACTCTCATTAAGAGAATAGAACATTTCATGATATTTCTAAGTGTTTAGAATAATCGGGACCACGAGCCTATGGAATCATATTTTAAACGAAACATAGGTGGTTTGATCCAAATTCTATATCCTAGAAAATTTCCAATGATCACAATGCCCAGATCAAGTAGAAGATCGAAAATTACCAGGATTAGAAAATGATACCAGTAAATCCACTGCTTTGTGCAAGCAGAGGACCGATGTATCGGGCTCAAACCTACTACAACCATCTATTCATATTAGCCAAAACAATGAAGATAGAAAATTGCATTGTACTTTAGATGATAAGGAACTATCATTAGAAGTATAAGAAAATAAAAGAAAGATACAATATTACTATTAGTTGTCACTTGAATGTGCTTATACCCCTAATAAATGTTATGGAAACTTTTAACGTAGCTAGCATTGGAATATAACCCTGATTTTATAAAGTACTAAAGCGAATTCCAAATTTTTATGGAACCATATACATTAGGCACTTGGCTGGCCTAGAGATTTTAGAGTTGTAGTAGATTTAGAGATATCTTATCAAAAATGTAAGATGCAAGTTCACGTTTTAAATAAATGATAGATAAGATGCATAATTGGGACGAGTTTATTACTTATAACACTGTTTTCCAGAACGGGTATTATCAAATCTCAAGGATGAGATTTTCTTTTAGGGGGGTAGATTGTAACACCCTGAACTTTACAGTCCTCGGGTGTTACCATAAAGACCTAACTTAGTATATGCACAAGTCAACTCATTTAATTGTTCACTTCGTTTTAACATAAATCAGGTCATTAGGAACCATTTCCATCCATGGATTGAGTCATCCAACCGTTGATTTACATTAAAAACTATAACATCACCAAAGAATTCACATCAACTAAACTTTGTTAAATTGACAAAGTTGTACGAACTCAATTTTGGGAAAGAGGTCGTCGAACCCACCATCCATAGGATATTGATGTCTGATAAGATGAAATCCCCACCTAGATGTAAATAATGGGTTATTCAATCCCATATTAGCCATTGAATCCCGTGTAATTAGCCTAGACCCCTGGATCATTGAGAATCTTGTCTCATGGAATGATTCGACCATTAGAATTTCACGAGTTGGGAATTAACTATAGTTTTAGGAATCATGACCATCTAGCTCTGAACTCAACCATCAAAAACTCAACCGGTTGGACTTTAGAACCCCTAAGACTATTGATAATCATAAGTAGCTAATTTAACCGTTAAATTATCAGAAATTAACACAGAAATACCAATCTCTTTGGTATGGCCCACTCGATCCTTTGATCTACCTGAACCTTGGCCAAGAGCACTGGTTGGAGCTTGTGAAGTGAATGAACAGCTTGGATCACATTGATCACCATGTGGACCCCAGTTATGATCCGTGTAGGTGCATGGATTGTGTGCACACATAGTACACCGAACCGTAGAGCTCGGTCAAATAGAGTTGACCCGAGCATCCTTGAAAAAAAGAGTTTTCCCATTCCTTCCTTTCTTTTCCCGCCAGCGACGAACGGAACCTGTCCGTTCAAATTTAGGCCCACCATCATATGACCTGAACCGTCCATCGTAGAGGTTAGAATTTTCTGACCAAAAGCCTGCAAGCTTCACAGTTGGGATACACGTGAGTGGACACAAACTCCAGCAAAATTAGTCGTCTGGTGCACAAGACTCGTTTCTAAAAGTGGAAATGTGTTGCAATGCTGAGCTGGCAATCCGCGTGGATTTTCCTCGCCATCCCCACCGTCGGAATAGAGTAATCTCAGCCGCACGACCTAACTACTTTCGGGCTTCCTTCCCAATCAAAGAACCGCTGCCGTAAGTGGTAACCTATTCCTCTAATTGAAGATGTTAGTAGTCATCCGTTCGATGGGTCCCACAATGACCTTGAGACCTATCCACACCATCCTAGCGCCTCAGATCGAGGGATGACCCACCCGATCAGAATCTGCCATGATCATGGCCATCATCTTCCCCATCCATCCGAATAACCCATTTCCTTCATGTGGACCCCACTTCCCGATCAAAGCCGTCCATCCGATGGACTATGGCACCTAAAGATCATCCACAACTTTCGATTTCTGCCTTGCAAACCGTTTTCAAAAGAGATCATCAACAATCTCTCTTCGTTAATCGGGATTAGTAGGAGTTGTAACTTATTGGTTGTTTAAGAGACGATGCTTCTAAGCTCCTATAAAGATATAAATACTCTCTTTCCTTTTATGGCAACGGATTCGAAAAGAGAGAAAAGAGAAAATAGAGAGAGAGAGAGAGAGAGAGAGGAAAGTGGAGAGGCGTCGTTTGTTGCCGCACCAACCTATCCGAGTTCAAGTCATGGGGTCTAATTCAGTTCAAGCAGCTCTGCTTCATTTGATTTAACGCATTCTCAGTTGAAGCCAGAGGGTGAGCAAAGGCAGAAGCAAAGAGAGAAGGAGCAGGAAGAGAAGAGAGAAGGAGGAGAAGAGGTGATGGGGCTGTTGCTCGGTTTCAACGTCGAGTCGACTCATCGAGTCCTGATGGGGTTGCGGCGGGTTCATTGCTGGGTCCTTAGTTCAGGTGTGGGATTGGATACTACTACCAAAATTGGAAAGAAAAAGAAGAAGAAGAAGAAGAAGAAGAAGAAGAAGAGAGAGGGAGAGAGAGAGAGAGAGAGAGAGAGAGAGAGCGAGTTTAGGGTCGTGTCAACTCGCTGCCAGGTTGTTGCTGCCGAGTTCGAGCGACTCAACTGAGTCAGACTAGAGTGGGTGATTTCGTGGGTCCAATGTCCATTCCTGGACAAGGATGATTGAGAAGAGAAAGAAAGAGAAAGATAGGAGAAGAAGAAAGGAAGAAAAAGGAAGAAGTGGGGCTGTTCACGAGTCAAGCAAGCTTGAAAAGCTCGCTTGACTCGACTCGAGTTAGCTCGAATTGACTCGGTTTGAATGGCCGATTCAAGCCGAGCCAAGCTAATTATTTGAAGCTCGAGTTGAGTTCAAGCCAAGTTCGACCAGGGGGCATTTCAATTCGACTCGACTCGAAGCTCGAACTCGAGCTCAACTCGGCTCGATTAATAAATATATTAAATATTTTATATATATATATATATATATAAGTTTTAAGTTTAAACTTAAAAATAAAAAAATAAAAAATAAATCCTAGAGTCTCTACCCGACCGCACGCACCCCCTTCCCTTTTCCTTTCTTCTCTTTCTCTGCCCACTGCCAGCCGCACGCCCGCCCGGACCATCACCACTAGTTTTCATTTCAGCTCTATAATAGTATAATTTCAATCTCTTAAAATCTACTTCTTAGGCAAGAAACCCAAGAAATTCGAGATGGGTTCTTCTGAGATTTGTTAGAGCTTCAAGAAAATCCAATGATCTGATTCGAAGCTTTGTTTGGTGGAAGAAGATCAAGAACAGATCGGTTCTTACAGGTTTTCTCATCCGATTCGAAGCTATGTTTGATTTTTTCATCAGGTTTTGCTTTGTTTCTCTTAAAAATTTTGAATTTTTCATTAATGGAGGAGGATCGAGAACTGAATTCATTACTCTCTCACCCAACATGCTCGAGCTTGACTCAAGGTAAACTCGACTCGACTCGAACTACTAGCTCGACTCAAACTCAACTCGACAGCTTTGGCAAACAAGCCAAGCTTCAATGTTGAGCTCGAGGCCAAGCTCGAGCTCGAGCTTGAACTCGAGTACATCATGGACAAGCCAAGCCAAGCTTGGCCCACCTTAACTCGACTCGGCTCAATGCCCACCTCTAGGAAGAAGAGAAAGTAAGAGAGTATGGTGGCATGTTGAGTTGTTCCGAGTCAACTCGGTTCTTGTCCCACCGAGTCAGGGAGAGTTTGCTGAGTCCAGCCAACTTGCGGGACGTTAGAGTTTTGGAAGAAAAATGAGAAGGAGAGATGGAGAAAAGAAAGAAGGATGGGAAAAAGAGTAGAAGGGGGTTGTAATCGAGTTGGCACTGGGTTGACTCGGTTTGAACTCGAGCCGAGCTTGGGACACATTCAAGTAAGTTAGTTTTAGAATCTTTGTTTGAATTTTAATCAAGTTACTATTATATCATTTTAAGTCTTATGATAAAAACTGAAATCATCTCTCATCTAGGTTCAATACGTCAAATTGAGTCAATTCAAGCTAATGAGGGATATCCTACATGGCTTCATCATTTCATGGAATTCTAAAATAATCGTAGAAAGATATTATAATTATGTAAATTGTAGTTGTGTTCCTTTAACTTTGAATTGACATGAATAAATATGTAGGAATGCCTCAATTTATGTTACCCTAACATATCTTATGAGAATAGCTTTAAGATCACCAGGCCACATTTGAAATTACTTATCTACACATACATTTCTACTTGTTGCACATTCATTATGCCACATATGAAATTACATATATACATCTTCTAGTTGCATTAAATGTAAGATTCCTTGCTTCCACTGCAATAATAAGATTGCTCCATTTCTCCTTATATGGGTTAGAATTGTTATAGCTTGATATAAATGAATATCTCTTGCCTAAATATGTGTAGTAATCATGTTATTATCTTAATGTGTTTGCAATGTCAAATTTGGGCCTTCCTTCGGACCTTGGGAAAGTAAATGAATTTATGCTGAGCTCATATTTGAATACTAGATATCCTATTAAAGAACTACAAGTCTTGATCATGCTTATGAGAGTAATCTTGTTAATCATATGGAATGTGCATGAGCATCATGGTACATGACATTCACGCATGACATATGAGCTTTTCCAAGTGCTTGATGTAAGTCACACTCTGATTGAATTCCTGAAGGCTTTAGCGCTTCAGTTAAACTCACAGAGCATGTGCATTTGAGTCACTTTGGGTGCTCTTTCTATTCATGAGGCTTTTTCGGGATGAAACACTCCATGGGCGTACCCCGTATATTTTTCCAGGAGATATACTTGGGCGCACTCTCTTACATGACTTTTTCCAGGTAGATGATATACCACGGGTGGTCTGCATGGTCTTTTCCGGGCAACTAGTTCTCCTTGGGTGTACCTTTGAGTATTTTTTCGAGTGACTAGTTCGCCTTGGGCGACACTTTATTTTGTCAGCTGGATGTGCATCCCCAGATCTGTGACTTGTACATACATTCATACACCCATACATTCATTTAAAATTTTATGATTATTCTCCTTGTAATTTGACTATGTTGCTTTAAACTGTTTTGGAATGATATGACATGCATGAATCCTTACGGGAAGTTCTCACTGAGTTTTTACTCACCCAATCATGCGGTTGCACCAAATAGACACAGGTATGGTGAACAGGTGGAGACGGGATGCCAGGGACGGCTAAGGTGGAGTTTGGCAAGGAGGGCCTCTATGCTATTGCAGTTAAGCCTTTGGAGCTCGACTGATAATTTAGAATTTACTTGCTTTCATATTTCAAAATTTGTATCTTGTTTGAATTGTAATAAAATATTTCCCCTCTGTGGGATTTCATTTTCCTCCCATTCACATCTATTAAACTTCCTTGTTGTTGCTCTTGATATCCTTAGTTTATGCAATGTTGCCTTACTCCAGGTTATAGAATTTGCGCTATTTAAATGTATCTTTGTCCACTTCATAACATAATACTCGAGTTTGCTATGAGGTGCGATTATCCTCGGGTTTTGAAAACCAGGGTGTTACAAGATTGTATCAGAGAGAGAGTTTAGACAAACCTTGCCTTTGGGGAAACAAACTTATACCCACGTTAATGTTTTAATTTAGGATGCTAGAATAGGATTCGGAACTTAGGTGGATCTCCTCTAGAGTAAGAGAAGTTTTGAGAACGTAGAGACCTACACTTAGGTTTCAAACTATGAACAATTGAGTGTCTAAACTAGAAATCAAACCTAGTTCCCTGTAGAAAATTTTTAAGGAAGACATTTGAATTTAATTAGAGTTCCCTTAGAGTTAAGGAAAATTTTGAACATAGAGACCCAAATCGTAGGCCCCTTAGGAAATTTCAGGTCTAGTTATTTGAACTTATAAATTGAATTTAAGTCCCCTTGAAATCATTAGGATAGCCATTCAAACTTAATTGGAATTACTTAGGAATTATGAAAATTGTGAACATAGAGACACAAAACTTTAGGCCCCGTAGGAAAGTTCAAGTTTATTTGTTTGAACGTAGAAATTAAATCTATATTCCCATTATGAACTACTAATTGTCTGAACTCAGAAACCAAATACTAGATCCCCTTAGCAAATTTATTCGAAATGTCATTCGAATTCATGATAAATTTCATGGAAATTTAAAACCTTAGCCTTCTTTGAACTTTTTAGAACGAGTCATTTGAACATAAGGAGAAGAACTTTGAATCGCATGCATACTACTAGAATAGTTACTTAAAGTTGGAAACTACTTAAGTACCATGAGAAAACAAATTCCAACTACGATATATCTGAGGTATAGAAAAATATTACTTGAACTTGATTTTGCATGAACTTTTTGGAATCTAGGATTTGGATTTTTCCTATAACTTTCCTTAGTTGAAATGACCTTGTTAAAACACTCAGTGAGTGTAAAAAAATTAGGCATTGTAGGGAATCCCCACCCACCATGTCGAACATTTGATTGAATCTTAGTACTCCTTAAATTTAATTAGGAATCGTTTCAGGTACTATAATCTGAATTCTTTGGTGCATTTCTCTAGCTAGAGACTATGTTTCATACAAGCCCTAACGCTTAAAGTAACTAGAGGTAAAATGTTAGCCATATTTTTAACCTTAAGCTAGGTGTATTAGAGCTGGGTTCGAGAATCTTGATAAATGTAGAAATTTCAATTTAAATTTCTTATGGAAATTTTGATCTTGAAACAATTTGATATTATATTAGGTAACTAGTTTGAACAATGAGAGTATGATGGGCATTCAGGTTTGTGGACAAGATTTCCAAAACTCTCATCAAGAGAATAGAACATTTCATGATAATTCTAAGTGTCTAGAATAATCGGGACCACGAGCCGATGGAGTCATATTTTAAACGAAACATATGCAGTTTGATCCAAATTCTATATCTTAGAAAATTTCCAATGATCTCAATGCCCTGATCAAGCAGAAGATCGAAAATTACCAGGATTAGGAAATGATACCGGTAAATCCACTGCTCTGCGCAAGCAAAGGACTGATGTATCAGGCTCAAACCTACTACAACCATCTATTCATATTAGCCAGAACACAGAAGATTGAAAATTGCATTGTACTTTAGATGATAAGAAACTATCATTAGAAGTATATGAAAATAAAAGGAAAGATACGATATTACTATTAGTTGTCACTTGAATGTGCTTATACCCCTAATAAATGTTATGGAAACTTATGACATAGCTAGCATTGGAATATAGCCCTAGTTTTAGAAAGTACTAAAGCAAGTTCAAAACTTTTATGGAACTATATACATTAGGCACTTGGCTGGCCTGGAGATTTTAGAGTTGTAGTAGATCTAGAGATACCTTATAAAAAATGTAAGATGCAAGTTCACGTTTTAGACAAATGATAGATAAGATACATAATTTGTAACGCCCTGAAATTCGGGGGTCGAGTATGAACTCAACTCCTGAGTTCCAACGCATCACTTATGCAACATACACAATGATGGTTAAATGTTGTCTAAGTTAGAGCAATAAACATGAATGAGATTATACCAAAACAGTAATTCATACTCCAGTTCAATTATATAAAGGAAAGCGGAAGATTGAAATTGTATATTTAAGGTGTGTAAAGAAACAAAATTTTGTGAATACCAGAGTATGAGCACTAACTGAGTAACAATATACATGTACGGTTTCTAAGTCAAAAATCAAAATACAACTCCATAGATAAGCCCTGAAATCCCCGCGATGCAGTCGGCCTAAGCAAAGCCATCAGAGTACTGCATAAAGGAGAACTCATCCTGGTCCTCGTCGAAGTCGGGCTCCGGCTCCTGAACCGATGCGCCGTCTATACCTGCGACAGAGTCTGGTGGGTGTTGCAAACACCGTCCCGTAACGTGGGAGTGAGTAGCTAACTCAGTGGAACAATAAAGCATAGGTTAACATGTTATCAATTCAATCAAGCAGTAATGATAAAGCAGTACAAATCAAACAAGTTTAACTACTCTTGTTAAATGCAAGAATGGAATGACATCATGATGTATGCCCTTGCCAAACCACCCTCAAGCGACATCATCTTACGTTCGCGAATGCTTAACTCCCTCAGTGCTCCACATCTACAAGGCACATGCGGTGCATGATGAATATGATTACCGAGTTATTATTATTCCATTTCAAACAGCAGTATTGGGAAACTAAGGTACCTCCCTTGTATCATTCCCAAACATGATCCATTCTAGGGTCGTCAATCCTAGTTAATCTCATACGATATTATGGTTTGAGAGGCATAGCGAAGGCGTCACAAAGGGCTCGTCACCCGTCAGCGCGGATACAGATCTCACCGTATGCGGCTCAATTGCTGGCCGTCAGCTCGAGTATAGGTCTCACCGTACTCGGCTCAATCACTAGCCGTCAGCTCGAGTACAGGTCTCACCGTACTCGGCTCAACTCATACTCTAGTTGCTGTGAAAGACTCGTCGCCAATCACAGACCCTTGGAGTATACTCGAAGATACTACAGAGGACTCGTCGCCCGTCAGCGCGAGTACAGGTCTCACCGTACTCGGCTCTCGCCGTAAGTATCGACAGCTCGAATACAGTGTCCCATACCACCGTATTCGGCTCACGAGTTCGGGTTGCTCAATGGTCACTATGGGGAGGCACTTGGCCCCAGCATAGGCCGACAGCTCGGCCACGGGTCCCATGCCACCATGTTTGGCTCATGAGTCTTAGCGGATCGAGGTACCATGGTTAACGGGATCGCCACTGGTAAGTTTGGTATCCTAGGTTCAAGCAGTAGCGACCAAACATGGTGAACACACATTCACATATCGGTTTACTTGACGAGCCTGACTAGCTCGAGCGCACAACAAATTGGGCGATATGAAGCGCAATAGCACTCCGTGAGGCCAACCACTATCGCCAACCGAAGTACGACTCAGGTTCATCAGACACATCCCTTTTAGCGACATGAATCTCAGCCACAATCTCAAGTCTGGTACCGAATGCTTGGACTATAGACATAGTCCCAACCTCAAACAATCTTTATCCATAGCATGTGGAGTAAAGTATGATAAACAAAGTAATACAAGCATGTGAATAGGCATGTCATAAGGCATGTTATAAAGCATGAAGTAAAGCATGTCGTAAAGCATGTTGTAGAGTACTATACAAATAGGGATACAATTACATACACATCACAAGTGAGTGGTTAGAGCAAACCACCACATGGAGGGTATCCTACATGTCTCTAAGGTAGTCGGGAATTCCATATCAGCGCCTATCTAAGGCACTAACACTTAAGCATTTACACTCACAAGCATTTACACAAACACTTAGAGTGCACTATTCCAACATACATGACGTATGTTAGCAAAATACGTATTAGGGCTATCCTTTCGCCAAGCGGATATTTTATCCGGGTATACCATAATCATACAGCAAATAATCATGACAATCGCATTTCCAAAATTTACACATATGCGGTATTTCTAGAATACACAATTTCAACATACGTGGTATTTACAAGCGAACATGTATTACGGCGATTCCTTTCGCCAAACTAGTATTTTATCCATATATTGTATAATCATGCATTAAATAAACATGTCAAACATTTTTCCAAAAAAAATACGTATACGGTATTTCTACGTATACCTAGAGTATGTGAAATTCCATATTCTACAACATTAATCGAAACAGGAAACGGAAAACACTTTGTACATGTGCAATTGCATGCAGATCATGAATCTATCATTATCTGACATTGAAAGCGTTGAAAACCGTAACCTATACACCTAAAGTCCTCACCTTGCCCTTTGGAATCTCAACGAATCAGCAAGGTTGGATGAGCTTCCGTATTCGGGAGTTTTCTAGCCTAAAGAACGGAATCGGTTAGCCTTTTCACAACCTATAGCCTATGCACTTCAAATCAGACCTAGGGTTAGGGTTTCTCACCTTAAAACGGAGTGGATACCGCCGGGAAAGCGCCTGGAAAGAGGCGGTGTAGGCCGTGCGATGATCGAAAGCAGCAGGAGGAAGTTCTCCCACAAATCCCAAGCTTTTCTCTCCCTTTTTTCTCTCTCTCTCTAGGGTTTTATCCCAAATTCGTATGGCTGTGAGAGGGGCTGTTCTAAGCCTCTTTTATAGCCTAAAACCTCTCCAAAATAGACTCAGGTTCAAGGGTTACTGCTAATATAGGTATTTCGACACTTTTCCAGCTCAAAAGAGGGGTTCTGGTGGCCCTCCTTGAGCCAAACGTCAGACTTAAGCTCTCCACACATGGATCTACGTGGGATTACTTTTTCGACTCGATCAGATTCCCAGATCGCACGTGGCGGACCACTTTCAGTTCAACGGTCAGTGGGCCACGATCCGAAATTCCAAGTACATGTAAATGTTCCTGAAATTTTTCTTGATCCGAGGGTGTAATTTGGTCTGATTCTGACGGTCTGGTTGCTTAATACTGATGCGCAAGCGAATGGTGCCAGATCACTATTCCAGATATTTATTTTATAAAGGGAATAGTGTTTTTCACACTCCCTCGCTCTGAATCCAAACGAATGGCTGTGGGACATCGACTGGACCTGATTTCTGAGGTGGTTGTCAAGCCCAGTGAGGCAGTCCTAGTTCCTTAACTTCGTGTTAATCGGACTTCCGATGTGCGGTCTAGACCTAATACGAAGTTTCATTTCATTCCCGAGAGCAGCCGGGTAATGAGTTTGGTTCTAAACTTTAGGGTAACCTAGAGTCACTGATTTTGTAAGTTTTGGGTCTTGCAGATCGTATTTAAAGTGTTCCCAACGGATTTCATGGCTAATCGAGTTTTGCACTTACTTAACTTTGTTAAATTTCTAAAGGATTTAATCCTAATTGATTTCTGGTCGAGATGGTACTCGAGTCAAAGTACGGAAATTTACGGGTCGTTACAATCTACCCCCCTTAAACAAAAAATTTCGTCCTCGAAATTTATACCTTTTCGTATTCCTTGAGAATCTGAGGGTAGTTCTTCCTGACCTCAGCCTCAGTCTCCCAAGTAGCTTCCTCCTCGGAATGATGTGTCCATAGTACCTTCACAAGTGGGATGACCTTGCTATGCAGTACCTGCTCCTTCCTATCAAGGATACGCGTCGGGCGCAACTCATACATAGCATCCTCGCTCAACTGTACCTGCTCTCATCTGATGATATGCGAAGGATCAGGAACGTACTTCTTCAGCATAGATACATGAAATACGTTGTGTACAGACGCAAGTGGTGTGGGCAAAGCGAGACGATACGCCACATCACCCACTCGATCTAGTATCTGAAATGGACCGATAAACCTCGGTGTGAGCTTCCCCTTCTTCCCAAACCGAAGGACTCCCTTCATAGGGGAAACTCGAAGGAACACATGATTCCCGACCTCGAACTCCAGCGGTCGCCACCTCGTATCGGCGTAACTCTTCTGTCTGCTCTGCGCTTTAAGTAATCGACCCCTGATAATGTCGATCTTCTCTGTAGTCGCCTGTACCAACTCCGGGCCAATCAGACTACGCTCGCCGACCTCAGCCCAATAATGCGGTGCTCTACAAGGACGACCATATAGAGCCTCATATGGTGCCATACCAATAGTCACCTGGAAGCTGTTGTTGTAGGCGAACTCTGTGTACGGAAGACAGTCATCCCAACTGTCCTTGAAGTCCAACACACATGCCCGCAACATATCCTCCAGAATCTAATTCACCCGCTCTGTCTGCCCATCAGTCTGAGGATGAAACGCCGTACTGAACTTCAACTTTACACCCATTGCCTCCTGGATACGAGTCCAGAAGATGGATGTGAACCGAGTGTCTCTGTCCGACACGATCTCCAAAGGAACTCCATGCAGACGGACGATCTCTCTGATGTACAACCTAGCCAACTCGTCTGTAGAGTTCGTAACTCTAATAGGGAGGAAATGGGCCGATTTGGTCAACCGGTCCACAATCACCCAAATGGAATCGTGTCCCTTCCTCGTCTTCGGCAGCCCGGATATGAAATCCATGGAGATAAAGTCCCACTTCCACTCTACTATGCGCATGGGCTGAAGCAGTCCAGGAGGTCGGCGATGTTCTGCCTTGACCTGCTGGCACGTCAAACATCGTGACACATACTCAGCGATGTGGGCCTTCATGTTATCCCACCAATACGTCCGTCTCATATCCTGGTACATCTTCGTGCTACTAGGATGCATCGCAAGCTTCGAGTTATAGGCAGACTCGAGAAGCTCGCGTCTCAAGTCAGGCACATCAGGAATGCATAGGCGGCCACTGATCAGGGTCAAATATTGCATATCAGACCCCAGTAATTGCATAAATTTACGTACATGATAAAGCTTAATGAGGTGTATTAATTGTGTTTCTATCACAGGATGAAATCAGGAGTGTTAATTGAAAATTGATGTTAATGGCATGGATTTCATGATCCAAAATCTCCAGAGCACGGGATGGACTTCAGAGAACCAATAATAAAGATTTTACACGCCTGGAATCTGAGGAAAGCAAGCCAAAGGGACCTGATATTGGTGTAAAATGCAAGATCACATGTTTCCCGCCATCAGATCAACTCGAAACTTCATACATGTGATGGGGGCCATAAATCAACCGTACATATTAAATTTCAGCCCTTGAAGATCTCGGGAAGTGGTCCAACGGATAGATCAACCCATTAAATCTCCAATTTGGGGCCCACCTGATATCTGGAATTGCCTCAATTTTTGTCCCAATGGTTTAATTAATCTGAGGAAACAGATGGACGGAACAGATTTTGCACATTCATCACAGAGGAGCCCACCTGAGGGTGGACGTGCATACAGTGCACGCCCACCTGAGTTGCACCGCACCAGCGTCTCGGTCAAAACGACCGCTGACCCGCGCTCCCTCCCTCAACAGCGGCTGCTGCTTCCAGCGTCCGCAAACCGACCTGCGGTCGTCGGTTGTGGGTCCACAACGTCCATCAAACCATTAATCTGGACCGTCCATCAGGTCTAAATGAAGGCCATGATCACTGCCTAGGTGGCAGAATTGCAAATGGTCATCAGGAATGAAATCCAACCATTCAACAGCAGAACCGACGGTGAAGCAAGATATTCGGTGGCCCAGACCAAAACGGAGAAACCTTATGTATTTTCGACCGAAATTTCGAGAGAAATTCGGTGAACGGAGCGGATTCCGCTGTGGATTTCGATCACGGACCCCACCATTGTCACAGCGAACCGCGTCCCTGTTTACGCGGCAGCGAACGAACGGACGTTGTCCGTTTTTGCGAAGCGTTGTGGGCCCCACCCATGGCCTGTACGGCCGATCCAAACCGTTCATCTTGAAGAGGGCCGCGAGCACTACAAACCCATGTTGATATTCCACTCCCATGCGTACACACATGCATGATATAGAGGCCATAAATGGGCTGCCCTGCAACGTTCAAATCGGATCTTTCTGTATTTTCTTCTCTGGGCCGCGTCAATGGACGTTCAAAACCCCTCATTCTTGACTGAAATTTCGTCCTGAATCCAATGGATGGGGTGGATTCTCCAGAAAATACCTCTGTGAGGCCCACCGATCATGGCTGCGAAAATTTCCATTCCATGTCCTGTTACAACTCTGCCACTTACTCTAGCCTTCCAGCAGCTATAAAAGAGGAGTCTTGGACTTCGGAATGGGAGGCAGAAATTGGGATTCCAAATCCAGAGCAAGGGAGATCAAGAGGAAGGAAGAAAAAGAGATTGCTTGACGACATCTTCATCTTCTCATCAAAGGGATGCATCTCTCATCAATTGTATTTTTCTTTCCAGTTGAATCTCTTTTATATTCCATGGATTTCTAAATCTCTCAACTAGGGCTGAGATGAAACCCCTAATTTGAACATCCATTGTCCTATGTTAATTTTACTTTAATTAGATTGATTTGTTTCTTCCCCTATTGTGCTTGATTGTTTTAAATTATATACTTCTTCATCTATGAACTTTGATCAGAGTCTATGCATGGATGTGGTCTGGATGCTTATGCTAGGTACTTGTGTCTGATTATGAACAGGTTCCTATAGAGGAAGAGACAGGGTGCCTTAATAAACGGTATATTCCATGTGCCCGACAAAGGACATGGGATATGTCATTCATAGCATTGCTTGAAGGAATTAGACAATCTGTATGCCCAATTAAGGACACAGGTTGTGCTTTCTCTAGATATGTTAGATCAATCTAAATTAAAGGTGAATTAACAGACAAAACAAGGGTTATGATAATTAGGGGTGGATTCGAAAGTCCTAGTGCTCTTTCTCTGATTGAATTTTCTTCCTTATTCTCAATAGTTATTTTCCGTAAATTTGTGTTAGTAATTCGCTACATTAATTGTTGAATTAGTTAAGAAGAGTTGTGAATTTAAATTGTGACGACCAGTCCTCGTGGGATTCGACCTCGATCTTACCGAGTTTATTACTACATCACAACCCTATACTTGGGGAGTGAACAAGTTTTTGGCGCCGTTGCCCGGGATTGTTTCGTTCCAAATTGAATTTAGGATTCTCTCTTATCATAATTCATAGCTTAGGATTTTACTAACTTAGAGTTCTTTTTCTTTATTTTAGAAATTAACCTATTTCCTGTTTTGTAGGGTCCTGAGATAAACTTCTAATTTGGTAATCCCTTTCTAAATTCTTTACTTTTTCTAATTTTTTAATTTTTATTTTTAGAATTAGGTTTTTACTTTTTAGAAATTTTCTAATTCTAGAATTTCTTTTGAATTTTTTATTTTTCTCTTAAGTAACTTCCCATTTTCTAGTTTTAGAAATTTTTCTTTCCTTTTTAGAAACTAACTCTTCTTTTTATTTTTTTAGAAACTTTCTTTTTTAGAAATTAACCGTTGCTTAGGATTTTTTTATCATTAATTTAGGAAACTTGATTTGTTTATGTTTCTATTTTCAGGAATTGAGGAAGAAAGCTACTAAGTGAAGGAGGAGCTTCTTAAATCTTCTAACATCAATCATCTCCTTTTCCGGGTTCTTTCTTCCCATTCTTACTTACATAGTCTTAACTTGTTTTTGAATATCATAGTTTCTAGTTCTAGTTTTCTTTCTCTTAGGTTGTTACTTAGTTTATGCTAGGACGTAGATCTCTAGATATAGAACTAGCATCTTGTGATCCTGAAATAGAAAGAACATTCCATAGAAGATTGAAAGACATCCCAGTTGAAATGGCAGAAGAGAATGGAACTAAAACTCTTAGAGATTATTCAGCTCCTTTCCAATTCAATGCGCCTTCATGCATAGTGTTGCCCACCACCACGACAGCACACTTTGAACTCAAGACTGGGGTCATACAGTTGTTGCCTTCCTTTTATGGGTTAGACAAGGAGGACCCATATCATCATGTGAAAGAATTCCTAGACATTTGCTCCACCTTTAAATTCCAAAACTTCTCAGACGATTCGATCCGCCTATGCCTGTTTCCTTTTTCTTTGAAGGATAAGGCGAAAGCATGGTTGAATTCTCTAGAAGTTGGGTCTATCACTACATGGGACCAATTGTCTAGGAAGTTCTTAAACAAGTTCTTCCCTGTTCACAAAACTAATGCTCTCCGTAGAGAAATCACTAATTTCACACAAAAAGAGGGAGAGCACTTTCATGAATGCTGGGAAAGATGGAAGGACTTGCTTCTTAAATGTCCACACCACGGTTTTGAGAAGTGGCAACAAGTGCAATACTTTTATGACGGTCTGACACCCCAGAACCGTCGCATGGTTGATGCCACCAGTGGAGGGTCCTTCATGACCAAAAGCGATACCGAAGCGTGAAAATTCTTTGAAACCTTGTGTGAAAACTCCCAGCAATGGCACTATTCAAATAGAGGTGAAAGAAGTTCCTAACCACAAAAGAGAGGTGGCATATATGAGATAGGAGTCACGCCAGATCTCCATGCCAAGATTGATGGCCTGACAAAGAAGGTTGATGCTCTGATGTTGCATAATGGACCTCTTGTAACATCCCGGATTTTTGCCAACCTGGGATTAAACATCCTTAGGCATTGAGTCAATCTTAACACCTGATTAACTTTTCAAACGCTCAATTCAAAGCCTCAAATCCCGTCTTAAACCATTTTCTTCACAAATCCCACCCTTCACTACCTTGTGCTTTCAATTTTTCAAAGCACTTTCGCCCTAGACACTATCTTAAACTAGCTAAGTAGTAAGACTTGGATCACTTTATATACAAACTGCAAAGGCCTAATTACCATCTCAACCAGAAAACAATTAGGATTAAATCCTTTAGAAATTTAACAAAGTTAACTAAGTGCAAACTCGACTAGCCATGAAATCCGTTGGGATCGCTTTAAATACGATCTGCAAGACCCAAAACTTGTAAAACATGTGACTCTAGGTTACCCTAAAGTCTAGAGCCAAACTCATTTCCCGTCTGCTCTCGGGAATGAAACGAAACTTCGTATTAGGTTTAGATCGCACATCGGGAGTCCGATTAACTCGAAGCTAAGGAACTAGGACCGCCCCACTGGGCTTGGCAATCATCTCAAAAATCAGGCGATTCCGATGTCCCACGGCCATTTATTTCGATCCGGAGCGAGGGTGTGTGAAAAACACTATTCCCATCCAAATAAAAATATCTGGAATAGTGATCTGGCACCTTTTGGTTGCGCGTCAGTATTAAGCAACCTGACCGTCGGAATCAGACCAAATTACACCCTCGGATTAAGAAAAATTTCAGGAACATTTACATGTACTCAGAATTTCTGATCGTGGCCCACTGACCGTTGAACTGAAAGTGGCCCGCCACGTGCGATTTGGGAATCTGATCGAGTCGAAAACGTAATCCCACGTAGATCCGTAGATGGTGAGCTTAAGTCTGACGTTTGGCTCAAAGAGGGCCACCAGAACATACCTTTTGAGCTTGGAAAGTGGCGAACTGCCTACATATGCAGCCACCCTTGAACCTGAGTCTATTTTGGACATGTTCTTGGCTATAAAAGGGGCTGAGAACAGCCCTCTCACAGCCATACGAATTTGGGTGCAAACCCTTAGAGAGAAAGAGAGAAAAGAGAGAGAAAGTCTTGGAGATCGAAGTCGATCTTCCTCCTGCTGCTTCCACTCCTCCCACGGCCTACACCGCCCTATTCCAGGGGTTTTTCCGGCGGTGTCCATGCCATTTGAAGGTAAGAAACCCTAACCCTAGATCTGATTTAAGGTAGGATCGTTGTAGGATATAAAAAAGCTGATCGGTTCCGCTCTTTAGGTTAGGAAACTCCCGTATACGGAAGCTCCAACACCCTTGCTGATTTGTTGGAATTCCAAGGGCTGAGGTGAGGACTTTAAGTGTATAAGTTATGTTTTTCAACGCTTTCAATGTCAGATAATGATAGATTCATGATCTGCGTGTAAATGCACATGTACAAAGTGCTTTCCGTTTCCTGTTTCGATTAGCGATGTAGAATATGGAATTTCACATACTCTAGATATACGTAGAAATACCGTATACGTATTTTTTTTGGAGAAGTGTTTGACATGTTTATTTAATGTATGATTATACTATATATGGATAAAATACTAGTTTGGCGAAAGGAATCGCCGTAATACATGTTCACTTGTAAATGCTACGTATGTTGAAATTGTGTATTCTAGAAATACTGTATACGTATAAATTTTGGAGATGTACGTATCATGATTATTTGCTGTAGTAATATATTATACATGGATAAAATACTAGCTTGGCTAAAGGATAACCCTAATACATGTTTTACTAACATACACCATGTATGTTGTAATAGTGTATTCTAAGTGTTTGTGGAAATGGCTGATTGAGTATGGAATTCTCATTCATGCTCGCCATGACTAATTGTCATGGATTCATGATTGTTATATTGGCGATACCCCTTTGACGAAAGGATTTGCCCTAAATCACGCCACGGCCATTATACACTATATATGCTAAAATGTGTGGCCCAAGTGTTTGTGGAAATGACTGAATGGATATGGAACTTGGATTCCTACTTGCCATGACTATCCGTCGTGGGTGTACGCGTGTTATGATTGGGGCAACTCCCTAGCGAAAGGATTTGGCCTGATGCCTATGTGATCGACATATGTCATGTATGTTGATGTATGTTTGTTTAAGTGTTTCTTGAAATGTCTGAATGTGGAGTAGTTAGCAAATTGTAATATATAAGGGTGTTGAGATATGATTCTCAACCTCTTTTCACTATGTGTATAATCTCCTTTGATAGTTGTGTGATTAGGATTTGAACATGTACAAACTCATGCTTGTGTTGTGATTCATAACATGCTCAACTGTTTTATGATTTTAACTATGTAATGCATATGTTTAAATTTATATTTATGTTGTATGATCCGTCATGGGTGATGGGGGAGCGGAGCAACGAGTGCGTGCAACAGCCCTGGCAGCCCTAAACGGATAATACCAGACTGATTGTATTATTTGAATCCTGATCTATTACTGCTTTATATCTCTGTAATTGATTGTGTTTGGGGCTATGATTATAGTCCAGGCAATCGGTAACGAGATTGAACTCGTGGCTGAGATTCATTTGCCACGTGGGATGTGTTCGACGAACTCGAGTCGTGCGTTGCCTGTCGGCAGTGGCTAGGCCACACGAAGTTGTTTATGCACTTCATGTCGTGCAGCTCAACGGGCGATCGCGCTAGTCGAGCTCATCAAGTAACCCGATCTGCCTTATGCATGTTCACCCTGTTTGGTCGCTACTGCTTGAACCTAGGGTACCAAACTTACCAGTGGCGATCCCCGTTTAACCATGGTACCTAGATCCGCTAAGTCGCATGAGCCGGGCATGGTGGTATGGGACACCGTGGTCGAGCTGTCGGCCTACGCTGGGGCCATGTGCCTCCCCGTAGTGACCATTGTGCAATCAACTCGTGAGCCGAATATGGTGGTATGGGACACTGTATTCGAGCTGTCGATACTTCGGCGAGAGCCGAATACGGTGAGATCTGTGCTCGTGCTGACGGGCGACGAGTCCTCCGTGGTATCATCGAGTACACTCCAAGGGTCTGTGATTGGCCACGAGTCTTTCACAGCAACTAGAGTGTGAGTTGAGCCGAGTACAGTGAGACCTGTACTTGAGCTGACGGCTAGTGATTGAGCCGAGTACGGTGAGACCTGTACTCGAGCTGACGGCCAGCAATTGAGCCGCATACGGTGAGATCTGTATCCGCGCTGACGGGTGATGAGCCCTTTACGATGCCTTCACTACGTTTCTCAAACCATAACATCGTATGAGAATAACTAGGATTGACGACCCTAGAATGGATCATGTTTGGGAATGATACAAGGGAGGTACCTTAGTTTCCCAATACTGCTGTTTGAAATGGACTAATAAAAACTTGGTAATCATGAGCATCATCGCACCGCATGTGCTTTGTAGATGTGGCGCACTGAGGGAGTAAGCATTCGCGAACGTAAGATGATGTCGCTTGAGGGTGGTTTGGCAAGGGCATACAGCATCATGTCATTTCATTCTTGCATTTAATAAGAGTAGTTAGAATTGTTTGATTTGTAATGCTTTATCATTACTGCTTGATTGAATTGATAACATGTTAACCTATGCTTTACTGTTCCACTGAGTTGATCACTCACTCCCACGTTACGGGACGGTGTTCCGAACACCCACCAGATTTGTTGAGTTTCAGGTGATGGCGATGCTTATGAAGCAGAGCCGGACTTCTATGATGTGGAGGAGGAGTTCTCCTACATCTAACTTTCTGACAGGCCAATGACGACCTGGTATTGTATTGACGGGGTTATGGTTCTTGGGATAGAAGGCATTACACTTCCTCACATTTGGTAAATTTTAGAACTGCACTTGTATTTATTTAACCTGGTAATGTTATCACACTCTGGAGACTCATCATAAGTTTTATATTTTATCTATCTATCACAGTCTTCCGCTCGCAAACTTAACTGTCTCTGGAGTATGATATGCTGTTTTGGCTTAATCTCACTCATGTTCAATGCACGAATATAGTCAACATTCAATCATCATTCATTTTGTTGCATAAATGATGTTCTGGAACTCGGGTGTTGAGTTTATGCTCGACCCCCGATTTTCAGGGCGTTACAAGATGGTATCAGAGCATGATTTTGATTAAACTGGACCTGGGTTATGGTCACACTACGCACTCTGACGCACTCTGACTTAGGAGGGAGCGACGGAATGTAGAAACAGTCTTAGGCATCCCTGTTCCGTCCAACGGCTAGTTCACTGAAAACGAACGCCGAAATCGAGTATGTATTCAACCATGGTCGCACGGGTCGACCTTAAAACACTTCTTGGTTGTCTAGTGAAGGGTTTAGATCACAATCCACCTCATCCCAACTGTTAAGTGGGATGATGATAACTACTCCGAACCCTCGGAGCTTCTCTGGACTCCTCACCGAGACTTCCCGAATCCATGAGGAAAGAAAGCAGATAATATAAATAAATCCTAATACATTCATAATTGATTAATGAATGTTTAAAAACATGAGTTCACAACCCTTTAAATAAGGATACCAGGTAATGGGAAAGAAATCAGGAACAAACTACAACTAAAACTTCTAGAATTCGCGACTTACTATGGGTTGTGATGTCTACTAGTGGGTAAAGTTTTCGGTCAAAAAATAGTAAGTGTCCTAAACGACTTCACCAAATTGTTCTCCTAATTATTCTAAACTCTTTTCTCATTGGGCACAACTCCTAAAGCCCAACGGATGAAGAGAAATCAAACTAAAACTACTACTTTAGCAAAACGAAATTAAAGCGTGGAAATAACCGTCAATCGGTGGGTTTTCTCACAATTTTGGGCTGCGCAACCCGGCATAGCGGGGTTGGTTGGCTTCATTAGCTCGTTCTACCCCAAATTCATATATTTTACGTCAGATAACTCATTCCGGATTGCAAGTTACGTCCGGTTTAACCCGAAACTATCCGAAATTGAACGAACCGGAGTCGGGGGCCTCCCCACTTAAATCTACTAAGACCCAGGGTCGAACCAGGGTGTTTCTGACACCTTGGGACCATGCTGAACAGGGCCCCACTGCGGCGGCGCGGTTCCGGCCAAGTCCGGCCGCGGCGGCGCCGCGGCTCGGGCGGCGGACCGCGGTCCGGTGGGCCATCTCAAGTGGGGCCAGGGCTGGGGTTGGTCGGCCTGACCTCCCCTACCCCCTGGCACGTGCCATTTGTCCAATGGATTGGGATTTTGGGGGCTGGAACCCCCCTCTCTCTCACATTTTTCCTTCTAAACACCCTCCCCTTCCATTTTTAGTTTTTCTCCCTCAAATCCTTCCTCCAATCTTTCAATCCATCATTTTCGGCCATGATTCACTCACTTCCATCGATCACAACAGCCCTAGCCACCTACCCTACCCCTTCCTTTCATGTTTGAGCTCTCATCTTCCCCATTTGGAGCTCAAAACCGTGTAACTGCCAAACCTACCTCATTTCTCCCTTTTACCTTCTTCATTCCCTACCTTTTTGGCCTTTACAATTCCTGTTGAGGCTCAAGTCCATGGAGAACCAAAAACTCCAGCCCCCCACTTCCCTTATCCTCATTTTCCATGGCTCTATCCGAGCTCATCCATATGTTGACTTGTAGTTTGCATGGGCTACTATCTTAGGGTGGTTATGTTTTCCTGTTGATAGGTGTAGTAGTTAGTAGAATGTTTTAGTTATTTGAGAACGTTTAGGGTCCGTTCGGCCAAATTACATTAGGTAAGTTTACGGTGGATAGAATTGTAAAAGTAATAATAAATGTATATGTAGGGTATGGCCCCTAGATTCGGTGTATCCTATGTCTTCCGACACCATGTTTAGAATGTACGCAATTAAGGGTAAATTCCGAGAATTCCTTTCCAATAACACTTAGAAATTCCCCATCGTGAGATATGGAAATCCCATCTCACGTTTTTCCAACACCAGGCTCATTTTCCAAGGCCTATAAAATTAATCCCCCTCTCACCCTCCTACCAACCATGTCACACCCAATCCCAAGGTAGGATTAGCAATACAATCCCATTTAATACAACTTAAGACCACTGGCCAAATAGGGTTGAAATGATAAAGTCCCTTGATACACATTAACCCACCACACTCTGACAGTTTAAGCTTTTATAGTAAAGGGTTGTTCGACAAATAGACCCATAGAGTTTGGACCCAGAGCAGTGCTTTGACAGACTTGACAATATAGGAAATCCAACCAATTAAGAACGTGAACTCTAGAACCCCCTTTGTGGTTGGTTTGAGCATGTGTGACTTGCTCGGGCGTAGTTAAATTCAACTTTAGGCAACTCAATTCCAATTAGACAACTTTGATCCTAAGTGATGAAACCCTTCCTTGTATTAAAAATGAAGTGAAATCATCTAACGCATAAGCATCGACTTTGGACTCACCTATGGATTCCCGCTACTCCTCAATTAAGACTAGGCTACTGGTTAGGCTAAGGAAAGTAAAAGACTAATTAATTATGCTAAGCCAATTGAATAATAGACTCAGTTATTCGGCTTAACCGACTCAGACCCACTACACAATTTTCTTTCCGTGTTGGCCCGACCATTTACAATTAAGAGTTTATAATTTTGTCCTTGAAAAGTGTTAGGAGTATATTGCTGATAGAGACTTTGTCTTTTAGGCCTAAGGAATTGCCCAAATGGGCAACAGACAGTTAGGGATTAGGTCCCAAATCGCATGCCATGTTGGCATACATATTGTGTTTTTGAATGTAAAAAGATAGCCTGCCTATTAAGCTAGACATAATTAAATAGGATAAGTCTGGACCGCGACAAAACTTCTTGGTAGAATTAGGCATCTTGCCTCAAACTCACACCCATCCGTGATAGCCCCTTTCTATAATCCTAGGTACCAAGACTGATGTTGTGGGAGACCGCATTTCATTTCATGTCAAGGATAAGACTTAAATTACACCTTGTTCCGTCATACGGATCAGGACATAGCTCTTGAGCCTTGAGGGTGAAAATGAAATTTTAAGGGGGGTAGAACATTATGAGCCCAATCTAGTTAGGTCACCTAATACGCCTCTTTGATCTGGGTGACGCAGCGGAAATGTGGTGGACCCTACTCCACTGGCCCAGGATCGAAACGGTGTTTGTTACCATACGAACATTATAGAAGCCCTAGCCTGCCCTACTATGAGAAACCGATTTAGGATGATCTAGTAAGATTTGATTCACCATTTCCTTGGACATAGATAATAATGAGGACTCTCTTAGACTAAGACCTAAAGGACAACCTTAGAATAAACAATTTGAGCCTTTCAATAATGGACATTCCCTACTCTTAGAGAGTGATCAGACTACGGAGTTACTGAAATATACAACTGCGAAGTTTTCGCGGCTTGACCCAATTCCCAATCCTGGGTGACTACCGATGGACTCTCTGCTGACGAGCGGACGACCAGGATCTACCAGGATTCGGAAGGGATACGCTGAGCTTTCTACCCTGGCCCGGTAGATGATCGATGTATCAGGATTAAGCCCACCATAAACGTCTCTCCGTGTTGGTCAAATAATAAAAACAGCTATCTTAATCTAAATCGTTGGGAAATGTCGTTGAGACTCCAAATAGGTAAAGAAATAAATGGTAGCAAACCATTAGGATATGAGAAATGGATAAAGAATTAGTTTTAAGGGGGGTAGACTAAAATGAACCAGCTGGTATATACCCTACCACGCGTGGAAACTTGGGATCAATAAGTCTTAGGCGAATGAAATAATAGAAATCTTTCCTTATTACCCTTAGCCAATTTCGGGGACGAAATTTTGTTTTAAGGGGGGTAGATTGTAACATCCCAGATTTTTGCCAACCTGGGATTAAACATCCTTAGGCATTGAGTCAATCTTAACACCTGATTAACTTTTCAAACGCTCAATTCAAAGCCTCAAATCCCGTCTTAAACCATTTTCTTCACAAATCCCACCCTTCACTACCTTGTGCTTTCAATTTTTCAAAGCACTTTCGCCCTAGACACTATCTTAAACTAGCTAAGTAGTAAGACTTGGATCACTTTATATACAAACTGCAAAGGCCTAATTACCATCTCAACCAGAAAATAATTAGGATTAAATCCTTTAGAAATTTAACCAAGTTAACTAAGTGCAAACTCGACTAGCCATGAAATCCGTTGGGATCGCTTTAAATACGATCTGCAAGACCCAAAACTTGTAAAACATGTGACTCTAGGTTACCCTAAAGTCTAGAGCCAAACTCATTTCCCGTCTGCTCTCGGGAATGAAACGAAACTTCGTATTAGGTTTATATCGCACATCGGGAGTCCGATTAACTCGAAGCTAAGGAACTAGGACCGCCCCACTGGGCTTGGCAATCATCTCAAAAATCAGGCGATTCCGATGTCCCACGGCCATTTATTTCGATCCGGAGCGAGGGTGTGTGAAAAACACTATTCCCATCCAAATAAAAATATCTGGAATAGTGATCTGGCACCTTTTGGTTGCGCATCAGTATTAAGCAACCTGACCGTCGGAATCAGACCAAATTACACCCTCGGATTAAGAAAAATTTCAGGAACATTTACATGTACTCAGAATTTCTGATCGTGGCCCACTGACCGTTGAACTGAAAGTGGTCCGCCACGTGCGATCTGGGAATCCAATCGAGTCGAAAACGTAATCCCACGTAGATCCGTAGATGGTGAGCTTAAGTCTGACGTTTGGCTCAAAGAGGGCCACCAGAACATACCTTTTGAGCTTGAAAAGTGGCGAACTGCCTACATATGCAGCCACCCTTGAACCTGAGTCTATTTTGGACATGTTCTTGGCTATAAAAGGGACTTAGAACAGCCCCTCTCACAGCCATACGAATTTGGGTGCAAACCCTTAGAGAGAAAGAGAGAAAAGAGAGAGAAAGTCTTGGAGATCGAAGTCGATCTTCCTCCTGCTGCTTCCACTCCTCCCACGGCCTACACCGCCCTATTCCAAGGGTTTTCCCGGCGGTGTCCATGCCATTTGAAAGTAAGAAACCCTAACCCTAGATCTGATTTAAGGTAGGATCGTTGTAGGATATGAAAAAACTGATCGGTTCCGCTCTTTAGGTTAGGAAACTCCCGTATACGGAAGCTCCAACACCCTTGCTGATTTGTTGGAATTCCAAGGGCTGAGGTGAGGACTTTAAGTGTATAAGTTACGTTTTTCAACGCTTTCAATGTCAGATAATGATAGATTCATGATCTGCGTGTAAATGCACATGTACAAAGTGCTTTCCGTTTCCTGTTTCGATTAGCGATGTAGAATATGGAATTTCACATACTCTAGATATACGTAGAAATACCGTATACATATTTTTTTGGAGAAGTGTTTGACATGTTTATTTAATGTATGATTATACTATATATGGATAAAATACTAGTTTGGCGAAAGGAATCGCCGTAATACATGTTCACTTGTAAATGCTACGTATGTTGAAATTGTGTATTCTAGAAATACTGTATACGTATAAATTTTGGAGATGTACGTATCATGATTATTTGTTGTAGTAATATATTATACATGGATAAAATACTAGCTTGGCTAAAGGATAACCCTAATACATGTTTTACTAACATACACCATGTATGTTGTAATAGTGTATTCTAAGTGTTTGTGGAAATGGCTGATTGAGTATGGAATTCTCATTCATGCTCGCCATGACTAATTGTCATGGATTCATGATTGTTATATTGGCGATACCCCTTTGACGAAAGGATTTGCCCTAAATCACGCCACGGCCATTATACACTATATATGCTAAAATGTGTGGCCCAAGTGTTTGTGGAAATGACTGAATGGATATGGAACTTGGATTCCTACTTGCCATGACTATCCGTCGTGGGTGTACGCGTGTTATGATTGGGGCAACTCCCTAGCGAAAGGATTTGGCCTGATGCCTATGTGATCGACATATGTCATGTATGTTGATGTATGTTTGTTTAAGTGTTTCTTGAAATGTCTGAATGTGGAGTAGTTAGCAAATTGTAATATATAAGGGTGTTGAGATATGATTCTCAACCTCTTTTCACTATGTGTATAATCTCCTTTGATAGTTGTGTGATTAGGATTTGAACATGTACAAACTCATGCTTGTGTTGTGATTCATAACATGCTCAACTGTTTTATGATTTTAACTATGTAATGCATATGTTTAAATTTATATTTATGTTGTATGATCCGTCATGGGTGATGGGGGAGCGGAGCAACGAGTGCGTGCAACAGCCCTGGCAGCCCTAAACGGATAATACCAGACTGATTGTATTATTTGAATCCTGATCTATTACTGCTTTATATCTCTGTAATTGATTGTGTTTGGGGCTATGATTATAGTCCAGGCAATCGGTAACGAGATTGAACTCGTGGCTGAGATTCATTTGCCACGTGGGATGTGTTCGACGAACTCGAGTCGTGTGTTGCCTGTCGGCAGTGGCTAGGCCACACGAAGTTGTTTATGCACTTCATGTCGTGCAGCTCAACGGGCGATCGCGCTAGTCGAGCTCATCAAGTAACCCGATCTGCCTTATGCATGTTCACCCTGTTTGGTCGCTACTGCTTGAACCTAGGGTACCAAACTTACCAGTGGCGATCCCCGTTTAACCATGGTACCTAGATCCGCTAAGTCGCATGAGCCGGGCATGGTGGTATGGGACACCGTGGTCGAGCTGTCGGCCTACGTTGGGGCCATGTGCCTCCCCGTAGTGACCATTGCGCAATCAACTCGTGAGCCGAATATGGTGGTATGGGACACTGTATTCGAGCTGTCGATACTTCGGCGAGAGCCGAGTACGGTGAGATCTGTGCTCGTGCTGACGGGCGACGAGTCCTCCGTGGTATCATCGAGTACACTCCAAGGGTCTGTGATTGGCCACGAGTCTTTCACAGCAACTAGAGTGTGAGTTGAGCCGAGTACAGTGAGACCTGTACTTGAGCTGACGGCTAGTGATTGAGCCGAGTACGGTGAGACCTGTACTCGAGCTGACGGCTAGCAATTGAGCCGCATACGGTGAGATCTGTATCCGCGCTGACGGGTGATGAGCCCTTTGCGATGCCTTCACTACGTTTCTCAAACCATAACATCGTATGAGAATAACTAGGATTGACGACCCTAGAATGGATCATGTTTGGGAATGATACAAGGGAGGTACCTTAGTTTCCCAATACTGCTGTTTGAAATGGACTAATAAAAACTTGGTAATCATGAGCATCATCGCACCGCATGTGCTTTGTAGATGTGGCACACTGAGGGAGTAAGCATTCGCGAACGTAAGATGATGTCGCTTGAGGGTGGTTTGGCAAGGGCATACAGCATCATGTCATTTCATTCTTGCATTTAATAAGAGTAGTTAGAATTATTTGATTTGTAATGCTTTATCATTACTGCTTGATTGAATTGATAACATGTTAACCTATGCTTTACTGTTCCACTGAGTTGATCACTCACTCCCACGTTACGGGACGGTGTTCCGAACACCCACCAGATTTGTTGAGTTTCAGGTGATGGCGATGCTTATGAAGCAGAGCCGGACTTCTATGATGTGGAGGAGGAGTTCTCCTACATCTAACTTTCTGACAGGCCAATGACGACCTGGTATTGTATTGACGGGGTTATGGTTCTTGGGATAGAAGGCATTACACTTCCTCACATTTGGTAAATTTTAGAACTGCACTTGTATTTATTTAACCTGGTAATGTTATCACACTCTGGAGACTCATCATAAGTTTTATATTTTATCTATCTATCACAGTCTTCCGCTCGCAAACTTAACTGTCTCTGGAGTATGATATGCTGTTTTGGCTTAATCTCACTCATGTTCAATGCACGAATATAGTCAACATTCAATCATCATTCATTTTGTTGCATAAATGATGTTCTGGAACTCGGGTGTTGAGTTTATGCTCGACCCCCGATTTTTAGGGCGTTACACCTCCACAAACAACTCAAGCCGAGGCTTGTGCCATATGTTCTAGTCCTACCCATCCTATGCAATCTTGCCCATCTGGTACAACATTTCCAGAATTCTTCTCTGAACAAGTTCATGCTTTGAACACCTTTCAGAAACCTGGGAATGATCCTTACTCGAACACGTACAACCCAGGGTGGGCTAGGCATCCAAATTTTTCTTGGGCAAAAGGACCGCAACAAGGAGGACCATCTGAAAATCCTCCTATGCAACCTCAGCAGTTTCCGCAATATCAACAACTGCCTGCACAATCAAGGAAACCATCTCTTGAGGATACACTCCATCTTTTTATGCAAAGTTCTCTCCAATTCCAAAAAGACACCCAACAAACCTGACTGGCCAACCACAAAGCTTACATGAAAATGCACAATCCATTGCCAAGTTGGAAGTACAAATGGATCAACTAGCTGCCACATTGAGTAAGAGAGAGAAGGGTAAGTTCCATGGCCAACCTATGGCTAATCCAAAGGGACAGTATGAGATTGGCTCTAATTCCAATCAAGGGCAATATCACGAGCAAGTCAAATCAATCACTACCCTTAGGTCAGGCAAACAGATTGACAACAGAATAGAGATGCCTAGGGATGAATCAAATTCTAAAACAGAAGATCAAGATGAAGCAGAGAGTCACACCAATGCATCCAAAGTCCAAAAACTCTCTGACTCTCCAAGAACCACGGATGTGCCACCTTACGTGCCCAAAGCACCCTTTCCTCAACGTCTGACACCAATGAAGAAAAGAAACAACTTTGATGAAATCCTGGACGTGTTTAAAAAAGTGCAAGTCAACATCCCATTGCTTGACGCTATCAAACAAGTCCCTGCTTATGCTAAGTTTCTTAAAGATTTATGCACTCAAAAGCGTAAGCAGAATGTTCATAAGAAAGTCTTCCTTGCAGAGCAGCTCAGCTCCACGATTCAACATAACACCCCTCCTAAATTTAGGGATCCAGGAGCTCCCACCATTTCTTGCGGCATAGGAGATCATAAAATCGGGAAGGCATTACTTGATTTAGGGGCGAGCGTCAATTTGTTACCATATTCGGTTTATGAGCAGCTAGGACTTGGTGAATTGAAACCGACTAAAATAACATTACAACTAGCTAATAGATCTGTCAAGGTGCCCCGGGGTGTTATTGAAGATGTACTAATCCAGGTTGATATATTTTATTTTCCAGTGGATTTCATAGTTATAGATACTCAGCCTGTCCAGAATCCTCATAGTCAGATCCCAGTCATTTTGGGTCGTCCATTTTTGGCCACATCTAATGTTATTATAAATTGCAGGAATGGAGTTATGAAGTTGTCATTTGGTAACATGAATATTAAACTCAATGTTTTTAATGCAGGATAACAACCCGCGGATTTGGACGACATTTTGAAGTGGACATGATCGAGAGTCTAATGCAGGACTCCTTCTGTAAATCTTTTGAAGATCCACTTGAGACCTGCTTAGCACAACATGGCACGAATTTTGACATAGATAGTCCCATCCACGAAGTCAATGCACTGCTCGACTCTACTCCTATATTGGAGACTGAAAAATTGAGAGCGAAAGTGGAACCTCTTCATCCCTCTGAGACCCTTCTTGACAGCACAGTTCCTAACTCTGAGAAGGCAAAGAAGAGCAGGTTGCTTAATGTTCTTCGAACATATAAGGCAGCAATTGAACGGAAGATAGCAGAAATACAAGGAGTGTGCCCCACTGTATGTAAGGATCATGCTGCGGAAATGTCACGTAAAATGCAAAGGAAGCATGATCCTAACATGGAAGAAGTCGTTCGAGCAGAAGTCCTTAAATTATTTGACGACAGTGCCAGTTACCTCATTGCAGATAGCACAGCTCATGGGAACTCACATCACTTGTATAGAATTGGTTAACCACAGTGTTGAGGTAAGTTCTTTGGTGGACCCTGGTCTTAAAGAGTAATGAATTCATGGTCCGTTTTTGTCTGGCTGAAGACGTTAAACTTAGCGCTCCTGGGAGGCAACCCAGCATTTCATTTCATTTCTTTTTCCTTGTTAGTTAGTTCAATGTTTGTGGGTAACATTACTGCAAACCCTCACGAGACTACAACTCGTCCACTAGGGGTAACCTAGGGGTTTAAAGGCTTGTTGCATACGCTAAATGCAATCGTGAGCACCTGCGAAAGTGGTATAGGTAGGGTTTTTCTTTTTGTGATCTTATTTTATTTTTACTGATTTCTCTCTTGTGCTGACCTACTTTTACGTGGATATTCTTGGGAAAGCCTCTTGATTCTTCATCCAGGTACTATCTTTCCCTCACTCCTCATTTCTTCTCGTTGTCTCATCTACATCGCATGCTTATTTCTTTTACATTGAGGACAATATAGATTTTAGGTTGGGGGTGGGAGATTAGGTTACCTAATCTCTATTTTCTTGGTCTTGAGCAAAATTGTGAAAATTTTTAAAATTTTTCTGGAATTTCTATTGAATTCAAAGTGATTTTGAAGGATAGTTGTGATTTTGAAATAACAAGATACAGAATGTGAGTAATTTATGACTCTTGGATTCAGTTGTCTGGTAGATTTCACACTTAAGTTTGAATTGTTAATTCATGATTAGAAGTTGTAAACATTGATTGAGCCAGGATTGCACATATCAGATCTCACTTACACATTAAGTTTTCAGTTCGATATTAAATGGTAACTTGGTAATCACTAAGCATGAAAGAAACCAACCTGAAACACAAAATTTTTAGCATCAGTTTATAAAGATGAATTGAAAGAGTAAGTCGCATAATCGTCATCATAGGTTTGCTCCCTATAGATGAAGATTTGATTCCCCATAGTTGACATGAGAAAAGAGTTAGGCGACAAGTTTTCACCATAGGTTTGCTCCCTATAGGTGCGGATTTGATTCCCCTCCTTGGCACCACTGTTTATAAAGGAAATCAAAGGCGGATAGAACGAAAAGATGATCTAAAATGCTAGTGTTGGTTTCAGGTTTGGTTGTCACGAATTACTATTGATATCATGAAATTGACAATTGGATCTTTTAATGATTGTAAGCCGAGATCACACTATACACTCATGGAACTCAATGTTTAAAATTGTTCTAATTAACGGATTAATATTTTGAACTTGATTATGAAGTTTACTGTAAGCTTGATTTCAGGAGAAAAATCTTCTCACCATTCACGAATTTTAGAATTTTCACATCTTAACTATCTGTTCACAAGTCACTTGAGTTTACAGGAATAGTCTTTTATTTCCGAAATTATTTTTCGCATGTTTTGCTCGGGACTAGCAAAATGCTGGTTGGGGGTTGTGATCAGGGTCAAATATTGCATATCAGACCCCAGTAATTGCATAAATTTACGTACATGATAAGGCTTAATGAGGTGTATTAATTGTGTTTCTGTCACAGGATGAAATCGGGAGTGTTAATTGAAAATTGATGTTAATGGCATGGATTTCATGATCCAAAATCTCCAGAGCAAGGGATGGACTCCAGAGAACCAATAATAAAGATTTTACACGCCTGGAATCTGAGGAAAGCAAGCCAAAGGGGCCTCATATTGGTGCAAAATGCAAGATCACATGTTTCCCGCCATCAGATCAACTCGAAACTTCATACATGTGATGGGGGCCGTAAATCAACCGTACATATTAAATTTCAGCCCTTGAAGATCTCGGGAAGTGGTCCAACGGACAGATCAGCCCATTAAATCTCCAATTTGGGGCCCACCTGATATCTGGAACTGCCTCAATTTTTGTCCCAATGGTTTAATTAATCTGAGGAAACAGATGGACAGAACAGATTTTGCACATTCATCACAGAGGAGCCCACCTGAGGGTGGACGTGCATACAGTGCACGCCCACCCGAGTTGCACCGCACCAGCGTCTCGGTCAAAACGACCGCTGACCCGCGCTCCCTCCCTCAACAGCGGCTGCTGCTTCCAGCGTCCGCAAACCGACCTGCGGTCGTCGGTTGTGGGTCCACAACGTCCATCAAACCATTAATCCGGACCGTCTCAGGTCTAAATGAAGGCCATGATCACTGCCTAGGTGGCAGAATTGCAAATGGTCATCAGGAATGAAATCCAACCATTCAACAGCAGAACCGACGGTGAAGCAAGATATTCGGTGGCCCAGACCAAAACGGAGAAACCTTATGTATTTTCGATCGAAATTTCGAGAGAAATTCGGTGAACGGAGCGAATTCCGCTGTGGATTTCGATCACGGACCCCACCATTGTCACAGCGAACCGCGTCCCTGTTTACGCGGCAGCGAACGAACGGACGCTGTCCGTTTTTGCAAAGCATTGTGGGCCCCACCCATGGCCTGTACGGCCGATCCAAACCGTTCATCTTGAAGAGGGCCGCGAGCACTACAAACCCATGTTGATATTCCACTCCCATGCGTACACACGTGCATGATACAGAGGCCACAAAAGGGCTTCCCTGCAACGTTCAAGTCGGATCTTTCTGTATTTTCTTCTCTGGGCCGCGTCAATGGACGTTCAAAACCGCCCATTCTTGACTGAAATTTCATCCTGAATCCAATGGACGGGGTGGATTCTCCAGAAAATACCTCTGTGGGGCCCACCGATCATGGCTACGAAAATTTCCATTCCATGTCCTGCTACAACTCTGCCACTTACTCCAGCCTTCCAGCAGCTATAAAAGAGGAGTCTTGGACTTGGGAATGGGAGGCAGAAATTGGGATTCAAGATCCAGAGCAAGGGAGATCAAGAGGAAGGAAGAAAAAGAGATTGCTTGACGACATCTTCATCTTCTCATCAAAGGGATGCATCTCTCATCAATTGTATTTTTCTTTCCAGTTGAATCTCTTTTATATTCCATGGATTTCTAAATCTCTCAGCTAGGGCTGAGATGAAACCCCTAATTTGAACATCCATTGTCCTATGTTAATTTTACTTTAATTAGATTGATTTGTTTCTTCCCCTACTGTGCTTGATTGTTTTAAATTCTATACTTCTCCATCTATGAACTTTGATCAGAGTCTATGCATGGATGTGGTCTGGATGCTTCTGCTAGGTACTTGTGTCAGATTATGAACAGGTTCCTATAGAGGAAGAGACAGGGTGCCTTAATGAACGGTATATTCCATGTGCCCGACAAAAGACATGGGATATGTCATTCATAGCATTGCTTGAAGGAATTAGACAATCTGTATGCCCAATTAAGGACACAGGTTGTGCTTTCTCTAGATAAGTTAGATCAATCTAAATTAAAGGTGAATTAACAAACAAAACAAGGGTTATGATAATTAGGGGTGGATTCGAAAGTCCTAGTGCTCTTTCTCTGATTGAATTTTCTTCCTTATTCTCAATAGTTATTTTTCGTAAATTTGTGTTAGTAATTCGCTACATTAATTGTTGAATTAGTTAAGAAGAGTTGTGAATTTAAATTGTGACGACCAGTCCTCGTGGGATTCGACCTCGATCTTACCGAGTTTATTACTACATCACAACCCTATACTTGTGGAGTGAACAAGTTTTTGACGGAATCGTAGACCTCCATCAGAACCAACTCTCCACTCGGAATCCTCGGCGTCGCTAGCCTGCTCTCGAAGCTCAGACAGCCGTATATCGCCCTCCTGGGCCTCAACAATCCTATCATCAATAAGTGCCGCACCCGAACGTGCGCAACACACTCAAATGGCTCCTCCACAGTGAGTCTCTGCTCGAAGTCCCGTACGAACTCCACCATGTCCCACTCAGCTATCATCAATGGTGCCGCAAATGCAATCGCCTTCTTGCTGCTCAACGCGTCTGCCACAAGGTTCGCCTTGCCAGGATGGTAGGAAACCTCGAATTTGAAGTCCTTCAAGGTCTCTATCCATCGGCGTTGTCTCATATTCAAGTCTCGCTGTGTGAATATGTACTTAAGGGTCTTGTGGTCACAGAAAAGCTCGAACTCCTCTCCGTAGAGGTAATGTCTCCAGAGCTTCAATTCAAAGATGACGGCTGCCAACTCCAGGTCGTGTGTAGGGTAATTCTCCTCGTGCTTCCTTAATTGTCTCGAGGCATACGAAATCACCCTATCCTTCTGCATCAGAACACAACCCAAACCAACCCGTGACGCGTCAGTATATATCGTGTATTTCTCCCCTTGCTCTGGCAATACTAGCACAGGGGCGGACGTCAACTTGTCCTTCAGCTCCTTAAAAGCTGCCTCCGCCTTCTCATTCCAGGTGAACTTCAGGTCCTTCCGAGTCAACTGAGACAATGGCCTGGTGATCTTCGAGAAATCTCGAATGAAGCGTATGTAATACCCAGCCAGACCAAGGAAACTCCTCACCTCGGTAACCGATTCAGGCTGCTGCCAATCCTGAACCACGGCTACCTTAGCAAGGTCCACTGCTATCCCATCCTTGGACACTACATGTCCCAGGAACTTGACTTCCTCCTGCCAGAAGTCGCACTTCTTGTATTGTGCGAACAACTGGTTCTTCTCCAGTGTACCCAACACTGCTCTCAAGTGCTCCTCGTGCTCCTCCCGACTCGTAGAGTATATCAAAATATCGTCAATAAAGACGATGCCGAATCGGTACAGGAAGGGCCGAAATACCCGGTTCATCAGATCCATGAACACGGCTGATGCGTTTGTAAGGCCGAACGACATCACCAAGAACTCATAGTGCCCAAAGCACGTCCTGAAGGCTGTCTTCTGCACGTCCTTATCTCTCACGCGCAACTGGTGGTACCCCGACTGAAGATCAATCTTCGAGAAATACTTCGCCCCTCTCAACTGATCAAACAGATCATCTATCCTGGGCAAAGGATACTTGTTCTTCATTGTAACCTGGTTCAACCTACGGTAATCAATGCATAACCGTAGCGACCCGTCCTTCTTCTTCACAAATAGCACAGGTGCTCCTCAAGGAGACATACTAGGTCGTATAAAACCCTTCTCTACAAGCTCGTCAATCTGTTTCCGCAGCTCCTCCATCTCACATGGAGGCATACGATAAGTCGGCAACGAGATGGGCGTCGCACCAAGCGTAAGATCAATCGTAAAATCAATCTCGCACCGAGAAGGTAAACCAGGGATAGTCTTAAACACACCCACAAATTTTCGAACCATCGGCGTACCCTCCAATGTCGGACCATCAATCGGCACAAGTAAAGCAGCATAACAATCAACACGGCAGGGCCAACTGACCTGCACTGGAAACGTGAAAGCTGTGCCATCAGGTCCATAGGCAGTCACGATCCGAGCATCGTAATCTATCTCCGCCCTCATCTTGGCGAGCCAATCCATACCAAGGATAACGTCGTAGTGCCATAGTGGAGCAACAATGAGGTCGACGAGCACTGTACTGCTACCCAAAACTATCGAGCAACCCTCGCATAACCGTGTGACATCCGAACAGGTCCCAGTAGCCGTAGTGAGTCTCATTCCCTTAGTGGGAATCGTATGCAAAGATAGACGTTTAACCGCCCCACAAGAAATAATAGAGGTAGTGGACCCGGTGTCCACCAATAAAGAAATGGTAGTACCATGAATATAAGCCGTACCCTCAAAAGCCGTCGGAGCCGAGATCGACGTCTCAGGCGCCTCGGCAACAAGCGTGTGCACGCGAGCCTGCTGCTGACGGTTCGGCTGAGGAGCCAAGGGTCGCTGTGGTGGCCTGAAGCGCGACACAGGAGGTCGGAAGGAAGGATGTGCAGGAGCAATCTGTAGCGGTGGAGCTGATATGGCCTGTGGATAAGGGCGATCTAATCTCTGCGGTGGCGCAAATCCGCTAGCCCTCATGCGCGAGAAGCAACTCTCAGCAGGATGTCCTGGTTTCCCGCAATACGTGCAGGTCACAAGTGGGCGTCTCACAGGAACAACTAGTGCTGCGGCCCTGGGAGGCGAATCAGCACGAGGCCTCTTGCCTAAGATAGGCCTGCTCTGTAAATCCTGCCGTGGCCTCGCAATCGTATCACCACGCGATCTGGCCAATCAGTCCACATCTGCTCGACCGTCATAGACATGTGGACCAATGCCGCGTATGTGGGGATATTGAGGCAGCATAGCTTCAACCGTATGTCAGGTCGCAAGCCTCCAGTGAAGCGTCGCATCCTCATCTGCTCATTGACGAGGATAGTTGGGACAAAGTGGCCCAACTTAGTGAAGCGGTGCTCATACTTCGTCACTGTCATGCCTCCCTGCCTGAGGCGCAGGAACTCATCCTCCCGCTCGTGCCGATACGTCTGCGGGTAGTATTTCTCGTGGAACCAGAACTCGAAAGCCTCCCAGGTCCACACGTAATCTACTGCGACCGTCCGCAGCACACTGTCCCACTATAAACTGACCTCCCTCTCAAACATGAAGGAAGCCAACTCGACCTGCTCTGCCTCTGAACAGTGCAGCATCCGTAGCATCTTGGAGATGCGGTCTAGCCAAAACTCTGCCTCCTCGGGTCTGTGAGAACCCATAAATGAGGGAGGCTTCAAGCGCTGAAACCGCTCGAGTAAACCACGTGTACCTACATCTCCAGTAGGAGGTACGACGGATGTGGGCAGAGGCACATCCTCAAACCGAGCAGGAGGCTCAGAATGCTCATCAGGATGTGCGGATGTCGTAGGTGGAGTCGCACTACCACCATGGGACAAGGCCTCAGCGATAGTGGCCATAAGCTGCTGGTGCTACTGCTGCTGTATCTGCTGCTGCTGCTGCTGTATCTGCTGCTACTACATCTGCTGCTGATGCATCATCATCATCAGCTGCTCAATCATATCAGTCGGCGGAGTAGCCTGAGAGTCATGCTGCGCAGAAGAAGACGGTAGATACTGCTCACAGACCGGGGGCGTATAAGGTGGCAGTCCACTGGTAGGACCAGCAGGAGGCTGATCAGAACCCAACCCTCGGTCCGCAGGACCGCTACTACCAGAAGGAGTCTGGTCCATAGAGCCTGTCAGAAGGAGATGTGTCGTGCTCCGCGTGTACTGTCGCGGCATGCCCTATACAACATAGGGTACAACATTTGTGAGATAAAGCATGACACACATCATAAAGCACCTTAAGCATTCCACACATCGTCAAAGCAAAAAAGGCTACATGCCTTTCATTTACCCAAAATTGTCATAATACATGGAATACAAAGTTACATGAATCATGACAGAAATCACATGATAGCCAATACATCCACAACATCAAACACTCGGAACATGCTACTATCTACTACATCATCTACATGAAATCATAAACCTCCTATCGCAGTAACCAAAACAAATAACAAGACACAACAACATGGATGACTAAGCATCCGAATCAGGCGATGGAAGAGGAGCATTCTTGTGCTGCACACAGCACAGAATGGCCTTCAACGTACGGGACACCTTCTTAAAGCTCTTCTTCATGTAGGCTTCAGTCTCTTCAAGCTTGGCTCGAGTCTCACCAAGCTCAGCCCGAACTTGACCAATCTCTTGCCGCAGGGCGGCCTGGTTCTCTTCGATGCGATCCATACGAGCCTCTCTCACGGCATGAGCAGCGTCCGACTCAGGTGCACCAGGAGGAGAGTCCCCCTCAGTATCTTGAGCCTCAGGTTCTTCTTCTTGTATGTCATCACCGCGCTCCTCATCACTCTCCGCCTCAGGGTCAACACTCGCCTCGCTGGCACTATCCGACTCATCTCCAGACTCGTCGAGTCGTGCTTGCCGCTGTTGAGGGCCGATCTTCATATTCTTGAGTGTCGCCTCGCTTATGACTCGGACTGGTGCAAGGTCCTCCATGTTCAACCTGTAGCCGACATCACGAGCCATCCTGCAGATCAGATGGCCAAATGGGAGCGAAAGATCGTTCCTGGCAGAACGAACTACCTGAACTATCTGAGAGAGGATAAATGTGGGCAAGCATATGTTATCCCCGTGTCCCATCTTGTACAAAAAGTCCACCATCAACCGAGTACATTCCGTGCGGTTACCCGACCGTGAGTACACATTGTAGGTGAAAATGTGATGGAGCAAACGGAAGTCCTCGGCCATCTTTGTCGCCGCAATACAATTTTCTCGCTTCCAAGTAACCCGGCGACCACAAAGGTATCGCGTGCGGCGATCTCTTTCCCGCGCACTTCTGGAGAAGTCGTCACTAGGATGCACTTGATCAAGTGGGAGTTTCGTGATCCGAGCCACCTCATCCACAGTGATTGTGCGCCTTATGCCCCTCACAGAGACAGTGAACTGAGGAGGCTCTAATGAGGAGTCCACGATGTGGGCGTAGAAAGCACGAACCGTGTTCTCACATGCAGGGGACTCACCGTCAAACATAGAGTTTCATCCGACATCCACCAGGTGATCCATCAGTGGGTGTAGCCCGAACATCCTTTCATCCATATGAGCTTCAAACATGACCTTGCGGCCCGCAAAGCGCCCATATTCAACGCCTATCGGATAAGCATTTCTGACGGGATGGTTAGGATCCAGGTCTCGCTTCGACCTAAACTCCCGAACGGTGCTAGTGCCGGCCCCATCGTCAGATCTTCTTCGGGAATGGGCTGGCCTACTTGGGCCGGCGTCATCAGCCGCGGTCTTCCTCTTTCCCATGAGAGATAGGATGGAGGAAATGGAGAAAATAGTCGCCACCATACCAAAGAGGGCCATTGAAAAAAGCCAAAATAGGGGAAAAGGGGTTGATTTCTTTGATCCTCCACAAGCAATAATCCCAATAGGTGTGGAAGGGGCACTAGAGGTAGGAAATGAAGGAGGAACAAAAAGAAAATGGAATGGGTTGGGAGATTACCCGATTTTGAGCTCCAAATGGGGAATATGAGAGCTCCAACATGAGAAAATAGGAAAAGGAGGAGGCTAGGGCTATTGTGGACGGTTGGAGTGTGTGGGTTATGGAAGAAAATGGAGGATTGTAAAGTTTGGAGGGATGGGTTGAGAGGAAAAAATGAAAATGGGGGTTTGAGGTCCTTGGGATGGGTGAAATGGGAGAGTGGGGTGCTCCAACCCCTTAAATCCCAAACATTAGGCCAAATAGCACGTGTCAGGGGGTAGGGGAGGTCAGGCCGACCAACCCCAGCCCTGGACCCACCTCAGATGGGCCACCGGACCGCGGTCCGCCGCCGGAACCGCGGCGGTCCGCCTTGGCCGGAACCGCGCCGCCGCGGTGGGGCCCTGTTTGCCACGTGCCCAAGGTGCTAAATGCACCCTGGTTCGGTTCTGGGGCTTAGTGGATTTAAGTGGGGAGGCCCCCGACTCATTTCAGCTCCAGAACGGGTGGCTCCGAGAAATTTCTGAACTAAACTGATTTTTCCTGATTTTTAACGACTGGTTTTGGGTGGATAGTGATCTGGACACGTCAATAGACAGTCTAGAAGTGATTTGGGATCCATACGTGCGGTCAGGATCGAGTACAAACTCGATCAACATGTCCGTTTTTAATGAACTTCGCCGAACGACGAAATCGGGAGACCCTAAGACTGTTTCTATATTCATGCGCACCCTCCTAAGTGTAATGCGTCAGTGGACGTCGTGGGAACATAACTCAGGTCCGGTTTTAATCAAAATCATGCTCTGATACCAACTTGTAACGCCCTGAAATTCGGGGGTCGAGTATGAACTCAACTCCCGAGTTCCAACGCATCACTTATGCAACATACACAATGATGGTTAAATGTTGTCTAAGTTAGAGCAATAAACATGAATGAGATTATACCAAAACAGTAATTCATACTCCAGTTCAATTATACAAAAGCAAGCGGAAGATTGAAATTGTATATTTAAGGTGTGTAAAGAAATAAAATTTTGTGAATACCAGAGTATGAGCACTAACTGAGTAACAATATACATGTACGGTTTCTAAGTCAAAAATCAAAATACAACTCCATAGATAATCCCTGAAATCCCCGCGATGCAGTCGGCCTAAGCAAAGCCGTCAGAGTATTGCATAAAGGAGAACTCATCCTGGTCCTCGTCGAAGTCGGGCTCCGGCTCCTGAACCGATGCGCTGTCTATACCTGCGACAGAGTCTGGTGGGTGTTGCAAACACCGTCCCGTAATGTGGGAGTGAGTAGCTAACTCAGTGGAACAATAAAGCATAGGTTAACATGTTATCAATTCAATCAAACAGTAATGATAAAGCAGTACAAATCAAACAAGTTTAACTACTCTTGTTAAATGCAAGAATGGAATGACATGATGATGTATGCCCTTGCCAAACCACCCTCATGCGACATCATCTTACGTTCGCGAATGCTTAACTCCCTCAGTGCTTCACATCTACAAGGCATATGCGATGCGATGATGAACATGATTACCGAGTTATTATTATTCCATTTCAAACAGCAGTATTAGGAAACTAAGGTACCTCCCTTGTATCATTCCCAAACATGATCCATTCTAGGGTTGTCAATCCTAGTTAATCTCATACGATATTATGGTTTAAAAGGCATAGCGAAGGCATCACAAAGGGCTCGTCACCCGTCAGTGCGGATACAGATCTCATCGTATGCGGCTCAATTGCTGGCCGTCAGCTCGAGTGCAGGTCTCACCATACTCGGCTCAATCACTAGCCGTCAGCTCGAGTACAGGTCTCACCGTACTCGGCTCAACTCATACTCTAGTTACTGTGAAAGACTCGTCGCTAATCACAGACCCTTGGAGTATACTCGAAGATACTACAGAGGACTCGTCGCCCGTCAGTGCGAGTACAGGTCTCACCGTACTCGGCTCTCGCCGTAAGTATCGACAGCTCGAATACAGTGTCCCATACCACCGTATTCGGCTCACGAGTTTGGGTTGCTCAATGGTCACTATGGGGAGGCACTTGGCCCCAACATAGGCCGACAGCTCGGCCACGGTGTCCCATACCACCATGTCCGGCTAATGAGTCTTAGCGGATCGAGGTACCATGGTTAACGGGATCGCCACTGGTAAGTTTGGTACCCTAGGTTCAAGCAGTAGCGACCAAACATGGTGTAACGCCCTGAAATTTGGGGGTCGAGTATGAACTCAACTCCCGAGTTCCAACGCATCACTTATGCAACATATACAATGCCGGTTAAATGTTGTCTGAGTTAGCGCAATAAACATGAATGAGATTAAACCAAAACAGTAATTCATACTCCAGTTCAATTGCATTTAAAAACAGCGGAAGACTGAAATTTTATATTCAAGTATGTAAAGTAACAAAATTTTCTGAACTCCAGAGTATGAGTACTAGCTGAGCACCAATATACATGTAATGTCTGTAAGTCAAAAACCCAAAATACATCCTCAAAAGAGGCCCCGAGAATCCTGCGATGCAGCCGGCCTAAGCGTAGCCGTCAGAGTACTGCATGAAAGAGAACTCCTCCTGGTCCTCATCAACGTCGGGCTCTGTCTCCTGAACCAAGGCGCCCTCTAACCCTGCGACAGAGTCTGGTTGGTGTGTACAACACCGTCCCGTAACGTGGGAGTGAGTAGCTAACTCAGTGGAACAATAATGCATAAGTTAACATGTTATCAAATCAACCAAGCAGTAATGATAAAGCAGTACAAATCAAGCATTTCTAACTACTCTTGTTAAATGCAAAATGACATGACATGATGCGGTATGCCCTTGCCAAACCACCCTCAAGCGACATCATCTTACGTTCGCGAATGCTTAACTCCCTCAGTGCGCCACATCTACAAAGCACATGCGGTGCGATGATGCTCGTGATTGCCAAGTTATTATTAGTCCATTTCAATCAGCAGTATTGGGAAACTAAGGTACCTCCCTTGTATCATTCCCAACATGATCCATTCTAGGGTCGTCAATCCTAGTTATTCTCATACGATTTTATGGTTTGAGAAGCTTAGTGATGGCATCGCAAAGGGCTCGTCACCCGTCAGCGCGGATACAGATCTCACCGTATGTGGCTCAATTGCTGGCCGTTAGCTCGAGTACAGGTCTCACCGTACTCGGCTCAATCACTAGCCGTCAGCTCGAGTACAGGTCTCACCATACTCGGCTCAACTCACACTCTAGTTGCTGTGAAAGGCTCGTGGCCAATTACAGATACTTAGAGTACACTCGATAATACCACGGAGGACTCGTCGCCCGTCAGCACGAGCACAGATCTCACCGTACTCGGCTCTCGCCGAAGTATCGACAGCTCGAATACAGTGTCCCATACCACCGTATTCGGCTCACGAGATAGTTGCGCAATGGTCACTACGGGGAGGCACATGGCCCTAGCATAGGCCGACAGCTCGACCACGGTGTCCCATACCACCATGCCCGGCTCATGCGTCTTAGCGGATCTAGGTACCATGGTTAAACGGGAATCACCACTGGTAATTTGGTACCCTAGGTTCAAGCAGTAGCGACCAAACAGGGTGAACACACAACTACACTTCGGTTTAATTGGCGAGCCTGACTAGCTCGAGCGCACCACAAGTTGAGCGATATGGAGCGCAAAAGCACTCCGCGTGGCCAACCACTATCGCCAACCGAAGTACGACTCGGGTTCGCCGGACCCGTCCTTTGTGGCGACATGAATCTCAGCCACAATCACAAGTCTGGTACCGAGTGTTTGGACTATATCATAGTCCCAAACTCAAACAGTTTCATCATTAGCATGTGAAGTAAAGCATGATAAACAAGCAATACAAGCATGTTAGTAAGCATGTTATAAAGCATGAAGTAAAACATGAAGTAAAGCATATTACAAAGCATGTTGTAATGCATGTAATAAAGCACTATCCCCATAGGGATACAATTGTATGTGCAATACAATTAAGTGGTTGCGGTGAACCACCGCATGGAGGGGATCCTACATGTCTCTAAGGGAGTTGGAAAACCCATATCAGCGCCTATCTAAGGCACTAGTACATACACATGTACACATACATGCACTTATACAAACACTTAGAATACACTTTTCCAACATACATGACGTATGTTAGGCAAGTTCGTGATTGGGCTGTCCCTAAGCCTCGAGAGTATTTTTCCCGTGTATATCATAATCATACGGCAAATAATCATCACAATTATATTTCCAAAATCCGCACGTATGCGGAATTTCTGGAATACACAATTTCCACATATATGACATTTACACATGAACATGTATTTTTGCGATCCCTTTCGCCAAACTAGCATTTTATCCACACATGATATAATCAAACATTAAATAAACATGTTAAACATTTTCTCAACAAAAATACGTATACGGTATTTCTACGTATATCAAGAGTATGTAAAATTCCATAATCTTTATCGCTAATCGAAACAGGAAACGGAAAGCACTTTGTACATGTGCATTTGCATGCAGATCATGAATCTATCATTATCTGACATTGAAAGCGTTGAAAACCGTAACTTATACGCTTAAAGTCCTCACCTCAGCCCTTGGAATTCCAATGAATCAGCAAGAGGGTTGGTGCTTCCGTATACGGGAGTTTCTTAGCCTAAAGAGCGCATTCAATTAGTCTTTCCTTAACCTATCACTAATCAGGCTCAAATCAGACCTAGGGTTAGGGTTTCTTACCTTCAAATGGGGTGGAAACCGCCGGGAAATCCCTTGGAATAGAGCGGTGTAGGCCGTGGGAGAAGTGGAAGCAGCAGGAGGAAGATCGGCCTTGATCTCCACAAGTTTCTCTCTCTTTTCTCTCTTTTTCTCTTAGGGTTTGAACCCAAATTCGTATGGCTGTGAGAGGGGCTGTTCTAAGCCCCTTTTATAGCCTAGAACATAACCAAAATAGACTTAGGTTCAAGGGTGGCTGCATATATAGGCAGTTCGCCACTTTCCAAGCTCAAAAGGGGTGTTCTGGTAGCCCTCTTTGAGCCAAACGTCAGACTTAAGCTCACCCTCTGAGGATCTACGTGGGATTACGTTTTCGGCTCGATCGGATTCCCAGATCGCACGTGGCGGACCACTTTCAGTTCAACGGTCCGTGGGCCACGATCAGAATTTCTGAGTACATGTAAATGTTCCTGAAATTTTTCTTAATCCGAGGGTGTAATTTGGTCTGATTCCGACGGTCAGGTTGCTTAATACTGACGCGCAACCGAAAGGTGCCAGATCACTATTCCAGATATTTTCTTTGGATGGAAATAGTGTTTTTCACACTCCCTCGCTCCGGAGTGAAAATAATGGCCGTGGGACATCGGAATCATCTGATTTTTGAGATGATTGTCAAGCCCAGTGGGGCGGTCCTGGTTCCTTAGCTTCGTGTTAATCGGACTCCCGATGTGCGATCTAGACCTCATACGAAGTTTCGTTTCAGTCCCGAGAGCAGACGGGTAATGAGTTTGGCTCTAGACTTTAGGATAACCTAGAGTCACCAATTCTGCAAGTTTTGGGTCTTGCAGATCGTATTTAAAGCGATCCCAACGGATTTCATGATTTACCGAGTTTAGTACTTAGTTAACTTTGTTAAATTTCTAAAGGATTCAACCCTATGTGATTTCTGGTCGAGGTGGTACTCGGCCCAATGTACGGAAATTTTCAGGTCGTTACAATCTACCCCCCTTCAACAAAAAATTTCGTCCTCGAAATTTATACCTTTTCGTAGTCCTCGAGAATCTGAGGGTAGTTCTTTCTGACCTCGGCCTCAGTCTCCCAGGTAGCTTCCTCCTCGGAATGATGTGTCCAAAGCACCTTCACAAGTGGGATGACCTTGCTACGTAGTACCTGCTCCTTCCTATCAAGGATACGCGTCGGGCGCAGCTCGTACGTAGCATCCTCACTCAACTGTACCTGCTCTCATCTGATGATGTGCGTAGGATCAGGAACGTACTTCTTCAGCATAGAGACATGAAATACGTTGTGTACAGAAGCAAGCGGCGTAGGCAAGGCGAGACGATACGCCACATCACCCACTCGATCCAATATCTGAAATGGACCGATAAATCTCGGTGTGAGCTTCCCCTTCTTTCCGAACCGAAGGACTCCCTTCATAGGGGAAACTCGAAGAAAGATATGATCCCCGACCTCGAACTCCAGTGGTCGCCGCCTCGTATCGGCGTAACTCTTCTGTCTGCTCTGCGCTGTGAGTAATCGACGCCTGATGATATCAATCTTCTCTGTAGTCGTCTGGACCAACTCCGGGCCAATCAGGCTGCGCTCGCCAACCTCTGTCCAACAGTGCGGTGCCCTACAAGGTCGACCATATAAAGCCTCATAAGGCGCCATGCCAATAGTCGCCTGGAAGCTGTTGTTGTAGGCGAACTCTGCGTACGGAAGACAGTCATCCCAGCTGTCCTTGAAGTCCAACACACATGCTCGCAACATATCCTCCAAAATCTGATTTACCCGCTCTGTCTGCCCATCAGTCTGAGGATGAAACGCTGTACTGAACTTCAACTTCACACCCATCGCCTCCTGGATATGAGTCCAGAAGATGGATGTGAATCGCGTGTCTCTGTCCGACACGATCTCCAAGGGAACTCCATGCAGACGGACGATCTCTCTGATGTACAGTCTAGCCAGCTCGTCTGCAGAGTTCGTAACTCTGATAGGGAGGAAATGGGCCGATTTGGTCAACCGGTCCACAATCACCCAAATAGAATCATGTCCCTTCCTCGTCTTCGGCAGCCCTGATATGAAGTCCATGGAGATGAAGTCCCACTTCCACTCCGCTATAGGCATGGGCTGAAGCAGTCCAGGAGGTCGGCGATGTTCTGCCTTGACCTGCTGGCACGTCAGACACCGAGATACATACTCAGCGATGTGGGCCTTCATGTTGTCCCACCAGTAAGTCCGTCTCATATCCTGGTACATCTTCGTACTACCAGGATGCATCGCAAGCTTCGAGTTATGGGCAGACTCGAGAAGCTCGCGTCTCAAGTCAGCCACATCAGGAACACATAGGCGGCCACGGAATCGTAAACCCCCATCAGAACTAACTCTCCACTCGGAATCCACGGCGTCGCTAGCCTGCTCTCGAAGCTCAGACAGCCGTATATCGCCCCTTTGGGCCTCAACAATCCTGTCGTCAATAAGTGGCCGCGCCCGAACGTCCGCAACACACTCAAAAGGCTCCTCGACAGTGAGTCTCTGCTCGAAGTCGCGCACAAACTCCATCATGTCCCACTCGGCTATCATCAGCGGTGCCGCAAATACAATCGCTTTCTTGCGGCTCAACGCGTCTGCCACAAGGTTCGCCTTGCCAGGATGGTAGGAAACCTCGAACTTGAAGTCCTTCAAGGTCTCCATCCATCGGCGCTGTCTCATATTCAAGTCTCGCTGCGTGAATATATACTTAAGGCTCTTGTGGTCGCAGAAAAGCTCGAACTCCTCTCCGTAGAGGTAATGTCTCCAGAGCTTCAATGCAAAGATGACCGCTGCCAACTCCAGGTCATGTGTGGGGTAATTCTCCTCGTGCTTCCTTAATTGTCTCGAGGCATACGAAATTACCCTATCCTTCTACATCAGCACACAACCCAAACCAACGCGAGACGCGTCAGTATATACCGTGTACTTCACCCCTTGCTCTGGCAATACTAGCACAGGGGCGGACGTCAACTTGTCCTTCAGCTCCTTAAAAGCTGCCTCCGCCTTCTCATTCCAGGCGAACTTCAGGTCCTTCCTAGTCAACTGCGACAATGGCCTGGCGATCTTCGAGAAATCCCGAATGAAACGTCTGTAATACCCAGCCAGACCAAGGAAACTCCTCACCTCAGTAACCGACTCAGGCTGCTGCCAATCCTGAACCGCGGCTACCTTAGCAAGGTCCACTGCTATCCCATCCTTGGACACAACATGTCCCAGGAACTTGACTTCCTCCTGCCAGAAGTCGCACTTCTTGTATTGCGCAAACAACTGGTTCCTCTCCAACGTACCCAACACTGCTCGCAGGTGCTCCTCGTGCTCCTCCCGACTCGTGGAGTATATCAAAATATCATCGATAAAAACGATGACGAATCGGTAAAGGAAGGGCCGAAATACCCGGTTCATCAGATCCATGAACACGGCTGGTGCATTCGTCAGACCGAACGACATCACCAAAAACTCATAGTGCCCGAAGCACGTCCTGAAGGCTGTCTTCTGTATATCCTCCTCTCTCACGTGCAACTGGTGGTACCCTGACTGAAGGTCAATTTTCGAGAAATACTTCGCCCCCCTCAACTGATCAAACAGATCATCTATCCTGGGCAAAGGATACTTGTTCTTCACCGTGACCTGGTTCAACCTACGGTAATCAATACACAACCATAGCAACCCGTCCTTCTTCTTCACGAACAACACAGGTGCTCCCCAAGGAGACACACTAGGTCGAATAAAGCCTTTCTCTACAAGTTCGTGAATCTGTTTCCGCAGTTCCTCCATCTCGCATGGAGGCATACGAACTGAACTCCCGAGTTCCAACGCATCACTTATGCAACATACACAATGCCGGTTAAATGTTGTCTGAGTTAGCGCAATAAACATGAATGAGATTAAACCAAAACAGTAATTCATACTCCAGTTCAATTACATTTAAAAACAGCGGAAGACTGAAATTTTATATTCAAGTATGTAAAGTAACAAAATTTTCTGAACTCCAGAGTATGAGTACTAGCTGAGCACCAATATACATGTAATGTCTGTAAGTCAAAAACCCAAAATACATCCTCAAAAGAGGCCCCGAGAATCCTGCGATGCAGCCGGCTTAAGCGTAGCCGTCAGAGTACTGCATGAAAGAGAACTCCTCCTGGTCCTCATCAACGTCGGGCTCTGGCTCCTGAACCAAGGCGCCCTCTAACCCTGCGACAGAGTCTGGTTGGTGTGTACAACACCGCCCCGTAAGGTGGGAGTGAGTAGCTAACTCAGTGGAACAATAATGCATAAGTTAACATGTTATCAAATCAACCAAGCAGTAATGATAAAGCAGTACAAATCAAGCATTTCTAACTACTCTTGTTAAATGCAAAATGACATGACATGATGCGGTATGCCCTTGCCAAACCACCCTCAAGCGACATCATCTTACGTTCGCGAATGCTTAATTCCCTCAGTGCGCCACATCTACAAAGCACATGCGGTGCGATGATGCTCGTGATTGCCAAGTTATTATTAGTCCATTTCAATCAGCAGTATTGGGAAACTAAGGTACCTCCCTTGTATCATTCCCAACATGATCCATTCTAGGGTCGTCAATCCTAGTTATTCTCATACGATTTTATGGTTTGAGAAGCTTAGTGATGGCATCACAAAGGGCTCGTCACCCGTCAGCGCGGATACAGATCTCACCGTATGCGGCTCAATTGCTGGCCGTCAGCTCGAGTACAGGTCTCACCGTACTCGGCTCAATCACTAGCCGTCAGCTCGAGTACAGGTCTCACCATACTCGGCTCAACTCACACTCTAGTTGCTGTGAAAGGCTCGTGGCCAATTACAGATACTTAGAGTACATTCGATGATACCACGGAGGACTCGTCGCCCGTCAGCACGAGCACAGATCTCACCGTACTCGGCTCTCGCCGAAGTATCGACAGCTCGAATACAGTGTCCCATACCACCGTATTCGGCTCACGAGATAGTTGCGCAATGGTCACTACGGGGAGGCACATGGCCCCAGCATAGGCCGACAGCTCGACCACGGTGTCCCATAGCACCATGCCCGGCTCATGCGTCTTAGCGGATCTAGGTACCACGGTTAAACGGGAATCACCACTGGTAAATTTGGTACCCTAGGTTCAAGCAGTAGCGACCAAACAGGGTGAACACACAACTACACTTCGGTTTAATTGGCGAGCCTGACTAGCTCGAGCGCACCACAAGTTGAGCGATATGGAGCGCAAAAGCACTCCGCGTGGCCAACCACTATCGCCAACCGAAGTACGACTCGGGTTCGCCGGACCCGTCCTTTGTGGCGACATGAATCTTAGCCACAATCACAAGTCTGGTACCGAGTGTTTGGACTATATCATAGTCCCAAACTCAAACAGTTTCATCATTAGCATGTGAAGTAAAGCATGATAAACAAGCAATACAAGCTTAGAGTGCACTATTCCAACATACATGACGTATGTTAGCAAAATACGTATAAGGGCTATCCTTTCGCCAAGTGAGTATTTTATCCGGGTATACCATAATCATACAGCAAATAATCATGACAATCGCATTTCCAAAATTTACACATATGCGGTATTTCTAGAATACACAATTTCAACATACGTGGTATTTACAAGCGAACATGTATTACGACAATTCCTTTCGCCAAACTAGTATTTTATCCATATATTGTATAATCATGCATTAAATAAACATGTCAAACATTTTTCCAAAAAAAATACGTATACGGTATTTCTACGTATACCTAGAGTATGTGAAATTCCATATTCTACAACGTTAATCGAAACAGGAAAAGGAAAGCACTTTGTACATGTGCAATTGCATGCAGATCATGAATCTATCATTATCTGACATTGAAAGCGTTGAAAATCGTAACCTATACACCTAAAGTCCTCACCTTGCCCTTTGGAATCTCAACGAATCAGCAAGGTTGGATGAGCTTCCGTATTCGGGAGTTTTCTAGCCTAAAGAGCGGAATCGGTTAGCCTTTTCACAACCTATAGCCTATGCACTTCAAATCAGACCTAGGGTTAGGGTTTCTCACCTTAAAACGGAGTGGATACCGCTGGGAAAAGCGCCTGGAAAGAGGCGGTGTAGGCCGTGCGATGATCGAAAGCAGCAGGAGGAAGTTCTCCCACAAATCCCAAGCTTTTCTCTCCCTTTTTTCTCTCTCTCTCTCTCTAGGATTTTATCACAAATTCGTATGGCTGTGAGAGGGGCTGTTCTAAGCCTCTTTTATAGCCTAAAACCTCTCCAAAATAGACTCAGGTTCAAGGGTTACTGCTAATATAGGTATTTCGACACGTTTCCAGCTCAAAAGAGGGGTTCTGGTGGCCCTCCTTGAGCCAAACGTCAGACTTAAGCTCTCCACACATGGATCTACGTGGGATTACATTTTTGACTCGATCGGATTCCCAGATCGCATGTGGCGGACCACTTTCAATTCAACGGTCAGTAGGCCACGATCTGAAATTCCAAGTACATGTAAATGTTCCTGAAATTTTTCTTGATCCGAGGGTGTAATTTGGTCTGATTCTGATGGTCTGGTTGCTTAATACTGATGCGCAAGCGAATGGTGCCAGATCACTATTCCAGATATTTATTTTGTAAAGGGAATAGTGTTTTTCACACTCCCTCGCTCCGGATCCAAACGAATGGCCGTGGGACATCGACTGGACCTGATTTCTGAGGTGGTTGTCAAGCCCATTGAGGCGGTCCTAGTTCCTTAACTTCGTGTTAATCGGACTTCCGATGTGCGGTCTAGACCTAATACGAAGTTTCATTTCATTCCCGAGAGCAGCCGGGTAATGAGTTTGGTTCTAAACTTTAGGGTAACCTAGAGTCACTGATTTTGCAAGTTTTGGGTCTTGCAGATCGTATTTAAAGTGATCCCAACGGATTTCATGGCTAATCGAGTTTTGCACTTACTTAACTTTGTTAAATTTCTAAAGGATTTAATCCTAATTGATTTCTGGTCGAGATGGTACTCGAGTCAAAGTACGGAAATTTACGGGTCGTTACATAATTGGGACGAGTTTATTACTTATAATAATGTTTTCCAGAACGAGTATTATCAAATCTTGAGGACGAGATTTTCTTTTAGGGGGGTAGATTGTAACACCCCGTACTTTACAGTCCTCAGGTGTTTCCATAAAGACCTAACTTAGTATATGCACAAGTCGACTCAATTAATTGTTCACTTCATTTAAACATAAATCAAGTCTTTAGGAACCATCTCCATCCATGGATTGAATCATCCAACCGTTGCATTACATTAAAAACTATAACATCACCAAAGAATTCACATCAGCTAAGCTTTGTTAAATTGACAAAGTTGTATGAACTCAATTTTGGGAAAGAGGTCATCGAACCCACCATCCATTGGATATTGATGTCTGATAAGATGAAATCCCCACCCTGATGTAACAAATGGGCTAGTCAATCCCATATTAGCCATTGAATCCCGTGTAATTAGCCTGGAACCCTGGATCATTGAGAAGCTTGTCTCATGGAATGCTTCGACCATTAGAATTTCACGAGTTGGGAATTAACTATAGATTTAGGAATCATGACCATCTAGCTCTGAACTCAACCGGTTGGACTTTAGAACCCCTAGGACTATTGATAATCATAGGAAGCTAATTTAACCGTTAAATTATCAGAAATTAACACAAAAATACCAGTCTCTTTGGTATGGCCCACTAGATCCTTTGATCTACCTGAACCTTGGCCAAGAGCGCTAGTTGGAGCTGTGAAGTGAATGACCGGCTTGGATCACACTGATCACCACGTGGACCCCACTTATGATCTGTGTAGGTGCATGGATTGTGTCCACACACAGTACACCGAACCATATCGCTCAGTCAAACAGAGCTGACCCGAGCATCCTTGAAAAAGAGAGTTTTCTCTCTCCTTCCTTTCTTTTCCAGCCAGCGACGAACGGAACCCGTTCATTCAGATTTAGGCCCACCATCATATGATCTGAATCGTCCATTGTAGAGGTAAGAATTTTCTGACCAAAACCCTACAAGCTTCACATGTTGGGATACACGTGAGTGGACACAAACTCCAACAAAATCAGGCGTGTTGTGCGTGAGACTCGTTTCCAAAAGTGGAAATGTGTTGCAACGCTGAGCTAGCAATCCGCATGGATTTTCCTCACCATCCCCACCGTCGGAATAGACTAATCTCAGCCATACGACCTAACTACTCTAGGGCTTCCTTCCCAATCAAAGAACTGTCGCCGTGAGTTGTAACCTAATCCTCTAATTGAAGACATTAATAGCCATCCGTTCGGTGGGTCCCACAATGACCTTGAGACCTATCCACACCATCCTAGTGCCTCAGATCGAGGGATGACCCACCCAATCCGAATCTGCCATGATCATGGCCATCATCTTCCCCATCCATCCGAACAACCTATTTCCTTCATGTGGACCCCACTTCCTGATCAGAGCCGTCCATCTGATGGACTATGGCACCTAAAGATCATCCACAACTTTCGATCTCTGCCTTGCAAACCATTTCCAAAAGAGATCGTCAACAATCTCTCTTCGTTAATTGGGATTAGCAGGCGCAACTGTAACTTATTGGCTATTTAAGAGTCAATGCTTCTAAGCTCCTATAAAGCTATAAATACTCTCTTTCCTTTTAGGGCAGCAGATTCAAAAATTGAGAAAAGAGAAAATAGAGAGAGAGAGAGAGGAAAGTGGAGAGGCGACGTTTGTTGCCGCACTAACCTTTCCGAGTTCAAGTCATGGGGTCTAACTCAGTTCGAGCAGCTCTGCTCCATTTGATTTAAGGCATTCTCAGTTAAATCTAGAGGGCGAGCAAAGGCAGAAGCAAAGAGAAAAGGAGCAGGAAGAGAAGAGAGAAGGAGGAGAAGAGATGATGGGGCTGTTGCTCGGTTCCAACGTCGAGTCGACTCATCGAGTCCTGATGGGGTTGCGGCGGGTTCATTGCTGGGTCCTTAGTTCAGGTGTGCGATTGGACACTACAACAGAAATCGGAAAAAAAGAAGAAGAAGAAGAAGAAGAAGAAGAAGAAGAAGAGAGGGAGAGAGAGAGAGAGAGAGAGAGAGAGAGAGAGCGAGTTTTGGGTCGAGTCAACTCGCTTCTAGGTTGTTGCTGCCGAGTTCGAGCGAGTCAACTGAGTTGCACTAGAGTTAGTGATTTCATGGGTCCAATGTCCATTCCTAGACAAGGATGATTGAGAAGAAAAAGAAAGAGAAAGATAGGAGAAGAAGAAAGGAAGAAAAAGGAAGAAGAGAAAGTAAGAGAGAATGGTGGCATGTTGAGTTGTACCGAATCAACTCAGTTCTTGTCCCACCGAGTCAGGGAGAATTTGCTAAGTCCAGCCAACTTGCGGGATGTTAGAGTTTTGGAAGAAAAATGAGAAGGAGAGATGGAGAAAAGAAAGAAGGATGGGAAAAAGAGTAGAAGACTCGGTTGACTCGGTTTGAACTTGAGCCGAGCTTGGGACACATTCAAGTAAGTTAGTTTTAGAATCTTTGTTTGAATTTTAATCAAGTTACTATTATATCATTTTATGTCTTATGATAAAAACTGAAATCATCTCTCATCTAGGTTCAATACGTCGAATTGAGTCAATTCAAGCTAGTGAGGGATATCACACATGGCTTCATCATTTCATGGAATTCTAAAATAATCGTAGAACGATATTATAATTATGAAAATTGTAGTTGTGTTCCTTTAACTTTGAATTCACATGAATAAATATGTGAGAATGCCTCAATTTATGTTACCCTAACATATCTTATGAGAATAACTTTAAGATCACCAGGCCACATTTGAAATTACTTATGTACACGTACATTTCTACTTGTTGTACATTCATTATGCCACATTTGAAATTACATATATACATATTTTAGTTGCATTAAATGCAAGAGTCCTTGCTTGCACTATAATAATAAGATGTTCCCAATGAGTTTTCACTCACCCAATTGTGCGGTTGCACCAAATAGACACAGGTATGATGAACAGGTGGAGACCCCTATGATGGGATTCCAGGGACGGCTGAGGTGGAGTTTGGTAAGGAGGGCCTCTATGCCATTGAAGTTGAGCCGTTGGAGCTCGATTGATAATTTAGGATTTACTTGCTTTCATATTTCATATTTTGTATCTTGTTTGAATTGTAATAAAATATTTTCCCTGTTGTGGGATTTCATTCTGCTCCCAGTCACATGTATTAAACTTCCTTGTTGTTGCTCTTGATATCCTTAGTTTATGCAATGTTGCCTTACTCCAGGTTATAGAATTTACCGCTATTTAGATGTATGTTAGTCCACTTCATAACGTAATACTCGGGTTCTTTATGAGGAGCGGCTATCCTTGGATTTTGAGAACTAGGGTGTTACAAGATTGTATCAGAGAGAGAGTTTAGACAAACCTTGCCTTTGGGAAAACAAACTTATACCCACCTTAATGTTTTAATTTAAGATGCTAGAATAGGATTCGGAACTTAGGTGGATCTCCTCTAGAGTAAGAGAAGTTTTGAGAACATAGAGACCTACACTTAGGTTTCAAACTATGAACAATTGAGTGTCTGAACTCATAAATCCAACCTAGTTCCCCGTAGAAAATTTTTAAGGAAGACATTTGAATTTAATTAGAGTTCCCTTAAGGTTAAGGAAAATTTCGAACATAGAGACCCAAATCGTAGGCCACTTAGGAAATTTCAGGTCTAGTTACTTGAACTTAGAAATTGAATTTATGTGCCCTTGAAATCATTAGGATAGCCATTCAAACTTAATTGGAATTACTTAGGAATTATGAAAATTGTGAACATACAGACACAAGACTTTAGGCCCCATAGGAAAGTTCAAGTTTATTTGTTTGAACGTAGAAATTAAATCTAGATTCCCATTATGAACTACTAATTGTCTGAACTCAGAAACCAAATACTAGATCCCCTTAGCAAATTTATTCGAAATGTCATTCGAATTCATGTTAAATTCCATGGAAATTTAAAACCTTAGCCTTCTTTGAACTTTTTAGGACGAGTGATTTGAACATAAGGACAAGAACTTTGAGTCCCATGCATACTTCTAGAATAGTTACTTAAAGTTGGAAACTACTTAAGTACTATGAGAAAACAAATTCCAACTATGATATATCTGAGGTAAAGAAAAATATTTCTTGAACTTGACTATGCATGAACTTTTTGTAATCTAGGATTTGGATTTTTCCTATAACTTTCCTTAGTTGAAATGACCTTGTTAAAACACTCAGTGAGTGTAACAAAATTAGGCATTGTAGGGAATCCCCACCCACCATGTCAAACATTTGATTGAATCTAAGTACTCCTTAAATTTAGGAATCGTTTCAGGTACTATAATATGAATTCTTTGGTACATTTCTCTAGCTAGAGACATTGTTTCATACAAGCCCTAATGCTTAAAGTAACTAGAGGTAAAATGTTAGCCATATTTTTAACCTTAAGCTAGGTGTATTAGAGCTGGGTACGAGAATCTTGATAAATGTAGCAAATTTCAATTTAAATTTCCTATGGAAATTTTGATCTTGAAACAATTCGATAATGTATTAGGTAACTAGTTTGTACAATGAGAGTATGATGGGCATTTAGGTTTGTGGACAAGATTTTCAAAACTCTTATCAAGAGAATAGAACATTTCATGTTATTTCTAACTGTTTAGAATAATCGGGACCACGAGCCGATGAAATCATATTTTAAACGAAGCATATACGGTTTGATCCAAATTCCATATCCTAGAAAATTTCCAATGATCTCAATGCCCTGATCAAGCAGAAGATCGAAAATTACTAGGATTAGGAAATGATACAGGTAAATCCATTGATCTACGCAAGTAGAGGACTGATCTATCAGGCTAAAACCTACTACAACCATCAGTTCATATTAGCCAGAACACTGAAGATAGAAAATTGCATTGTCCTTTAGATGACAAGGAACTATCATTAGAAGTATAATAAAATAAAAGGAAAGATACCATATTACTATTAGTTGTCACTTGAATGTGCTTATACCCCTAATAAATGTTATGGAAACTTGTGATGTAGCTTGCATTGGAATATAATCCTGGTTTTAGAAAGTACTAAAGCAAGTTCCAAATTTTTATAGAACCATATACATTAGGCACTTGGCTGGCCTGGAGATTTTAGAGTTGTAGTAGATTTAGAGATATCTTATCAAAACTGTAAGATGCAATTTCACGTTTTAGATAAATGATAGATCAGATGCATAATTGGGAGGAGTTTATCACTTATAATAATGTTTTCAAAACGAGTATTATCAAATCTTGAGGACGAGATTTTCTTTTAGGGGGGTAGATTGTAACACCCCGTACTTTACAGCCCTCGGGTGTTACCATAAAGACCTAACATAGTATATGCACAAGTCGGCTCATTTAATTGTTCACTTCATTTTAACATAAATCAGGTCATTAGGAACCATCTCCATCCATGGATTGAGTCATCAAACCGTTGATTTACATTAAAAACTATAACATCACTAACGAATTCACATAAACTAAGCTTTGTTAAATTGACAAAGTTGTACGAACTCAATTTTAGGAAAGAGGTCGTCGAACCCACCATCCATTGGATATTGATGTCTAATAAGATGAAATCCCCACCCTGATGTAACTAATGGGCTATTCAATCCCATATTAGCCATTGAATCCCGTGTAATTAGCCTAGAACCCTGGATCATTGAGAAGCTTGTCTCATGTAATGATTCGACTTTTAGAATTTTACGAGTTGGGAATTAACTATAAATTTAGGAATCATGACCATCTAGCTCTGAACTTAACCGTAAAAAACTCAACTGGTTGGACTTTAGAACCCTAGGACTATTGATAATCATAGGAAGCTAATTTAACCATTAAATTATTAGAAATTAACACAGAAATACCAGTCTCTTTGGTATGGCCCACTCAATCCTTTGATCTACCTAAACCTTGGCCAAGAGCACTAGTTGGAGCCTGTGAAGTGAATGAATTGCTTGGATCACATTGATCACCATGTGGACCCCACTTATGATTCATGTAGGTGCACGGATTGTGTGCACACATAGTACACCGAACCGTAGAGCTCGGTCAAACAGAGTTGACCTGAGCATCCTTGAAAAAGAGAGTTTTCTCTCTCCTTCCTTTCTTTTCCTGCCAGCGACGAACGGAACCTGTCCGTTCAAATTTAGGCCCACCATCATATGATCTGAACCGTCCATCGTAGAGGTAAGAATTTTTTACCAAAACCCTACAAGCTTCACACGTTGGGATACACATGAGTGGACACAAACTCCAGCAAAATCAGGCGTGTGGTGCGCGAGACTCGTTTCCAAAAGTGAAAATGTGTTGCAATGCTCAGCTGACAATCCGCGTGGATTTTCCTCGCCATCCCCGTCGTCGAAATAGAGTAATCTCAGCAGCACGACCTAACCACTCTAGGGCTTCCTTCCCAATCAAAGAACCGTCGCCGTGAGTTGTAACCTAATCCTCTAATTGAAGACGTTAGTAGCCATCCATTCGGTGGGTCCCACAATGACCTTGAGACCTATCCACACCATCCTAGTGCCTCAGATCGAGGGATGACTCACCCGATCAGAATCTGCCATGATCGTGGCCATCATCTTCTCCATCCATCCGAACAACCCATTTCCCTCATGTGGACCCCACTTCCCGATCAGAGCCATCCATCCGATGGACTATGGCACCTAAAGATCATCCACAACTTCCGATCTCTGCCTTGCAAACCGTTTCCAAATGAGATCATCAACAATCACTCTTCGTTAATCAGGATTAGCAGGCGCAGCTATAATTTATTGGCTATTTAAGAGCCGATGCTTCTAAGCTCCTATAAAGCTATAAATACTCTCTTTCCTTTTAGGGCAACGGATTCGAAAAGAGAAAAAAGAGAAAATAGAGAGAGAGAGAGAGAGAGGAAAGTGGAGAGGCGCCGTTTGTTGCCGCACTAACCTATCCGAGTTCAAGTCATGGGGTCTAACTCAGTTCAAGCGGCTCTGCTCCATTTGATTTAAGGAATTCTCGGTTGAAACCAGAGGGCGTGCAAAGGCAAAAGCAAAGAGAGGAGCAGGAAGAGAAGAGAGGAGGAGAAGAGATGATGGGCCTGTTGTTCGGTTCCAACGTCGAGTCGACTCATCGAGTCCTGATGGGGTTGTGGCGGGTTCATTGCTGGGTCCTTAGTTTAGGTGTGGGATTAGACACTGCAACAAAAATCAGAAAGAAGAAGAAGAAGAAGAAGGAGAAGAAGAGAGAGAGAGAGAGAGAGAGAGAGAGAGAGAGCAAGTTTTGGGTTGAGTCAACTCGCTGCCAAGTTATTGCTGCCGAGTTCGATTGACTCAACTGAGTCGGACTACAGTGGGTGATTTCGTGGGTCCAATGTCCATTCCTGGACAAGGATGATTGAGAAGAGAAAGAAAGAGAAAGATAGGAGAAGAAAAAAGGAAGAAAAAGGAAGAAGAGAAAGTAAGAGAGTATGGTGGCATGTTGAGTTGTGCTGAGTCAACTCGGTTCTTGCCCCACCGAGTCAGGGAGAGTTTGCTGAGTCCAGCCAACTTGCTCGACGTTAGAGTTTTGGAAAAATAATGAGAAGGAGAGATGGAGAAAAGAAAGAAGGATGGGAAAAAGAGTAGAAGGGGGTTGTAATCGAGTTGGCACTCGGTTGACTCGGTTTGAACTCGAGCCGAGCTTTGGACACATTCAAGTAAGTTAGTTTTAGAATCTTTGTTTGAATTTTAATCAAGTTACTATTATATCATTTTATGTCTTATGATAAAAACTGAAATCATCTCTCATCTAGGTTCAATACGTCGAATTGAGTAAATTCTAGCTAGTGAGGGATATCCCACATGGCTTCATCATTTCATGGAATTCTATAATAATCGTAGAAAGATATTATAATTATGCAAATTGTAGTTGTGTTCCTTTAACTTTGAATTCACATGAATAAATATGTGGGAATGCCTCAATTTATGTTACCCTAACATATCTTATGAGAATAGCTTCAAGATCACCAGGCCACATTTGAAATTACTTATGTACACATACATTTCTACTTGTTGCACATTCATTATGCCACATTTGAAATTACATATATACATCTTCTAGTTGCATTAAATGCAAGAGTCCTTGCTTCCACTGCAATAATAAGATTGCTCCATTTCTTCTTATATGGGTTAGAATTGTTATAGCTTGATATAAATGAATATCTCTTGTCTAAATATGTGTACTAATCATGTTATTATCTTAATGTGTTTGCAATGTCAAATTTGGGCCTTCCTTTGGACCTTGGAAAAGTAAATGAATTTATGTTGAGCTCATATTTGAATACTAGATATCTTATTAAAGAACTACAAGTCTTAATCATGCTTATGAGAGTAATCTTGTTAATCCTATGGAATGCGCATGATCATCATGGTACATGACATTCACGCATGACATCTGAGCTTTTCTGAGTGCTCTATGTCAGTCAGACTCTGATTGAATTCATGAAGACTCTAGCGCTTTAGTTAAAACTCACAGAGCATGTGCATTTAAGTCACTTTGGGTGCTCTTTCTTTTCATGAGGCTTTTCCTTGATTAGACACTCCTCGGGCGTACCCCGTGTATTTTTCTAGGAGATATCCTTGGGCGCACTCTCTTACATGGATTTTTCCAGGTAGATGATATACTGCGGGCGGTCTGTATGGTCTTTTCCGGGCAACTAGTTCTCCTTGGGCGTACCTTTGAGTATTTTTCTGAGTGACTAGTTCGCCTTGGGCAACCCTTTATTTTTACAGCTGGATGTGCATCCCCAGATCTATGATTTGTACATACATTCATATACCCATACATTCATTTATATTTTCATGATTATTCTCCTTGTAATTTGAATATGTTGCTTTAAACTATTTGGAATGATATGACATGCATGAATCCTTGCGAGAAGTTCCCACTGAGTTTTCACTCACCCAATCGTACGGTTGCACCAAATAGACACCGGTTTGATGAACAGGTGGAGACCCCTATGACGGGATTCCAGGGACGGCTGAGGTGGAGTTTGGTAAGGAGGGCCTCTATGCCATTGCAGTTGGGTCGTTGGAGCTCGACTGATAATTTAGGATTTAATTGCTTTCATATTTCAGATTTTGTATCTTGTTTGAATTGTAATAAAATATTTTCCCTGTTGTGAGATTTCATTTTGCTCCCATTCACATGTATTAAACTTCCTTGTTGTTGCTCTTGATATCCTTAGTTTATGCAATGTTGTCTTACTCCAAGTTATAGAATTTGCCAGTATTTAAATGTATATTAGTCCACTTCATAACGTAATACTCGGGTTCTCTATGAGGAGCGACTATCCTCTGGTTTTGAGAACCAGGGTGTTACACTACCTGTCTGCATGGTGTTGTTGTTCCTGCACTCACTCACTCACTCCCTTCAGTCTGACGACAGATCAAACACCTCATACGGAGCTGCTGCTGCTGCTTCTACAATATCAAATACCCCATGTGTGAGGACTGTCGTGTCCTCTTGATCTCTTTTCCCATGTGTGGGGATGTTGTAGATCTAGAGTCGAAAAGGGAGAGGGAGATCGAGAGGAGAGGGTGGGAGAGTGAGTGGGAGATCGAGAGAGAGGGCTGAGATCGGGATGAGGGAGATCGGAAGAAAGGGAGATTGAGAGAGGGAGAGGGAGAGGGAGAGGGAGATCGAGAGAGGGAGAGGGAGACAGCGGAAATGAGGGTTTTGTTGCGCAGCACACCAAACACGTAGTGATCCAAGATCCAAGATCCGGTCTCACCACAAACGATAAATAGGAAGAAATATAAACTAGAAGAAGAATCAAAGAATTCCAAACAAACCACAAGACAAGATATACGTAGAAAAACCCCAATAAGGGTAAAAAACCACGGATGCAAACTTCCACTATGAAGAAAACAAATATTACAAGGCTATTACTAACCTCTTCCCTTGGAAGTACAGAGAAAACGCTTTGCCTACACCTTGAAATTACTCTCAAAATACCTATAAAAGCCCTAAGGACCCCTATTTATAGTTTAGGCAACTTCCCTTTCGCACTCTTGCGAAAACCAACACAAAAATCCGCAGTCCACATCAAATCCGGAAACGAATCTACGTAACCTAGACTGGTCAAGCAGGCTGGTCGACCGGTCGAGCGGACCTTTGACTGGTCGAGCATGGACCTCAACCGGTTGAGTACCGCGGAACCAAAAAAAATCGATACTCGCTAGACTTTGAGTCGAGCCAATCCACGACTGGTCAAGTGGGCCACTCGTGTCATGCCCCAAACCGGAAGATCAAACTCACATGAATCTCGATCGTGGAATCTGGTGTCAACAGCCTCCATAGTACCCCATTCTCGGCTCCCAGCGCCCATAAGCCAGATTTCGATCTTAGGATCATACAAGGAGGATTTTCCAATGTACATTTATCCCGTAAGAAGCATAACCACAAGTTTACCCAAATCACAAAGGCAACATCATCATCACATATCCACTAACATAATCATTTGAATACAATGCTGAAAGGAAAATACATATATCAAAATCAAAGCTCCAGAGGTCCGCTACATGCTCCAAGCTCAGTGCTACTGCAACCTAACGCCACCTGCACGCATCTATCGTGCATAAGCTTATAAAAAGCTTAATGGGTGGTGAAAGTGTGTGCACATGGTAAGTGTCAAGTAAGCAATATCAGAGTATTCAGAGTAAGCGGAAATACTGACAAGCCCATAAATCATACAATATCAGAATAATGTGAAAATATGCTGATAGGCCCATAAATACCATCAACCTTATCCAAGCTATGCGATACAAAAAAAAATATAATAAACCAATATCATATACTAAGGAAGCAATGTAGATCAGTTATGCAATGCGGAGATAGTAAGCCAAATACTATGTGCTAAGGATGCAATGTAATATGCAATGCGAATGAAATGACCAAGCTGGAGTGTGAAGTCAGGATGATAGTGCGTAGTATCGCAGGTTATGGGGTCCACCACAAAGGACTTCTATCCAAACCAATCTCATTCCTAAATTTGGATAGTCAAACTCAATGTGGTAAACTCCTGATCTCAGGTTAGTCGCGTGCCCAACTGAAATCCTGGCCATGCGAAGGTACATAATAATTAATTGCACACCACCAGCCCGAGTGGATAGTGAATGAAATGAATGCATGAGTATGTAACTCCTACTCAATAAGTCCACATATCAGTACGATTTCTCTCTGGGAAATAACCGAGGTCTATTACACTCCAAACCAGATTGCCACCCCATCACGCGTAACAAAGTGAGTGGAAGAGACCTCACTATCCGCCTGCTAATATCAGGCCTGACGCCTTGATAGCGGACCCATTCCTCGAGCTGGTCAAACTCAGCCTAGCATTGCCCCCTCCTCTCGGGCAAGTAAGGTCGTACCCCCTTCTAACCGACCACAACACAATGGGAGACGCTGCCTAACGGTATACGGCCCTCATACGCTCATGCCTCCACTCAGTCTAGACGTTGTAGCAACCTCTGGAACCAAGAGGGTTTAGGGACTTTCACCCAGGGATATCTATAGCGCCCCATATAGAACAGATTTCCGGTGTCCCATCTGGCCATCCACGAAATACATGTGGAGGCTATGGTTCTGATGTCGTTAGGGCGTACGGTGGTCATGTCACACAAATGCGAGATGCATGAGTCACACAGTCCAATTATGCATCAATCTTGTGCATACTGTGCGCTCATGTGGGGCAACTCCGCCTATCAGGGAGCCCCATGAAAAACCTGCCTTATGGCATATGCAATGGTCAATCACATTTAATAACAAAATGCAGATAATGTGTATGGGCATGTATTATGATGTTATGCTCTCTCATACTCATAATCAATAATCGGCCTCGATAATGTGGACATTTAACCAACATTGCCCCCAAGGGGTGGCCCACATAAAGCCTAACATATAGTGGACCCATGGCCTTACAAAGGGCCTAAATACAACACCATGAGCCTCACTCAAGAGCTTAATACACATCACGATGGGCCTTTCACATGGGATTAACATACATCACAATGGGCCTCAAATACGAGTCGTATATACATCACATAAGTCAAATACACATTACAATAGGCCTCAACTACGGGTCGCATATACACCACATAGGTCTCGACAATCGGTCTCGGCAATCGAAATCGCCTCGACAATCAAAATCGGCCTCAACAATTGAAATCAACACTCGAAATTGGCCTCGATACTTGGCCTCGACAATCGGAATCGGCCTATACAATCGTCCTCGACAATCGGAATCTGCCTCGATACTCGACCTCGACAGTCAGAATCGGCCTCGACAATCGGAATCGGCCTCAATGCTCGGCCTCGACAATCGAAATCGGCCTATACAATCGGCCTCAAAATCGGAATCGACCTCAATACTCGGCCTATACAATCGACCTCGACAAACGGAATCGGCCTCAATACTCGGCCTCGACAATCAGAATCGGCTTATACAATCAGCCTTGACAAATCAGTATCGGCCTCGACAATTAGAATCGCCCTATACAATCGGCCTCGACAATTGGAGTTAGCCTTGATACTCAGACTCGATAATCAGAATCGGCCTCAACGATCGGCCTCGAAAACGGAATCAGCCTCAACAATCGGCCTCGAAAACGGAATCGGCCAAATAAGGCCTAAGGGAAGGTCACGATGTGGACATAACCATCATTGCCCATCGATGTGGACATTTAACCAACATTGCTCCCAAGGAGTGGCCCACATAGAGCCAAACGTATCATGGCCCATGGTTTCACACAAGGGCCTCATACATCAAGTGGGTTGCATCACATGGGCCTAACACACTCATTATGGACCACATTACATGGGCCGGAAATACATCTCAATGGGCCTCATTATTTGTGTCATAATCACATTACATCAGGCCTTGCCCATGGGCCTTGAGTACATCACAATAGGCCACAACCCATGGGCTTCAAATACTCAATAGGTGCGCCCTACACATGGGTCTCATATGCATCAAATGGGCCACGTATATGGGCCTCGAATACATCAAATGGGCCATGTATATGGGCCTCGAATACATCAAATGGGCCACGCGTCATGGGCCTAATACACTTCACAATGGGCCTTGCCCAAATGGGCCAGATTGGGCCGTTGGAATCAAACGTATACATCACGTGGGCCCACATCCCACAGACGGCATGGAATGAAACGCATCCATCAAGGTGGTTCCCACCTATCAAACAAATGGACAGCATGAAATGAAACACATACATCATGGCAGGCCCACCATCCCATGCAGATGGTGCGGCAGATACATCGCCAAGGTGGGCCCCACGTCCAGGGATGGACGATGTCGATATATTAAATACATCAAGGTGTGGCTCACATGACACCACTAGACAATGCGGGAAAGAAACACGTACGTCACAGTGGTGTCCCACCGTCCCACGTCCAGATGGATGGTGTGGGATCAAAACATACATCATAGTAGAGCCCGCTGTCTAGACAATTGGACGGTGTGGATAAAATACATATAACAAGGTGGTCCACCATCCAGATGCTGGACGCGTGGACACAACACATACATCATGTTAGGGCCCCGTGTGCTGGAGGCATCACTTGGACCAGGTGGGTACCACAGCACCGTCCACACCTTGCACGATACAGATAAAAGACATCAAGGTGGGAACCTTGGATGGCCTGGATGAAACATGTATACCAGGTGGCCCACACATGTGGGAAGTGGGGTCCACAACTGGATGGTGTGGAGCAAAATCACACGTCTTGCTGACTCAGTACAACAGCTATATAGCTGGTGTTTGCGTACACCAGCTAATCCTCTTGCAGGTGGGTCCCACGTGGGGCCCACTATAACGTATTTTCCATCCAATCTATTCATAAGGTCACAAAGATCTAATTAAAGAGAAAATACAAATTTCATATCGATCCAGAACTTCTAGGACCCAAAAAGGGCTTCAATGGTAGACGTTCAATTCCCTACTATTTTAGTGGCATGGACCACCTGAGCCCCATGTACGACTGAATTTTTTTGGATGTCCCCATAGTTAAAGGGGACCCATCAAATGGACGGTGGTGATGATCAACACGCATTATGGTGGGGCCTAAGATGGGACTCATGGTTCCACCCATCAATGGCAGCAAGGACGCTACTTATTGCAGCGTTCAGAGGACGCTAGCAGCAACAACGTCCCAACATATTTTTTTTATTGTAGTGGATTTTTATAGGTGGGGCCCACATTAGGAAAATCCACACCGATTATTGGTCTCCCCGACTCATAACAGATCTAACGAGTCCAATATATGATATTCTTCGCCGTATAGAAACATCACAGCGGGCCTTAACAACTTAAATCACCCAGAACCACTGTTTTCTACATTATGGCCTACCAGAGGTTCATATTGGCTTTATTTTTCGCTCAACGCCTAAAATGAGTGGGAAAGAGGGTGGGCGGTGTGGATTGGATATATACATCAAATTCGGATCCATGCGTGTGGACGGTGTGAATGTATAAATTATATACATCACGTTGGGCTCCCTGAATGCACAATGTGCATTAAAACATATATGACGATGGGTTCCACCATCTGGACAACAAGATGGGTGGATGGTGTGGATGTCACACGTACATCAAGGTGGGTCCGTACGTGTGGGACCCACCAGCTTTGGGTAAAGCTGATATTTGCTATTCCCTTCGTCCAGGCCTGTCCTCAATGGACAGCTAGGTGGGCCACGTTGGACGTGGCAGTGGTGCGGGCCCCCGTTGGGAGGACGGCTTGGATAACATACAGGCATCATGGTGGATCACAAGATGAGAAAGAGGAGAGAGGAGAGAGAGAGAGAGAGAGAGAGAGGAAGGAACGGAGTAGCGGAGGGGCCCCGCCACTGAAAGTGCCCTGGTTTGTCAAGTTATGTGAGTGTTGAGTCAGATTGTCTACATAGCCTGATAGGAAGATCATTTCAAGTGTCTGCCTCAACCGGATGTGTGCA
>JAJHSJ010000016.1:31899829-31960616 GCA_021015155.1 Magnolia officinalis | reverse complement strand
TTGGGCGATCGTTTATTTTAACAACTAGATGTGCATCCCCAGATCTGTGACTCGTACATAATTCATACACCCATACATTAATTTATAATTTTATGATTATTCTCCTTGTAATTTGAATATGTTGCTTTAAACTGTTTTGGAATGATATGACATGCATGGATCCTTGCGGGAAGTTCTCACTAAGTTTTCACTCACCCAATCGTGAGGTTGCACCAAATAGACACAGGTATGATGAACAGGTGGAGACCCCTATGACGGGATGCAAGGGACGGCTGAGGTGGAGTTTGGCAAGGAGGGCCTCTATGCCATTACACTTGAGCCTTTGGAGCTCGACTGATAATTTAGAATTTACTTGCTTTCATATTTCAGATTTTGTATCTTGTTTGAATTGTAATAAAATATTTTCCCTGTTGTGGGATTTCATTTTGCTCCCATTCACATGTATTAAACTTCCTTGTTGTTGCTCTTAATATCCTTAGTTTATGCAATGTTACCTTACTCCAGGTTATAGAATTTACCGCTATTTAGATGTATGTTAGTCTACTTCATAACGTAATACTAAGGTTCTCTATGAGGATCGACTATTCTCGGGTTTTGAGAACAGGGTGTTACATGATTGTATCAGAGAGAGAGTTTAGACAAACCTTGCCTTTGGGAAAACAAACTTATACCCACCTTAATGTTTTAATTTAGGATGCTAGAATAGGATTCGGAACTTAGGTAGATCTCCTCTAGAGTAAGAGAAGTTTTGAGAACGTAGAGACCTACACTTAGGTTTCAAACTATGAACAATTGAGTATCTGAACTCAGAAATCAAACCTAGTTCCCTGTAGAAAATTTTTAAGGAAGACATTTGAATTTAATTAGAGTTCCCTTAGAGTTAAGGAAAATTTCGAACATAGAGACCCAAATCGTAGGCCCCTTAGGAAATTTCAGGTCTAGTTATTTGAACTTATAAATTGAATTTAAGTCCACTTGAAATCATTAGGATAGCCATTCAAACTTAGTTAGAATTACTTAGGAATTATGAAAATTGTGAACATAGAGACACAAAACTTTAGGCCCCGTAGGAAAGTTCAAGTTTATTTGTTTGAACGTAGAAATTAAATCTAGATTCCCATTATGAACTACTAATTGTCTGAACTCAGAAACTAAATACTAGATCCCCTTAGCAAATTTATTCGAAACGTCATTCGAATTCATGATAGATTCCATGGAAATTTAAAACCTTAGCCTTCTTTGAACTTTTTAGAATGAGTCATTTGAACATAAGGACAAGAACTTTGAATCCCATGCATACTACTAGAATAGTTACTTAAAGTTGGAAACTACTTAAGTACCATGAGAAAACAAATTCCAACTATGATATATCTGAGGTAAAGAAAAATATTTCTTGAACTTGATTTTGCATGAACTTTTTGGAATCTAGGATTTGGATTATTCCTATAACTTTCCTTAGTTAAAATGACCTTGTTAAAACACTCAGTGAGTGTAACAAAATTAGGCATTGTAGGAAATCCCCACCCACCATGTCGAACATTTGATAGAATCTAAGTACTCCTTAAATTTAGGAATCGTTTCAGGTACTATAATCTGAATTCTTTGGTACATTTCTCTAGCTAGAGACATTGTTTCATACAAGCCCTAACGCTTAAAGTAACTAGAGGTAAAATGTTAGCCATATTTTTAACCTTAAGCTAGGTGTATTAGAGCTGGGTTCGAGAATCTTGATAAATGTAGAAATTTCAATTTAAAGTTCCTATGGAAATTTTAATCTTGAAACAATTTGATATTGTATTAGGTAACTAGTTTTGAACAATGAGAGTACGATGGGCATTCAGGTTTGTGGACAAGATTTTCAAAACTCTCATCAAGAGAATAGAACATTTCATGATATTTTTAAGTGTCTAGAATAATCTGGACCACGAGCCGATGGAGTCCTATTTTAAACGAAACATATGCGGTTTGATCCAAATTCTATATCCTAGAAAATTTCCAATGATCTTAATGCCCTGATCAAGTAGAAGATCGAAAATTACCAGGATTAGGAAATGATACCGGTAATTCCACTGCTCTGTGCAAGCAGAGGACCGATGTATTGGGCTCAAACCTACTACAACCATCTATTCATATTAGCCAGAACAAAGAAGAAAGAAAATTGCACAGTACTTTAGATGACAGGGAACTATCATTAGAAGTATATGAAAATAAAAAAGAAAGATACGATATTACTATTAGTTGTCACTTGAATGTGCTTATACCCCTAATAAATGTTATGGAAACTTGTGACGTAGCTAGCATTGGAATATAACCCTGGTTTTAGAAAGTACTAAAGCAAGTTCCAAATTTTTATGGAACCATATTCATTAGGCACTTGGCTGGCCTGGAGATTTTAGAGTTGTATTAGATTTAGCTATATCTTATCAAAAATGTAAGATGCAAGTTCACGTTCTAGACAAATGATAGATAAGATACATAATTGGGACGATTTATTACTTATAATAATGTTTCCAGAACGAGTATTATCAATCTTGAGGATGAGATTTTCTTTTAGGGGGTAGATTGTAACACCCCGTACTTTACAGTCCTCGGGTGTTTCCATAAAGACCTAACTTAATATATGCACAAGTCGACTCAATTAATTGTTCACTTCATTTAAACATAAATCAAGTCATTGGAACCATCTCCATCCATGGATTGAATCATCCAACTGTTGCATTACATTAAAAACTATAACATCACCAAAGAATTCACATAAACTAAGCTTTGTTAAATTGACAAAGTCGTACGAACTCAATTTTGGGAAAGAGGTTGTCGAACCCACCATCCATTGGATATTGATGTCTAATAAGATGAAATCCCCACCCTGATGTAACTAATGGGCTATTCAATCCCATATTAGCCATTGAATCCCATGTAATTAGCCTAGAACCCTGGATCATTGAGAAGCTTGTCTCATGGAATGATTCGACTATTAGAATTTCACGAGTTGGGAACTAACTATAGATTTAGGAATCATGACCATCTAGCTCTGAACTCAACCGTAAAAAAGTCAATCGGTTGGACTTTAGAACCCCTAGGACTATTGATAATCATAGGAAGCTAATTTAACCATTAAATTATCAGAAATTAACACAGAAATACCAGTCTCTTTGGTATGGCCCACTCGATCCTTTAATCTACCTGAACCTTGGCCAAGAGCGCTGGTTGGAGCCTGTGAAGTGAATGAACAGCTTGGATCACACTGATCACCATGTGGACCCCACTTATGATCTGTGCAGGTCCACGGATTGTGTGCACACACAGTACAGCGAACCATATAGCTCGGTCAAACAGAGCTGACCCGAGCATCGATGAAAAATAGAGTTTTCTCTCTCCTTCCTTTCTTTTCCCGCCAGCGACGAACAACCCGTTCGTTCAAATTTAGGCCCACCATCATATGATCTGAATCGCCCATTGTAGAGGTAAGAATTTTCTGACCAAACCGTACAAGCTTCACATGTTGGGATACACGTGAGTGGACACAAACTCCAACAAAATCAGGCGTGTGGTGCGCGAGACTCGTTTCCGAAAGTGGAAATGTGTTGCAACGCTGAGCTAGCAATCTGCGTGGATTTTCCTCGCCATCCCTGCCGTCGGAATAGACTAATCTCAGCCATACGACCTAACTACTCTAGGGCTTCCTTCCCAATCAAAGAACGGTCGTCGTGAGTTGTAACCTAATCCTCTAATTGAAGACGTTAATAGCCATCTGTTCGGTGGGTCCCACAATGACCTTGAGACCTATCCACACCTAGTGCCTCAGATCGAGGGATGACCCACCCGATCAGAATCTGCCATGATCATGGCCATCATCTTACCCATCCATCCGAACAACCCATTTCCTTCATGTGGACCCCACTTCCCAATCAGAGCCGTCCATTCGATGGACTATGGCACCTAAAGCTCATCCAGACTTCTGATCTCTGCCTTGCAAACTGTTTCCAAAAGAGATCACCAACAATCTCTCTCTCGTTAATTAGGATTAGCAGGCACAACTTTAACTTATTGGTTGTTTAAGAGTCGATGCTTCTAAGCTCCTATAAAGCTATAAATACTCTCTTTCCTTTTAGGGCAGCGGATTCGAAAAGAGAGACAAGAGAAAATAAGAGAGAGAGAGAGAGAGAGAGAGGAAAGTGGAGAGACGCCGTTTGTTGCCGCACCAACCTATCCGAGTTCAAGTCATGGGGTCTAACTCAGTTCGAGCAGCTCTGCTCCATTTGATTTAAGGCATTCTCAGTTAAATCCAGAGGGCAAGCAAAGAGTGAAGGAGCAGGAAGAGAAGAGAGGAGGAAGAGATGATGGGGCTGTTGCTCGGTTCCAACGTCGAGTCGAGTCATCGAGTCCTGATGGGGTTGCGGCGGGTTCATTGTTGGGTCCTTAGTTCAGGTGTGCGATTGGACACTGCAACAGAAATCAGAAAGAAAAAGAAGAAGAAGAAGAAGAAGAAGAAGAAGAAGAGAGAGAGAGAGAGAGAGAGAGAGAGCGAGTTTAGGGTCGAGTCAACTCGCTGCCAGGTTGTTGATGCCGAGTTCGAGTGACTCAACTGAATTGGACTAGAGTTGGTGATTTCATGGGTCCAATGTCCATTCCTAGACAAGGATGATTGAGAAGAGAAAGAAAGAGAAAGATAGGAGAAGAAGAAGGAAAAAAGGAAGAAGAGAAAGTAAGAGAGAATGGTGGCATGTTGAGTTGTACCGAATCAAATCGGTTCTTGTCCCACCGAGTCAGGGAGAATTTGCTGAGTCCAGCCAACTTGCGGGACGTTAGAGTTTTGGAAGAAAAATGAGAAGGAGAGATGGAGAAAAGAAAGAAGGATGGGAAAAAGAGTAGAAGAGGGTTGTAATCGAGTTGGCACTGGGTTGACTCGGTTTGAACTCGAGTCAAGCTTGGGAAATATTCAAGTAAGTTAGTTTTAGAATCTTTGTTTGAATTTTAATCAAGTTACTATTATATCATTTTATGTCTTATGAAAAAAACTAAAATCATCTCTCATTTAGGTTCAATACGTCGAATTGAGTCAATTCAAGCTAGTGAGGGATATCCCACATGGCTTCATCATTTCCTGGAATTCTAAAATAATCGTAGAAAGATATTATAATTATGCAAATTGTAGTTGTGTTCCTTTAACTTTGAATTGACATGAATAAATATGTGGGAATGCCTCAATTTATGTTACCCTAACATATCTTATGAGAATAGCTTTAAGATCACCAGGCCACATTTGAAATTACTTATGTACACGTACATTTCTACTTGTTGCACATTCATTATGCCACATTTGAAATTACATATATACATCTTCTAGTTGCATTAAATGCAAGAGTCCCTACTCCCACTGCAATAATAAGATTGCTCCATTTCTCCTTATATGGGTTAGAATTGTTATAACTTGATATAAATGAATATCTCTTGTCTAAATATGTGAAGTAATCATGTTACTATCTTAATGAGTTTGCAATGTCAAATTTGGGCCTTCCTTTGGACCTTGGGAAAGTAAATGAATTTATGTTGAGCTCATATTTGAATACTAGATATCCTATTAAGGAACTACAAGTCTTGATCATGCTTATGAGAGTAATCATATTAATCCTATGGAATGTGCATGAGCATCATGGTACATGACATTCACACATGACATGTGAGCTTTTCCGATTGCTTGATGTAAGTCACGCTCTGATTGAATTCCTGAAGGCTATAGCGCTTCAGTTAAAACTCACAGAGCATGTGCATTTGAGTCACTTTGGGTGCTCTTTCTTTTCATGAGGCTTTTCCGGGATTAGACACTCCTCGGGAGTACCCCGAGTATTTTTCCAGGAGATATCCTTGGGCGCACTCTCTTACATGGATTTTTTCAGGTAGATGATCTACCGCGGAAGATCTGCATGGTCTTTTTCGGGCAACTAGTTTTCCTTGGGCGTTCCTTTGAGTATTTTTCCGAGTGACTAGTTCGCCTTGGGCGACCCTTTATTTTGACAGCTGGATGTGCATCCCCAGATCTGTGACTTGTACATACATTTATACAACCACACATTCATTTATAATTTCATGATTATTCTCCTTGTAATTATATATGTTACTTTAAACTATTTTAGAATGATATGACATGCATGAATCCTTGCGGGAAGTTCCCACTAAGTATTCACTCACCCAATCGTACAGTTGCACCAAATAGACACAGGTATGATGAACAGGTGGAGACCCCTATGAAGGGATTCCAGGGACGGCTGAGGTAGAGTTTGGCAAGGAGGGCCTTTGTGCCATTGCAATTGAGACATTGGAGCTCGACTAATAATTTAGGATTTACTTGCTTTCATATTTCAGATTTTATATCTTTTTTGAATAGTAATAAAATACTTCCCCTATTGTGGGATTTCATTTTGCTCTCATTCACATGTATTAAACTTCCTTGTTGTTGCTCTTGATATCCTTAGTTTATGCAATGTTGCCTTACTCTATGTGATAGAATTTGCCGCTATTTAGATGTATGTTAGTTCACTTCATAACGTAATATTTAGGTTCTCTATGAAGAGCGACTATCCTCGGGTTTTGAGAACCAGGGTGTTACAAGATGGTATTAGAGAGAGAGTTAAGACAAACCTTGCCTTTGGGGAAACAAACTTATACCCACCTTAATGTTTTAATTTAGGATGATAGAATAGGATTCGGAACTTAGGTAGATCTCCTCTAGAGTAGGAGAAGTTTTGAGAACGTAGAGACCTACACTTAGGTTTCAAACTATGAACAATTGAGTGTCTGAACTCATAAATCAAACCTAGTTCCCCGTTGAAAATTTTTAAGGAAGACATTTAAATTTAATTAGAGTTCCCTTAGAGTTAAGGAAAATTTCAAACATAGGGACCCAAATCGTAGGCCCCTTAGGAAATTTCAGGTCTAGTTATTTGAACTTAGAAATTGAATTTAAGTCCCCTTGAAATCATTAGGATAGCTATTTAAACTTAATTGGAATTACTTAGGAATTATGAAAATTGTGAACATAAAGACACAAAACTTAAGGCCTCGTAGGAAAGTTCAAGTTTAGTTGTTTGAACGTAGAAATAAAATCTAGATTCCCATTAGGAACTACTAACTGTCTAAACAGAAACCAAATACTAGATCCCCTTAGCAAATTTATTCGAAATGTCATTCGAATTCATGATAAATTCCATGGAAATTTAAAACCTTAGCCTTCTTTGAACTTTTTAGGACGAGTCATTTGAACATAAGGACAAGAACTTTGAATCCCATGCATACTACTAGAATAGTTACTTAAAGTTGGAAACTACTTAAGTACCATGAGAAAACAAATTCCAACTATGATATATCTGAGGTAAAGAAAAATATTTCTTGAACTTGACTTTGCATGAACTTTTTGGAATCTAGGATTTGGATTTTTCTTATAACTTTCCTTAGTTGAAATGACCTTTTTAAAACACTCAGTGAGTGTAACAAAATTAGGCATTATAGGAAATCCCCACCCACCATGTCGAATATTTGATTGAATCTAAGTAATCGTTAAATTTAGGAATCGTTTCAGGTACTATAATCTAAATTCTTAGGTACATTTCTCTAGCTAGAGACATTGTTTCATACAAGCCCTAACGCTTAAAGTAACTAGAGGTAAAATGTTAGCCATATTTTTAACCTTAAGATAGGTGTATTAGAGCAGGGTTTGAGAATCTTGATAAATGTAGCAAATTTCAATTTAAATTTCCTATGGAAATTTAGATCTTGAAACAATTCGATAATGTATTAGGTAACTAGTTTGTACAATGAGAGTTTGATGGGCATTAAGTTTGTGGACAAGATTTTCAAAACTCTCATTAAGAGAATAGAACATTTCATGATATTTCTAAGTGTTTAGAATAATCGGGACCACGAGCCTATGGAATCATATTTTAAACGAAACATAGGTGGTTTGATCCAAATTCTATATCCTAGAAAATTTCCAATGATCACAATGCCCAGATCAAGTAGAAGATCGAAAATTACCAGGATTAGAAAATGATACCAGTAAATCCACTGCTTTGTGCAAGCAGAGGACCGATGTATCGGGCTCAAACCTACTACAACCATCTATTCATATTAGCCAAAACAATGAAGATAGAAAATTGCATTGTACTTTAGATGATAAGGAACTATCATTAGAAGTATAAGAAAATAAAAGAAAGATACAATATTACTATTAGTTGTCACTTGAATGTGCTTATACCCCTAATAAATGTTATGGAAACTTTTAACGTAGCTAGCATTGGAATATAACCCTGATTTTATAAAGTACTAAAGCGAATTCCAAATTTTTATGGAACCATATACATTAGGCACTTGGCTGGCCTAGAGATTTTAGAGTTGTAGTAGATTTAGAGATATCTTATCAAAAATGTAAGATGCAAGTTCACGTTTTAAATAAATGATAGATAAGATGCATAATTGGGACGAGTTTATTACTTATAACACTGTTTTCCAGAACGGGTATTATCAAATCTCGAGGACGAGATTTTCTTTTAGGGGGGTAGATTGTAACACCCTGAACTTTACAGTCCTCGGGTGTTACCATAAAGACCTAACTTAGTATATGCACAAGTCAACTCATTTAATTGTTCACTTCGTTTTAACATAAATCAGGTCATTAGGAACCATTCCCATCCATGGATTGAGTCATCCAACCGTTGATTTACATTAAAAACTATAACATCACCAAAGAATTCACGTCAACTAAACTTTGTTAAATTGACAAAGTTGTACGAACTCAATTTTGGGAAAGAGGTCGTCGAACCCACCATCCATAGGATATTGATGTCTGATAAGATGAAATCCCCACCTAGATGTAAATAATGGGTTATTCAATCCCATATTAGCCATTGAATCCCGTGTAATTAGCCTAGACCCCTAGATCATTGAGAATCTTGTCTCATGGAATGATTCGACCATTAGAATTTCACGAGTTGGGAATTAACTATAGTTTTAGGAATCATGACCATCTAGCTCTGAACTCAACCATCAAAAACTCAACCGGTTGGACTTTAGAACCCCTAAGACTATTGATAATCATAAGTAGCTAATTTAACCGTTAAATTATCAGAAATTAACACAGAAATACCAATCTCTTTGGTATGGCCCACTCGATCCTTTGATCTACCTGAACCTTGGCCAAGAGCACTGGTTGGAGCTTGTGAAGTGAATGAACGGCTTGGATCACATTGATCACCATGTGGACCCCAGTTATGATCCGTGTAGGTGCATGGATTGTGTGCACACATAGTACACCGAACCGTAGAGCTCGGTCAAATAGAGTTGACCCGAGCATCCTTGAAAAAAAGAGTTTTCCCATTCCTTCCTTTCTTTTCCCGCCAGCGACGAACGGAACCTGTCTGTTCAAATTTAGGCCCACCATCATATGACCTGAACCGTCCATCGTAGAGGTTAGAATTTTCTGACCAAAAGCCTGCAAGCTTCACAGTTGGGATACACGTGAGTGGACACAAACTCCAGCAAAATTAGTCGTCTGGTGCACAAGACTCGTTTCTAAAAGTGGAAATGTGTTGCAACGCTGAGCTGGCAATCCGCGTGGATTTTCCTCGCCATCCCCACCGTCGGAATAGAGTAATCTCAGCCGCACGACCTAACTACTTTCGGGCTTCCTTCCCAATCAAAGAACCGCCACCGTAAGTGGTAACCTATTCCTCTAATTGAAGATGTTAGTAGTCATCCGTTCGATGGGTCCCACAATGACCTTGAGACCTATCCACACCATCCTAGCGCCTTAGATCGAGGGATGACCCACCCGATCAGAATCTGCCATGATCATGGCCATCATCTTCCCCATCCATCCGAATAACCCATTTCCTTCATGTGGACCCCACTTCCCGATCAAAGCCGTCCATCCGATGGACTATGGCACCTAAAGATCATCCACAACTTTCGATTTCTGCCTTGCAAACCGTTTTCAAAAGAGATCATCAACAATCTCTCTTCGTTAATCGGGATTAGTAGGAGTTGTAACTTATTGGTTGTTTAAGAGACGATGCTTCTAAGCTCCTATAAAGCTATAAATACTCTCTTTCCTTTTATGGCAACGGATTCGAAAAGAGAGAAAAGAGAAAATAGAGAGAGAGAGAGAGGAAAGTGAAGAGGCGTCGTTTGTTGCCGCACCAACCTATCCGAGTTCAAGTCATGGGGTCTAATTCAGTTCAAGCAGCTCTGCTTCATTTGATTTAACGCATTCTCAGTTGAAGCCAGAGGGTGAGCAAAGGCAGAAGCAAAGAGAGAAGGAGCAGGAAGAGAAGAGAGAAGGAGGAGAAGAGGTGATGGGGCTGTTGCTCGGTTTCAACGTCGAGTCGACTCATCGAGTCCTGATGGGGTTGCGGCGGGTTCATTGCTGGGTCCTTAGTTCAGGTGTGGGATTGGATACTACTACCAAAATTGGAAAGAAAAGAAGAAGAAGAAGAAGAAGAAGAAGAAGAAGAGAGAGGGAGAGAGAGAGAGAGAGAGAGAGAGAGAGAGAGCGAGTTTAGGGTCGTGTCAACTCGCTGCCAGGTTGTTGCTGCCGAGTTCGAGCGACTCAACTGAGTCAGACTAGAGTGGGTGATTTCGTGGGTCCAATGTCCATTCCTGGACAAGGATGATTGAGAAGAGAAAGAAAGAGAAAGATAGGAGAAGAAGAAAGGAAGAAAAAGGAAGAAGTGGGGCTGTTCACGAGTCAAGCAAGCTTGAAAAGCTCGCTCGACTCGACTCGAGTTAGCTCGGATTGACTCGGTTTGAATGGCCGATTCAAGCCGAGCCAAGCTAATTATTTGAAGCTCGAGTTGAGTTCAAGCCAAGTTCGACCAGGGGGCATTTCAATTCGACTCGACTCGAAGCTCGAACTCGAGCTCAACTCGGCTCGATTAATAAATATATTAAATATTTTATATTATATATATATATATATATATAAGTTTTAAGTTTAAACTTAAAAATAAAAAAATAAAAAATAAATCCTAGAGTCTCTACCCGACCGCACGCACCCCCTTCCCTTTTCCTTTCTTCTCTTTCTCTGCCCACTGCCAGCCGCACGCCCGCCCGGACCATCACCACCAGTTTTCATTTCAGCTCTACAATAGTATAATTTCAATCTCTTAAAATCTACTTCTTAGGCAAGAAACCCAAGAAATTCGAGATGGGTTCTTCTGAGATTTGTTAGAGCTTCAAGAAAATCCAATGATCTGATTCGAAGCTTTGTTTGGTGGAAGAAGATCAAGAACAGATCGGTTCTTACAGGTTTTCTCATCCGATTCGAAGCTATGTTTGATTTTTTCATCAGGTTTTGCTTTGATTCTCTTAAAAATTTTGAATTTTTCATTAATGGAGGAGGATCGAGAACTGAATTCATTACTCTCTCACCCAACATGCTCGAGCTTGACTCGAGGTAAACTCGACTCGACTCGAACTACTAGCTCGACTCAAACTCAACTCGACAGCTTTGGCAAACAAGCCAAGCTTCAATGTTGAGCTCGAGGCCAAGCTCGAGCTCGAGCTTGAACTCGAGTACATCATGGACAAGCCAAGCCAAGCTTGGCCCACCTTGACTCGACTCGGCTCAATGCCCACCTCTAGGAAGAAGAGAAAGTAAGAGAGTATGGTGGCATGTTGAGTTGTTCCGAGTCAACTCGGTTCTTGTCCCACCGAGTCAGGGAGAGTTTGCTGAGTCCAGCCAACTTGCGGGACGTTAGAGTTTTGGAAGAAAAATGAGAAGGAGAGATGGAGAAAAGAAAGAAGGATGGGAAAAAGAGTAGAAGGGGGTTGTAATCGAGTTGGCACTGGGTTGACTCGGTTTGAACTCGAGCCGAGCTTGGGACACATTCAAGTAAGTTAGTTTTAGAATCTTTGTTTGAATTTTAATCAAGTTACTATTATATCATTTTAAGTCTTATGATAAAAACTGAAATCATCTCTCATCTAGGTTCAATACGTCAAATTGAGTCAATTCAAGCTAATGAGGGATATCCTACATGGCTTCATCATTTCATGGAATTCTAAAATAATCGTAGAAAGATATTATAATTATGTAAATTGTAGTTGTGTTCCTTTAACTTTGAATTGACATGAATAAATATGTAGGAATGCCTCAATTTATGTTACCCTAACATATCTTATGAGAATAGCTTTAAGATCACCAGGCCACATTTGAAATTACTTATCTACACATACATTTCTACTTGTTGCACATTCATTATGCCACATATGAAATTACATATATACATCTTCTAGTTGCATTAAATGTAAGATTCCTTGCTTCCACTGCAATAATAAGATTGCTCCATTTCTCCTTATATGGGTTAGAATTGTTATAGCTTGATATAAATGAATATCTCTTGCCTAAATATGTGTAGTAATTATGTTATTATCTTAATGTGTTTGCAATGTCAAATTTGGGCCTTCCTTCGGACCTTGGGAAAGTAAATGAATTTATGCTGAGCTCATATTTGAATACTAGATATCCTATTAAAGAACTACAAGTCTTGATCATGCTTATGAGAGTAATCTTGTTAATCCTATGGAATGTGCATGAGCATCATGGTACATGACATTCACGCATGACATATGAGCTTTTCCAAGTGCTTGATGTAAGTCACACTCTGATTGAATTCCTGAAGGCTTTAGCGCTTCAGTTAAACTCACAGAGCATGTGCATTTGAGTCACTTTGGGTGCTCTTTCTATTCATGAGGCTTTTTCGGGATGAAACACTCCTTGGGCGTACCCCGTATATTTTTCCAGGAGATATACTTGGGCGCACTCTCTTACATGACTTTTTCCAGGTAGATGATATACCACGGGTGGTCTGCATGGTCTTTTCCGGGCAACTAGTTCTCCTTGGGTGTACCTTTGAGTATTTTTTCGAGTGACTAGTTCGCCTTGGGCGACACTTTATTTTGTCAGCTGGATGTGCATCCCCAGATCTGTGACTTGTACATACATTCATACACCCATACATTCATTTAAAATTTTATGATTATTCTCCTTGTAATTTGACTATGTTGCTTTAAACTGTTTTGGAATGATATGACATGCATGAATCCTTACGGGAAGTTCTCACTGAGTTTTTACTCACCCAATCATGCGGTTGCACCAAATAGACACAGGTATGGTGAACAGGTGGAGACGGGATGCCAGGGACGGCTAAGGTGGAGTTTGGCAAGGAGGGCCTCTATGCTATTGCAGTTAAGCCTTTGGAGCTCGACTGATAATTTAGAATTTACTTGCTTTCATATTTCAAAATTTGTATCTTGTTTGAATTGTAATAAAATATTTCCCCTCTGTGGGATTTCATTTTCCTCCCATTCACATCTATTAAACTTCCTTGTTGTTGCTCTTGATATCCTTAGTTTATGCAATGTTGCCTTACTCCAGGTTATAGAATTTGCGCTATTTAAATGTATCTTTGTCCACTTCATAACATAATACTCGAGTTTGCTATGAGGTGCGATTATCCTCGGGTTTTGAAAACCAGGGTGTTACAAGATTGTATCAGAGAGAGAGTTTAGACAAACCTTGCCTTTGGGGAAACAAACTTATACCCACGTTAATGTTTTAATTTAGGATGCTAGAATAGGATTCGGAACTTAGGTGGATCTCCTCTAGAGTAAGAGAAGTTTTGAGAACGTAGAGACCTACACTTAGGTTTCAAACTATGAACAATTGAGTGTCTAAACTCAGAAATCAAACCTAGTTCCCTGTAGAAAATTTTTAAGGAAGACATTTGAATTTAATTAGAGTTCCCTTAGAGTTAAGGAAAATTTTGAACATAGAGACCCAAATCGTAGGCCCCTTAGGAAATTTCAGGTCTAGTTATTTGAACTTATAAATTGAATTTAAGTCCCCTTGAAATCATTAGGATAGCCATTCAAACTTAATTGGAATTACTTAGGAATTATGAAAATTGTGAACATAGAGACACAAAACTTTAGGCCCTGTAGGAAAGTTCAAGTTTATTTGTTTGAACGTAGAAATTAAATCTATATTCCCATTATGAACTACTAATTGTCTGAACTCAGAAACCAAATACTAGATCCCCTTAGCAAATTTATTCGAAATGTCATTCGAATTCATGATAAATTTCATGGAAATTTAAAACCTTAGCCTTCTTTGAACTTTTTAGAACGAGTCATTTGAACATAAGGAGAAGAACTTTGAATCGCATGCATACTACTAGAATAGTTACTTAAAGTTGGAAACTACTTAAGTACCATGAGAAAACAAATTCCAACTACGATATATCTGAGGTATAGAAAAATATTACTTGAACTTGATTTTGCATGAACTTTTTGGAATCTAGGATTTGGATTTTTCCTATAACTTTCCTTAGTTGAAATGACCTTGTTAAAACACTCAGTGAGTGTAAAAAAATTAGGCATTGTAGGGAATCCCCACCCACCATGTCGAACATTTGATTGAATCTTAGTACTCCTTAAATTTAATTAGGAATCGTTTCAGGTACTATAATCTGAATTCTTTGGTGCATTTCTCTAGCTAGAGACTATGTTTCATACAAGCCCTAACGCTTAAAGTAACTAGAGGTAAAATGTTAGCCATATTTTTAACCTTAAGCTAGGTGTATTAGAGCTGGGTTCGAGAATCTTGATAAATGTAGAAATTTCAATTTAAATTTCTTATGGAAATTTTGATCTTGAAACAATTTGATATTATATTAGGTAACTAGTTTGAACAATGAGAGTATGATGGGCATTCAGGTTTGTGGACAAGATTTCCAAAACTCTCATCAAGAGAATAGAACATTTCATGATAATTCTAAGTGTCTAGAATAATCGGGACCACGAGCCGATGGAGTCATATTTTAAACGAAACATATGCAGTTTGATCCAAATTCTATATCTTAGAAAATTTCCAATGATCTCAATGCCCTGATCAAGCAGAAGATCAAAAATTACCAGGATTAGGAAATGATACCGGTAAATCCACTGCTCTGCGCAAGCAAAGGACTGATGTATCAGGCTCAAACCTACTACAACCATCTATTCATATTAGCCAGAACACAGAAGATTGAAAATTGCATTGTACTTTAGATGACAAGAAACTATCATTAGAAGTATATGAAAATAAAAGGAAAGATACGATATTACTATTAGTTGTCACTTGAATGTGCTTATACCCCTAATAAATGTTATGGAAACTTATGACATAGCTAGCATTGGAATATAGCCCTAGTTTTAGAAAGTACTAAAGCAAGTTCAAAACTTTTATGGAACTATATACATTAGGCACTTGGCTGGCCTGGAGATTTTAGAGTTGTAGTAGATCTAGAGATACCTCATAAAAAATGTAAGATGCAAGTTCACGTTTTAGACAAATGATAGATAAGATACATAATTTGTAACGCCCTGAAATTCGGGGGTCGAGTATGAACTCAACTCCTGAGTTCCAACGCATCACTTATGCAACATACACAATGATGGTTAAATGTTGTCTAAGTTAGAGCAATAAACATGAATGAGATTATACCAAAACAGTAATTCATACTCCAGTTCAATTATGTAAAGGAAAGCGGAAGATTGAAATTGTATATTTAAGGTGTGTAAAGAAACAAAATTTTGTGAATACCAGAGTATGAGCACTAACTGAGTAACAATATACATGTACGGTTTCTAAGTCAAAAATCAAAATACAACTCCATAGATAAGCCCTGAAATCCCCGCGATGCAGTCGGCCTAAGCAAAGCCATCAGAGTACTGCATAAAGGAGAACTCATCCTGGTCCTCGTCGAAGTCGGGCTCCGGCTCCTGAACCGATAAGCCGTCTATACCTGCGACAGAGTCTGGTGGGTGTTGCAAACACCGTCCCGTAACGTGGGAGTGAGTAGCTAACTCAGTGGAACAATAAAGCATAGGTTAACATGTTATCAATTCAATCAAGCAGTAATGATAAAGCAGTACAAATCAAACAAGTTTAACTACTCTTGTTAAATGCAAGAATGGAATGACATCATGATGTATGCCCTTGCCAAACCACCCTCAAGCGACATCATCTTACGTTCGCGAATGCTTAACTCCCTCAGTGCTCCACATCTACAAGGCACATGCGGTGCATGATGAATATGATTACCGAGTTATTATTATTCCATTTCAAACAGCAGTATTGGGAAACTAAGGTACCTCCCTTGTATCATTCCCAAACATGATCCATTCTAGGGTCGTCAATCCTAGTTAATCTCATACGATATTATGGTTTGAGAGGCATAGCGAAGGCATCACAAAGGGCTCGTCACCCGTCAGCGCGGATACAGATCTCACCGTATGCGGCTCAATTGCTGGCCGTCAGCTCGAGTATTGGTCTCACCGTACTCGGCTCAATCACTAGCCGTCAGCTCGAGTACAGGTCTCACCGTACTCGGCTCAACTCATACTCTAGTTGCTGTGAAAGACTCGTCGCCAATCACAGACCCTTGGAGTATACTCGAAGATACTACAGAGGACTCGTCGCCCGTCAGCGCGAGTACAGGTCTCACCGTACTCGGCTCTCGCCATAAGTATCGACAGCTCGAATACAGTGTCCCATACCACCGTATTCGGCTCACGAGTTCGGGTTGCTCAATGGTCACTATGGGGAGGCACTTGGCCCCAGCATAGGCTGACAGCTCGGCCACGGGTCCCATACCACCATGTTTGGCTCATGAGTCTTAGCGGATCGAGGTACCATGGTTAACGGGATCGCCACTGGTAAGTTTGGTATCCTAGGTTCAAGCAGTAGCGACCAAACATGGTGAACACACATTCACATATCGGTTTACTTGACGAGCCTGACTAGCTCGAGCGCACAACAAATTGGGCGATATGAAGCGCAATAGCACTCCGTGAGGCCAACCACTATCGCCAACCGAAGTACGACTCGGGTTCATCAGACACATCCCTTTTAGCGACATGAATCTCAGCCACAATCTCAAGTCTGGTACCGAATGCTTGGACTATAGACATAGTCCCAACCTCAAACAATTTTTATCCATAGCATGTGGAGTAAAGCATGATAAACAAAGTAATACAAGCATGTGAATAGGCATGTCATAAGGCATGTTATAAAGCATGAAGTAAAGCATGTCGTAAAGCATGTTGTAGAGTACTATACAAATAGGGATACAATTACATACACATCACAAGTGAGTGGTTAGAGCAAACCACCACATGGAGGGTATCCTACATGTCTCTAAGGTAGTCGGGAATTCCATATCAGCGCCTATCTAAGGCACTAACACTTAAGCATTTACACTCACAAGCATTTACACAAACACTTAGAGTGCACTATTCCAACATACATGACGTATGTTAGCAAAATACGTATTAGGACTATCCTTTCACCAAGCGGATATTTTATCCGGGTATACCATAATCATACAGCAAATAATCATGACAATCGCATTTCCAAAATTTACACATATGCGGTATTTCTAGAATACACAATTTCAACATACGTGGTATTTACAAGCGAACATGTATTACGGCGATTCCTTTCGCCAAACTAGTATTTTATCCATATATTGTATAATCATGCATTAAATAAACATGTCAAACATTTTTCCAAAAAAAATACGTATACGGTATTTCTACGTATACCTAGAGTATGTGAAATTCCATATTCTACAACATTAATCGAAACAGGAAACGGAAAACACTTTGTACATGTGCAATTGCATGCAGATCATGAATCTATCATTATCTGACATTGAAAGCGTTGAAAACCGTAACCTATACACCTAAAGTCCTCACCTTGCCCTTTGGAATCTCAATGAATCAGCAAGGTTGGATGAGCTTCCGTATTCGGGAGTTTTCTAGCCTAAAGAACGGAATCGGTTAGCCTTTTCACAACCTATAGCCTATGCACTTCAAATCAGACCTAGGGTTAGGGTTTCTCACCTTAAAACGGAGTGGATACCGCCGGGAAAGCTCCTGGAAAGAGGCGGTGTAGGCCGTGCGATGATCGAAAGCAGCAGGAGGAAGTTCTCCCACAAATCCCAAGCTTTTCTCTCCCTTTTTTTTTTCTCTCTCTCTAGGGTTTTATCCCAAATTCGTATGGCTGTGAGAGGGGCTGTTCTAAGCCTCTTTTATAGCCTAAAACCTCTCCAAAATAGACTCAGGTTCAAGGGTTACTGCTAATATAGGTATTTCGACACTATTTCAGCTCAAAAGAGGGGTTCTGGTGGCCCTCCTTGAGCCAAACGTCAGACTTAAGCTCTCCACACATGGATCTACGTGGGATTACGTTTTCGACTCGATCAGATTCCCAGATCGCACGTGGCGGACCACTTTCAGTTCAACGGTCAGTGGGCCACGATCCGAAATTCCAAGTACATGTAAATGTTCCTGAAATTTTTCTTGATCCGAGGGTGTAATTTGGTCTGATTCTGACGGTCTGATTGCTTAATACTAATGCGCAAGCGAATGGTGCCAGATCACTATTCCAGATATTTATTTTGTAAAGGGAATAGTGTTTTTCACACTCCCTCGCTCTGAATCCAAACGAATGGCCGTGGGACATCGACTGGACTTGATTTCTAAGGTGGTTGTCAAGCCCAGTGAGGCGGTCCTAGTTCCTTAACTTCGTGTTAATCGGACTTCCGATGTGCGGTCTAGACCTAATACGAAGTTTCATTTCATTCCCGAGAGCAGCCGGGTAATGAGTTTGGTTCTAAACTTTAGGGTAACCTAGAGTCACTGATTTTGCAAGTTTTGGGTCTTGCAGATCGTATTTAAAGCGTTCCCAACGGATTTCATGGCTAATCGAGTTTTGCACTTACTTAACTTTGTTAAATTTCTAAAGGATTTAATCCTAATTGATTTCTGGTCGAGATGGTACTCGAGTCAAAGTACGGAAATTTACGGGTCGTTACAATCTACCCCCCTTAAACAAAAAATTTCGTCCTCGAAATTTATACCTTTTCGTATTCCTTGAGAATCTTAGGGTAGTTCTTCCTGACCTCAGCCTCAGTCTCCCAAGTAGCTTCCTCCTCGGAATGATGTGTCCATAGTACCTTCACAAGTGGGATGACCTTGCTATGCAGTACCTGCTCCTTCCTATCAAGGATACGCGTCGGGCGCAACTCATACATAGCATCCTCGCTCAGCTGTACCTGCTCTCATCTGATGATATGCGAAGGATCAGGAACGTACTTCTTCAGCATAGATACATGAAATACGTTGTGTACAGACGCAAGTGGTGTGGGCAAAGCGAGACGATACGCCACATCACCCACTCGATCTAGTATCTGAAATGGACCGATAAACCTCGGTGTGAGCTTCCCCTTCTTCCCAAACCGAAGGACTCCCTTCATAGGGGAAACTCGAAGGAACACATGATTCCCGACCTCGAACTCCAGCGGTCGCCACCTCGTATCGGCGTAACTCTTCTGTCTGCTCTGCGCGTAATCGACCCCTGATAATGTCGATCTTCTCTGTAGTCGCCTGTACCAACTCCGGGCCAATCAGACTACGCTCGCCGACCTCAGCCCAATAATGCGGTGCTCTACAAGGACGACCATATAGAGCCTCATATGGTGTCATACCAATAGTCGCCTGGAAGCTGTTGTTGTAGGCGAACTCTGCGTACGGAAGACAGTCATCCCAACTGTCCTTGAAGTCCAACACACATGCCCGCAACATATCCTCCAGAATCTAATTCACCCGCTCTGTCTGCCCATCAGTCTGAGGATGAAACGCCGTACTGAACTTCAACTTTACACCCATCGCCTCCTGGATACGAGTCCAGAAGATGGATGTGAACCGAGTGTCTCTATCCGACACGATCTCCAAAGGAACTCCATGCAGACGGACGATCTCTCTGATGTACAACCTAGCCAGCTCGTCTGCAGAGTTCGTAACTCTAATAGGGAGGAAATGGGCCGATTTGGTCAACCGGTCCACAATCACCCAAATGGAATCGTGTCCCTTCCTCGTCTTCGGCAGCCCGGATATGAAATCCATGGAGATAAAGTCCCACTTCCACTCTACTATGCGCATGGGCTGAAGCAGTCCAGGAGGTCGGCGATGTTCTGCCTTGACCTGCTGGCACGTGAAACATCGTGACACATACTTTGCGATGTGGGCCTTCATGTTATCCCACCAATACGTCCGTCTCATATCCTGGTACATCTTCGTGCTACCAGGATGCATCGCAAGCTTCGAGTTATAGGCAGACTCGAGAAGCTCGCGTCTCAAGTCAGGCACATCAGGAATGCATAGGCGGCCACTGATCAGGGTCAAATATTGCATATCAGACCCCAGTAATTGCATAAATTTACGTACATGATAAAGCTTAATGAGGTGTATTAATTGTGTTTCTATCACAGGATGAAATCATGAGTGTTAATTGAAAATTGATGTTAATGGCATGGATTTCATGATCCAAAATCTCCAGAGCACGGGATGGACTTCAGAGAACCAATAATAAAGATTTTACACGCCTGGAATCTGAGGAAAGCAAGCCAAAGGGACCTGATATTGGTGTAAAATGCAAGATCACATGTTTCCCGCCATCAGATCAACTCGAAACTTCATACATGTGATGGGGGCCATAAATCAACCGTACATATTAAATTTCAGCCCTTGAAGATCTCGGGAAGTGGTCCAACGGACAGATCAACCCATTAAATCTCCAATTTGGGGCCCACCTGATATCTGGAACTGCCTCAATTTTTGTCCCAATGGTTTAAATAATCTGAGGAAACAGATGGACGGAACAGATTTTGCACATTCATCACAGAGGAGCCCACCTGAGGGTGGACGTGCATACAGTGCACGCCCACCCGAGTTGCACCGCACCAGCGTCTCGGTCAAAACGACCGCTGACCCGCGCTCCCTCCCTCAACAGCGGCTGCTGCTTCCAGCGTCCGCAAACCGACCTGCGGTCGTCGGTTGTGGGTCCACAACGTCCATCAAACCATTAATCTGGACCGTCCATCAGGTCTAAATGAAGGCCATGATCACTGCCTAGGTGGCAGAATTGCAAATGGTCATCAGAAATGAAATCCAACCATTCAACAGCAGAACCGACGGTGAAGCAAGATATTCGGTGGCCCAGACCAAAACGGAGAAACCTTATGTATTTTCGACCGAAATTTCGAGAGAAATTCGGTGAACGGAGCGGATTTCGCTGTGGATTTCGATCACGGACCCCACCATTGTCACAGCGAACCGCGTCCCTGTTTACGCGGCAGCGAACGAACGGACGTTGTCCATTTTTGCGAAGCGTTGTGGGCCCCACCCATGGCCTGTACGGTCGATCCAAACCGTTCATCTTGAAGAGGGCCGCGAGCACTACAAACCCATGCTGATATTCTACTCCCATGCGTACACACATGCATGATACAGAGGCCATAAATGGGCTGCCCTGCAACGTTCAAATCGGATCTTTCTGTATTTTCTTCTCTGGGCCGCGTCAATGGACGTTCAAAACCCCTCATTCTTGACTGAAATTTCGTCCTGAATCCAATGGATGGGGTGGATTCTCCAGAAAATACCTCTGTGAGGCCCACCGATCATGGCTGCGAAAATTTCCATTCCATGTCCTGTTACAACTCTGCCACTTACTCCAGCCTTCCAGCAGCTATAAAAGAGGAGTCTTGGACTTGGGAATGGGAGGCAGAAATTGGGATTCCAGATCCAGAGCAAGGGAGATCAAGAGGAAGGAAGAAAAAGAGATTGCTTGACGACATCTTCATCTTCTCATCAAAGGGATGCATCTCTCATCAATTGTATTTTTCTTTCCAGTTGAATCTCTTTTATATTCCATGGATTTCTAAATCTCTCAGCTAGGGCTGAGATGAAACCCCTAATTTGAACATCCATTGTCCTATGTTAATTTTACTTTAATTAGATTGATTTGTTTCTTCCCCTATTGTGCTTGATTGTTTTAAATTATATACTTCTTCATCTATGAACTTTGATCAGAGTCTATGCATGGATGTGGTCTGGATGCTTATGCTAGGTACTTGTGTCTGATTATGAACAGGTTCCTATAGAGGAAGAGACAGGGTGCCTTAATAAACGGTATATTCCATGTGCCCGACAAAGGACATGGGATATGTCATTCATAGCATTGCTTGAAGGAATTAGACAATCTGTATGCCCAATTAAGGACACAGGTTGTGCTTTCTCTAGATATGTTAGATCAATCTAAATTAAAGGTGAATTAACAGACAAAACAAGGGTTATGATAATTAGGGGTGGATTCGAAAGTCCTAGTGCTCTTTCTCTGATTGAATTTTCTTCCTTATTCTCAATAGTTATTTTCCGTAAATTTGTGTTAGTAATTCGCTACATTAATTGTTGAATTAGTTAAGAAGAGTTGTGAATTTAAATTGTGACGACCAATCCTCGTGGGATTCGACCTCGATCTTACCGAGTTTATTACTACATCACAACCCTATACTTGGGGAGTGAACAAGTTTTTGGCGCCGTTGCCCGGGATTGTTTCGTTCCAAATTGAATTTAGGATTCTCTCTTATCATAATTCATAGCTTAGGATTTTACTAACTTAGAGTTCTTTTTCTTTATTTTAGAAATTAACCTATTTCCTGTTTTGTAGGGTCCTGAGATAAACTTCTAATTTGGTAATCCCTTTCTAAATTCTTTACTTTTTCTAATTTTTTATTTTTTATTTTTAGAATTAGGTTTTTACTTTTTAGAAATTTTCTAATTCTAGAATTTCTTTTGAATTTTTTATTTTTCTCTTAAGTAACTTCCTATTTTCTAGTTTTAGAAATTTTTCTTTCCTTTTTAGAAACTAACTCTTCTTTTTATTTTTTTAGAAACTTTCTTTTTTAGAAATTAACCGTTGCTTAGGATTTTTTTATCATTAATTTAGGAAACTTGATTTGTTTATGTTTCTATTTTTAGGAATTGAGGAAGAAAGCTACTAAGTGAAGGAGGAGCTTCTTAAATCTTCTAACATCAATCATCTCCTTTTCCGGGTTCTTTCTTCCCATTCTTACTTACATAGTTTTAACTTGTTTTTGAATATCATAGTTTCTAGTTCTAGTTTTCTTTCTCTTAGGTTGTTACTTAGTTTATGCTAGGACGTAGATCTCTAGATATAGAACTAGCATCTTGTGATCCCGAAATAGAAAGAACATTCCATAGAAGATTGAAAGACATCCCAGTTGAAATGGCAAAAGAGAATGGAACTAAAACTCTTAGAGATTATTCAGCTCCTTTCCAATTCAATGCGCCTTCATGCATAGTGTTGCCCACCACCACGACAGCACACTTTGAACTCAAGACTGGGGTCATACAGTTGTTGCCTTCCTTTTATGGGTTAGACAAGGAGGACCCATATCATCATGTGAAAGAATTCCTAGACATTTGCTCCACCTTTAAATTCCAAAACTTCTCAGACGATTCGATCCGCCTATGCCTGTTTCCTTTTTCTTTGAAGGATAAGGCGAAAGCATGGTTGAATTCTCTAGAAGTTGGGTCTATCACTACATGGGACCAATTGTCTAGGAAGTTCTTAAACAAGTTCTTCCCTGTTCACAAAACTAATGCTCTCCGTAGAGAAATCACTAATTTCACACAAAAAGAGGGAGAGCACTTTCATGAATGCTGGGAAAGATGGAAGGACTTGCTTCTTGAATGTCCACACCACGGTTTTGAGAAGTGGCAACAAGTGCAATACTTTTATGACGGTCTGACACCCCAGAACCGTCGCATGGTTGATGCCACCAGTGGAGGGTCCTTCATGACCAAAAGCGATACCGAAGCGTGGAAATTCTTTGAAACCTTGTGTGAAAACTCCCAGCAATGGGACTATTCAGATAGAGGTGAAAGAAGTTCCCAACCACAAAAGAGAGGTGGCATATATGAGATAGGAGTCACGCCAGATCTCCATGCCAAGATTGATGGCCTGACAAAGAAGGTTGATGCTCTGATGTTGCATAATGGACCTCCACAAACAACTCAAGCCGAGGCTTGTGCCATATGTTCTAGTCCTACCCATCCTATGCAATCTTGCCCATCTGGTACAGCATTTCCAGAATTCCTCTCTGAACAAGTTCATGCTTTGAACACCTTTCAGAAACCTGGAATGATCCTTACTCGAACACGTACAACCCAGGGTGGGCTAGGCATCCAAATTTTTCTTGGGCAAAAGGACCGCAACAAGGATGACCATCTGAAAATCCTCCTATGCAACCTCAGCAGTTTCCGCAATATCAACAACTGCCTGCACAATCAAGGAAACCATCTCTTGAGGATACACTCCATCTTTTTATGCAAAGTTCTCTCCAATTCCAAAAAGACACCCAACAAACCTGACTGGCCAACCAGCAAAGCTTACATGCAAATGCACAATCCATTGCCAAGTTGGAAGTACAAATGGATCAACTAGCTGCCACATTGAGTAAGAGAGAGAAGGGTAAGTTCCATGGCCAACCTGTGGCTAATCCAAAGGGACAGTATGAGATTGGCTCTAATTCCAATCAAGGGCAATATCACGAGCAAGTCAAATCAATCACTACCCTTAGGTCAGGCAAACAGATTGACAACAGAATAGAGATGCCTAGGGATGAATCAAATTCTAAAACAGAAGATCAAGATGAAGCAGAGAGTCACACCAATGCATCCAAAGTCCAAAAACTCTCTGACTCTCCAAGAACCACGGATGTGCCACCTTACGTGCCCAAAGCACCCTTTCCTCAACGTCTGGCACCAATGAAGAAAAGAAACAACTTTGATGAAATCCTGGACGTGTTTAAAAAAGTGCAAGTCAACATCCCATTGCTTGACGCTATCAAACAAGTCCCTGCTTATGCTAAGTTTCTTAAAGATTTATGCACTCAAAAGCGTAAGCAGAATGTTCATAAGAAAGTCTTCCTTGCAGAGCAGCTCTTCTCCACGATTCAACATAACACCCCTCCTAAATTTAGGGATCCAGGAGCTCCCACCATTTCTTGCGGCATAGGAGATCATAAAATCGGGAAGGCATTACTTGATTTAGGGGCGAGCGTCAATTTGTTACCATATTCGGTTTATGAGCAGCTAGGACTTGGTGAATTGAAACCGACTAAAATAACATTACAACTAGCTAATAGATCTGTCAAGGTGCCCCGGGGTGTTATTGAAGATGTACTAATCCAGGTTGATAAATTTTATTTTCCAGTGGATTTCATAGTTATAGATACTCAGCCTGTCCAGAATCCTCATAGTCAGATCCCAGTCATTTTGGGTCGTCCATTTTTTGCCACATCTAATGTTATTATAAATTGCAGGAATGGAGTTATGAAGTTGTCATTTGGTAACATGAATATTAAACTCAATGTTTTTAATGCAGGATAACAACCCGCGGATTTGGACGACATTTTGAAGTGGACATGATCGAGAGTCTAATGCAGGACTCCTTCTGTAAATCTTTTGAAGATCCACTTGAGACCTGCTTAGCACAACATGGCATGGATTTTGACATAGATAGTCCCATCCACGAAGTCAATGCACTGCTCGACTCTACTCCTATATTGGAGACTGAAAAATTGAGAGCGAAAGTGGAACCTCTTCATCCCTCTGAGACCCTTCTTGACAGCACAGTTCCTAACTCTGAGAAGGCAAAGAAGAGCAGGTTGCTTAATGTTCTTCGAACATATAAGGCAGCAATTGAACGGAAGATAGCAGAAATACAAGGAGTGTGCCCCACTGTATGTAAGGATCATGCTGCGGAAATGTCACGTAAAATGCAAAGGAAGCATGATCCTAACATGGAAGAAGTCGCTCGAGCAGAAGTCCTTAAATTATTTGACGACAGTGCCAGTTACCTCATTGCAGATAGCACAGCTCATGGGAACTCACATCACTTGTATAGAATTGGTTAACCACAGTGTTGAGGTAAGTTCTTTGGTGGACCCTGGTCTTAAAGAGTAATGAATTCATGGTCCGTTTTTGTTTGGCTGAAGACGTTAAACTTAGCGCTCCTGGGAGGCAACCCAGCATTTCATTTCATTTCTTTTTCCTTGTTAGTTAGTTCAATGTTTGTGGGTAACATTACTGCAAACCCTCACGGGACTACAACTTGTCCACTAGGGGTAACCTAGGGGTTTAAAGGCTTGTTGCATACGCTAAATGCAATCGTGAGCACCTGCGAAAGTGGTATAGGTAGGGTTTTTCTTTTTGTGATCTTATTTTATTTTTACTGATTTGTCTCTTGTGCTGACCTACTTTTACGTGGATATTCTTGGGAAAGCCTCTTGATTCTTCATCCAGGTACTATCTTTCCCTCACTCCTCATTTCTTCTCGTTGTCTCATCTACATCGCATGCTTATTTCTTTTACATTGAGGACAATGTAGATTTTAGGTTGGGGGTGGGAGATTAGGTTACCTAATCTCTATTTTCTTGGTCTTGAGCAAAATTGTGAAAATTTTTAAAATTTTTCTGGAATTTCGATTGAATTCAAAGTGATTTTGAAGGATAGTTGTGATTTTGAAATAACAAGATACAGAATGTGAGTAATTTATGACTCTTGGATTCAGTTGTCTGGTAGATTTCACCCTTAAGTTTGAATTGTTAATTCATGATTAGAAGTTGTAAACATTGATTGAGCCAGGATTGCACATATCAGATCTCACTTACACATTAAGTTTTCAGTTCGATATTAAATGGTAACTTGGTAATCACTAAGCATGAAAGAAACCAACCTGAAACACAAAATTTTTAGCATCAGTTTATAAAGATGAATTGAAAGAGTAAGTCGCATAATCGTCATCATAGGTTTGCTCCCTATAGATGAAGATTTGATTCCCCATAGTTGACATGAGAAAAGAGTTAGGCGACAAGTTTTCACCATAGGTTTGCTCCCTATAGGTGCGGATTTGATTCCCCTCCTTGGCACCACTGTTTATAAAGGAAATCAAAGGCGGATAGAACGAAAAGATGATCTAAAATGCTAGTGTTGGTTTCAGGTTTGGTTGTCACGAATTACTAATGATATCATGAAATTGACAATTGGATCTTTTAATGATTGTAAGCCGAGATCACACTATACACTCATGGAACTCAATGTTTAAAATTGTTCTAATTAACGGATTAATATTTTGAACTTGATTATGAAGTTTACTGTAAGCTTGATTTCAGGAGAAAAATCTTCTCACCATTCACGAATTTTAGAATTTTCACATCTTAACTATCTGTTCACAAGTCACTTGAGTTTACAGGAATAGTCTTTTATTTCCAAAATTATTTTTCGCATGTTTTGCTCGGGACTAGCAAAATGCTGGTTGGGGGTTATGATCAGGGTCAAATATTGCATATCAGACCCCAGTAATTGCATAAATTTACGTACATGATAAGGCTTAATGAGGTGTATTAATTGTGTTTCTGTCACAGGATGAAATCGGGAGTGTTAATTGAAAATTGATGTTAATGGCATAGATTTCATGATCCAAAATCTCCAGAGCAAGGGATGGACTCCAGAGAACCAATAATAAAGATTTTACACGCCTGGAATCTGAGGAAAGTAAGCCAAAGGGGCCTGATATTGGTGCAAAATGCAAGATCACATGTTTCCCGCCATCAGATCAACTCGAAACTTCATACATGTGATGGGGGCCGTAAATCAACCGTACATATTAAATTTCAGCCCTTGAAGATCTCGGGAAGTGGTCCAACGGACAGATCAGCCCATTAAATCTCCAATTTGGGGCCCACCTGATATCTGGAACCGCCTCAATTTTTGTCCCAATGGTTTAATTAATCTGAGGAAACAGATGGACGGAACAGATTTTGCACATTCATCACAGAGGAGCCCACCTGAGGGTGGACGTGCATACAGTGCACGCCCACCCGAGTTGCACCGCACCAGCGTCTCGGTCAAAACGACCGCTGACCCGCGCTCCCTCCCTCAACAGCGGCTGCTGCTTCCAGCGTCCGCAAACCGACCTGCGGTCGTCGGTTGTGGGTCCACAACGTCCATCAAACCATTAATCCGGACCGTCTCAGGTCTAAATGAAGGCCATGATCACTGCCTAGGTGGCAGAATTGCAAATGGTCATCAGGAATGAAATCCAACCATTCAACAGCAGAACCGACGGTGAAGCAAGATATTCGGTGGCCCAGACCAAAACGGAGAAACCTTATGTATTTTCGATCGAAATTTCGAGAGAAATTCGGTGAACGGAGCGAATTCCGCTGTGGATTTCGATCACGGACCCCACCATTGTCACAGCGAACCGCGTCCCTGTTTACGCGGCAGCGAACGAACGGACGCTGTCCGTTTTTGCGAAGCGTTGTGGGCCCCACCCATGGCCTGTACGGCCGATCCAAACCGTTCATCTTGAAGAGGGCCGCGAGCACTACAAACCCATGCTGATATTCCACTCCCATGCGTACACACGTGCATGATACAGAGGCCACAAAAGGGCTGCCCTGCAACGTTCAAGTCGGATCTTTCTGTATTTTCTTCTCTGGGCCGCGTCAATGGACGTTCAAAACCACCCATTCTTGACTGAAATTTCGTCCTGAATCCAATGGATGGGGTGGATTCTCCAGAAAATACCTCTGTGGGGCCCACCGATCATGGCTGCGAAAATTTTCATTCCATGTCCTGCTACAACTCTGCCACTTACTCCAGCCTTCCAGCAGCTATAAAAGAGGAGTCTTGGACTTGGGAATGGGAGGCAGAAATTGGGATTCAAGATCCAGAGCAAGGGAGATCAAGAGGAAGGAAGGAAGAAAAAGAGATTGCTTGACGACATCTTCATCTTCTCATCAAAGGGATGCATCTCTCATCAATTGTATTTTTCTTTCCAGTTGAATCTCTTTTATATTCCATGGATTTCTAAATCTCTCAGCTAGGGCTGAGATGAAACCCCTAATTTGAACATCCATTGTCCTATGTTAATTTTACTTTAATTAGATTGATTTGTTTCTTCCCCTACTGTGCTTGATTGTTTTAAATTCTATACTTCTCCATCTATGAACTTTGATCAGAGTCTATGCATGGATGTGGTCTGGATGCTTCTGCTAGGTACTTGTGTCAGATTATGAACAGGTTCCTATAGAGGAAGAGACAGGGTGCCTTAATGAACGGTATATTCCATGTGCCCGACAAAGGACATGGGATATGTCATTCATAGCATTGCTTGAAGGAATTAGACAATCTGTATGCCCAATTAAGGACACAGGTTGTGCTTTCTCTAGATAAGTTAGATCAATCTAAATTAAAGGTGAATTAACAGACAAAACAAGGGTTATGATAATTAGGGGTGGATTCGAAAGTCCTAGTGCTCTTTCTCTGATTGAATTTTCTTCCTTATTCTCAATAGTTATTTTTCGTAAATTTGTGTTAGTAATTCGCTACATTAATTGTTGAATTAGTTAAGAAGAGTTGTGAATTTAAATTGTGACAACCAGTCCTCGTGGGATTCGACCTCGATCTTACCGAGTTTATTACTACATCACAACCCTATACTTGTGGAGTGAACAAGTTTTTGACGGAATCGTAGACCTCCATCAGAACCAACTCTCCACTCGGAATCCTCGGCGTCGCTAGTCTGCTCTCGAAGCTCAGACAGCCGTATATCGCCCTCCTGGGCCTCAACAATCCTATCATCAATAAGTGTCGCACCCGAACGTGCGCAACACACTCAAATGGCTCCTCCACAGTGAGTCTCTGCTCGAAGTCCCGTACGAACTCCACCATGTCCCACTCAGCTATCATCAATGGTGCCGCAAATGCAATCGCCTTCTTGCGGCTCAACGCGTCTGCCACAAGGTTCGCCTTGCCAGGATGGTAGAAAACCTCAAATTTGAAGTCCTTCAAGGTCTCTATCCATCGGCGTTGTCTCATATTCAAGTCTCGCTGTGTGAATATGTACTTAAGGGTCTTGTGGTCACAGAAAAGCTCGAACTCCTCTCGGTAGAGGTAATGTCTCCAGAGCTTCAATTCAAAGATGACGGCTGCCAACTCCAGGTCGTGTGTAGGGTAATTCTCCTCGTGCTTCCTTAATTGTCTCGAGGCATACGAAATCACCCTATCCTTCTGCATCAGAACACAACCCAAACCAACCCGTGACGCGTCAGTATATATCGTGTATTTCTCCCCTTGCTCTGGCAATACTAGCACAGGGGCGGACGTCAACTTGTCCTTCAGCTCCTTAAAAGCTGCCTCCGCCTTCTCATTCCAGGTGAACTTCAGGTCCTTCCGAGTCAACTGAGACAATGGCCTGGTGATCTTCGAGAAATCTCAAATGAAGCGTCTGTTTTACCCAGCCAGACCAAGGAAACTCCTCACCTCGGTAACCGATTCAGGCTGCTGCCAATCCTGAACCGCGGCTACCTTAGCAAGGTCCACTGCTATCCCATCCTTGGACACTACATGTCCCAGGAACTTGACTTCCTCCTGCCAGAAGTCGCACTTCTTGTATTGTGCGAACAACTGGTTCTTCTCCAGTGTACCCAACACTGCTCTCAAGTGCTCCTCGTGCTCCTCCCGACTCGTAGAGTATATCAAAATATCGTCAATAAAGACGATGCCGAATCGGTACAGGAAGGGCCGAAATACCCGGTTCATCAGAGCCATGAACACAGCTGATGCGTTTGTAAGGCCGAACGACATCACCAAGAACTCATAGTGCCCAAAGCACGTCCTGAAGGCTGTCTTCTGCACGTCCTTATCTCTTACGCGCAACTGGTGGTACCCCGACTGAAGATCAATCTTCGAGAAATACTTCGCCCCTCTCAACTGATCAAACAGATCATCTATCCTGGGCAAAGGATACTTGTTCTTCACCGTGACCTGGTTCAACCTACGGTAATCAATGCATAACCGTAGCGACCCGTCCTTCTTCTTCACAAATAGCACAGGTGCTCCTCAAGGAGACATACTAGGTCGTATAAAACCCTTCTCTACAAGCTCGTCAATCTGTTTCCGCAGCTCCTCCATCTCACATGGAGGCATACGATAAGTCGGCAACGAGATGGGCGTCGCACCAGGCGTAAGATCAATCGTAAAATCAATCTCGCACCGAGGAGGTAAACCAGGGATAGTCTTAAATACACCCACAAATTTCCGAACCACCAGCGTACCCTCCAATGTCGGACCATCAATCTGCACAAGTAAAGCAGCATAACAATCAACACGGCAGGGCCAACTGACCGGCACTGGAAACGTGAAAGCTGTGCCATCAGGTCCATAGGCAGTCACGATCCGAGCATCGTAATCTATCTCCGCCCTCATCTTGGCCAGCCGATCCATACCAAGGATAACGTCGTAGTGCCATAGTGGAGCAACAATGAGGTCGACGAGCACTGTACTGCTACCCAAAACTATCGAGCAACCCTCGCATAACCGTGTGACATCCGAACAGGTCCCAGTAGCCGTAGTGAGTCTCATTCCCTTAGTGGGAATCGTATGCAAAGATAGACGTTTAACCGCCCCACAAGAAATAATAGAGGTAGTGGACCCGGTGTCCACCAATAAAGAAATGGGAGTACCATGAATATAAGCCGTACCCTCAAAAGCCGTCGGAGCCGAGATCGACGTCTCATGCGCCTCGGCAACAAGCGTGTGCACGCGAGCCTGCTGCTGACGGTTCGGCTGAGGAGCCAAGGGTCGCTGTGGCGGCCTGAAGCGCGAAACAGGAGGTCGGAAGGAAGGATGTGCAGGAGCAGTCTGTAGCGGTGGAGCTGATATGGCCTGTGGATAAGGGCGATCTAATCTCTGCGGTGGCGCAAATCCGCTAGCCCTCATGCGCGAGAAGCAACTCTCAGCAGGATGTCCCGGTTTCCCGCAATACGTGTAGGTCACAAGTGGGCGTCTCACAGGAACAACTACTGCTGCGGCCCTGGGAGGCGAATCAGCACGAGGCCTCTTGCCTAAGATAGGCCTGCTCTGTAAATCCTGCCATGGCCTCGCAATCGTAGCACCACGCGATCTGGCCAATCAGTCCACATCTGCTCGACCGTCATAGACATGTGGACCAATGCCGCGTATGTGGGGATACTGAGGCAGCATATCTTCGACCGTATGTCAGGTCGCAAGCCTCCAGTGAAGCGTCGCATCCTCATCTGCTCATTGACGAGGATAGTTGGGACAAAGTGGCCCAACTTAGTGAAGCGGTGCTCATACTTCGTCACTGTCATGCCTCCCTGCCTGAGGCGCAGGAACTCATCCTCCCGCTCGTGCCGATACGTCTACGGGTAGCATTTCTCGTGGAACCGGAACTCGAAAGCCTCCCAGGTCCACACGTAATCTACTGCGACCGTCCGCAGCACACTGTCCCACTATAAACTGACCTCCCTCTCAAACATGAAGGAAGCCAACTCGACCTGCTCTGCCTCTGAACAGTGCAGCATCCGTAGCATCTTGGAGATGCGGTCTAGCCAGAACTCTGCCTCCTCGGGTCTGTGAGAACCCATAAATGAGGGAGGCTTCAAGCGCTGAAACCGCTCGAGTAAACCACGTGTACCTACATCTCCAGTAGGAGGTGCGACGGATGTGGGCAGAGGCACATCCTCAAACCGAGCAGGAGCTCAGAATGCTCATCAGGATGTGCGGATGTCGTAGGTGGAGTCGCACTACCACCATGGGACAAGGCCTCAGCGATAGTGGCCATAAGCTGCTGGTGCTGCTGCTGCTGCTGTATCTGCTGCTGCTGCTGCTGTATCTGCTGCTACTACATCTGCTGCTGATGCATCATCATCATCAGCTGCTCAATCCTATCAGTCGGCGGAGTAGCCTGAGAGTCATGCTGCGCAGAAGAAGACGGTCGATACTGCTCACAGACCGGGGGCGTATAAGGTGGCAGTCCACCGGTAGGACCAGCAGGAGGCTGATCAGAACCCAACCCTCGGTCCGCAGGACCGCTACTACCAGAAGGAGTCTGGTCCATAGAGCCGGTCAGAAGGAGATGTGCCGTGCTCCGCGTGTACTGTCGCGGCATGCCCTATACAACATAGGGTACAACATTTGTGAGATAAAGTATGACACACATCATAAAGCACCTTAAGCATTCCACACATCGTCAAAGCAAAAGAGGCTACATGCCTTTCATTTACCCAAAATTGTCATAATACATGGAATACAAAGTTACATGAATCATGACAGAAATCACATGATAGCCAATACATCCACAACATCAAACACTCAGAACATGCTACTATCTACTACATCATCTACATGAAATCATAAACCTCCTATTGCAGTAACCAAAACAAACAACAAGACACAACAACATGGATGACTAAGCATCCGAATCAGGCGATGGAAGAGGAGCATTCTTGTCCTGCACACAGCACAGAATGGCCTTCAACGTACGGGACACCTTCTTAAAGCTCTTCTTCATGTAGGCTTCAGTCTCTTCAAGCTTGGCTCGAGTCTCACCAAGCTCAGCCCGAACTTGACCAATCTCTTGCCGCAGGGCGGCCTGGTTCTCTTCGATGCGATCCATACGAGCCTCTCTCACCGCATGAGCAGCGTCCGACTCAGGTGCACCAGGAGGAGAGTCTCCCTCAGTATCTTGAGCCTCAGGTTCTTCTTCTTGTATGTCATCACCGCGCTCCTCATCACTCTCCGCCTCAGGGTCAACACTCGCCTCGCTGGCACTATCCGACTCATCTCCAGACTCGTCGAGTCGTGCTTGCCGCTGTTGAGGGCCGATCTTCATATTCTTGAGTGTCGCCTCGCTTATGACTCGGACTGGTGCAAGGTCCTCCATGTTCAACCTGTAGCCGACATCACGAGCCATCCTGCAGATCAGATGGCCAAATGGGAGCGAAAGATCGTTCCTGGCAGAACGAACTACCTGAACTATCTGAGAGAGGATGAATGTGGGCAGGCATATGTTATCCCCGTGTCCCATCTTGTACAAAAAGTCCACCATCAACCGAGTATATTCCGTGCGGTTACCCGACCATGAGTACACATTGTAGGTGAAAATGTGATGGAGCAAACGGAAGTCCTCGGCCATCTTTGTCGCCGCAATACAATTTTCTCGCTTCCAAGTAACCCAGCGACCACAAAGGTATCGCGTGCGGCGATCCCTTTCCCGCGCACTTCTGGAGAAGTCGTCACTAGGATGCACTTGACCAAGTGGGAGTTTCGTGATCCGAGCCACCTCATCCACAGTGATTGTGCGCCTTATGCCCATCACAGAGACAGTGAACTGAGGAGGCTCTAATGAGGAGTCCACGATGTGGGCGTAGAAAGCACGAACCGTGTTCTCACATGCAGGGGACTCACCGTCAAACATAGAGTTCCATCCGACATCCACCAGGTGATCCATCAGTGGGTGTAGCCCGAACATCCTTTCATCCACATGAGCTTCAAACATGACCTTGCGGCCCGCAAAGCGCCCATATTCAACGCCTATCGGATAAGCATTGCTGACGGGATGGTTAGGATCCAGGTCTCGCTTCGACCTAAACTCCCGAACGGTGCTAGTGCCGGCCCCATCGTCAGATCTTCTTCGGGAATGGGCTGGCCTACTTGGGCCGGCGTCATCAGCCGCGGTCTTCCTCTTTCCTATGAGAGATAGGATGGAGGAAATGGAGAAAATAGTCGCCACCATACCAAAGAGGGCCATGGAAAAAAGCCAAAATAGGGGAAAAGGGGTTGATTTCTTTGATCCTCCACAAGCAATAATCCCAATAGGTGTGGAAGGGGCACTAGAGGTAGGAAATGAAGGAGGAACAAAAAGAAAATGGAATGGGTTGGGAGATTACCCGATTTTGAGCTCCAAATGGGGAATATGAGAGCTCCAACATGAGAAAATAGGAAAAGGAGGAGGCTAGGGCTATTGTGGACGGTTGGAGTGTGTGGGTTATGGAAGAAAATGGAGGATTGTAAAGTTTGGAGGGATGGGTTGAGAGGAAAAAATGAAAATGGGGGTTTGAGGTCCTTGGAATGGGTGAAATGGGAGAGTGGGGTGCTCCAGCCCCTTAAATCCTAAACATTAGGCCAAATGGCACGTGCCAGGGGGTAGGGGAGGTCAGGCCGACCAACCCCAGCCCTGGACCCACCTCAGATGGGCCACCGGACCGCGGTCCGCCGCCGGAACCGCGGCGGTCCGCCTTGGCCGGAACCGCGCCGCCGCGGTGGGGCCCTGTTTGCCACGTGCCCAAGGTGCTAAATGCACCCTGGTTCGGTTCTGGGGCTTAGTGGATTTAAGTGGGGAGGCCCCCGACTCATTTCAGCTCCAGAACGGGTGGCTCCAAGAAATTTCTGAACTAAACTGATTTTTCCTGATTTTTAACGACTGGTTTTGGGTGGATAGTGATCTGGACACGTCAATAGACAGTCTAGAAGTGATTTGGGATCCATACGTGCGGTCAGGATCGAGTACAAACTCGATCAACATGTCCGTTTTTAATGAACTTCGCCGAACGGCGAAATCGGGAGACCCTAAGACTGTTTCTATATTCTTGTGCACCCTCCTAAGTGTAATGCGTCAGTGGACATCGTGGGAACATAACTCAGGTCCGGTTTTAATCAAAATCATGCTCTGATACCAACTTGTAACGCCCTGAAATTCGGGGGTCGAGTATGAACTCAACTCCCGAGTTCCAACGTATCACTTATGCAACATACACAATGATGGTTAAATGTTGTTTAAGTTAGAGCAATAAACATGAATGAGATTATACCAAAACAGTAATTCATACTCCAGTTCAATTATACAAAGGCAAGCGGAAGATTGAAATTGTATATTTAAGGTGTGTAAAGAAATAAAATTTTGTGAATACCAGAGTATGAGCACTAACTGAGTAACAATATATATGTACGGTTTCTAAGTCAAAAATCAAAATACAACTCCATAGATAATCCCTGAAATCCCCGCGATGCAGTCGGCCTAAGCAAAGCCGTCAGAGTATTGCATAAAGGAGAACTCATCCTGGTCCTCGTCGAAGTCGGGCTCCGGCTCCTGAACCGATGCGCTGTCTATACCTGCGACAGAGTCTGGTGGGTGTTGCAAACACCGTCCCGTAACGTGGGAGTGAGTAGCTAACTCAGTGGAACAATAAAGCATAGGTTAACATGTTATCAATTCAATCAAGCAGTAATGATAAAGCAGTACAAATCAAACAAGTTTAACTACTCTTGTTAAATGCAAGAATGGAATGACATGATGATGTATGCCCTTGCCAAACCACCCTCATGCGACATCATCTTACGTTCGCGAATGCTTAACTCCCTCAGTGCTTCACATCTACAAGGCATATGCGATGCGATGATGAACATGATTACCGAGTTATTATTATTCCATTTCAAACAGCAGTATTGGGAAACTAAGGTACCTCCCTTGTATCATTCCCAAACATGATCCATTCTAGGGTCGTCAATCCTAGTTAATCTCATACGATATTATGGTTTGAGAGGCATAGCGAAGGCATCACAAAGGGCTCGTCACCCGTCAGCGCGGATACAGATCTCATCGTATGCGGCTCAATTGCTGGCCGTCAGCTCAAGTGCAGGTCTCACCATACTCGGCTCAATCACTAGCCGTCACCTCGAGTACAGGTCTCACCGTACTCGGCTCAACTCATACTCTAGTTGCTGTGAAAGACTCGTCGCCAATCACAGACCCTTGGAGTATACTCGAAGATACTACAGAGGACTCGTCGCCCGTCAGTGCGAGTACAGGTCTCACCGTACTCGGCTCTCGCCGTAAGTATCGACAGCTCGAATACAGTGTCCCATACCACCGTATTCGGCTCACGAGTTCGGGTTGCTCAATGGTCACTATGGGGAGGCACTTGGCCCCAACATAGGCCGACAGCTCGGCCATGGTGTCCCATACCACCATGTCCGGCCACGGAGTCTTAGCGGATCGAGGTACCATGGTTAACGGGATCGCCACTGGTAAGTTTGGTACCCTAGGTTCAAGCAGTAGCGACCAAACATGGTGAACACACATTCACATATCGGTTTACTTGACGAGCCTGACTAGCTCGAGCGCAAAACAAATTGGGCGATATGAAGCGCAATAGCGCTCCGTGTGGCCAACCACTATCGCCAACCGAAGTACGACTCGGGTTCATCAGACACATCCCTTGTGGCGACATGAATCTCAGCCACAATCTCAAGTCTGGTACCGAATGCTTGGACTATAGACATAGTCCCAACCTCAAACAATCTTCATCCATAGCATGTGGAGTAAAGCATGATAAACAAAGTAATACAAGCATGTGAACAGGCATGTCATAAGGCATGTTATAAAGCATGAAGTAAAGCATGTCGTAAAGCATGTTGTAGAGTACTACACAAATAAGGATACAATTACATACACATCACAAGTGAGTGGTTAGAGCAAACCACCACATGGAGGGTATCCTACATGTCTCTAAGGTAGTCGGGAATTCCATATTAGTGCCTATCTAAGGCACTAACACTTAAGCATTTACACTCACAAGCATTTACACAAACACTTAGAGTGCACTATTCCAACATACATGACGTATGTTAGCAAAATACGTATTAGGGCTATCCTTTCGCCAAGCGAGTATTTTATCCGGGTATACCATAATCATACAGCAAATAATCATGACAATCGCATTTCCAAAATTTACACATATGCGGTATTTCTAGAATACACAATTTCAACATATGTGGTATTTACAAGCGAACATGTATTATGACAATTCCTTTCGCCAAACTAGTATTTTATCCATATATTGTATAATCATGCATTAAATAAACATGTCAAACATTTTTCCAAAAAAAATACGTATACGGTATTTCTACGTATACCTAGAGTATGTGAAATTCCATATTCTACAACGTTAATCGAAACAGGAAAAGGAAAGCACTTTGTACATGTGCAATTGCATGCAGATCATGAATCTATCATTATCTGACATTGAAAGCGTTGAAAATCGTAACCTATACACCTAAAGTCCTCACCTTGCCCTTTGGAATCTCAACGAATCAGCAAGGTTGGATGAGCTTCCGTATTCGGGAGTTTTCTAACCTAAAGAGCGGAATCGGTTAGCCTTTTCACAACCTATAGCCTATGCACTTCAAATCAGACCTAGGGTTAGGGTTTCTCACCTTAAAACGGAGTGGATACCGCTGGGAAAGCGCCTGGAAAGAGGCGGTGTAGGCCGTGCGATGATCGAAAGCAGCAGGAGGAAGTTCTCCCACAAATCCCAAGCTTTTCTCTCCCTTTTTTCTCTCCCTCTCTCTAGGATTTTATCCTAAATTCGTATGGCTGTGAGAGGGGCTGTTCTAAGCCTCTTTTATAGCCTAAAACCTCTCCAAAATAGACTCAGGTTCAAGGGTTACTGCTAATATAGGTATTTCGACACGTTTCCAGCTCAAAAGAGGGGTTCTGGTGGCCCTCCTTGAGCCAAACGTCAGACTTAAGCTCTCCACACATGGATCTACTTGGGATTACGTTTTCGACTCGATCGGATTCCCAGATCGCACGTGGCGGACCACTTTCAATTCAACGGTCAGTAGGCCACGATCTGAAATTCCAAGTACATGTAAATGTTCCTGAAATTTTTCTTGATCCGAGGGTGTAATTTGGTCTGATTCTGATGGTCTGGTTGCTTAATACTGATGCGCAAGCGAATGGTGCCAGATCACTATTCCAGATATTTATTTTGTAAAGGGAATAGTGTTTTTCACACTCCCTCGCTCCGGATCCAAACGAATGGCCGTGGGACATCGACTGGACCTGATTTCTGAGGTGGTTGTAAAGCCATTGAGGCGGTCCTAGTTCCTTAACTTCGTGTTAATCGGACTTCCGATGTGCGGTCTAGACCTAATACGAAGTTTCATTTCATTCCCGAGAGCAGCCGGGTAATGAGTTTGGTTCTAAACTTTAGGGTAACCTAGAGTCACTGATTTTGTAAGTTTTGGGTCTTGCAGATCGTATTTAAAGTGATCCCAACGGATTTCATGGCTAATCGAGTTTTGTACTTACTTAACTTTGTTAAATTTCTAAAGGATTTAATCCTAATTGATTTCTGGTCGAGATGGTACTCGAGTCAAAGTACGGAAATTTACGGGTCGTTACATAATTGGGACGAGTTTATTACTTATAATAATGTTTTCCAGAACGAGTATTATCAAATCTTGAGGACGAGATTTTCTTTTAGGGGGGTAGATTGTAACACCCCGTACTTTACAGTCCTCAGGTGTTTCCATAAAGACCTAACTTAGTATATGCACAAGTCGACTCAATTAATTGTTCACTTCATTTAAACATAAATCAAGTCTTTAGGAACCATCTCCATCCATGGATTGAATCATCCAACCGTTGCATTACATTAAAAACTATAACATCACCAAAGAATTCACATCAGCTAAGCTTTGTTAAATTGACAAAGTTGTATGAACTCAATTTTGGGAAAGAGGTCATCGAACCCACCATCCATTGGATATTGATGTCTGATAAGATGAAATCCCCACCCTGATGTAACAAATGGGCTAGTCAATCCCATATTAGCCATTGAATCCCGTGTAATTAGCCTGGAACCCTGGATCATTGAGAAGCTTGTCTCATGGAATGCTTCGACCATTAGAATTTCACGAGTTGGGAATTAACTATAGATTTAGGAATAATGACCATCTAGCTCTGAACTCAACCGGTTGGACTTTAGAACCCCTAGGACTATTGATAATCATAGGAAGCTAATTTAACCGTTAAATTATCAGAAATTAACACAAAATACCAGTCTCTTTGGTATGGCCCACTAGATCCTTTGATCTACCTGAACCTTGGCCAAGAGCGCTAGTTGGAGCTGTGAAGTGAATGAACGGCTTGGATCACACTGATCACCACGTGGACCCCACTTATGATCTGTGTAGGTGCATGGATTGTGTGCACACACAGTACACCGAACCATATCGCTCAGTCAAACAGAGCTGACCCGAGCATCCTTGAAAAGAGAGTTTTCTCTCTCCTTCCTTCTTTTCCAGCCAGCGACGAACGGAACCCGTTCATTCAGATTTAGGCCCACCATCATATGATCTGAATCGTCCATTGTAGAGGTAAGAATTTTCTGACCAAAACCCTACAAGCTTCACATGTTGGGATACACGTGAGTGGACACAAACTCCAACAAAATCAGGCGTGTTGTGCGTGAGACTCGTTTCCAAAAGTGGAAATGTGTTGCAACGCTGAGCTAGCAATCCGCATGGATTTTCCTCACCATCCCCACCCTCGGAATAGACTAATCTCAGCCGTACGACCTAACTACTCTAGGGCTTCCTTCCCAATCAAAGAACTGTCGCCGTGAGTTGTAACCTAATCCTCTAATTGAAGACATTAATAGTCATCCGTTCAGTGGGTCCCACAATGACCTTGAGACCTATCCACACCATCCTAGTGCCTCAGATCGAGGGATGACCCACCCAATCCGAATCTGCCATGATCATGGCCATCATCTTCCCCATCCATCCGAACAACCTATTTCCTTCATGTGGACCCCACTTCCTGATCAGAGCCGTCCATCTGATGGACTATGGCACCTAAAGATCATCCACAACTTCCGATCTCTGCCTTGCAAACCATTTCCAAAAGAGATCGTCAACAATCTCTCTTCGTTAATTGGGATTAGCAGGCGCAACTGTAACTTATTGGCTATTTAAGAGTCAATGCTTCTAAGCTCCTATAAAGCTATAAATACTCTCTTTCCTTTTAGGGCAGCAGATTCAAAAATTGAGAAAAGAGAAAATAGAGAGAGAGAGAGAGAGGAAAGTGGAGAGGCGACGTTTGTTGCCGCACTAACCTTTCCGAGTTCAAGTCATGGGGTCTAACTCAGTTTGAGCAGCTCTGCTCCATTTGATTTAAGGCATTCTCAGTTAAATCTAGAGGGTGAGCAAAGGCAGAAGCAAAGAGAAAAGGAGCAGGAAGAGAAGAGAGAAGGAGGAGAAGAGATGATGGGGCTGTTGCTCGGTTCCAACGTCGAGTCGACTCATCGAGTCCTGATGGGGTTGCGGCGGGTTCATTGCTGGGTCCTTAGTTCAGGTGTGTGATTGGACACTACAACAGAAATCGGAAAGAAAAAGAAGAAAGAAGAAGAAGAAGAAGGAGAGAGAGAGAGAGAGAGAGAGAGAGAGAGAGAGAGAGAGAGCGAGCGAGTTTTGGGTCGAGTCAACTCGCTTCTAGGTTGTTGCTGCCGAGTTCGAGCGAGTCAACTGAGGTGCACTAGAGTTAGTGATTTCATGGGTCCAATGTCCATTCCTAGACAAGGATGATTGAGAAGAAAAAGAAAGAGAAAGATAGGAGAAGAAGAAAGGAAGAAAAAGGAAGAAGAGAAAGTAAGAGAGAATGGTGGCATGTTGAGTTGTACCGAATCAACTCAGTTCTTGTCCCACCGAGTCAGGGAGAATTTGCTAAGTCCAGCCAACTTGCGGGATGTTAGAGTTTTGGAAGAAAAATGAGAAGGAGAGATGGAGAAAAGAAAGAAGGATGGGAAAAAGAGTAGAAGACTCGGTTGACTCGGTTTGAACTTGAGCCGAGCTTGGGACACATTCAAGTAAGTTAGTTTTAGAATCTTTGTTTGAATTTTAATCAAGTTACTATTATATCATTTTATGTCTTATGATAAAAACTGAAATCATCTCTCATCTAAGTTCAATACGTCGAATTGAGTCAATTCAAGCTAGTGAGGGATCTCACACATGGCTTCATCATTTCATGGAATTCTAAAATAATCGTAGAACGATATTATAATTATGAAAATTGTAGTTGTGTTCCTTTAACTTTGAATTCACATGAATAAATATGTGAGAATGCCTCAATTTATGTTACCCAAACATATCTTATGAGAATAACTTTAAGATCACCAGGCCACATTTGAAATTACTTATGTACACGTACATTTCTACTTGTTGTACATTCATTATGCCACATTTGAAATTACATATATACATATTTTAGTTGCATTAAATGCAAGAGTCCTTGCTTCCACTATAATAATAAGATGTTCCCAATGAGTTTTCACTCACCCAATTGTGCGGTTGCACCAAATAGACACAGGTATGATGAACAGGTGGAGACCCCTATGATGGGATTCCAGGGACGGCTGAGGTGGAGTTTGGTAAGGAGGGCCTCTATGCCATTGAAGTTGAGCCGTTGGAGCTCGATTGATAATTTAGGATTTACTTGCTTTCATATTTCATATTTTGTATCTTGTTTGAATTGTAATAAAATATTTTCCCTGTTATGGGATTTCATTCTGCTCCCAGTCACATGTATTAAACTTCCTTGTTGTTGCTCTTGATATCCTTAGTTTATGCAATGTTGCCTTACTCCAGGTTATAGAATTTACCGCTATTTAGATGTATGTTAGTCCACTTCATAATGTAATACTCGGGTTCTCTACGAGGAGCGGCTATCCTTGGATTTTGAGAACTAGGGTGTTACAAGATTGTATCAGAGAGAGAGAGTTTAGACAAACCTTGCCTTTGGGAAAACAAACTTATACCCACCTTAATGTTTTAATTTAAGATGCTAGAATAGGATTCGGAACTTAGGTGGATCTCCTCTAGAGTAAGAGAAGTTTTGAGAACATAGAGACCTACACTTAGGTTTCAAACTATGAACAATTGAGTGTCTGAACTCATAAATCCAACCTAGTTCCCCGTAGAAAATTTTTAAGGAAGACATTTGAATTTAATTAGAGTTCCCTTAAGGTTAAGGAAAATTTCGAACATACAGACCCAAATCGTAGGCCACTTAGGAAATTTCAGGTCTAGTTACTTGAACTTAGAAATTGAATTTATGTGCCCTTGAAATCATTAGGATAGCCATTCAAACTTAATTGGAATTACTTAGGAATTATGAAAATTGTGAACATACAGACACAAGACTTTAGGCCCCATAGGAAAGTTCAAGTTTATTTGTTTGAACGTAGAAATTAAATCTAGATTCCCATTATGAACTACTAATTGTCTGAACTCAGAAACCAAATACTAGATCCCCTTAGCAAATTTATTCGAAATGTCATTCGAATTCATGTTAAATTCCATGGAAATTTAAAACCTTAGCCTTCTTTGAACTTTTTAGGACGAGTGATTTGAACATAAGGACAAGAACTTTGAGTCCCATGCATACTTCTAGAATAGTTACTTAAAGTTGGAAACTACTTAAGTACCATGAGAAAACAAATTCCAACTATGATATATCTGAGGTAAAGAAAAATATTTCTTGAACTTGACTATGCATGAACTTTTTGTAATCTAGGATTTGGATTTTTCCTATAACTTTCCTTAGTTGAAATGACCTTGTTAAAACACTCAGTGAGTGTAACAAAATTAGGCATTGTAGGGAATCCCCACCCACCATGTCAAACATTTGATTGAATCTAAGTACTCCTTAAATTTAGGAATCGTTTCAGGTACTATAATATGAATTCTTTGGTACATTTCTCTAGCTAGAGACATTGTTTCATACAAGCCCTAATGCTTAAAGTAACTAGAGGTAAAATGTTAGCCATATTTTTAACCTTAAGCTAGGTGTATTAGAGCTGGGTACGAGAATCTTGATAAATGTAGCAAATTTCAATTTAAATTTCCTATGGAAATTTTGATCTTGAAACAATTCGATAATGTATTAGGTAACTAGTTTGTACAATGAGAGTATGATGGGCATTTAGGTTTGTGGACAAGATTTTCAAAACTCTTATCAAGAGAATAGAACATTTCATGTTATTTCTAACTGTTTAGAATAATCGGGACCACGAGCCGATGAAATCATATTTTAAACAAGCATATACGGTTTGATCCAAATTCCATATCCTAGAAAATTTCCAATGATCTCAATGCCCTGATCAAGCAGAAGATCGAAAATTACTAGGATTAGGAAATGATACAGGTAAATCCATTGATCTACGCAAGTAGAGGACTGATCTATCAGGCTAAAACCTACTACAACCATCAGTTCATATTAGCCAGAACACTGAAGATAGAAAATTGCATTGTACTTTAGATGACAAGGAACTATCATTAGAAGTATAATAAAATAAAAGGAAAGATACCATATTACTATTAGTTGTCACTTGAATGTGCTTATACCCCTAATAAATGTTATGGAAACTTGTGATGTACCTTGCATTGGAATATAATCCTGGTTTTAGAAAGTACTAAAGCAAGTTCCAAATTTTTATAGAACCATATACATTCGGCACTTGGCTGGCCTGGAGATTTTAGAGTTGTAGTAGATTTAGAGATATCTTATCAAAACTGTAAGATGCAATTTCACGTTTTAGATAAATGATAGATCAGATGCATAATTGGGAGGAGTTTATCACTTATAATAATGTTTTCAAAACGAGTATTATCAAATCTTGAGGACGAGATTTTCTTTTAGGGGGTAGATTGTAACACCCCGTACTTTACAGCCCTCGGGTGTTACCATAAAGACCTAACATAGTATATGCACAAGTCGGCTCATTTAATTGTTCACTTCATTTTAACATAAATCAGGTCATTAGGAACCATCTCCATCCATGGATTGAGTCATCAAACCGTTGATTTACATTAAAAACTATAACATCACTAACGAATTCACATAAACTAAGCTTTGTTAAATTGACAAAGTTGTACGAACTCAATTTTGGTAAAGAGGTCGTCGAACCCACCATCCATTGGATATTGATGTCTAATAAGATGAAATCCCCACCCTGATGTAACTAATGGGCTATTCAATCCCATATTAGCCATTGAATCCCGTGTAATTAGCCTAGAACCCTGGATCATTGAGAAGCTTGTCTCATGTAATGATTCGACTTTTAGAATTTTACGAGTTGGGAATTAACTATAGATTTAGGAATCATGACCATCTAGCTCTGAACTTAACCGTAAAAAACTCAACTGGTTGGACTTTAGAACCCTAGGACTATTGATAATCATAGGAAGCTAATTTAACCATTAAATTATTAGAAATTAACACAGAAATACCAGTCTCTTTGGTATGGCCCACTCAATCCTTTGATCTACCTAAACCTTGGCCAAGAGCACTAGTTGGAGCCTGTGAAGTGAATGAATTGCTTGGATCACATTGATCACCATGTGGACCCCACTTATGATTCATGTAGGTGCACGGATTGTGTGCACACATAGTACACCGAACCGTAGAGCTCGGTCAAACAGAGCTGACCTGAGCATCCTTGAAAAAGAGAGTTTTCTCTCTCCTTCCTTTCTTTTCCTGCCAGCGACGAACGGAACCTATCCGTTCAAATTTAGGCCCACCATCATATGATCTGAACCATCCATCGTAGAGGTAAGAATTTTTTTACCAAAACCCTACAAGCTTCACACGTTGGGATACACATGAGTGGACACAAACTCCAGCAAAATCAGGCGTGTGGTGCACGAGACTCGTTTCCAAAAGTGAAAATGTGTTGCAATGCTCAGCTGACAATCCGCGTGGATTTTCCTCGCCATCCCCGTCGTCGAAATAGAGTAATCTCAGCAGCACGACCTAACCACTCTAGGGCTTCCTTCCCAATCAAAGAACCGTCGCCGTGAGTTGTAACCTAATCCTCTAATTGAAGACGTTAGTAGCCATCCGTTCGGTGGGTCCCACAATGACCTTGAGACCTATCCACACCATCCTAGTGCCTCAGATCGAGGGATGACTCACCCGATCAGAATCTGCCATGATCATGGCCATCATCTTCTCCATCCATCCGAACAACCCATTTCCCTCATGTGGACCCCACTTCCCGATCAGAGCCATCCATCCGATGGACTATGGCACCTAAAGATCATCCACAACTTCCGATCTCTGCCTTGCAAACCGTTTCCAAATGAGATCATCAACAATCACTCTTCGTTAATCAGGATTAGCAGGCGCAGCTATAATTTATTGGCTATTTAAGAGCCGATGCTTCTAAGCTCCTATAAAGCTATAAATACTCTCTTTCCTTTTAGGGCAACGGATTCGAAAAGAGAGAAAAGAGAAAATAGAGAGAGAGAGAGGAAAGTGGAGAGGCGCCGTTTGTTGCCGCACTAACCTATCCGACTTCAAGTCATGGGGTCTAACTCAGTTCAAGCGGCTCTGCTCCATTTGATTTAAGGAATTCTCGGTTGAAACCAGAGGGCGTGCAAAGGCAAAAGCAAAGAGAGGAGCAGGAAGAGAAGAGAGGAGGAGAAGAGATGATGGGCCTGTTGCTCGGTTCCAACGTCGAGTCGACTCATCGAGTCCTGATGGGGTTTGTGGCGGGTTCATTGCTGGGTCCTTAGTTTAGGTGTGGGATTAGACACTGCAATAAAAATCAAAAAGAAGAAGAAGAAGAAGAAGAAGGAGAAGAGAGAGAGAGAGAGGAGAGAGAGAGAGCAAGTTTTGGGTTGAGTCAACTCGCTGCCAGGTTATTGCTGCCGAGTTCGATTGACTCAACTGAGTCGGACTACAGTGGGTGATTTCGTGGGTCCAATGTCCATTCCTGGACAAGGATGATTGAGAAGAGAAAGAAAGAGAAAGATAGGAGAAGAAAAAAGGAAGAAAAAGGAAGAAGAGAAAGTAAGAGAGTATGGTGGCATGTTGAGTTGTGCTGAGTCAACTCGGTTCTTGTCCCACCGAGTCAGGGAGAGTTTGCTGAGTCCAGCCAACTTGCTGGACGTTAGAGTTTTGGAAGAATAATGAGAAGGAGAGATGGAGAAAAGAAAGAAGGATGGGAAAAAGAGTAGAAGGGGGTTGTAATCGAGTTGGCACTCGGTTGACTTGGTTTGAACTCGAGCCGAGCTTGGGACACATTCAAGTAAGTTAGTTTTAGAATCTTTGTTTGAATTTTAATCAAGTGACTATTATATCATTTTATGTCTTATGATAAAAACTGAAATCATCTCTCATCTAGGTTCAATACGTCGAATTGAGTAAATTCTAGCTAGTGAGGGATATCCCACATGGCTTCATCATTTCATGGAATTCTATAATAATCGTAGAAAGATATTATAATTATGCAAATTGTAGTTGTGTTCCTTTAACTTTGAATTCACATGAATAAATATGTGGGAATGCCTCAATTTATGTTACCCTAACATATCTTATGAGAATAGCTTCAAGATCACCAGGCCACATTTGAAATTACTTATGTACACATACATTTCTACTTGTTGCACATTCATTATGCCACATTTGAAATTACATATATACATCTTCTAGTTGCATTAAATGCAAGAGTCCTTGCTTCCACTGCAATAATAAGATTGCTCCATTTCTTCTTATATGGGTTAGAATTGTTATAGCTTGATATAAATGAATATCTCTTGTCTAAATATGTGTACTAATCATGTTATTATCTTAATGTGTTTGCAATGTCAAATTTGGGCCTTCCTTTGGACCTTGGAAAAGTAAATGAATTTATGTTGAGCTCATATTTGAATACTAGATATCTTATTAAAGAACTACAAGTCTTAATCATGCTTATGAGAGTAATCTTGTTAATCCTATGGAATACGCATGATCATCATGGTACATGACATTTACGCATGACATCTGAGCTTTTCTGAGTGCTCTATGTCAGTCAGACTCTGATTGAATTCATGAAGACTCTAGCGCTTTAGTTAAAACTCACAGAGCATGTGCATTTAAGTCACTTTGGGTGCTCTTCTTTTCATGAGGCTTTTCCTTGATTAGACACTCCTCGGGCGTACCCCGTGTATTTTTCCAGGAGATATCCTTGGGCGCACTCTCTTACATGGATTTTTCCAGGTAGATGATATACTGCGGGCGGTCTGTATGGTCTTTTCCGGGCAACTAGTTCTCCTTGGGCGTACCTTTGAGTATTTTTCTGAGTGACTAGTTCGCCTTGGGCGACCCTTTATTTTACAGCTGGATGTGCATCCCCAGATCTATGATTTGTACATACATTCATATACCCATACATTCATTTATATTTTCATGATTATTCTCCTTGTAATTTGAATATGTTGCTTTAAACTATTTTGGAATGATATGACATGCATGAATCCTTGCGAGAAGTTCCCACTGAGTTTTCACTCACCCAATCGTACGGTTGCACCAAATAGACACCGGTTTGATGAACAAGTGGAGACCCCTATGACGGGATTCCAGGGACGGCTGAGGTGGAGTTTGGTAAGGAGGGCCTCTATGCCATTGCAGTTGGGTCGTTGGAGCTCGACTGATAATTTAGGATTTAATTGCTTTCATATTTCAGATTTTGTATCTTGTTTGAATTGTAATAAAATATTTTCCCTGTTGTGAGATTTCATTTTGCTCCCATTCACATGTATTAAACTTCCTTGTTGTTGCTCTTGATATCCTTAGTTTATGCAATGTTGTCTTACTCTAAGTTATAGAATTTGCCAGTATTTAAATGTATATTAGTCCACTTCATAACGTAATACTCGGGTTCTCTATGAGGAGCGACTATCCTCTGGTTTTGAGAACCAGGGTGTTACACTACCTGTCTGCATGGTGTTGTTGTTCTTGCACTCACTCACTCACTCCCTTCAGTCTGACGACAGATCAAACACCTCATACGGAGCTGCTGCTGCTGCTTCTACAATATCAAATACCCCATGTGTGAGGACTGTCGTGTCCTCTTGATCTCTTTTCCCATGTGTGGGGATGTTGTAGATCTAGAGTCAAACAGGGAGAGGGAGATCGAGAGAGAGGGTGGGAGAGTGAGTGGGAGATCGAGAGAGAGGGCTGAGATCGGGATGAGGGAGATCGGAAGAAAGGGAGATTGAGAGAGGGAGAGGGAGAGGGAGAGGGAGATCGAGAGAGGGAGAGGGAGACAGCGGAAATGAGGGTTTTGTTGCGCAGCACACCAAACACGTAGTGAACCAAGATCCAAGATCCGGTCTCACCCACAAACGATAAATAGGAAGAAATATAAACTAGAAGAAGAATCAAAGCATTCCAAACAAACCACAAGACAAGATATACGTAGAAAAACCCCAATAAGGGTAAAAAAACCACGGATGCAAACTTCCACTATGAAGAAAACAAATATTACAAGGCTATTACTAACCTCTTCCCTTGGAAGTACAGAGAAAACGCTTTGCCTACACCTTGAAATTACTCTCAAAATACCTATAAAAGCCCTAAGGACCCCTATTTATAGTTTAGGCAACTTCCTTCTTTCGTACTCTTGCGAAAACCAACACAAAAATCCGCAGTCCACATCAAATCCGGAAATGAATCTACGTAACCTAGACTGGTCAAGCAGGCTGGTCGACCGGTCGAGCGGACCTTTGACTGGTCGTGCATGGACCTCAACCGGTTGAGTACCGCGGAACCAAAAAATCGATACTCGCTAGACTTTGAGTCGAGCCAATCCACGACTGGTCAAGTGGGCCACTCGTGTCACGCCCCAAACCGAAGATCAAACTCACATGAATCTCGATCGCTGAATCTGGTGTCAACAGCCTCCATAGTACCCCATTCTCGCTCCCAGCGCCCATAACGCCAGATTTCGATCTTAGGATCATACAAGGAGGATTTTCCAATGTACATTTATCCCGTAAGAAGCATAACCACAAGTTTACCCAAATCACAAAGGCAACATCATCATCACATATCCACTAACATAATCATTTGAATACAATGCTGAAGGAAATAATATATCAAATATCAAAATCAAAGCTCCAGAGGTCCGCTACATGCTCCAAGCTCAGTGCTACTGCAACCTAACGCCACCTGCACGCATCTATCGTGCATAAGCTTATAAAAAGCTTAATGGGTGGTGAAAGTGTGTGCACATGGTAAGTGTCAAGTAAGCAATATCAGAGTATTCAGAGTAAGCGGAAATACTGACAAGCCCATAAATCATACAATATCAGAATAATGTGAAAATATGCTGATAGGCCCATAAATACCATCAACCTTATCCAAGCTATGCGATACAAAAAAAATATAATAAACCAATATCATATACTAAGGAAGCAATGTAGATCAGTTATGCAATGCGGAGATAGTAAGCCAAATACTATGTGCTAAGGATGCAATGTAATATGCAATGCGAATGAAATGACCAAGCTGGAGTGTGAAGTCAGGATGATAGTGCGTAGTATCGCAGGTTATGGGGTCCACCACAAGGGACTTCTATCCAAACCAATCTCATTCCTAAATTTGGATAGTCAAACTCAATGTGGTAAACTCCTGATCTCAGGTTAGTCGCGTGCCCAACTGAAATCCTGGCCATGCGAAGGTACATAATAATTAATTGCACACCACCAGCCCGAGTGGATAGTGAATGAAATGAATGCATGAGTATGTAACTCCTACTCAATAAGTCCACATATCAGTACGGTTTCTCTCTGGGAAATAACCGAGGTCTATTACACTCCAAACCAGATTGCCACCCCATCACGCGTAACAAGGTGAGTGAAGAGACCTCACTATCCGCCTGCTAATATCAGGCCTGACTCCTTGATAGCGGACCCATTCCTCGAGCTGGTCAAACTCAGCCTAGCATTGCCCCCTCCTCTCGGGCAAGTAAGGTCGTACCCCCTTCTAACCGACCACAACACATGAGAGACGCTGCCTAACGGTATACGGCCCTCATACGCTCATGCCTCCACTCAGTCTAGACGTTGTAGCAACCTCTGGAACCAAGAGGGTTTATGGACTTTCACCCAGGGATATCTATAGCGCCCCATATAGAACAGATTTCGGTGTCCCATCTGCCATCCACGAAATACATGTGGAGGCTATGGTTCTGATGTCGTTAGGGCGTACGGTGGTCATGTCACACAAATGCGAGATGCATGAGTCACACAGTCCAATTATGCATCAATCTTGTGCATACTGTGCGCTCATGTGGGGCAACTCCGCCTATCAGGGAGCCCCATGAAAAACCTGCCTTATGGCATATGCAATGGTCAATCACATTTAATAACAAATATGCAGATAATGTGTATGGGCATGTATTATGATGTTATGCTCTCTCATACTCATAATCAATAATCGGCCTCGATAATGTGGACATTTAACCAACATTGCCCCCAAGGGGTGGCCCACATAAAGCCTAACATATAGTGGACCCATGGCCTTACAAAGGGCCTAATATACAACACCATGAGCCTCACTCAAGAGCTTAATACACATCACGATGGGCCTTTCACATGGGATTAACATACATCACAATGGGCCTCAAATACGAGTCGTATATACATCACATAAGTCAAATACACATTACAATAGGCCTCAACTACGGGTCGCATATACACCACATAGGTCTCGACAATCGGTCTCGGCAATCGAAATCGCCTCGACAATCAAAATCGGCCTCAACAATTGAAATCAACACTCGAAATCGGCCTCGATACTTGGCCTCGACAATCGGAATCGGCCTATACAATCGTCCTCGACAATCGGAATCTGCCTCGATACTCGACCTCGACAGTCAGAATCGGCCTCGACAATCGGAATCGGCCTCAATGCTCGGCCTCGACAATCGAAATCAGCCTATACAATCGGCCTAAACAATCGGAATCGACCTCAATACTCGGCCTATACAATCGACCTCGACAAACGGAATCGGCCTCAATACTCGGCCTCGACAATCAGAATCGGCTTATACAATCAGCCTTGACAAATCAGTATCGGCCTCGACAATTAGAATCGCCCTATACAATCGGCCTCGACAATTGGAGTTAGCCTTGATACTCAGACTCGATAATCAGAATCGGCCTCAACGATCGGCCTCGAAAACGGAATCAGCCTCAACAATCGGCCTCGAAAACGGAATCGGCCAAATAAGGCCTAAGGGAAGGTCACGATGTGGACATCTAACCATCATTGCCCATCGATGTGGACATTTAACCAACATTGCTCCCAAGGAGTGGCCCACATAGAGCCAAACGTATCATGGGCCCATGGTTTCACACAAGGGCCTCATACATCAAGTGGGTTGCATCACATGGGCCTAACACACATCATTATGGACCACATTACATGGGCCGGAAATACATCTCAATGGGCCTCATTATTTGTGCCATAATCACATTACATCAGGCCTTGCCCATGGGCCTTGAATACATCACAATAGGCCACAACCCATGGGCTTCAAATACTCAATAGGTGCGCCCTACACATGGGTCTCATATGCATCAAATGGGCCACGTATTTGGGCCTCGAATACATCAAATGGGCTATGTATATGGGCCTCGAATACATCAAATGGGCCACGCGTCATGGGCCTAATACACTTCACAATGGGCCTTGCCCAAATGGGCCAGATTGGGCCGTTGGAATCAAACGTATACATCACGTGGGCCCACATCCCACAGACGGCATGGAATGAAACGCATCCATCAAGGTGGTTCCCACCTATCAAACAAATGGACAGCATGAAATGAAACACATACATCATGGCAGGCCCACCATCCCATGCAGATGGTGCGGCAGATACATCGCCAAGGTGGGCCCCACGTCCAGGGATGGACGATGTCGATATATTAAATACATCAAGGTGTGGCTCACATGACACCACTAGACAATGCGGGAGAAACACGTACGTCACAGTGGTGTCCCACCGTCCCACGTCCAGATGGATGGTGTGGGATCAAAACATACATCATAGTAGAGCCCGCTGTCTAGACAATTGGACGGTGTGGATAAAATACATATAACAAGGTGGTCCACCATCCAGATGCTGGACGCGTGGACACAACACATACATCATGTTAGGGCCCCGTGTGCTGGAGGCATCACTTGGACCAGGTGGGTACCACAGCACCGTCCACACCTTGCACGATACAGATAAAAGACATCAAGGTGGGAACCTTGGATGGCCTGGATGAAACATGTATACCAGGTGGCCCACACATGTGGGAAGTGGGGTCCACAACTGGATGGTGTGGAGCAAAATCACACGTCTTGCTGACTCAGTACAACAGCTATATAGCTGGTGTTTGCATACACCAGCTAATCCTCTTGCAGGTGGGTCCCACGTGGGGCCCACTATAACGTTTATTTTCCATCCAATCTATTCATAAGGTCACAAAGATCTAATTAAAGAGAAAATACAAATTTCATATCGATCCAGAACTTCTAGGACCCAAAAAGGGCTTCAATGGTAGACGTTCAATTCCCTACTATTTTAGTGGCATGGACCACCTGAGCCCCATGTACGACTGAATTTTTTTGGGATGTCCCCATAGTTAAAGGGGACCCATCAAATGGACGGTGGTGATGATCAACACGCATTATGGTGGGGCCTAAGATGGGACTCATGGTTCCACCCATCAATGGCAGCAAGGACGCTACTTATTGCAGCGTTCAGAGGACGCTAGCAGCAGCAACAACGTCCCAACATATTTTTTTTATTGTAGTGGATTTTTATAGGTGGGGCCCACATTAGGAAAATCCACACCGATTATTGGTCTCCCCGACTCATAACAGATCTAACGAGTCCAATATATGATATTTTTCGCCGTATAGAAACATCACAGCGGGCCTTAACAACTTAAATCACCCAGAACCACTGTTTTCTACATTATGGCCTACCAGAGGTTCATATTGGCTTTATTTTTTCGCTCAACGCCTAAAATGAGTGGGGAAAGAGGGTGGGCGGTGTGGATTGGATATATACATCAAATTCGGATCCATGCGTGTGGACGGTGTGAATGTATAAATATATACATCACGTTGGGCTCCCTGAATGCACAATGTGCATTAAACATATATGACGGTGGGTTCCACCATCTGGACAACAAGATGGGTGGATGGTGTGGATGTCACACGTACATCAAGGTGGGTCCGTACGTGTGGGACCCACCAGCTTTGGGTAAAGTTGATATTTTTATTCCCTTCGTCCAGGCCTGTCCTCAATGGACAGCTAGGTGGGCCACGTTGGACGTGGCAGTGGTGCGGGCCCCCGTTGGGAGGACGGCTTGGATAACATACAGGCATCATGGTGGATCACAAGATGAGAAAGAGAGAGAGAGAGAGAGAGAGAGAGAGAGAGAAGGAACGGAGTAGCGGAGGGGCCCCGCCACTGAAAGTGCCCTGGTTTGTCAAGTTATGTGAGTGTTGAGTCAGATTGTCTACATAGCCTGATAGGAAGATCAATTCAAGTGTCTGCCTCAACCGGATGTGTGCAAGCTCACCACAGGTAAACCTAAAACCTCACATCCCATAACCCAAAACACCAGGTGAATAAAACTCTTAAAAACAAGTTAGAAATCATAGGGTTTTAAGGTGAGAAAACTTTTTCAAAATAAGAAAAATCTCTAAGTTTTTCTTGCCTTGTCAATTTTATCGAAGCACCCTCGATATGATCTACCTACGTTGTTGAGTCCTCGATGCTTCATCGATACCATCGAAAAGAGGACCAAATATGTCCAGCAACTTCACAACATATCTGGACGAATTATCGTTGTATCGATACACCTATCGATATCATCGATACTCAAATCTCGAGCTCATCGAAAGTGGCTCGATAAGATCGACAGGCAGATTTCTGGCACCCCTATTTTTTTAATAAAAATCTCAAAATCTTTCGATATATCGATGCTCTTTTGATATGATATGAAATCATATATCGATAAGATCGGAAGTCCATCGATGATATCGATACTGGGCGCGCATTTCTTCTAGAAGATATTTCAAGTTGTTTTTAACATTGATCGGGGGCCATTCGAGGAAATCAATATTCATATGTCAATGATATCGAGGCCGAGTCGATTGCATCGATAATGGACACAAGCTGTCCAGCGAGTTAAATGGTAAATTATTGGATTTATCAATGCATCGACACTGCCTTCGATATCATCGATATGCAAATTCCGATGACATCGGCTGACCCCCGATCATATCATAAAAAACCTGAAATATTTCAAGTTAAGTCTCTCTCATTTTTCAAGAGTCGATGGATTGAACATATCATCGATGAAATCGGAGTTCGAAATCCGATGACATCGACAAATGTTTCGATTCATCGACTAGCTGGCTTAAGGTTTCAAAAGCGTATGACTTTGAATACAAGTCATCGAGCAAACCATTGATGCTATTGATAGTATACAGTCGATGATATCGAACCTGCTCGATGATATCAAACTCAGTCATAAATGTGACCATTTTATATCTGTTTGAACCTTTTGCCTATATATAGAGGACTTGTCTATTGTTGCTAGGAGAGAAAGTAGAGAGAGCTTTTGAGTGTTTAACCTTAGATCATATAACCAAAGCCCTTTCTCTCAAGGGAGTTCATCCTCCAATCCACCCTCATCATTGATATTCAATAGAGTGGATTGGGGAATGAACTTTCGCATTCAAGGATCCTCCAGCTACTAACTTAATGGTAAATCATTAAGCTGGGATGTCTTGAATGCATAAGATTGGAATCGCTCTATCTTCCTGATAGGAAAATATTTTGAGAGTAGGATTCCATCTTGACCTTGACCCAACCCGAAGTTGAGTATTGGTACATCATTTTGTGTTGCGGAACAAGGGTGCAGAAGACTCTTCGTTAACAAGGAGGAGGAGATCTTCGGCATTGTGTTTATTGGGACTCATCAACTTATTTGTAAGTATCTAGAGTCCAGGAGGACACTTGTGATCATTCCTTCGTAGGATTGGGTCTTAAGTGGTTCTCACCCTTTGAAGTCCTCGTAGGAGGCCTCCGGCGGGAGTGTACATGGTGGGTGCGTTGTGTGGACCCTTGCTCTATGAAGAGCATAAACATCTGGTTGAAGGTGAACCAGTAAAACCTTAGGTTTGAGGTAAACCGCTATGAAACCTCAGGTTTGAGGTGAATCGTGTAGAAACTTCCAGTAGGGTCTTATGGAAGATCATTGGCCAGTGTGCCTAAAAGTGGGTGTGTTGTGTTGACCCTTACTCGTGAAAGCATAAACAATCAGCCTCAGTGTAGGTTGTAAAGGTTGAAGGTGAACCTGAATTAAAACCTTAGGTTTGAGGTGAACCGCTGTGAAACCTCCTTAGTGAAATCCGGTACACTCAAGGGTTGAGTGCGGTTACCGGAGTGGAGTAGACTTATCGTTGAACTACTATAAAAATGACTGTGTTTGAGATTGTTATTCTTCTGATTGTGTGGTTTACTTTAATACTTTCATATCTGAATATCTGATCACACCTCACACACCTACACAGTCATATCCATCATGAACTAGGTTGCATATTGTTTACTTCTTAAAACAGTTTGTGATTGGATCCTCTACTAGGCTTGGAAGCCAGTAGAGTTATTTTTGAGTAATCCTAATGTGTGTCTGTTGTTAGGATTAGTGAAATAGGATTTGAAATAAATCATAAAAACCTTTAAAAATCCTATTCACCCCCCTCTAGGACATATTGGCATATTCCGACTTCAACTAAAGCGGTCTTCACCGCAATTTCAATTGGTATCAAAGAGGGTCTCGCTTTAAAGGCTTCACTGCCTAGAGAGTGATCTTGACTGAAGTTGGGAATATGGCCAAAGGAGAGGGCTCATCAGTCACTAGACCTCCAGTATTTGACGGTTCAAATTATGAATACTGGAAGGCTAGAATGCACTACTTTCTGAGATCTTTGGACCATGATGTTTGGGATATAGTTAAAAGTGGATATGTGCCACTATTGAACAAATTGTAGTTGACAGTGGCACAACCATCACAAAATCCAAACCCAAAGAAAAGTGGACAACATTCGACAAAGAAAGGCAAACATCTGAAGCCAAGGCTATGAATGATATCTACGGTGCCGTGTCCCAACATATCTTCAATCAAATAAGTATGTGTGGGACATCTAAGGAAGCATGAGATCTATTGGAAACAACCCATAAAGGCACAAGCACTATGAAGAGGTCCAAACTACAACTTCTGACTTCATAGTTTGAAGATGTAACATCCCGGATTTTTGCCAACCTAGGATTAGACGTCCTAGGGCAATGGGTTGATCCTAAGACCTTATCAACTTGTCAAAACTCAATCCCACAGTCTAAAATTGCTCTTTAAAACCATTTTCTTCACAAATCTCACCCTTCACTACCTTATGCTTTCAATTTTTCGAAGCACTTTCGCCCTAGACACTAACTTAAACTAGCTAAGTAGTAAAACTTGGATCACTTTATATACAAACTACAAAGGCCTAAGTACCATCTCAACCAGAAAACAATTAGGATTAAATCCTTTAGAAATTTAACAAAGTTAACTAAGTGCAAAACTCGATTAGCCATGAAATCCGTTGGGATCGCTTTAAATACGATCTGTAAGACCCAAACTTGCAAAATCAGTGACTCTAGGTTACCCTAAAGTTTAGAACCAAACTCATTTCCCGACTGCTCTCGGGAATGAAATGAAACTTCGTATTAGGTCTAGGCCGCACCTCGGAAGTCCGATTAACATGAAGTTAAGGAACTAGGACCGCCTCACTGGGCTTGACAATCATCTCGAAAATCAGGTCCAGCCGATGTCCCACGGCCATTCGTTTGGATCCGAGCGAGGGAGTGTGAAAAACACTATTCCCATTCCAAAATAAATATTAGGAATAGTGATCTGGCACCATTCTCTTGCGCATCAGTATTAAGCAACCAGACCGTCAGAATCAGACCAAATTACACCACCCTCGGATCAGGAAAAATTTCAGGAACATTTACATGTACTTGAAATTTTGAATCGTGGCCCACTGACCGTTGAACTGAAAGTGGTCCGCCACGTGCGATCTGGGAATCCGATCGAGTCGAAAATGTAATCCCACATAGATCCATGTGTGGTGAGCTTAAGTCTGACGTTTGACTCAAGGAGGGCCACCAGAACCTCTCTTTTGAGCTGGAAAAGTGACGAAATACCTATATTAGCAGTAACCCTTGAACAAGAGTCTATTTCGGTGAGTTTTGAGACTATATAAGGACCTTAAACCCTCTCTCATGGCAGTCATACGAATTTGGGATTTGAGAGAGGGAAAAGAGAGAGAAAGTGAGGGAGAAGTGGGAGAATCTCCCTGCCGTCCTTCCCTGCTGGTATCCATGCTCCACTGCATCGTTCTCATCGCTTTCCCGGCGATTCCAGCCCCGTTTCTAGGTAAGAAACCCTAACCCTAATCTGATTTGGGGCTTGAGTGGTTGTAGGTTACGAAATAGCTAACTTATTTCGTTCTATAGGTTGCCAAACTGCCGAATACGGAAGCTTAGCAAACCTATCGATTCCGTCGCAATTTTATGACAAAAGGTGCGGACTTTAGGTGTATAGGTTAGGGTTTTCAATGCTTTCAATGTCAGATAATGATAGATTCATGATCTGCATGCAATTGCACATGTACAAAGTGCTTTCCGTTTCCTGTTTCGATTAACGTTATAGAATATGGAATTTCACATACTCTAGGTATACGTAGAAATACCGTATACGTATTTTTTTGGAGAAATGTTTGACATGTTTATTTAATGTATGATTATACTATATATGGATAAAATACTAGTTTGGCGAAAGGAATCGCCGTAATACATGTTCACTTGTAAATGCTACGTATGTTGAAATTGTGTATTCTAGAAATACCGTATATGTGTAAGTTTTGGAAATGTAATTGTCATGATTATTTGTTGTATGATTATGGTATACATGGATAAAAATACTCGTTTGGCTAAAGGATAACCCTAATACATGTTTTACTAACATACACCATGTATGTTGTAATAGTGTATTCTAAGTGTTTGTGGAAATGGCTGAATGAGTATAGAATTCTCATTCGTGCTCGCCATGACTAATTGTCATGGATTCATGATTGATGTATTGGCGATATACCCCTTTGACGAAAGGATTTGCCCTAAGTCACGCCACGGCCAATATACACTATATATGCTAAAATGTGTGGCCCAAGTGTTTGTGGAAATGACTGAATGGATATGGAACTTGGATTCCTGCTTGCCATGACTATCCGTCGTGGGTGTACGCATGTTATGATTGGGGCAACTCCCTAGTGAAAGGATTTGGCCTAATGCCTATGTGATCGACATTTGTCGTGTATGTTGATGTATGTTTGTTTAAGTGTTTTCTTGAAATGTCTGAATGAGTAGTAGTTAGCAAATTGTAAAGTATAAGGGTGTTGAGATATGATTCTCAACCTCTTTTAACTATGTGTATGATCTCCTTTGATAGTTGTGTGATTAGGAATTGAACATGTACAAATGCATGCTTGTGTTGTGATTCATAACATGCTCAACTGCTTTATGATTTTAACTATGTAATGCATATGTTTAAATTTATATTTACGTTGTATGATCCGTCATGGGTGATGGGGGAGCGGAGCAACGAGTGCGTGCAACAGTCCTGGCAGCCCTAAACGGATAATACCAGACCTTGACTGTATGAGTTGAATCTTGATCCATTACTGCTTTGTCTATCTGCAACTGATTGTGTTTGGGGCTATGATTATGGCCCAGGCAATCGGTAACGAGATTGAACTTGTGGCTGAGATTCATTTGCCACGTGGGATGTGTTCGACGAACTCGAGTCGTGCGTTGCCTGTCGGCAGTGGCTAGGCCACACGAAGTTGTTTATGCACTTCATGTCATGCAGCTCAACGGGCGATCGTGCTAGTCGAGCTCGTCAAGTAACCCGATCTGCCTTATGCATGTTCACCCTGTTTGGACGCTACTGCTTGAACCTAGGGTACCAAACTTACCAGTGAAACCCCTTTTAAACCATGGTACCCATCGATCCGCTAAGACGCATGAGCCGGGCATGGTGGTATGGGACACCGTGGTCGAGCTGTCGGCCTACGCTGGGGCCATGTCCTCCCCATAGTGACCATTGCGCAACCAACTCGTGAGCCGAATATGGTGGTATGGGACACTGTATTCGAGCTGTAATACTTACGGCGAGAGCCGAGTACGGTGAGATCTGTACTCGTGCTGACGGGCGACGAGTCCTCCGTAGTATCTTCGAGTATACTCCAAGGGTCTGTGATTGGCGACGAGTCTTTCACAGCAACTAGAGTATGAGTGGAGCCGAGTACGGTGAGACCTGTACTCGAGCTGACGGCTAGTGATTGAGCCGAGTACGGTGAGACCTGTACTCGAGCTGACGGTCAGCAATTGAGCCGCATACGGTGAGATTTGTATCCGTGCTGACGGGTGACAAGCCCTTTGTGATGCCTTCGCTAAGCCTCTCAAACCATAATGTCGTATGAGATTAACTAGGATTGACGACCCTAGAATGGATCATGTTTGGGAATGATACAAGGGAGGTACCTTAGTTTCCCAATACTGCTGTTTGAAATGGACTAATAAAAACTTGGTAATCATGAGCATCATCGCACCGCATGTGCTTGTAGATGTGTGCACTGAGGGAGTAAGCATTCGCGAACGTAAGATGATGTCGCTTGAGGGTGGTTTGGCAAGGGCATACAGCATCATGTCATTTCACTCTCGCATTTAATAAGAGTAGTTAAACTTGTTTGATTTGTATTGCTTTATCATTACTGCTTGATTGAATTGATAACATGTTACCTATGCTTTACTGTTCCACTGAGTTGATCACTCACTCCCACGTTACGGGACGGTGTTGTACACCCCAACCAGATTTGTTGAGTTTCAGGTGGTGGCGATGCTTGTGAAGCAGAGCCGGACTACTTCTATGATGATAGGAGGAATTCTCCTATCTGTATCTCTCTGGCAGGTCAATGAAGACCTGATATTGTATTGACGGGGCTATGGTACATGGGATAGGAGGCATTACACTTCTCACATTTGGTACATTTTAGAACTGCACTTGTATTTATTTAACCTGGTAATGTTATCACACTCTGGAGACTCATCATAAGTTATATATTTTATCTATCTATCACAGTCTTTCCGCTTGCAAATTTAACCGTCTCTGGAGTATGATATGCTGTTTTGGCTTAATCTCACTCATGTTCAATGCACCGAAT
>JAJHSJ010000016.1:31818811-31899729 GCA_021015155.1 Magnolia officinalis | reverse complement strand
TGGACCCCACTTCCTGATCAGAGCCGTCCATCTGTGGACTATGGCACCTAAAGATCATCCACAACTTCCGATCTCTGCCTTGCAAACCATTTCAAAAGAGATCGTCAACAATCTCTCTTCGTTAATTGGGATTAGCAGGCGCAACTGTAACTTATTGGCTATTTAAGAGTCAATGCTTCTAAGCTCCTATAAAGCTATAAATACTCTCTTTCCTTTTAGGGCAGCAGATTCAAAAATTGAGAAAAGAGAAAAATAGAGAGAGAGAGAGAGAGGAAAGTGGAGAGGCGACGTTTGTTGCCGCACTAACCTTTCCGAGTTCAAGTCATGGGTCTAACTCAGTTTGAGCAGCTCTGCTCCATTTGATTTAAGGCATTCTCAGTTAAATCTAGAGGGTGAGCAAAGGCAGAAGCAAAGAGAAAAGGAGCAGGAAGAGAAGGAGAAGGAGGAGAAGAGATGATGGGGCTGTTGCTCGGTTCCAACGTCGAGTCGACTCATCGAGTCCTGATGGGGTTGCGGCGGGTTCATTGCTGGGTCCTTAGTTCAGGTGTGTGATTGGACACTACAACAGAAATCGGAAAGAAAAAAGAAGAAGAAGAAGAAGAAGAAGAAGAAGAGAGAGAGAGAGAGAGAGAGAGAGAGAGAGAGAGAGAGAGAGAGAGAGCGAGTTTTGGGTCGAGTCAACTCGCTTCTAGGTTGTTGCTGCCGAGTTCGAGCGAGTCAACTGAGGTGCACTAGAGTTAGTGATTTCATGGGTCCAATGTCCATTCCTAGACAAGGATGATTGAGAAGAAAAAGAAGAAAGAAAGATAGGAGAAGAAGAAAGGAAGAAAAAGGAAGAAGAGAAAGTAAGAGAGAATGGTGGCATGTTGAGTTGTACCGAATCAACTCAGTTCTTGTCCCACCGAGTCAGGGAGAATTTGCTAAGTCCAGCCAACTTGCGGGATGTTAGAGTTTTGGAAGAAAAATGAGAAGGAGAGATGGAGAAAAGAAAGAAGGATGGGGAAAAAGAGTAGAAGACTCGGTTGACTCGGTTTGAACTTGAGCCGAGCTTGGGACACATTCAAGTAAGTTAGTTTTAGAATCTTTGTTTGAATTTTAATCAAGTTACTATTATATCATTTTATGTCTTATGATAAAAACTGAAATCATCTCTCATCTAAGTTCAATACGTCGAATTGAGTCAATTCAAGCTAGTGAGGGATCTCACATGGCTTCATCATTTCATGGAATTCTAAAATAATCGTAGAACGATATTATAATTATGAAAATTGTAGTTGTGTTCCTTTAACTTTGAATTCACATGAATAAATATGTGAGAATGCCTCAATTTATGTTACCCAAACATATCTTATGAGAATAACTTTAAGATCACCAGGCCACATTTGAAATTACTTATGTACACGTACATTTCTACTTGTTGTACATTCATTATGCCACATTTGAAATTACATATATACATATTTTAGTTGCATTAAATGCAAGAGTCCTTGCTTCCACTATAATAATAAGATGTTCCCAATGAGTTTTCACTCACCCAATTGTGCGGTTGCACCAAATAGACACAGGTATGATGAACAGGTGGAGACCCCTATGATGGGATTCCAGGGACGGCTGAGGTGGAGTTTGGTAAGGAGGGCCTCTATGCCATTGAAGTTGAGCCGTTGGAGCTCGATTGATAATTTAGGATTTACTTGCTTTCATATTTCATATTTTGTATCTTGTTTGAATTGTAATAAAATATTTTCCCTGTTATGGGATTTCATTCTGCTCCCAGTCACATGTATTAAACTTCCTTGTTGTTGCTCTTGATATCCTTAGTTTATGCAATGTTGCCTTACTCCAGGTTATAGAATTTACCGCTATTTAGATGTATGTTAGTCCACTTCATAATGTAATACTCGGGTTCTCTACGAGGAGCGGCTATCCTTGGATTTTGAGAACTAGGGTGTTACAAGATTGTATCAGAGAGAGAGTTTAGACAAACCTTGCCTTTGGGAAAACAAACTTATACCCACCTTAATGTTTTAATTTAAGATGCTAGAATAGGATTCGGAACTTAGGTGGATCTCCTCTAGAGTAAGAGAAGTTTTGAGAACATAGAGACCTACACTTAGGTTTCAAACTATGAACAATTGAGTGTCTGAACTCATAAATCCAACCTAGTTCCCCGTAGAAAATTTTAAGGAAGACATTTGAATTTAATTAGAGTTCCCTTAAGGTTAAGGAAAATTTCGAACATAGAGACCCAAATCGTAGGCCACTTAGGAAATTTCAGGTCTAGTTACTTGAACTTAGAAATTGAATTTATGTGCCCTTGAAATCATTAGGATAGCCATTCAAACTTAATTGGAATTACTTAGGAATTATGAAAATTGTGAACATACAGACACAAGACTTTAGGCCCCATAGGAAAGTTCAAGTTTATTTGTTTGAACGTAGAAATTAAATCTAGATTCCCATTATGAACTACTAATTGTCTGAACTCAGAAACCAAATACTAGATCCCCTTAGCAAATTTATTCGAAATGTCATTCGAATTCATGTTAAATTCCATGGAAATTTAAACCTTAGCCTTCTTTGAACTTTTTAGGACGAGTGATTTGAACATAAGGACAAGAACTTTGAGTCCCATGCATACTTCTAGAATAGTTACTTAAAGTTGGAAACTACTTAAGTACCATGAGAAAACAAATTCCAACTATGATATATCTGAGGTAAAGAAAAATATTTCTTGAACTTGACTATGCATGAACTTTTTGTAATCTAGGATTTGGATTTTTCCTATAACTTTCCTTAGTTGAAATGACCTTGTTAAAACACTCAGTGAGTGTAACAAAATTAGGCATTGTAGGGAATCCCCACCCACCATGTCAAACATTTGATTGAATCTAAGTACTCCTTAAATTTAGGAATCGTTTCAGGTACTATAATATGAATTCTTTGGTACATTTCTCTAGCTAGAGACATTGTTTCATACAAGCCCTAATGCTTAAAGTAACTAGAGGTAAAATGTTAGCCATATTTTTAACCTTAAGCTAGGTGTATTAGAGCTGGGTACGAGAATCTTGATAAATGTAGCAAATTTCAATTTAAATTCCTATGGAAATTTTGATCTTGAAACAATTCGATAATGTATTAGGTAACTAGTTTGTACAATGAGAGTATGATGGGCATTTAGGTTTGTGGACAAGATTTTCAAAACTCTTATCAAGAGAATAGAACATTTCATGTTATTTCTAACTGTTTAGAATAATCGGGACCACGAGCCGATGAAATCATATTTTAAACAAAGCATATACGGTTTGATCCAAATTCCATATCCTAGAAAATTTCCAATGATCTCAATGCCCTGATCAAGCAGAAGATCGAAAATTACTAGGATTAGGAAATGATACAGGTAAATCCATTGATCTACGCAAGTAGAGGACTGATCTATCAGGCTAAAACCTACTACAACCATCAGTTCATATTAGCCAGAACACTGAAGATAGAAAATTGCATTGTACTTTAGATGACAAGGAACTATCATTAGAAGTATAATAAAATAAAGGAAAGATACCATATTACTATTAGTTGTCACTTGAATGTGCTTATACCCCTAATAAATGTTATGGAAACTTGTGATGTACCTTGCATTGGAATATAATCCTGGTTTTAGAAAGTACTAAAGCAAGTTCCAAATTTTTATAGAACCATATACATTCGGCACTTGGCTGGCCTGGAGATTTTAGAGTTGTAGTAGATTTAGAGATATCTTATCAAAACTGTAAGATGCAATTTCACGTTTTAGATAAATGATAGATCAGATGCATAATTGGGAGGAGTTTATCACTTATAATAATGTTTTCAAAACGAGTATTATCAAATCTTGAGGACGAGATTTTCTTTTAGGGGGGTAGATTGTAACACCCCGTACTTTACAGCCCTCGGGTGTTACCATAAAGACCTAACATAGTATATGCACAAGTCGGCTCATTTAATTGTTCACTTCATTTTAACATAAATCAGGTCATTAGGAACCATCTCCATCCATGGATTGAGTCATCAAACCGTTGATTTACATTAAAAACTATAACATCACTAACGAATTCACATAAACTAAGCTTTGTTAAATTGACAAAGTTGTACGAACTCAATTTTGGAAAGAGGTCGTCGAACCCACCATCCATTGGATATTGATGTCTAATAAGATGAAATCCCCACCCTGATGTAACTAATGGGCTATTCAATCCCATATTAGCCATTGAATCCCGTGTAATTAGCCTAGAACCCTGGATCATTGAGAAGCTTGTCTCATGTAATGATTCGACTTTTAGAATTTTACGAGTTGGGAATTAACTATAGATTTAGGAATCATGACCATCTAGCTCTGAACTTAACCGTAAAAAACTCAACTGGTTGGACTTTAGAACCCTAGGACTATTGATAATCATAGGAAGCTAATTTAACCATTAAATTATTAGAAATTAACACAGAAATACCAGTCTCTTTGGTATGGCCCACTCAATCCTTTGATCTACCTAAACCTTGGCCAAGAGCACTAGTTGGAGCCTGTGAAGTGAATGAATTGCTTGGATCACATTGATCACCATGTGGACCCCACTTATGATTCATGTAGGTGCACGGATTGTGTGCACACATAGTACACCGAACCGTAGAGCTCGGTCAAACAGAGCTGACCCGAGCATCCTTGAAAAAGAGAGTTTTCTCTCTCCTTCCTTTCTTTTCCTGCCAGCGACGAACGGAACCTATCCGTTCAAATTTAGGCCCACCATCATATGATCTGAACCGTCCATCGTAGAGGTAAGAATTTTTTACCAAAACCCTACAAGCTTCACACGTTGGGATACACATGAGTGGACACAAACTCCAGCAAAATCAGGCGTGTGGTGCACGAGACTCGTTTCCAAAAGTGAAAATGTGTTGCAATGCTCAGCTGACAATCCGCGTGGATTTTCCTCGCCATCCCCGTCGTCGAAATAGAGTAAATCAGCAGCACGACCTAACCACTCTAGGGCTTCCTTCCCAATCAAAGAACCGTCGCCGTGAGTTGTAACCTAATCCTCTAATTGAAGACGTTAGTAGCCATCCGTTCGGTGGGTCCCACAATGACCTTGAGACCTATCCACACCATCCTAGTGCCTCAGATCGAGGGATGACTCACCCGATCAGAATCTGCCATGATCATGGCCATCATCTTCTCCATCCATCCGAACAAACCATTTCCCTCATGTGGACCCCACTTCCCGATCAGAGCCATCCATCCGATGGACTATGGCACCTAAAGATCATCCACAACTTCCGATCTCTGCCTTGCAAACCGTTTCCAAATGAGATCATCAACAATCACTCTTCGTTAATCAGGATTAGCAGGCGCAGCTATAATTTATTGGCTATTTAAGAGCCGATGCTTCTAAGCTCCTATAAAGCTATAAATACTCTCTTTCCTTTTAGGGCAACGGATTCGAAAAGAGAGAAAAGAGAAAATAGAGAGAGAGAGAGAGGAAAGTGGAGAGGCGCCGTTTGTTGCCGCACTAACCTATCCGACTTCAAGTCATGGGGTCTAACTCAGTTCAAGCGGCTCTGCTCCATTTGATTTAAGGAATTCTCGGTTGAAACCAGAGGGCGTGCAAAGGCAAAAGCAAAGAGAGGAGCAGGAAGAGAAGAGAGGAGGAGAAGAGATGATGGGCCTGTTGTTCGGTTCCAACGTCGAGTCGACTCATCGAGTCCTGATGGGGTTGTGGCGGGTTCATTGCTGGGTCCTTAGTTTAGGTGTGGGATTAGACACTGCAATAAAAATCAAAAAGAAGAAGAAGAAGAAGAGAAGGAGAAGAAGAGAGAGAGAGAGAGAGAGAGAGAGCAAGTTTTGGGTTGAGTCAACTCGCTGCCAGTTATTGCTGCCGAGTTCGATTGACTCAACTGAGTCGGACTACAGTGGGTGATTTCGTGGGTCCAATGTCCATTCCTGGACAAGGATGATTGAGAAGAGAAAGAAAGAGAAAGATAGGAGAAGAAAAAAGGAAGAAAAAAAGGAAGAAGAGAAAGTAAGAGAGTATGGTGGCATGTTGAGTTGTGCTGAGTCAACTCGGTTCTTGTCCCACCGAGTCAGGGAGAGTTTGCTGAGTCCAGCCAACTTGCTGGACGTTAGAGTTTTGGAAAAATAATGAGAAGGAGAGATGGAGAAAAGAAAGAAGGATGGGAAAAAGAGTAGAAGGGGGTTGTAATCGAGTTGGCACTCGGTTGACTTGGTTTGAACTCGAGCCGAGCTTGGGACACATTCAAGTAAGTTAGTTTTAGAATCTTTGTTTGAATTTTAATCAAGTGACTATTATATCATTTTATGTCTTATGATAAAAACTGAAATCATCTCTCATCTAGGTTCAATACGTCGAATTGAGTAAATTCTAGCTAGTGAGGGATATCCCACATGGCTTCATCATTTCATGGAATTCTATAATAATCGTAGAAAGATATTATAATTATGCAAATTGTAGTTGTGTTCCTTTAACTTTGAATTCACATGAATAAATATGTGGGAATGCCTCAATTTATGTTACCCTAACATATCTTATGAGAATAGCTTCAAGATCACCAGGCCACATTTGAAATTACTTATGTACACATACATTTCTACTTGTTGCACATTCATTATGCCACATTTGAAATTACATATATACATCTTCTAGTTGCATTAAATGCAAGAGTCCTTGCTTCCACTGCAATAATAAGATTGCTCCATTTCTTCTTATATGGGTTAGAATTGTTATAGCTTGATATAAATGAATATCTCTTGTCTAAATATGTGTACTAATCATGTTATTATCTTAATGTGTTTGCAATGTCAAATTTGGGCCTTCCTTTGGACCTTGGAAAAGTAAATGAATTTATGTTGAGCTCATATTTGAATACTAGATATCTTATTAAAGAACTACAAGTCTTAATCATGCTTATGAGAGTAATCTTGTTAATCCTATGGAATACGCATGATCATCATGGTACATGACATTTACGCATGACATCTGAGCTTTTCTGAGTGCTCTATGTCAGTCAGACTCTGATTGAATTCATGAAGACTCTAGCGCTTTAGTTAAAACTCACAGAGCATGTGCATTTAAGTCACTTTGGGTGCTCTTCTTTTCATGAGGCTTTTCCTTGATTAGACACTCCTCGGGCGTACCCCGTGTATTTTTCCAGGAGATATCCTTGGGCGCACTCTCTTACATGGATTTTTCCAGGTAGATGATATACTGCGGGCGGTCTGTATGGTCTTTTCCGGGCAACTAGTTCTCCTTGGGCGTACCTTTGAGTATTTTTCTGAGTGACTAGTTCGCCTTGGGCGACCCTTTATTTTTACAGCTGGATGTGCATCCCCAGATCTATGATTTGTACATACATTCATATACCCATACATTCATTTATATTTTCATGATTATTCTCCTTGTAATTTGAATATGTTGCTTTAAACTATTTGGAATGATATGACATGCATGAATCCTTGCGAGAAGTTCCCACTGAGTTTTCACTCACCCAATCGTACGGTTGCACCAAATAGACACCGGTTTGATGAACAAGTGGAGACCCCTATGACGGGATTCCAGGGACGGCTGAGGTGGAGTTTGGTAAGGAGGGCCTCTATGCCATTGCAGTTGGGTCGTTGGAGCTCGACTGATAATTTAGGATTTAATTGCTTTCATATTTCAGATTTTGTATCTTGTTTGAATTGTAATAAAATATTTTCCCTGTTGTGAGATTTCATTTTGCTCCCATTCACATGTATTAAACTTCCTTGTTGTTGCTCTTGATATCCTTAGTTTATGCAATGTTGTCTTACTCCAAGTTATAGAATTTGCCAGTATTTAAATGTATATTAGTCCACTTCATAACGTAATACTCGGGTTCTCTATGAGGAGCGACTATCCTCTGGTTTGAGAACCAGGGTGTTACACTACCTGTCTGCATGGTGTTGTTGTTCTTGCACTCACTCACTCACTCCCTTCAGTCTGACGACAGATCAAACACCTCATACGGAGCTGCTGCTGCTGCTTCTACAATATCAAATACCCCATGTGTGAGGACTGTCGTGTCCTCTTGATCTCTTTTCCCATGTGTGGGGATGTTGTAGATCTAGAGTCAAACAGGGAGAGGGAGATCGAGAGAGAGGGTGGGAGAGTGAGAGGGGAGATCGAGAGAGAGGGCTGAGATCGGGATGAGGGAGATCGGAAGAAAGGGAGATTGAGAGAGGGAGAGGGAGAGGGAGAGGGAGATCGAGAGAGGGAGAGGGAGACAGCGGAAATGAGGGTTTGTTGCGCAGCACACCAAACACGTAGTGAACCAAGATCCAAGATCCGGTCTCACCCACAAACGATAAATAGGAAGAAATATAAACTAGAAGAAGAATCAAAGAATTCCAAACAAACCACAAGACAAGATATACGTAGTAGAAAAACCCCAATAAGGGTAAAAAACCACGGATGCAAACTTCCACTATGAAGAAAACAAATATTACAAGGCTATTACTAACCTCTTCCCTTGGAAGTACAGAGAAAACGCTTTGCCTACACCTTGAAATTACTCTCAAAATACCTATAAAAGCCCTAAGGACCCCTATTTATAGTTTAGGCAACTTCCCTTTCGTACTCTTGCGAAAACCAACACAAAAATCCGCAGTCCACATCAAATCCGGAAACGAATCTACGTAACCTAGACTGGTCAAGCAGGCTGGTCGACCGGTCGAGCGGACCTTTGACTGGTCGTGCATGGACCTCAACCGGTTGAGTACGCGCGGAACCAAAAATCGATACTCGCTAGACTTTGAGTCGAGCCAATCCACGACTGGTCAAGTGGGCCACTCGTGTCACGCCCCAAACCAGAAGATCAAACTCACATGAATCTCGATCGCTGAATCTGGTGTCAACAGCCTCCATAGTACCCCATTCTCGGCTCCCAGCGCCCATACGCCAGATTTCGATCTTAGGATCATACAAGGAGGATTTTCCAATGTACATTTATCCCGTAAGAAGCATAACCACAAGTTTACCCAAATCACAAAGGCAACATCATCATCACATATCCACTAACATAATCATTTGAATACAATGCTGAAAGGAAAATACATATATCAAAATCAAAGCTCCAGAGGTCCGCTACATGCTCCAAGCTCAGTGCTACTGCAACCTAACGCCACCTGCACGCATCTATCGTGCATAAGCTTATAAAAAGCTTAATGGGTGGTGAAAGTGTGTGCACATGGTAAGTGTCAAGTAAGCAATATCAGAGTATTCAGAGTAAGCGGAAATACTGACAAGCCCATAAATCATACAATATCAGAATAATGTGAAAATATGCTGATAGGCCCATAAATACCATCAACCTTATCCAAGCTATGCGATACAAAAAAAATATAATAAACCAATATCATATACTAAGGAAGCAATGTAGATCAGTTATGCAATGCGGAGATAGTAAGCCAAATACTATGTGCTAAGGATGCAATGTAATATGCAATGCGAATGAAATGACCAAGCTGGAGTGTGAAGTCAGGATGATAGTGCGTAGTATCGCAGGTTATGGGGTCCACCACAAGGGACTTCTATCCAAACCAATCTCATTCCTAAATTTGGATAGTCAAACTCAATGTGGTAAACTCCTGATCTCAGGTTAGTCGCGTGCCCAACTGAAATCCTGGCCATGCGAAGGTACATAATAATTAATTGCACACCACCAGCCCGAGTGGATAGTGAATGAAATGAATGCATGAGTATGTAACTCCTACTCAATAAGTCCACATATCAGTACGATTTCTCTCTGGGAAATAACCGAGGTCTATTACACTCCAAACCAGATTGCCACCCCATCACGCGTAACAAAGTGAGTGAAAGAGACCTCACTATCCGCCTGCTAATATCAGGCCCGACTCCTTGATAGCGGACCCATTCCTCGAGCTGGTCAAACTCAGCCTAGCATTGCCCCCTCCTCTCGGGCAAGTAAGGTCGTACCCCCTTCTAACCGACCACAACACAATGAGAGACGCTGCCTAACGGTATACGGCCCTCATACGCTCATGCCTCCACTCAGTCTAGACATTGTAGCAACCTCTGGAACCAAGAGGGTTTATGGACTTTCACCCAGGGATATCTATAGCGCCCCATATAGAACAGATTTTCGGTGTCCCATCTGGCCATCCACGAAATACATGTGGAGGCTATGGTTCTGATGTCGTTAGGGCGTACGGTGGTCATGTCACACAAATGCGAGATGCATGAGTCACACAGTCCAATTATGCATCAATCTTGTGCATACTGTGCGCTCATGTGGGGCAACTCCGCCTATCAGGGAGCCCCATGAAAAACCTGCCTTATGGCATATGCAATGGTCAATCACATTTAATAACAAATATGCAGATAATGTGTATGGGCATGTATTATGATGTTATGCTCTCTCATACTCATAATTGATAATCGGCCTCGATAATGTGGACATTTAACCAACATTGCCCCCAAGGGGTGGCCCACATAAAGCCTAACATATAGTGGACCCATGGCCTTACAAAGGGCCTAATATACAACACCATGAGCCTCACTCAAGAGCTTAATACACATCACGATGGGCCTTTCACATGGGATTAACATACATCACAATGGGCCTCAAATACGAGTCGTATATACATCACATAAGTCAAATACACATTACAATAGGCCTCAACTACGGGTCGCATATACACCACATAGGTCTCGACAATCGGTCTCGGCAATCGAAATCGCCTCGACAATCAAAATCGGCCTCAACAATTGAAATCAACACTCGAAATTGGCCTCGATACTTGGCCTCGACAATCGGAATCGGCCTATACAATCGTCCTCGACAATCGGAATCTGCCTCGATACTCGACCTCGACAGTCAGAATCGGCCTCGACAATCGGAATCGGCCTCAATGCTCGGCCTCGACAATCGAAATCGGCCTATACAATCGGCCTAACAATCGGAATCGACCTCAATACTCGGCCTATACAATCGACCTCGACAAACGGAATCGGCCTCAATACTCGGCCTCGACAATCAGAATCGGCTTATACAATCAGCCTTGACAAATCAGTATCGGCCTCGACAATTAGAATCGCCCTATACAATCGGCCTCGACAATTGGAGTTAGCCTTTGATACTCAGACTCGATAATCAGAATCGGCCTCAACGATCGGCCTCGAAAACGGAATCAGCCTCAACAATCGGCCTCGAAAACGGAATCGGCCAAATAAGGCCTAAGGGAAGGTCACGATGTGGACATCTAACCATCATTGCCCATCGATGTGGACATTTAACCAACATTGCTCCCAAGGAGTGGCCCACATAGAGCCAAACGTATCATGGGCCCATGGTTTCACACAAGGGCCTCATACATCAAGTGGGTTGCATCACATGGGCCTAACACACATCATTATGGACCACATTACATGGGCCGGAAATACATCTCAATGGGCCTCATTATTTGTGTCATAATCACATTACATCAGGCCTTGCCCATGGGCCTTGAATACATCACAATAGGCCACAAACCATGGGCTTCAAATACTCAATAGGGCGCCCTACACATGGGTCTCATATGCATCAAATGGGCCACGTATATGGGCCTCGAATACATCAAATGGGCCATGTATATGGGCCTCGAATACATCAAATGGGCCACGCGTCATGGGCCTAATACACTTCACAATGGGCCTTGCCCAAATGGGCCAGATTGGGCCGTTGGAATCAAACGTATACATCACGTGGGCCCACATCCCACAGACGGCATGGAATGAAACGCATCCATCAAGGTGGTTCCCACCTATCAAACAAATGGACAGCATGAAATGAAACACATACATCATGGCAGGCCCACCATCCCATGCAGATGGTGCGGCGGCAGATACATCGCCAAGGTGGGCCCCACGTCCAGGGATGGACGATGTCGATATATTAAATACATCAAGGTGTGGCTCACATGACACCACTAGACAATGCGGGAGAAACACGTACGTCACAGTGGTGTCCCACCGTCCCACGTCCAGATGGATGGTGTGGGATCAAAACATACATCATAGTAGAGCCCGCTGTCTAGACAATTGGACGGTGTGGATAAAATACATATAACAAGGTGGTCCACCATCCAGATGCTGGACGCGTGGACACAACACATACATCATGTTAGGGCCCCGTGTGCTGGAGGCATCACTTGGACCAGGTGGGTACCACAGCACCGTCCACACCTTGCACGATACAGATAAAAGACATCAAGGTGGGAACCTTGGATGGCCTGGATGAAACATGTATACCAGGTGGCCCACACATGTGGGAAGTGGGGTCCACAACTGGATGGTGTGGAGCAAAATCACACGTCTTGCTGACTCAGTACAACAGCTATATAGCTGGTGTTTGCGTACACCAGCTAATCCTCTTGCAGGTGGGTCCCACGTGGGGCCCACTATAACGTTTATTTTCCATCCAATCTATTCATAAGGTCACAAAGATCTAATTAAAGAGAAAATACAAATTTCATATCGATCCAGAACTTCTAGGACCCAAAAAGGGCTTCAATGGTAGACGTTCAATTCCCTACTATTTTAGTGGCATGGACCACCTGAGCCCCATGTACGACTGAATTTTTTTGGGATGTCCCCATAGTTAAAGGGGACCCATCAAATGGACGGTGGTGATGATCAACACGCATTATGGTGGGGCCTAAGATGGGACTCATGGTTCCACCCATCAATGGCAGCAAGGACGCTACTTATTGCAGCGTTCAGAGGACGCTAGCAGCAACAACGTCCCAACATTTTTTTTTATTGTAGTGGATTTTTATAGGTGGGGCCCACATTAGGAAAATCCACACCGATTATTGGTCTCCCCGACTCATAACAGATCTAACGAGTCCAATATATGATATTTTCGCCGTATAGAAACATCACAGCGGGCCTTAACAACTTAAATCACCCAGAACCACTGTTTTCTACATTATGGCCTACCAGAGGTTCATATTGGCTTTATTTTTTCGCTCAACGCCTAAAATGAGTGGGGAAAAGGGTGGGCGGTGTGGATTGGATATATACATCAAATTCGGATCCATGCGTGTGGACGGTGTGAATGTATAATTATATACATCACGTTGGGCTCCCTGAATGCACAATGTGCATTAAAACATATATGACGATGGGTTCCACCATCTGGACAACAAGATGGGTGGATGGTGTGGATGTCACACGTACATCAAGGTGGGTCCGTACGTGTGGGACCCACCAGCTTTGGGTAAAGTTGATATTTGCTATTCCCTTCGTCCAGGCCTGTCCTCAATGGACAGCTAGGTGGGCCACGTTGGACGTGGCAGTGGTGCGGGCCCCCGTTGGGAGGACGGCTTGGATAACATACAGGCATCATGGTGGATCACAAGATGAGAAAGAGAGAGAGAGAGAGAGAGAGAGAGAGAGAGAGAGAGAGAAGGAAGGAGTAGCGGAGGGGCCCCGCCACTGAAAGTGCCCTGGTTTGTCAAGTTATGTGAGTGTTGAGTCAGATTGTCTACATAGCCTGATAGGAAGATCAATTCAAGTGTCTGCCTCAACCGGATGTGTGCAAGCTCACCACAGGTAAACCTAAAACCTCACATCCCATAACCCAAAACACCAGGTGAATAAAACTCTTAAAAACAAGTTAGAAATCATAGGGTTTTAAGGTGAGAAAACTTTTTCAAAATAAGAAAAATCTCTAAGTTTTTCTTGCCTTGTTGATTTTATCGAAGCACCCTCGATATGATCTACCTACGTTGTTGAGTCCTCGATGCTTCATCGATACCATCGAAAAGAGGACCAAATATGTCCAGCAACTTCACAACATATCTGGACGAATTATCGTTGTATCGATACACCTATCGATATCATCGATACTCAAATCTCGAGCTCATCGAAAGTGGCTCGATAAGATCGACAGGCAGATTTCTGGCACCCCTATTTTTTTAATAAAAATCTCAAAATCTTTCGGTATATCGATGCTCTTTTGATATGATATGAAATCATATATCGATAAGATCGGAAGTCCATCGATGATATCGATACTGGGCGCGCATTTCTTCTAGAAGATATTTTAAGTTGTTTTTAACATTGATCGGGGGCCATTCGAGGAAATCAATATTCATATGTCAATGATATCGAGGCCGAGTCGATTGCATCGATAATGGACACAAGCTGTCCAGCGAGTTAAATGGTAAATTTATTGGATTTATCAATGCATCGACACTGCCTTCGATATCATCGATATGCAAATTCCGATGACATCGGCTGACCCCCGATCATATCATAAAAAACCTGAAATATTTCAAGTTAAGTCTCTCTCATTTTTCAAGAGTCGATGGATTGAACATATCATCGATGAAATCGGAGTTCGAAATCCGATGACATCGACAAATGTTTCGATTCATCGACTAGCTGGCTTAAGGTTTCAAAAGCGTATGACTTTGAATACAAGTCATCGTGCAAACCATTGATGCTATTGATAGTATACAGTCGATGATATCGAACCTGCTCGATGATATCAAACTCAGTCATAAATGTGACCATTTTATATCTGTTTGAACCTTTTGCCTATATATAGAGGACTTGTCTATTGTTGCTAGGAGAGAAAGTAGAGAGAGCTTTTGAGTGTTTAACCTTAGATCATATAACCAAAGCCCTTTCTCTCAAGGGAGTTCATCCTCCAATCCACCCTCATCATTGATATTCAATAGAGTGGATTGGGGAATGAACTTTCGCATTCAAGGATCCTCCAGCTACTAACTTAATGGTAAATCATTAAGCTGGGATGTCTTGAATGCATAAGATTGGAATCGCTCTATCTTCCTGATAGGAAAATATTTTGAGAGTAGGATTCCATCTTGACCTTGACCCAACCCGAAGTTGAGTATTGGTACATCATTTTGTGTTGCGGAACAAGGGTGCAGAAGACTCTTCGTTAACAAGGAGGAGGAGATCTTCGGCATTGTGTTTATTGGGACTCATCAACTTATTTGTAAGTATCTAGAGTCCAGGAGGACACTTGTGATCATTCCTTCGTAGGATTGGGTCTTAAGTGGTTCTCACCCTTTGAAGTCCTCGTAGGAGGCCTCCGGCGGGAGTGTACATGGTGGGTGCGTTGTGTGGACCCTTGCTCTATGAAGAGCATAAACATCTGGTTGAAGGTGAACCAGTAAAACCTTAGGTTTGAGGTAAACCGCTGTGAAACCTCGGGTTTGAGGTGAATCGTGTAGAAACTTCCAGTAGGGTCTTATGGAAGATCATTGGCCAGTGTGCCTAAAAGTGGGTGTGTTGTGTTGACCCTTACTCGTGAAAGCATAAACAATCAGCCTCAGTGTAGGTTGTAAAGGTTGAAGGTGAACCTGAATTAAAACCTTAGGTTTGAGGTGAACCGCTGTGAAACCTCCTTAGTGAAATCCGGTACACTCCAGGGTTGAGTGCGGTTACCGGGAGTGGAGTAGACTTATCGTTGAACTACTATAAAAATGACTGTGTTTGAGATTGTTATTCTTCTGATTGTGTGGTTTACTTTAATACTTTCATATCTGAATATCTGATCACACCTCACACACCTACACAGTCATATCCATCATGAACTAGGTTGCATATTGTTTACTTCTTAAAACAGTTTGTGATTGGATCCTCTACTAGGCTTGGAAGCCAGTAGAGTTATTTTTGAGTAATCCTAATGTGTGTCTGTTGTTAGGATTAGTGAAATAGGATTTGAAATAAATCATAAAAACCTTTAAAATCCTATTCACCCCCCTCTAGGACATATTGGCATATTCCGACTTCAACTAAAGCGGTCTTCACCACAATTTCAATTGGTATCAAAGAGGGTCTCGCTTTAAGGGCTTCACTGCCTAGAGAGTGATCTTGACTGAAGTTGGGAATATGGCCAAAGGAGAGGGCTCATCAATCACTAGACCTCCAGTATTTGACGGTTCAAATTATGAATACTGGAAGGCTAGAATGCACTACTTTCTGAGATCTTTGGACCATGATGTTTGGGATATAGTTAAAAGTGGATATGTGCCACTATTGAACAAATTGTACTTGACAGTCCAAACCCAAAGAAAAGTGGACAACATTCGACAAAGAAAGGCAAACATCTGAAGCCAAGGCTATGAATGATATCTACGGTGCCGTGTCCCAACATATCTTCAATCAAATAAGTATGTGTGGGACATCTAAGGAAGCATGAGATCTATTGGAAACAACCCATAAAGGCACAAGCACTATGAAGAGGTCCAAACTACAACTTCTGACTTCATAGTTTGAAGATGTAACATCCCGGATTTTTGCCAACCTAGGATTAGACGTCCTAGGGCAATGGGTTGATCCTAAGACCTTATCAACTTGTCAAAACTCAATCCCACAGTCTAAAATTGCTCTTTAAACCATTTTCTTCACAAATCTCACCCTTCACTACCTTATGCTTTCAATTTTTCGAAGCACTTTCGCCCTAGACACTAACTTAAACTAGCTAAGTAGTAAAACTTGGATCACTTTATATACAAACTACAAAGGCCTAAGTACCATCTCAACCAGAAAACAATTAGGATTAAATCCTTTAGAAATTTAACAAAGTTAACTAAGTGCAAAACTCGATTAGCCATGAAATCCGTTGGGATCGCTTTAAATACGATCTGTAAGACCCAAAACTTGCAAAATCAGTGACTCTAGGTTACCCTAAAGTTTAGAACCAAACTCATTTCCCGGCTGCTCTCGGGAATGAAATGAAACTTCGTATTAGGTCTAGGCCGCACCTCGGAAGTCCGATTAACATGAAGTTAAGGAACTAGGACCGCCTCACTGGGCTTGACAATCATCTCGAAAATCAGGTCCAGCCGATGTCCCACGGCCATTCGTTTGGATCCGAGCGAGGGAGTGGAGTGTGAAAAACACTATTCCCATTCCAAAATAAATATTAGGAATAGTGATCTGGCACCATTCGCTTGCGCATCAGTATTAAGCAACCAGACCGTCAGAATCAGACCAAATTACACCCTCGGATCAGGAAAAATTTCAGGAACATTTACATGTACTTGAAATTTTGAATCGTGGCCCACTGACCGTTGAACTGAAAGTGGTCCGCCACGTGCGATCTGGGAATCCGATCGAGTCGAAAATGTAATCCCACATAGATCCATGTGTGGTGAGCTTAAGTCTGACGTTTGACTCAAGGAGGGCCACCAGAACCTCTCTTTTGAGCTGGAAAAGTGACGAAATACCTATATTAGCAGTAACCCTTGAACAGGAGTCTATTTCGGTGAGTTTTGAGACTATATAAGGACCTTAAACCCTCTCTCATGGCAGTCATACGAATTTGGGATTTGAGAGAGGGAAAAGAGAGAGAAAGTGAGGGAGAAGTGGGATAATCTCCCTGCCGTCCTTCCCTGCTGCTATCCATGCTCCACTGCATCGTTCTCATCGCTTTCCCCGCGATTCCAGCCCCGTTTCTAGGTAAGAAACCCTAACCCTAATCTGATTTGGGGCTTGGGTGGTTGTAGGTTACGAAATAGCTAACTTATTTCGTTCTATAGGTTGCCAAACTGCCGAATACGGAAGCTTAGCAAACCTATCGATTCCGTCGCATTTTACGACAAAAGGTGCGGACTTTAGGTGTATAGGTTAGGGTTTTCAACGCTTTCAATGTCAGATAATGATAGATTCATCATTCTGCATGCAATTGCACATGTACAAAGTGCTTTCCGTTTCCTGTTTCGATTAACGTTATAGAATATGGAATTTCACATACTCTAGGTATACGTAGAAATACCGTATACGTATTTTTTTGGAGAAATGTTTGACATGTTTATTTAATGTATGATTATACTATATATGGATAAAATACTAGTTTGGCGAAAGGAATCGCCGTAATACATGTTCACTTGTAAATGCTACGTATGTTGAAATTGTGTATTCTAGAAATACCGTATATGTGTAAGTTTTGGAAATGTAATTGTCATGATTATTTGTTGTATGATTTGGTATACATGGATAAAATACTCGTTTGGCTAAAGGATAACCCTAATACATGTTTTACTAACATACACCATGTATGTTGTAATAGTGTATTCTAAGTGTTTGTGGAAATGGCTGAATGAGTATAGAATTCTCATTCGTGCTCGCCATGACTAATTGTCATGGATTCATGATTGATGTATTGGCGATATACCCTTTGACGAAAGGATTTGCCCTAAGTCACGCCACGGCCAATATACACTATATATGCTAAAATGTGTGGCCCAAGTGTTTGTGGAAATGACTGAATGGATATGGAACTTGGATTCCTGCTTGCCATGACTATCCGTCGTGGGTGTACGCATGTTATGATTGGGGCAACTCCCTAGTGAAAGGATTTGGCCTAATGCCTATGTGATCGACATTTGTCGTGTATGTTGATGTATGTTTGTTTAAGTGTTTCTTGAAATGTCTGAATGATGAGTAGTAGTTAGCAAATTGTAAAGTATAAGGGTGTTGAGATATGATTCTCAACCTCTTTTAACTATGTGTATGATCTCCTTTGATAGTTGTGTGATTAGGAATTGAACATGTACAAATGCATGCTTGTGTTGTGATTCATAACATGCTCAACTGCTTTATGATTTTAACTATGTAATGCATATGTTTAAATTTATATTTACGTTGTATGATCCGTCATGGGTGATGGGGAGCGGAGCAGCAACGAGTGCGTGCAACAGTCCTGGCAGCCCTAAACGGATAATACCAGACCTTGACTGTATGAGTTGAATCTTGATCCATTACTGCTTTGTCTATCTGCAACTGATTGTCTTTGGGGCTATGATTATGGCCCAGGCAATCGGTAACGAGATTGAACTTGTGGCTGAGATTCATTTGCCACGTGGGATGTGTTCGACGAACTCGAGTCGTGCGTTGCCTGTCGGCAGTGGCTAGGCCACACGAAGTTGTTTATGCACTTCATGTCGTGCAGCTCAACGGGCGATCGTGCTAGTCGAGCTCGTCAAGTAACCCGATCTGCCTTATGCATGTTCACCCTGTTTGGACGCTACTGCTTGAACCTAGGGTACCAAACTTACCAGTGAAACCCCTTTTTAACCATGGTACCTCGATCCGCTAAGACGCATGAGCCGGGCATGGTGGTATGGGACACCGTGGTCGAGCTGTCGGCCTACGCTGGGGCCATGTGCCTCCCCGTAGTGACCATTGCGCAACCAACTCGTGAGCCGAATATGGTGGTATGGGACACTGTATTCGAGCTGTCGATACTTCGGCGAGAGCCGAGTACGGTGAGATCTGTGCTCGTGCTGACGGGCGACGAGTCCTCCGTAGTATCTTCGAGTATACTCCAAGGGTCTGTGATTGGCGACGAGTCTTTCACAGCAACTAGAGTATGAGTGGAGCCGAGTACGGTGAGACCTGTACTCGAGCTGACGGCTAGTGATTGAGCCGAGTACGGTGAGACCTGTACTCGAGCTGACGGTCAGCAATTGAGCCGCATACGGTGAGATTTGTATCCGTGCTGACGGGTGACAAGCCCTTTGTGATGCCTTCGCTAAGCCTCTCAAACCATAATGTCGTATGAGATTAACTAGGATTGACGACCCTAGAATGGATCATGTTTGGGAATGATACAAGGGAGGTACCTTAGTTTCCCAATACTGCTGTTTGAAATGGACTAATAAAAACTTGGTAATCATGAGCATCATCGCACCGCATGTGCTTTGTAGATGTGGCGCACTGAGGGAGTAAGCATTCGCGAACGTAAGATGATGTCGCTTGAGGGTGGTTTGGCAAGGGCATACAGCATCATGTCATTTCACTCTCGCATTTAATAAGAGTAGTTAAACTTGTTTGATTTGTATTGCTTTATCATTACTGCTTGATTGAATTGATAACATGTTAACCTATGCTTTACTGTTCCACTGAGTTGATCACTCACTCCCACGTTACGGGACGGTGTTGTACACCCCAACCAGATTTGTTGAGTTTCAGGTGGTGGCGATGCTTGTGAAGCAGAGCCGGACTACTTCTATGATGATAGGAGGAATTCTCCTATCTGTATCTCTCTGGCAGGTCAATGAAGACCTGATATTGTATTGACGGGGCTATGGTACATGGGATAGGAGGCATTACACTTCCTCACATTTGGTACATTTTAGAACTGCACTTGTATTTATTTAACCTGGTAATGTTATCACACTCTGGAGACTCATCATAAGTTATATATTTATCTATCTATCACAGTCTTCCGCTTGCAAATTAACCGTCTCTGGAGTATGATATGCTGTTTTGGCTTAATCTCACTCATGTTCAATGCACGAATACAGTCAACATTCAATCATCATTCATTTTGTTGCATAAGTGATGTTCTGGAACTCGGGAGTTGAGTTTATGTTCGACCCCCGATTTTCAGGGCGTTACAGAAGATCTTAAAATGGAAGAACATGAGATGTTTATGGAGTTTTTCACCAAATTAAATATTATTTGCAACTCCATGGGTGGATTGGGAGAAAAAGTTCTAGTACCTAAAATATGTAGGAAAATCTTAAGATCCCTACTGAAACGATTTAATCCCAAGGTAACAACAATTGAGGAGTGTAAGAAAATTAACGAGATAAAAGTAGAAGAACTGGTAGGTTCCCTACAAACTTTTGAACTGCACTTCAAACAAACCCAAAAATCCAAAACAATTGTCCTCAAAACTTCTAAGAAAACATTACAAGAGGACAGTGAAAGTGAAAAAGAGGATGAAGATGAGGAAGTGGCTTTGCTGGCCCAAAGCTTCAGAAGATTCTTTCAAAAGAATCATGGTTGGCCTTCCAGAGGAAGAAAGGTGAACAACAAACCTTCTTCAGGCAAATTTAGTAAAAGAATCAAAGAACTACAATGCTATGTCTATCAGGAGTATGGACACTTATCAACCGAATGCCCAAACAGAAAAACTAAGGGCAAGACAATGGCTGTCACATGGGATGATACTGAAGAGTCAAACACAGAATCCAATGACTCAGAGAGTAATGGTGACCAGAAATCCTTGAAAATTCTCATGGTCTCCACTGCTCCAATCATTCCCACAAAATTTGAAAACGAGAGAGAATAGCAAGCCACGGAATCATTTCCATCTGACAATGGAGAAGAAGAAGAATTGTCTTGCTACTCACTCAAATCACTTAACAGGCAATGACACTAAGTGGTACCTTGACAGTGGTTGCTCAAGACATGTAACGGGTGACATGTCCCTTCTCTCAAAATATAAGAATTTATAATGGGATAGTCAGCTACGGAGATGGAACCACTGCTAAAGTAATTGGACAGGGAATCATAAAAGGAATTCAATTGCTTGAAAATGAAAATGCTTTCTACATAAAAGTTTTGACACATAATCTCCTAAGCATATCTCAAATCTGTGATAATGGGCATGTGGTCAAATTTAACAAACAAGAGTGCGAAATCCTATACCAATCAGGAAAATCAGTAATGAAGGGTCATCGCACAAGTAACCATTGCTACACTGTCAGAGGCATAGAAAGAACTGATGCCTAGAAGTCTTGAGCATAAAAAGACAAGTCCAGATCATGCATCTAGATCTGGATATTTGCTGAAATGATGCAATTTTGCTGAGCGTCAAATGATATATCTGAGGTTCCTCACCTCAATCTTTTGTATATAAACATTTAAATGTTTATAATTTTTTGATATGTACAGTAATTGTACATAATTTTGCTGAGTATGCTATTGATTCACATAAACATTAAGAGTATACTCGAAGGGTCGTTTGTATGCTGAAAAAGAAGAATATTTCTCTTCGATATGCCTATTGATATATCATGTGCATTTTCGATCAAATCGATCAACTATCGATATCATCGACATCCCTTCAGAATGTGGAAAGTCACATGATCGAGACTATCATCGAAGCTACTGTCGATAAAGGATCGTCGATCCAATCGAAAGAAAGTTCGATAGAATCGAAGACTGACGGCTGATAAAAAGCGGTCGAGCAGAAATGTTTCATTTCTCTAGAACAAGCCTTCTGTTTTTGGCTTTCTGCTCGAATCCTCAGCCGGAAGACCATTAGTGGGTCCCTGAAGCTTCTCAAAAAATGGTATTATCTTTCGATTCCCTCCATTCCAAAGTCTATCTCACTTTTGGTCGGGTATTTTCTACTTTTTTGGTTAACCATCCTTACCTTTGCCTATCTCTTACACTGAAAAATCATGAACAAAGGAAAAGGTAAGTCTCTTTCTCAGTCTTCGAAAGGAAAAGCGAAACAACCCAGTATACATCAACTCATTCCATCAGGGAGACATCCAGTTACTATTATTAAACGTCTGATTCTTAACAGTGCCATTGAGTCTTTTGGTGTGGACCTTCTTCTAGAAGTAATTGGATGGCAAAATATTCTAAATCTTAGTGGTACTTATCAAATTGGAGTGATCCATGACTTCCTCAGTAAAAGTCATATTATTTGTGTCGATCTACCTCGCATTCAAGTAGAATTATTGCATTACTACAAGCACATCACTCCCATCACCTTGAGTAACCTTTTAGACCTCCAAGTCACTCGCATTCCTGTTACCAGTCGAAATCTAAATGGTCTTGGTGTTTGGGGCGAGGTAACCCGCGCACTGTGTCAGGGAACAACTATTTCTCGGAACGATGATAATTCCCTTCACATTAATCATCTTGGACCTACTTTTAAAATCCTCCACAGCATTTTTGGGTCCATTGTCTATCCTTGTATGTGAATGGAAATCATCTTTCTCCTTTTGTACTAAATGTGGTGTATAATGTGTATCAAGAAGTTCAAGTGTGCCTCCCAACACTTCTTCTTGAGCAGCTAATTCGTGTCATTCAAGGCAACCATTAGGATACACTAGCTTTTCCTGTACTCATCTGTAAATTAGCCCATCATGTTGGTATTCTTGCCACAACTGATACAGTCTATCCAAAGAGATGGTTTGATAGTGATTCGACTCAGGTGGCTCAACAGTTGTGTCTTCCTTCAGCTCTTCCCGAGAATAGTACTCCCCTGCAGTCGGCTGCTCCATATACGTCATATCCATGGGGATCCAACCAAACGTCACTGCTAAGTCCGGAGTCTATCACAAATCGTTAAACTCATCACCTCGAACGTCACCTACTGAACGGTATGGCGAGCATGGAGGAGCGACTTCACAATTGTGAGAGACGTCTCACTGTGATTGAAGAAAAAGTCGATTCTCTCCAGCAAATAAATCAACAAGTGGTTGACTTACTCACATGTGGTGATTCTCGGAGTCAGTAGAAGCTGATTGTGCAAGTTCTATATCACTATATTTTTTTTGGGGTACCTGTGCATGGGCTTGGTGTTTTTGCTGGGATAACTGTTAATTTGCTGCCAATATTGGGCAGTTTATTTTGGATAGATGGATACTTTGGTTTCATTTTTGAATATGGCTTAATAGAATTCATATCGTTAATGCCATAATTCTGTTTTGAGTTCCCCTAGTTTATCAAGTCTCTGATATGGTATGCATGTACTGTTCTTTACTGATTATTCTATCTGTAATATCACGATTTTATCTGATATACATCCATATGTTTTGAAATTGATGTTTACTTAGATTGAGTTAACTCTTATACATCAATTCATCTGCTTCGGCCTGTTCGGTTCTCCCAAGTAATTCACTCTTCAGTCAATATCACTTAATATATCTTTGTCAATGACTGACAAAAAGGGGGAGAACATTTACAAACACCCCAAATGGAAATTGTATATCTGCTTAGATGTTGTTGCAAGTGTTAGGGGGAGCAGCTGCAATAAGCAAGGGGGAGTTGGAGTTTACAAGTCAGGGGTAGTAGTCACTGGGTGTGTACATGGGCTAAAAATTGTAAAATTGTATAAAAGCATGTACACACAATTTAGGGTATGTCTGTCTAAAATGTTCTAGGGTGTTTTGAGATTTTTTCACGTAATTGACAAAGAGGGAGATTGAAATTGCCCTGGTTTGTCAAGTTACGTGAGTGTTGAGTCAGATTGTCTACAGAATCTAATAGGAAGATCAATTCAAGCGTCTGCCTCAACCGGATGTGTACAAGCTTGCCATAGGTAAACCTAAAGCCTCACATCCCATGACCCAAAACACCAGGTGAATAAAACCCTTAAAAACAAGTTAGAAATCATAGGGTTTTAAGGTGAGAAAACTTTTTCAAAATAAGAAAAATCTCTAAGTTTTTCTTGCCTTGTCGATTTTATCGAAGCACCCTCGATATGATCGACCTACGCTGTCGAGTCCTCGATGCTTCATCGATACCATCGAAAAGAAGACCAAACATGTCCAGCAACTTCACAACATATCTGGACGAATTATCGTTGTATCGATACACCTATCAATATCATCAATACTCAAATCTCGAGCTCATCGAAAGTGGCTCGATAAGATCGACAGGCAGATTTCTGGCGCCCCTGTTTTTTAATGAAAATCTCAAAATCTTTCGATATATCGATGCTCTTCTGATATGATCTGAAATCAAATATCGATAAGATCGGAAGTCCATCGATGATATCAATAGTGGGCGCGCATTTTTTCCAGCAAATATTTCAGGTTGTTTTTAAGATTGATCGGGGGCCATTCGAGGAAATTGATATTCATATGTCGATGATATCGAGGCCGAGTCGATTGCATCGATAATAGACACAAGCTGTCCATCTAGTTAAATGGTAAATCTACTGGATTTATCAATGCATCGACACTGCCTTCGATATCATCGATATGCAAATTCCAAGGACATCAGCTAACCCCCAATCATATCATAAAAAACCTGAAATATTTCAAGTCAAGTCTCTCTGATTTTTCAAGTGTCGATGGATCGAACCTATCATCGATGAAATAGGAGTTTGAAATCCGATGACATCGACATATGTTTCAATTCGTCGACCAACTGGCTTAAGGTTTCAAAAGCGTATGACTTTGAGTACAAGTCATTGAGCAGATCATTGATGCTATCGATAGTATACGCTCGATGATATCAAACCTGCTCAATGATATTGAACTCAGTCATAAATGTGACCATTTTATATCCGTTGGAACCTTTTCCCTATATATAGAGGACTTGTCTATTATTGCTTGGAGAGAAAGTAGAGAGAGCTTTTGAGTGTTTAACCTTAGATCATATAACCAAAGCTCTTTCTCTCAAGGAAGTTCAACCTCCAATCCACCCTCATCATTGATATTCAATAGAGTGGATTGGGGAATGAACTTCTCAAGGATCCTCCAGCTACTAACTTAATGGTAAATCATTAAGCTGGGATGCCTTCAATGCATAAGATTGGAATCGCTCTATCTTCCTGATAGAAAAACATTTTGAGAGTAGGATTCCATCTTGACCTTGACCCAACCCGTAGCCGAGTATTGGTACATCATTTTGTGTTGCGGAACAAGGGATCAGAAGACTCTTCGACAACAAGGAGGAGGAGATCTTCGGCATTGTGCTTATCGGGACTCATCAACTTATTTGTAAGTATCTAGAGTCCAGAGGTCACTTGTGATCATTCCTTCGTAAGATTAGGTCTTAAGTGGTTCTCACCCTTTGAAGTCCTCATAGGAGGCCTCCGACAAGAGTGTACGTGGTGGGTACGTTGTATGGACCTTTGCTCTATGGAGAGCATAAACATCTGGTTGAAGGTGAACCAGTAAAACCTTAGGTTTGAGGTCAACCGCTGTGAAACCTCGGGTTTAAGGTGAACCGTATAGAAACCTCCAGTAGGGTCTTATGAAAGATCCTTGGCCAGTGTGCCTAAAAGTGGGTGCGTTGTATTGACCCTTGCTCGTAAGAGCATAAACAGTCAGCCTCAGTGTAGGTTGTAAAGGTTGAAGGTGAACCTGATTTAAAATCTTAGGTTTGAGGTGAACCGTTGTGAAACCTCCTTAGTGAAATTCGGTACACTCAAGGGTTGAGTGCGGTTACTGGGAGTGGAGTAGACTTATTGTTGAACCACTATAAAAATGACTGTGTTTGAGATTGTTATTCTTCTGATTGTGTGATTTACTTTAATACTTTCATATCTGAATATCTGATCACACCTCACATACCTACACAGTCATATCCATTATGAACTAGGTTGCATATTATTTACTTCTTAAAACAGTTTGTGATTGGATCCTCTACTGGGCTTGGAAGCCAGTAGAGTTATTTTTGAGTAATCCTAATGTGTGTCTGTTGTTAGGATTAGTGAAATAGGATTTGAAATAAATCATAAAAACCTTTTAAAATCCTATTCACCTCCCTCTAGGACATATTGGCATATTCCGACTTCATCTAAAGCGGTCTTCACCGCAATTTCAGTCACTATGGGCCCCTCTGATACAAATCATACATCAAGATGGGTCCCACCATAAGTGGGCCCTCTAATCATCAAAATCATACAAAAATAAATCACCCACCTTTGATCTTCTCAGACTCCTCCTTCCATCGATGGAATCTAGAGCTCCAAGGGGTGGATTTTAATGGTTGAGATTGGCTTTGAAGGGTTAGATTGAGTGGTAGGGAGTGAGCCACACGAAGCTCTCTCATGGAGCTTTCTTGGACGTGGGTTGCTCTCGTGGAGCTTGGGAGAAAAAATGAGAGAGAGATGAGAGAGAGAGGTGATGTGAGTGATGGAGTGATGGGGAGAGGGATGGGTGAAGTGATGGAAAGTTGACTTTTGAGGATGGGTAGTTATACTTGGGGATGGGTGTGAGTGATGGGGGTGATGTGATGTGTACTTGACATTTGATATGATGGGTTCTCTCGGGATTGCCCACATCTCCTGGCCCGGGTATCGCCTTAGCGCACGAGACGAGGCATCAAACCGCGGCGACGGTGCGGTCGCACTGGTACAAGTCTCGGGTCGAGTCGACTCAAATATGCAAGACTCGGCTTAGGATCACATGCAAACGTTAGTTACAGGTCGAGGGTTGCCAGAATTTGACCGGGAAGACCGTAGGAGCATAGGGAATGGTACAGGCTAGGATACAGGTCTTACAACTCGTCCGGTTGAGCAGGGCACTCGACCGGTCAAGCGACCGTCCAGATGTGGCTCCACATATCAAAACCTTCATCTTCTTTATCCGGAGTGCACCACCTCCCCGTCTTTAAGCCTGAAGACCAATCAAAGCTTAACAGAGCTTCAGCTTCTCCCGTGTGACCACCTTGGTCAGCATATTAGCAGGATTCTCACTTGTATGGATCTTCTCTAATGCAATCGATCTATCTTCCAGTAATGAACGTATGGAGTGATATCTGATGTCGATATGTTTGGTTCTTGAATAAAAGGCTAAATTCTTGGACAAGTGTATTGCACTTTGACTGTCACTATACAGCTTGCAATTTGTTTGCTTCTTACCCAACTCTTCCATGAAACCTTGCATCTACACCATCTCCTTGCACGCTTTTATAGCTGCAACATATTCTGCTTCCATCGTACTGATAGATACTATCTTCTGTAACTGAAAGACCCAACTGACTGCAGCACTAGCCAGAGTAAAGACATAACCTGTAGTGCTTCTTCTACTGTCGATATCTCCTGCCAAATCTGAATCTACGTAGCCTTGTAACTTAATTTCTGATCTACCATAGCACAACCCTATATCCACAGTACCTACCAGGTATCTGAGGATTCACTTCACAAATTCCCAATGTTCCTTCCCGGGGTTGTTCATGAACCTTCTAACAACTCCCACTGCTTGAGCAATGTCTGGCCTCGTGCTCACCATAGCATACATGAGACTCCCAATAGTTGATGCATATGGGACTTTAGCCATGTAGTCTCGTTCCTCCTGTGTCTTTGTGAAAAGGCCAGCTATATGTCCTAGAGAGGGGGGGGGGGTGAATAGGACTATGCCAAATTAAAACTTTAACAACGGAATTTAACTGAATAAGATAGCCGTATAAACAAATAAAAGAAAGACAGTACTTTAAATAAATCACAGTACTGAAACGTAAAGCAACCTCAAATGTATGAGTATTGAGAGATTGATACAAATGTTGTTCTAAGGACAACCTTACACCAAAAACCAAGGTTTATGGTAGGACAACCTGATTCCTAGAAAGGTCTTTGTATCAAAAACTCAAACTTGATACAAAGGAATAAATAAATAACAAAAAAAATTAAATCTAAGTTATTAAAACATTCCCCACAATGCTTGAAATGTAAAAGATTACAACATTCACATCCATAAATACATTCCACAGCTTTGAATGATAAAAGATGAAGAAATTAAATAACCATTCAAACCACAAAACACAAAGAATTATAGTGGTTCGCCTGTGTGTACACCAACTGTTAAACGACAACCACACAGATTGCTACTCCACTCCTAATATCCTCACATAGGGGATATCAGCGTTCACTATGAAAATAGGTTTCACATGTTCACCTAAAACCTTCACAATTGTGTCTTTCAAATGGGCTTACACAATTCAAAAACCCCACTTCTGAGTTTTCTACCTCTCCTCAGATAACCATTAGATTGAGATTTTTCTGGCTTAATCTCAAACAAAAACCAAAAGCACAGAAGATTTACACAAATGTAAAATACCTGAATTTCTCCTTTTGTAGCAGCCCAGAAGAACCAATCGGAGTAGAAGTTCGAATATAGAGGTTCAATGTCCAATACTCACTTTGATATGGTTCTAAGTTCTAATTAATTTTAAATTAAACCAAATGAGGTATCTCTATTTGATTTTGATTCCAAGAAGAAGGAATACAACAATTCCTCTTTTCAATTCAGATTGGAATGCAGAAACAAAATCAAATAAATAAAGCTAACAAGAGAAAATATTAAATATGCACAATGTAGCTTAAAATTAACACAAACTTATCTCAGAATGATGCCTTGATTTTACTTGAATTGAATTGATGGAAAACTCTGAAATTCGTGTGCTATTTATAGTTGTAGAAAATGCATCTACGACTGGTCGTGTGGCCACCACAACTGGTCGTAGGTCAAGCTACACTTTGAAATTTTAAGTGCGATCGGATAAAACCGTTCTACGACTGGTCTTAGGGTGTCCACGACTGGTCGTGAGGCCTCCACGACTGGTTATGAGAAACTAGGAATGGTTGCTTGAGTTTGAGTCGTAGCCGCAGGACTGGTCGTGAATGAGTCGACACTGTTCCTACGACCGGTCAAGCAGACTCCAGGACTGGTCGAAGTTCAATAAAAAAAAAATTCTGAAATTTTGCAACAACTTAAGACTGGTCTTAGAATTTCTTGGACTAGTAGAGCCAGTTCTAGGACTAGTCGAACAAGGTCCAGGACTAGTCTTAGAATAGACCAAACACTTATAAAATAATTCAGTTCGAATTATGTATTCAAAATGACCTACCCTAAGGTCAAACTAAGGTCATGCAAACCTTAAATATGAAGTATGGACATTGAGTCTTCACTTCTTATAATGATGGTTGACCTTTGAAGATTGTGAAGCTTGCGATCTCTGATGTAGCTTGAACTTAAGATCTTCTTGAGCTTGGACTTCATATTGTACTTTAGTCTTGAGTTGTACTTGAACTTGAGTTGTTTTGAACAAGAACTTGTCTTCTGATGTAGCTAGAAATATTCTGATCATTGAAGCTTGCAGAAGTGAACAATGTACTTGACTTTGCATGTCTTGAAGTAGATCTTCATTATCAACTTTGAAGCATTGGTGCAATGACTTGAACATACAAATCAACATGCTACACAAGACATAGATTGTGTTTTTGGCACCACAAAATTTGACAACCCAAGGAGCAGGAAACCATAGCACTTACACTTTGCACCTTGCTCCTTAGAAAGCTTGAAGTGGTTGGCTAATGGAGTGCTAACCGGCTTATCACCTCCCATATTGAATCGATCAAGTACCTTGGCTATATACTCTGCCTGTGACAAAACCAGTTTCTTGTTTTCCCTGTCACGCTTTATCCTCATGCATAGGATTTGTTTTACAGCTCCTAAATCTTTCATAGCAAATTCTCTAGACAGTTGTCTTTTGATATCTGAGATGTACTTCATGCTTGAACCGGTCACAAGTTTATAATCAACGTACAGAAAAAGGATGATGTACAACGTATCAAACTTCTTCAAATAACAACAGTGGTCTCCATGACATCTCCTGAAACCGTTTCTCGACATGAAACTGTCGAACTTCTTGTACCACTGCCTCGGGGCCTGCTTCAGGCCATATAAACTTTTCTTCAATCTACACACCTTGTTCTCCTTTCCTGGTGCCACGTATCATGTCGGTTGATGCATATATATATATATATATATATATATATATATATATATATATCTCTTCTTCAAGGTCCCCATGAAGAAAGGCTGTCTTAACATCTAGTTACTCTAGATGTAAGTCCTCTGTAGCCACTATACTTAAGATCATGCAAATCGTAGACATTTTCACTACCGGTGAAAATATTTCAGTGAAATCGATACCTATCTTTTATTGAAACCCTTTCACGACCAATCTGGCCTTGTACCATTTCGAACCATCGTGCTCCTCCTTTAGTCTGTAAACCTACTTGTTATGAAGAGCTTTCTTACCTTTGTGTAGAGTGACTAGCTCCCATGTACGATTAGACTCAAGAGAGTCCATCTCATCATCCATGGCCTGCTCCCACTTAATCCGTGTATCTGACTGTAATGCCTCTTCAAAACACTCTGGGTCACCATTATCTATCAGTAGTAGATAATGTAAAGAGGGTAAGTATCGGACCGTGGGTCTCCTCTCCCGAGTAAACCTCCTCACAACCGGTGTCTGTGGCTCTGCCTCATAATGCTCCTGTGTATGATCATCCTGTGGCGATATAACACCCGTGTCTGGTAACTCTTCCAACTCTACGAATTCTTTCTCCTCGGTCTTATTTTCCTGCACACTGTCCTTATGCATCACTTTTTCATTAAAGACCACGACCTTGCTTCTGATGATTTTCCTGTTTTCTGCATCCCAAAACCTGTAGCCAAAATCATGTTGCCCGTAGCCTATAAACGTGCACCTCCTGGACTTCGCATCCAGCTTGTTTCTGTGCTTTGCATCAATGTGAACGTATGAAGTGCAACTGAACACTCTGAGATGTGCAAGGTTCACTTCTTTCCTAGTCCACGTTTCTGCTGATAGCCCACCATCCAATGGTGCTGAGGGACTTCTATTGATGAGATATACGACATTATTTATGATATCTGCCCAAAAGGTCTTGGGCAACCTTACATTTAACATCATGCTCCTGGCGCATTTAAGGATGGTCTTGTTAATGTGCTCAGCCACACCGTTCTGCTGTGGTGTCCCTTGAATCATTTTCTAATGTTTGATTCCATTTGCTACACAATACTCCTCAAATTTCTTATCACAGTATTCTCCCCCATTATCTGATCTGAGAGATTTAACTGTTTTACCTGTTGCATTTTCTGTCATTACTTTCCACTTCTTAAATACATCGAATACCTCAGATTTGTGTTTTAAGAAATAAACCCACAATTTTCTACTAGCATTATCAATAAAGAAAACAAAATAACGTGAGCCACCAAGAGATAATACCTGTATCGGTCCTCATACATCAGTGTGTACAAGCTTTAATAGATGCGTCTTTGGAGCGCGTCTTGTCTTCTTGAAGCTTACCCTCTTCTGCTTGCCATACACGCAGTCCTCACAAAATTCCAAGTCAATAGACTTCAGCCATGGTACCTTCCCTTTTGATAATAGTACTTTCATCCCCTTCTCACTCATATGTCCCAACCTCTAATGTCATAACTGCTCATTCACTCCAGTTGATGCGACTGTGAGTGAACTATACGATCCTGAAGTCACGTACAAAGTACATTCCTTTTTACCTCGAGATATGTAACGACTTGAAAATTTCCGTACATTGGGCCGAGTACCACCTCGACCAGAAATCACATAGGATTAAATCCTTTAGAAATTTAACAAAGTTAACTAAGTACTAAACTCGGTAAATCATGAAATCCGTTGGGATCGCTTTAAATACGATCTGCAAGACCCAAAACTTGCAGAATTGGTGACTCTAGGTTATCCTAAAGTCTAGAGCCAAACTCATTACCCGTCTGCTCTCGGGGCTGAAACGAAACTTCGTATGAGGTCTAGATCGCACATCGGGAGTCCGATTAACACGAAGCTAAGGAACCAGGACCGCCCCACTGGGCTTGACAATCATCTCAAAAATCAGATGATTCCGATGTCCCACGGCCATTATTTTCACTCCGGAGCGAGGGAGTGTGAAAAACACTATTTCCATCCAAGAGAAAATATCTGGAATAGTGATTTGGCACCTTTCGGTTGCGCGTCAGTATTAAGCAACCTGACCGTCGGAATCAGACCAAATTACACCCTCGGATTAAGAAAAATTTCAGGAACATTTACATGTACTCAGAAATTCTGATCGTGGCCCATGGACCGTTGAACTGAAAGTGGTCCGCCACGTGCGATCTGGGAATCCGATCGAGCCGAAAACGTAATCCCACGTAGATCCTCAGAGGGTGAGCTTAAGTCTGACGTTTGGCTCAAAGAGGGCTACCAGAACACCCCTTTTGAGCTTGGAAAGTGGCGAACTGCCTAAGTATGCAGCCACCCTTGAACCTAGTCTATTTTGGTTATGTTTTAGGCTATAAAAGGGGCTTAGAACAGCCCCTCTCACAGCCATACGAATTTGGGTTCAAACCCTAAGAGAGAAAGAGAGAAAAGAGAGAGAAACTTGTGGAGATCGAGGCCGATCTTCCTCCTGCTGCTTCCACTTCTCCCACGGCCTACACCGCTCTATTCCAAGAGATTTCCCGGCGGTTTCCACCCCATTTGAAGGTAAGAAACCCTAACCCTAGGTCTGATTTGAGCCTGATTAGTGATAGGTTAAGGAAAGACTAATCGAATGCGCTCTTTAGGCTAAGAAACTCCCGTATACGGAAGCACCAACCCTCTTGCTGATTCGTTGGAATTCCAAGGGCTGAGGTGAGGACTTTAAGCGTATAAGTTACGGTTTTCAACGCTTTCAATGTCAGATAATGATAGATTCATGATCTGCATGCAAATGCACATGTACAAAGTGCTTTCCGTTTCCTGTTTCGATTAGCGATAAAGAATATGGAATTTTACATACTCTTGATATACGTAGAAATACCGTATACGTATTTTTGTTGAGAAAATGTTTGACATGTTTATTTAATGTTTGATTATATCATGTGTGGATAAAATACTAGTTTGGCGAAAGAGATCGCGTATATACATGTTCATGTGTAAATGTCATGTATGTTGAAATTGTGTATTCCGGAAATCCCGCATACGTGCGGATTTTGGAAATATAATTGTGATGATTATTTGCCGTATGACTATGATATACATGGGAAAAATACTCTCGAGGCTTAGGGACAGCCCAATCACGGACTTGCCTAACATACGTCACGTATGTTGGAAACGTGTATTCTAAGCGTTTGTATAAGTGCATGTATGTGTACATGTGTATGTACTAGTGCCTTAGATAGGCGCTGATATGGGTTCTCCAACTCCCTTAGAGACATGTAGGATCCCCTCCATGCGGTGGTTCACCGCAACCACTTAATTGTATTGCACACACAATTCTATCCCTATGGGGATAGTGCTTATTACATGCATTACAATATGCTTTATAACATGCTTCTCAACATGCTTTGTAACATGCTTTACTTCATGTCTTACTTTATGCTTTATAACATGCCGATTAACATGCTTGTATTGCTTGTTTACCATGCTTTACTTCACATGCTAGCGATGAAAACTGTTTGAGTTTGGGACTATGTTTATAGTCCAAACACTCGGTACCAGACTTGTGATTGTGGCTGAGATTCATGTCGCCACAAAGGACGGGTCCGGCGAACCCGAGTCGTACTTCAGTTGGCGATAGTGGTTGGTCACGCGGAGTGCTTTTGCGCTCCATATCGCTCAACTTGTGGTGCGCTCGAGCTAGTCAGGCTCGCCAATTAAACCGAAGTGTAGTTGTGTGTTCACCTTGTTTGGTCGCTACTGCTTGAACCTAGGGTACCAAACTTACCAGTGGTGATTCCCGTTTAACCATGGTACCTAGATCCGCTAAGACGCATGAGCCGGGCATGGTGGTATGGGACACCGTGGTCGAGCTGTCGGCCTATGCTGGGGCCATGTGCCTCCCCGTAGTGACCATTGCGCAACTATCTCGTGAGCCGAATACGGTGGTATGGGACACTGTATTCAAGCTGTCGATACTTCGGCGAGAGCCGAGTACAGTGAGATCTGTGCTCGTGCTGACAGGCGACGAGTCCTCCGTGGTATCATCGAGTGTACTCTAAGTATCTGTGATTGGCCACGAGCCTTTCACAGCGACTAGAGTGTGAGTTGAGCCGAGTATGGTGAGATCTGTACTTGAGCTGACGGCTAGTGATTGAGCCGAGTACGGTGAGACCTGTACTCGAGCTGACGGCCAGCAATTGAGCCGCATACGGTGAGATCTGTATCCGCGCTGACGGGTGACGAACCCTTTGCGATGCCATCACTAAGCTTCTCAAACCATAACATCGTATGAGAATAACTAGGATTGACGACCCTAGAATGGATCATGTTTGGAATGATACAAGGGAGGTACCTTAGTTTCCCAATACTGCTGATTGAAATGGACTAATAATAACTTGGCAATCACGAGCATCATCGCACCGCATGTGCTTTGTAGATGTGGTGCACTGAGGGAGTTAAGCATTCGCGAACGTAAGATGATGTCGCTTGAGGGTGGTTTGGCAAGGGCATACAGCATCATGTCATATCATTTTTGCATTTAACAAGAGTAGTTAGAAATGCTTGATTTGTACTGCTTTATCATTACTGCTTGGTTGATTTGATAACATGTTAACTTATGCATTATTGTTCCACTGAGTTAGCTACTCACTCCCACGTTACGGGACGGTGTTGTACACACCAACCAGACTCTGTTGCAGGGTTAGAGGGCGCCTTGGTTCAGGAGCCAGAGCCCGACGTTGATGAGGACCAGGAGGAGTTCTCTTTCATGCAGTATTCTGACGGCTACGCCTAGGCCGGCTGCATCGCGGGACTCTCGGGGCCTCTTTGAGGATGTATTTTGGGTTTTTGATTTACAAACATTACATGTATATTGGTGCTCAGCTAGTACTCATACTCTGGAGTTCAGAAAATTTTGTTACTTTACATACTTGAAAAAAATTTCAGTCTTCCGCTGTTTTTTTTAATGCAATTGAACTGGAGTATGATTTACTGTTTTGGTTTAATCTCATTCATGTTTATTGTGCTAATTCAGACACATTTAACCGGCATCGTGTATGTTGCATAAGTGATGCATTGGAACTCGGGTGTTGAGTTCATTCTCGACCCCCGAATTTCAGGGCGTTACAAGTTGGTATCACCTCACATCTGGAGATGTCGGTACGCGAGGGCTACTCGAGCGATTTTAGCGCTTGTGGCCTCCTTCATTTGCGGGTTCTCACAGACCCGAGGAGGCAGAGTTCTGGTTGGACTGCATCTCCAAGATGCTACGGATGTTACATTGCTCTGAGGCAGAGCAGGTTGAGCTGGCTACCTTTATGTTTGAGAGGGAGGCCAGTTTATGGTGGGACAGTGTGCTGCGCACGGTCGCAGTGGACTTCGTGTGGACTTGGGAGGCTTTCGAGTCTCGGTTCCACGAGAAATATTACCCGCAGACATATCGACATGAGCGGGAGGACGAGTTTTTGCGCCTCAGGCAGGGAGGCATGACGGTGACGGAGTATGAGCACCGATTTACCGAGTTGGGCCGCTTTGTCCCGACCATCCTCGTCAATGAGCAGATGAGGATGCGACGATTTACTGGAGGTTTGCGACCTGACATACGGTCGAAGCTTTGCTGCCACACTATCCCTACTTATGCAGCACTGGTCCACATGTCTATGACGGCCGAGCAGGATGTGGACCGTCTGGCCCGATCACGCGGTACTATGGTTGCGAGACCGCGCCAGGATACACAGAGCAGGCCTATTTTAGGCAAGAGGCCTCGAGCCGATTCTCCCCCAGGGCTACAGCGCCAGTGCTTCCCATGAGACGCCCGTTGGTGACCTGCACGTTTTGCGGGAAACCAGGACATCCTGCCGAGAGCTGCTTCTCACGCATGAGGGCTAGCGGATTTGCTCCACCGCAGAGATTGGGTCGCTCTTATCCCCAGGCCATTTCAGCTCCGCCGCTACAGACCGCTCCTGCACATCCTTCATTCCGACCTCCTGTGCCGTTCTTCAGACCGCCACAGCGACCCCAGGCTCCTCAGCCGAATCGCCAGCAGCAGGCCCGTGTGCATACCCTTGTTCCTGAGGCAGCAGAGACGTCGATATCGGCACCGACGGCCTTCGAGGGCACGGTTCATATCCATGGTACTCCCGTTTCTCTACTGGTGGACACTGGGTCCACTATCTCTATCATTTCATGTGGGGCGGTGAAACGCCTATCTTTGCATTCTGTTCCCACTAAGGGAACGAGACTCACTACGGCCACCGGGACCTTCTCGGATGTCACGCGTTTATGCGAGAGTTGCGCGATAGATTTGGGTAGCAGCACGGAGCACGTCGACCTTATTGTTACTCCGCTATGGCACTACGACGTTATACTTGGCATGGATTGGCTCGCCAAGATGAGGGCGGAGATAGATTGCGATGATCGGATCGTGACCGCCTATGGACCTGACGGCACAGCGTTCACGTTCTCTGTACAGGTCAGTTGGCCCTGTCGAGTTGATTGTTATGCTGCATTACTTGTGCCGATTGATGGTCCGACACTGAAGGGTACGCCAGTGGTTAGGGAGTTTGTTGGAGTCTTTAAGGCTATCCCTGGTTTACCTCCTCGGCGCGAGATTGACTTTACGATTGACCTTACGCCTGGTGCGATGCCCATCTCGTTGCCGACCTATCGTATGCCTCCATGCGAGATGGAGGAACTGCGGAAACAGATTGACGAACTTGTAGAGAAAGGCTTTATTCGACCTAGTGTGTCTCCTTGGGGAGCACCTGTGTTGTTCGTGAAGAAGAAGGACGGGTCGCTACGGTTGTGTATTGATTACCGTAGGTTGAACCAGGTCACGGTGAAGAACAAGTATCCTTTGCCCAGGATAGATGATCTGTTTGATCAGTTGAGGGGGGCGAAGTATTTCTCGAAGATTGACCTCCAGTCAGGGTACCACCAGTTGCGCGTGAGAGAGGAAGATATACAGAAGACAGCCTTCAGGACGTGCTTCGGGCACTATGAGTTTTTGGTGATGTCGTTCGGTCTGACGAACGCACCAGCCGTGTTCATGGATCTGATGAACCGGGTATTTCGGCCCTTCCTTTACCGATTCGTCATCGTTTTTATCGATGATATTTTGATATACTCCACGAGTCGGGAGGAGCACGAGGAGCACCTGCGAGCAGTGTTGGGTACGTTGGAGAGGAACCAGTTGTTTGCGCAATACAAGAAGTGCGACTTCTGGCAGGAGGAAGTCAAGTTCCTGGGACATGTTGTGTCCAAGGATGGGATAGCAGTGGACCTTGCTAAGGTAGCCGCGGTTCAGGATTGGCAGCAGCCTGAGTCGGTTACTGAGGTGAGGAGTTTCCTCGGTCTGGCTGGGTATTACAGACGTTTCATTCGGGATTTCTCGAAGATCGCCAGGCCATTGTCGCAGTTGACTAGGAAGGACCTGAAGTTCGCCTGGAATGAGAAGGCGGAGGCAGCTTTTAAGGAGCTGAAGGACAAGTTGACGTCCGCCCCTGTGCTAGTATTGCCAGAGCAAGGGGTGAAGTACACGGTATATACTGACGCGTCTCGCGTTGGTTTGGGTTGTGTGCTGATGCAGAAGGATAGGGTGATTTCGTATGCCTCGAGACAATTAAGGAAGCACGAGGAGAATTACCCTACACATGACCTGGAGTTGGCAGCAGTCATCTTTGCATTGAAGCTCTGGAGACATTACCTCTACGGAGAGGAGTTCGAGCTTTTCTGCGACCACAAGAGCCTTAAGTATATATTCACGCAGCGAGACTTGAATATGAGACAGCGCCGATGGATGGAGACCTTGAAGGACTTCAAGTTCGAGGTTTCCTACCATCCTGGCAAGGCGAACCTTGTGGCAGACGCGTTGAGCCGCAAGAAGATGATTGCATTTGCGGCACCGCTGATGATAGCCGAGTGGGACATGATGGAGTTTGTGCGCGACTTCGAGCAGAGACTCACTGTCGAGGAGCCTTTTGAGTGTGTTGCGCACGTTCGGGCGCGGCCACTTATTGACGACAGGATTGTTGAGGCCCAAAGGGGCGATATACGGCTGTCTGAGCTTCGAGAGCAGGCTAGCGACGCCGTGGATTCCGAGTGGAGAGTTGGTTCTGATGGGGGTTTACGATTCCGTGGCCGCCTATGTGTTCCTGATGTGGCTGACTTGAGACGCGAGCTTCTCGAGTCTGCCCATAACTCGAAGCTTGCGATGCATCCTGGTAGCACGAAGATGTACCAGGACATGAGACGGACTTACTGGTGGGACAACATGAAGGCCCACATCGCTGAGTATGTATCTCGGTGTCTGACGTGCCAGCAGGTCAAGGCAGAACATCGCCGACCTCCTGGACTGCTTCAGCCCATGCCTATAGCGGAGTGGAAGTGGGACTTCATCTCCATGGACTTCATATCAGGGCTGCCGAAGACGAGGAAGGGACATGATTCTATTTGGGTGATTGTGGACCGGTTGACCAAATCGGCCCATTTCCTCCCTATCAGAGTTACGAACTCTGCAGACGAGCTGGCTAGACTGTACATCAGAGAGATCGTCCGTCTGCATGGAGTTCCCTTAGAGATCGTGTCGGACAGAGACACGCGATTCACATCCATCTTCTGGACTCGTATCCAGGAGGCGATGGGTGTGAAGTTGAAGTTCAGTACAGCGTTTCATCCTCAGACTGATGGGCAGACAGAGCGGGTAAATCAGATTTTGGAGGATATGTTGCGAGCATGTGTGTTGGACTTCAAGGACAGCTGGGATGACTGTCTTCCGTACGCAGAGTTCGCCTACAACAACAGCTTCCAGGCGACTATTGGCATGGCGCCTTATGAGGCTTTATATGGTCGACCTTGTAGGGCACCGCACTGCTGGGCAGAGGTTGGCGAGCGCAGCCTGATTGGCCCGGAGTTGGTCCAGACGACTACAGAGAAGATTGATATCATCAGGCGTCGATTACGCACAGCGCAGAGCAGACAGAAGAGTTACGCCGATACGAGGCGGCGACCGCTGGAGTTCGATGTCGGGGATCATGTCTTCCTTCGAGTTTCCCCTATGAAGGGAGTCCTTCGGTTCGGAAAGAAGGGGAAGCTCACACCGAGATTTATCGGTCCATTTCAGATACTGGATCGAGTGGGTGATGTGGCGTATCGTCTCGCCTTGCCTACGCCGCTTGCTTCTGTACACAACGTATTTCATGTCTCTATGCTGAAGAAGTACGTTCCTGATCCTACGCATATCATCAGATGGGAGCAGGTACAGTTGAGCGAGGATGCTACGTACGAGCTGCGCCCGACGCGTATCCTTGATAGGAAGGAGCAGGTACTACGTAGCAAGGTCATCCCACTTGTGAAGGTGCTGTGGACACATCATTCCGAGGAGGAGGCTACCTGGGAGACTGAGGCCGAGGTCAAAAGAACTACCCTCAGATTCTCGAGGACTACGAAAAGGTATAAATTTCGAGGACGAAATTTTTTGTTTAAGGGGGGTAGATTGTAACGACTTGAAAATTTCCGTACATTGGGCCGAGTACCACCTCGACCAGAAATCACATAGGATTAAATCCTTTAGAAATTTAACAAAGTTAACTAAGTACTAAACTCGGTAAATCATGAAATCCGTTGGGATCGCTTTAAATACGATCTGTAAGACCCAAAACTTGCAGAATTGGTGACTCTAGGTTATCCTAAAGTCTAGAGCCAAACTCATTACCCGTCTGCTCTCGGGACTGAAACGAAACTTCGTATGAGGTCCAATTAACACGAAGCTAAGGAACCAGGACCGCCCCACTGGGCTTGACAATCATCTCAAAAATCAGATGATTCCGATGTCCCACGGCCATTATTTTCACTCCGGAGCGAGGGAGTGTGAAAAACACTATTTCCATCCAAGAGAAAATATCTGGAATAGTGATCTGGCACCTTTCGGTTGCGCGTCAGTATTAAGCAACCTGACCGTCGGAATCAGACCAAATTACACCCTCGGATTAAGAAAAATTTCAGGAACATTTACATGTACTCAGAAATTCTGATCGTGGCCCACGGACCGTTGAACTGAAAGTGGTCCGCCACGTGCGATCTGGGAATCCGATCGAGCCAAAAACGTAATCCCACGTAGATCCTCAGAGGGTGAGCTTAAGTCTGACGTTTGGCTCAAAGAGGGCTACCAGAACACCCCTTTTGAGCTTGGAAAGTGGCGAACTGCCTAAGTATGCAGCCACCCTTGAACCTGAGTCTATTTTGGTTATGTTTTAGGCTATAAAAGGGGCTTAGAACAGCCCCTCTCACAGCCATACGAATTTGGGTTCAAACCCTAAGAGAGAAAGAGAGAAAAGAGAGAGAAACTTGTGGAGATCGAGGCCGATCTTCCTCCTGCTGCTTCCACTTCTCCCACGGCCTACACCGCTCTATTCCAAGAGATTTCCCGGCGGTTTCCACCCCATTTGAAGGTAAGAAACCCTAACCCTAGGTCTGATTTGAGCCTGATTAGTGATAGGTTAAGGAAAGACTAATCGAATGCGCTCTTTAGGCTAAGAAACTCCCGTATACGGAAGCACCAACCCTCTTGCTGATTCGTTGGAATTCCAAGGGCTGAGGTGAGGACTTTAAGCGTATAAGTTACGGTTTTCAACGCTTTCAATGTCAGATAATGATAGATTCATGATCTGCATGCAAATGCACATGTACAAAGTGCTTTCCGTTTCCTGTTTCGATTAGCGATAAAGAATATGGAATTTTACATACTCTTGATATACGTAGAAATACCGTATACGTATTTTTGTTGAGAAAATGTTTGACATGTTTATTTAATGTTTGATTATATCATGTGTGGATAAAATACTAGTTTGGCGAAAGAGATCGCGAAATACATGTTCATGTGTAAATGTCATGTATGTTGAAATTGTGTATTCTAGAAATCCCGCATACGTGCGGATTTTGGAAATATAATTGTGATGATTATTTGCGTATGACTATGATATACACGGGAAAAATACTCTCGAGGCTTAGGGACAGCCCAATCACGGACTTGCCTAACATACGTCATGTATGTTGGAAACGTGTATTCTAAGTGTTTGTATAAGTGCATGTATGTGTACATGTGTATGTACTAGTGCCTTAGATAGGCGCTGATATGGTTCTCCAACTCCCTTAGAGACATGTAGGACCCCCTCCATGCGGTGGTTCACCGCAACCACTTAATTGTATTGCACACACAATTCTATCCCTATGGGGATAGTGCTTTATTACATGCATTACAATATGCTTTATAACATGCTTCTCAACATGCTTTGTAACATGCTTTACTTCATGTCTTACTTTATGCTTTATAACATGCCGACTAACATGCTTGTATTGCTTGTTTACCATGCTTTACTTCACATGCTAGCGATGAAAACTGTTTGAGTTTGGGACTATGTTTATAGTCCAAACACTCGGTACCAGACTTGTGATTGTGGCTGAGATTCATGTCGCCACAAAGGACGGGTCCGGCGAACCCGAGTCGTACTTCGGTTGGCGATAGTGGTTGGCCACGCGGAGTGCTTTTGCGCTCCATATCGCTCAACTTGTGGTGCGCTCGAGCTAGTCAGGCTCGCCAATTAAACCGAAGTGTAGTTGTGTGTTCACCTTGTTTGGTCGCTACTGCTTGAACCTAGGGTACCAAACTTACCAGTGGTGATTCCCGTTTAACCATGGTACCTAGATCGCTAAGACGTATGAGCCGGGCATGGTGGTATGGGACACCGTGGTCGAGCTGTCGGCCTATGCTGGGGCCATGTGCCTCCCCGTAGTGACCATTGCGCAACTATCTCGTGAGCCGAATACGGTGGTATGGGACACTGTATTCGAGCTGTCGATACTTCGGCGAGAGCCAAGTACGGTGAGATCTGTGCTCGTGCTGACGGGCGACGAGTCCTCCGTGGTATCATCGAGTGTACTCTAAGTATCTGTGATTGGCCACGAGCCTTTCACAGCGACTAGAGTGTGAGTTGAGCCGAGTATGGTGAGATCTGTACTTGAGCTGACTGCTAGTGATTGAGCCGAGTATGGTGAGACCTGTACTCGAGCTGACGACCAGCAATTGAGCCGCATACGGTGAGATCTGTATCCGCGCTGACGGGTGACGAACCCTTTGCGATGCCATCACTAAGCTTCTCAAACCATAACATCGTATGAGAATAACTAGGATTGACGACCCTAGAATGGATCATGTTTGGAATGATACAAGGGAGGTACCTTAGTTTCCCAATACTGCTGATTGAAATGGACTAATAATAACTTGGCAATCACGAGCATCATCACACCGCATGTGCTTTGTAGATGTGGCGCACTGAGGGAGTTAAGCATTCGCGAACGTAAGATGATGTCGCTTGAGGGTGGTTTGGCAAGGGCATACAGCATCATGTCATATCATTTTTGCATTTAACAAGAGTAGTTAGAAATGCTTGATTTGTACTGCTTTATCATTACTGCTTGGTTGATTTGATAACATGTTAACTTATGCATTATTGTTCCACTGAGTTAGCTACTCACTCCCACGTTATGGGACGGTGTTGTACACACCAACCAGACTCTGTTGCAGGGTTAGAGGGCGCCTTGGTTCAGGAGCCAGAGCCCGACGTTGATGAGGACCAGGAGGAGTTCTCTTTCATGCAGTATTCTGACGGCTACGCCTAGGCCGGCTGCATCGCGGGACTCTCGAGGCCTCTTTTGAGGATGTATTTTGGGTTTTTGATTTACAAACATTACATGTATATTGGTGCTCAGCTAGTACTCATACTCTGGAGTTCAGAAAATTTTGTTACTTTACATACTTGAATGAAAAATTTCAGTCTTCCGCTGTTTTTTTTTAAATGCAATTGAACTGGAGTATGATTTACTGTTTTGGTTTAATCTCATTCATGTTTATTGTGCTAATTCAGACAACATTTAACCGGCATCGTGTATGTTGCATAAGTGATGCGTTGGAACTCGGGTGTTGAGTTCATTCTCGACCCCCGAATTTCAGGCGTTACAAGATATCACCAAGGCACCTTCTGTGATCTTCCAGGAATCACTAGTGAAGGTCATCATATATCCGATATCGGCCAACTACCCCACTGAGATCAAGTTCCGTTTCAAACTCGGTACATGTCTGATATCCTTCAATTTCAAAGTCTTTCCGTCTTTTTGATCTATATGAACGTCTCCATTTCCAACAATACTGCACGACTCATCATTACCCAGGTACACTCTCCCGAAGTCACCTGATACATAATTACGCAGAACTTCCTTACATGAAGTGACATAAAACGAAGCACCCGAGTCTATAACCCAAGACTCATTCCTCGCATCAAGCGACAAGATTAACGCCTCTGTGTCACTCTCCTTAGATAGATTCACTAAATCCTTCCCGCCTTAAGGGCTTCCTTCTTGTTTCTTGAGCGCCCTGCAATTACGTTTCATTTGCCCCCTCTTCCCGCAATACTAACACTCGTCTTTGGCTTTCGGTCCTTTGGACTTCTTCCTCGACTTAGAACGTTCGTTTTTATTGCCTCCTTTATTCAGCGATCTTCCTCTTCCTTCAACGTTTAGAGCATTCCCTGAATCCCTTAAAACTCCTAATGCCTTTCTTCTAGATTCTTCGCTAAGAATTAGACCGGCCACATCATCAAATTTCAGCTTTGTTGACCCTGAAGAATTGCTCACAGCAATCACCAAACCATCCCAACTATCTGGCAAACCGACAAGATCAATAATGCCCTGACCTCATCCTCAAAAACAATGTCAACGGATTCCAACTGGCTCGTGATTGTATTGAATTCGTTTAGATATTCAGCCACACTCCCACCATCTGACATCTTCATGTTGAATAACTGTTTCATAAGATGAACCTTATTGGACGCTGAGGGTTTTTCATACGTGGTGGCTAGGGCTTCCATTAATTCTTTTGTGGTTTTCATCTTGGATATATTGAAGGCGACGCTCTTAGAGAAAGAGAGTCAGATCGTTCCTAAAGCCTTCTGATCCAATAAAAACCATTCATCATCTCTCATCTTCTTTGGTTTCTTTTCTTTTCCTCCTAGAGGAATATAGAGGTCCTTCTGATACAGATAATCCTCCATCTGCATCTTCCAGAAGGTAAAGTTTGAACCATTAAACTTCTCAATTCTAGTCTTCCCTTCTTCCGTCATCGCTCCCAATAGAACTAAAACCTGGCTTTGATACCAGTTGTTGCGCAGCACGCCAACAACGCAGTGAACCGAGATCCAATCTCCGGTCTCACCCACAAACGATAAACAAGAAGAAATATAAACTAGAAGAATAATCAAAGCATTCCAAACAAACCACAAGACAAGATATACGTGGAAAAACCCCAATAAGGGTAAAAAATCACAGATGCAAACTTCCACTATGAAGAAAACAAAGATTACAGGGCAATATACTAACCTCTTCCCTTAGAAGTACAGAGAAAACCCTTTGCCCACACCATGGAATAACTCTCATAATACCTAGAAAAGTCGTAGGGACCCCTATTTATAGTTTAGGCAACTTCCCTTTCGCACCCTTGCGAAAACCGACTCAAAAATCCGCAGTCTGCATCAAATCCGGAAACGAATCTGCGTAACCTTGACTAGTTGAGCAGGCTGCTCGACCGGTCGAGCGGACCCTCGACTGGTCAAGCATGAGCCTCGACCGGTCGAGTACCACAGAACCAAAAAACCGATGTTCGCTGGACTTTTAGTCGAGCAAATCCACGATTGGTCGAGTGGGCCACTCGACCGGTCAAGCAGGGCACTCGACCGATCGAGCGACCATCCAGATGTGGCTCCACATCTCAACATGTTTAAGACGTTTTGGCGCAAGGAAATGATAACAATTATTTAGTAATCTGCGACGGATATACAGTAATGTGACTCTCGGGCCTTGTGGGGTCCACTGAGAGGGTTCTAATTGAATCCATTCCGTCCATCGGTTTTAAAATAAAACACTACAACAAAATAACAAAAACTAAGAAGATCAAAAACTTAATTGGGACACACCAACAAAATAGTGGAAATAATAATGTAGAGCGTTAAAATAGCAACGAAATGGAGTACGGCTCATTAACGTTTCAAATCAGAAACGGCTTAAAGTCAGTGGTAGACTCTCAGGAGTTTCAACACCTAGTTGAGGGTTCGAGTACCCATAAGTGGTGAAATTTCACTATGGCGTGGGGGTGTGTGCACGTGTAAAATAAAAAATATAAAAAAATAAAAATAAAAATAAAATCAGAAACAGGCTTAAAGCAGTTTCTAAACCAAAATCCTACCCATTCCAAATTAACAATTTTGGTGCAGTGGCAACTTTGCATTCATTGTATCCAATTAAACCACATGTTCCACCACTTGTGCAGGCTTCCCTCAATTTCTCTGAGTTTTGGTATCATGATCATACTCTTCAGGTAGAGTGTTTCACGCGTTAGCTAGGCCCGATCCATGTAGACCAATGGCGAGCAGATGAGCTAGGACTTTAGCCTTTGAATCCAAGATATCGTTAAATGATACAAATTGTTTGTGTGATTCTCCTCATGTTAGAGGAGGGGATCAAGAGACTTGCTATTAGATGGACTATTTCAACGCTTCCATCATTCGAGAGGAAGCCGATTGCGTCCTGCCCCCGTCTAGACGATAATCCGTCCAGGGCTATGTGGGGCCCACCATGATGTGTGGGTTTTATCCATGCTGTCCATCCTGTTTGCGAGATTATTTTAGGATATGAGCTCAAAATTATGGTGGATTCAAGGCTCAAATGGACCACACAGTGGGGATTGAATGGTCACCGTAAAAAAATTCTTGAGAGCAGCAGAGTTTTGGATCAATCTGATATTTGTGCTTTACCTCCCAACGAACTCATGAAGAGGTTGGATGGTAAATAAAGATTATGGTGGCCCATAGGAAGATTTCAATTGTGGTGTCATTATCACTGCTATTTCTTATTGTGTGGTCCAATTGAGTTTTTGATTTATCTCATTTTTTGTTCATATCCTAAAAATATCTGGGAAAAATGGATGGACCGCGTGGATAAAACCTAACTTACATCACGATGGGCCCCTGCCTGGGCGTATTATCATCCAGGTGGGGCAGGACGCAATCCACTTCCCATTTGAGCTTTGCTCTTTTTAATTGAAATATTGAAATAATTCAATCAATTAGCTCATTGAGTGTGGCCTTCAACGATGATTCATGTCGCATAAAGGTTTGGATCATTGAAAAGGACCTTTATCCAACGACTGATGGCAGGACTTACCCTATATTGCAATGCGTGGGGATGTCCTCTGGACATGGGTGTGATCCTGACCGTGGAGACTACCTTATGTATGCGTTGTGTATCCACTCTATCCATCCATGTTGCTAGTACATTTCAGTGCATGCTCTGATAAATGAGGCAGATAAAAATCTCAGGTAGACCACACAGCAGGGATTGAATTCCCACCGTTAGAAACTTCTTTGGGCTACAAAAGTTTTGGAGATGCTGTTTATCTTTTACCTTCATCAAGGTCTATTGACCTTATCAACAGGTTGGATGGCAAATAAACATCAGAGTATATATTAGGAAGTTTTTACCGGTGAGTGTTCAATGACCACTGTTTCTTGTGGTGGTCCACCTAAGTTTTGCATCTGATTTATTTTTTTGGACCATTCTTTAAAATAAGCTCGCAAAATGGATAGATAGTGACGCAGGGGAGGACGTGAGGTCGAGCACCGTCTTCCTCGAGAGGATAACTATTCCGAATCCACGGAACTTCTCTGGACTCCTCACAGAGACTTCTCGAATCCACGAGAAAAGAGAGCAGAAAATAGAAATAAATTCTAAATAAATTCGAAATAGATTAATGACTTAATAAAAACGAGTTCACAACCCTTTAAATAAGGGTACTAAGCGATGGAAAGAAATCAGAATCAAACTACAACTAGGACTCCTAGAATTCGTGACTTACTATAAATAGTAAACTTACTATTTATAGACGGTCGTGATGTCTACTAGTGCGCAAGGTTTTCGACCAAAAATAGTAAGTGTCCTATTTGGCTTCACCAACCCGTTCTCCTAATTATTCTAAGCTCTTTTCACGTTGGGTGCAACTACTAAAGCCCGACGGATGAAGAGTTATAAGCAAACTAAAACTTACTATTTATAGTAAAAACGAAATTGAAACAGGGAAACGACCGTCAAATCAGAGGTTTCTTGGAATTCTGAGCATCGCAACCCGGCGTAGAGGGGTTGGTTGGCTAAAGTAGCTCGTTCTACCCCAAAATCATATATTTTTCATCGGCTAACTCATCCTGGATTGCAAGATACACCTGATTTAAGGTCTGATGGTCCAGATCACTTTTGTCGCCGACCGGGCCTTTTTTGATCCATCTTTACCATGTAATTGTCCGCGACCCGCTCTACATCAGTCTCCTCCACTTCAAAAGAACTCGTCCTCGAGTTATCATTATGCGCTGGTTCATGATACTCTGTCAGGTCCACGACATTGAAAGTTCGTGAGATCGCCATATCATCTGGAAGATCAACAACATAAGCGTTGTCATTAATCTTTCGGATGATTGGTACCGGTCCAATCTTTTTATTCTTCAACTTATTGTACGTTCCGGTCGGAAATCTTTCTTTGCGCAGATGAACCATTACTTGGTCGCCCACCTCGAACACTTTCTGTCGCCGATGCTTGTCCGCTTGCTCCTTGTACTTTTCGTTCGAGGCATGTAGCTTGTTCTGTACCTCCGCATGAATGCCCATGATTTTGTCTGCAATATGTTCTGCTGCAATGCTCATGCCTGGGAGCTTGGGCAGAGGGACCAAGTCTAGTGTATGGCTAGGTACTCGTCCGTAAATAACCTAGAACGAGGATTTTCTTGTCGAGCGGTTCACCATGTTGTTGAATGCAAACTCCGCTTGAGACAAGTCCAAATCCCACTGCTTTGATTTTTCTCCTGAAATACATCGAAGGAGGTTTCCTAACGTGCGATTCACAACCTCAGTTTGACCGTCAGTCTGTGGGTGGTACGCGCTGTTGAACTGAAGGCGTGTATCGAATCGAGTCCACAAAGTCCGCCAAAAGTGGCTTATGAACTTCGTGTCACGGTCGGAAGTAATAGTCTTGGGAACCCCGTGTAGCCGCACAATTTCTCTGAAGAATAAATTCACCACGTGTGTTGCATCGAGAGTCTTCTTGCATGGAATAAAGTGCGCCATCTTGGAAAAACGATCTACTACCACGAACACCGAATCCATGCCACGTTGTGTTCGTGGGAGACCAAGCACAAAGTCCATAGATAAATCCTCCCAAGGGCCGTCAGGCACGGGTAACGGGGTGTAGAGGCCTGTATTATGAGATTGCCCCTTGAAAGTCTGACAAATATAACAGCGTTGGACTACCTTTCCCACATCACGTGCCAATTGCGGCTAGTAATACCATTCTTCCACAAGAGCTCGCGTCTTGCTCGCCCAAGGTGTCCACTGAGGCCACCTCCATGTAGCTCTTGGATTATTTGTTCCCTTAGCGAACTCTGTGGGATACATAGTCGATTTTCCTTAAAAATGAACCTATCTTGTATATGTAAGTCACCGGAGTGACCTTCCTGACATCTAACCCATGCGTCCTTGAAGTCGTCGTCGTCAGCATATATGTCTTTGAGGCGATCGAACCCGACAACTTCATTGCTCATAGTGACTAACAAAGTTGCACGGCGACTCAGCGCATCGGCTACTTTGTTCTGTTGCCCTGACTTATGCTTTAGCACGAATGTGAATTCCTGCAAAAATGAGATCCATCTAGCATGCATACGGTTAATGTTAGCTTGACTATTAATAAACTTGAGGGCTTGATGGTCCGTTTAAAGTATGAATTCCCTTTAATCAAATAATGTCGCCAGTGTCGCAGTGTCTAGACCACCGCGTACAACTCGATCTCATATGTAGACCACTTCTTGCGTGCATCACTAAGTTTCTCACTGTAGAAGGCTACCGGTCTACCTTCTTGAGACAAAACTCCCCCAATCTCGACATATGAGGCATCACATTCGACTTCAAACAGTTTGTCAAAGTTGGAAAGTATAAGAACCGAGGTCGTGGATAACTGTCATTGATTTTGGCAAAGCTCCTGTCGACTTCGTCAGTTCACTGAAACTGCCATTTCTTCATGCAATCTGTGATCGGTGACACAATGGTACTGAAATTTTTCATGAACCGACGATAGAATGTCGCTAGTCCGTGGAAACTTCGCACTTCGTGAATATTTTTGGGAACCAGCCATTCTCTGATTGTCTTCACCTTTTCCTCATCCACTCGAATGCCCGTGGATATAACCACAAAACCCAGAAACAATAGGCTATTAGTCATGAAGCTACACTTTTTTTAATTGAGGTACAGTTTATTTTCTGTGAGCACTTGAAGGACCTTCTTGAGGTGCTCCATATGGGTGGTTTCGTCTTGACTGTATATCAAAATATCATCAAAATAAATCACAACGAACCGCCCAATGAAAGGTTTCGGAACTTGGTTCATCAACCTCATGAATGTGTTAGGCGTATTAGAAAGACCGAAAGGCATGACCATCCATTCGTACAATCCTTCCTTGGTCTTAAAGGCTGTTTTCCAGTTATCACCCGGCCGTATTCGAATCTGATGGTAGCCGCTCCTTAAGTCCAATTTAGAGAATATTTTTACGCCCTCTAGCATATCCAACATATCATCCAACCGTGGTATAGGAAACCTGTATTTTATGGTGATCTTGTTGATGACCCAGCTGTGGACACACATGCGCCAACTCCCATATTTCTTTAGAGTTAGTATAGCTGGTACAACACATGGGCTCATGCTTTCTCGAATAAGACTCTTACGGATCAGTTCCTCCACTTGTCCTTGCAGAATCTCGCACTCATTTGGGCTCATTCGATAATGAGGACGATTAGGTAAACTGGACACAGGGACAAAGTCGATATGGTGTTGGATATCTCGCATAGGGGGTAATCCATCGGGAAGATCATCAGGCCAGATTTTTTTGAATTCCTGTAACAAGAGCCTTAGTTTTTCAGGGATGATGGTAGGCTCGAGTTCTTCCCCTTTCACAACTAGTGCATAAGTCTGTCCTGTTTCCTTGAATTCTTCCACAAAGTCTTGTATGGTTAAGAGGAAATGACCCTCCACTTTAGAAGTTTCAAGTGGTCCCTCTGGATCCATAGGGGCCAATATAGTCTTCCGGTCGTCCTTAACGAAGATATATATGTTATCTCGCCCCTTATGAGTGGCGTCACGGTCAGATTGCCAGGGTCGACCGAGTAGTATGTGACATGCTTCCATGTCAACCACATCGCATACTACTTCATCCTTATAATGTTTGTCAATAGAAAAAGATATGGTGCACTGTTCAGTTAGCTTTGTTTCGCTGACCTTCTTGATCCAACCGATTGTATATGGAGAGGGATGACGCTCCGTTTTCAATTGTAATTTTTCCACCATGATCCTGGAGACGATGTTCTCGCTGCTTCCACTGTCAATGATCACGTCACAAACCTTTCGATTCAGCGTACACCTAGCGCGGAAGATGTTATGCCGCTGTGGGTGCACTTCTTTTCTTGGCGCATATAATAGTCGCCTCACGATGAGCGACTCACCGTGATCTTGCTGAACCCAACTTGAATCTTCTACCACGTCCTCGGTGGTATGCTCCTGTTCTTCAATATCTGGATCTTCATAAGCGTTATCAGCACTACCATCATTAATGGCGAGGTTTGCCACTTTTCGCTGGGGACAAGTATTTGACAGGTGGCCTGGTTGGTCACAACCAGGTGACCAACGATAGCAGTTGTTGGGCCTTGACCGAGCATAAGGGTTCGGGATTGTACTTGGACCAGCAACAGTCGATACGCCCCTTTGGGGTCTAGCTTGCCCGCTTCCCTGATCTCGATTCTCAGATGTAGGAGGTTGAGTGCGTGCTCCTACGGGCACTTTCCCCTTAGGCTGTGGAGCTCCCTGGGGTGGACCTGCCGCAGTGATCCTCGCAGTAGGATAGGCCCGTGTGTTAGAACGTTCAATTTGTGCTTCTGCCCGAGTAGCCAACTTGATCGCATCATTCATCGTCCAGACGGACTGCATCTGGACCCGATCCTGGATAGCCATACACAATCCACCGTTGAATCGGGCGACTTGCTGCGATTCAGTCTCGACCAAATCGTTGCGCGCCACTAGGCGGTAAAATTCTTCTGCGTACTCTCTCACCGACCGACTGCCCTGTCGACAATTTTGGTATTGTTGGAATAATACCTGATTGTAATCGCTAGGGAGGAATCGGGCACGTAGTAGCTGCTTCATTCGCTGCCATGTGCGGATTGGTGCTTTCATCTGCCTAGTTTGTACGATTTGCAGTTGTTCCCACCAAGCTGAAGCTCCTCCTTTCAACTTGTAGGCCACAAGCTTGACCTTCTTTGTTTCAGGGATGTCCATATAGTCAAAAAATCGCTTAACTTCAGAAAGCCAATCGAGAAAATCCTCAATGTGTAGATCGCCATTGAAGTTAGGAATATCAACCCGTATCTTGAAGTTTCGATCATTCGATCTACCCGATCGCCGCCTTGCCCGGGGTGTTGGAAGATCATGTCATCGATCTCCTCTTCACTGGAGCCCCCGTCCTCAGGGACGGCCCTTAGATGCACTGCTGGTATTATCCTGCGATCAGGGCGATTACGGGTTTCAGCAATTGGTGGTGGAGGATTACCAGCAGGAACATGGAGTTGCCCTAGGGCTACTGCCAAGAGATTCGATATGCGGTTCATGGAAGCCTACAGCCCTTGCATGGCTTGCCGATTCTCTTGTTGCGCTGCTTGGAAAGCTGCCGCCGTTAAAGAAAAATTTCCTAGAGCACCGCCTATGGGATTGTTGCCCAACCTGTCGTTAGAAGCCATTGACCCGAGAAGAAACCTCGCTTTAATACCAAACTGACGCAGGGGAGAACGTGAGGTCGAGCACCGTCTTCCTCAAGAGGATAACTATTCCGAATCCACGGAACTTCTCTGGACTCCTCATAGAGACTTCTCGAATCCATGAGAAAAGAGAGCAGAAAATATAAATAAATTCTAAATAAATTCGAAATAGATTAATGACTGAATAAAAACGAGTTCACAACCCTTTAAATAAGGGTACTAAGCGATGGGAAAGAAATCAGAATCAAACTACAACTAGGACTCCTAGAATTCGCGACTTACTATAAATAGTAAACTTACTATTTATAGACGGTCGTAATGTCTACTAGTGCGCAAGGCTTTCGGCCAAAAATAGTAAGTGTCCTATTTGGCTTCACCAACCCGTTCTCCTAATTATTCTAAGCTCTTTTCACATTGGGCGCAACTCCTAAAGCCCGACGGATGAAGAGTTATAAGCAAACTAAAACTTACTATTTATAGTAAAAACGAAATTGAAACAGGGAAACGACCGTCAAATCAGGGGTTTCTCGCAATTCCGAGCGTCGCAACCCGGCATAGCAGGGTTGGTTGGCTAAAGTAGCTCATTCTACCCCAAAATCATATATTTTTCGTCGGCTAACTCATCCCGGATTGCGAGATACGCCTGATTTAACATCTGATGGTTCAGATCACTTCTGTCGCCGACCGGCCTTTTCTGATCCATCTTTGCCATGTAATTGTCCGCGACCCGCTCTACATCACATAGCGAGCCGAGCGTTGATGTCAGCCACAGCTAGGTTTGCACCCACCTGATTGCAACTAATCTGCATGGGAAGCATTCTAGGAAAGCGTCAGATTTTATTTATTATTTATTTTATATATATATATTTTTTTTCTTTCTTTTACACAAACCCCGCACACAACGTTGCACGGGATTTCATGATCTCATGGTTGAAAATTTTCATGATCCCAAGGTTGAAAAAGATTCTACAACTGAGCCGGACCCAAAGCCTCTTCATCCAGTTGGCATAATTTAGTTTCATTTTGTAAAATAATATGAGGCTCACATTTCAATGATCTACACCTTTGATATGATGGAAATATTAGTGGATTAAGAATGTCCCAAAAATCTCCTCGTATGGACAATTCTAACCCTTCAATCTGTTGACTAGAAATAGACGGTGAAAAAGAGAAATACAGTAACATTTATACATTCAACTGATAAACTTCAGGTACAAGTTCCACCAATGGTGTGGCCACAACCCGATGGACTAAATTACAAAAATTACAGGCACCACTTCTATTTATTGGGAACTCGGGTATTCCGTGCAGATGATACTCGAGTGCAGGTCGACTCATCTCTGCAAGCAAAAGGACAACAGACTACATTCTTTTCGACTCTTCTTTTTAATTTTACTTGCACCGCACTGCACTCTACTTCAGGCTAATTTGCCTGCCCGGGGTACAAGAAATGCCAAGTGTACTTGGGACGCAGACTGTGTAGTATCTGACCACTCTATAGCATGGTGAGTAAACAGTGTGGGGCCCACCATGATGTATTTGTTTTATCCGTACCATCCATCCATTTTTCCACATTGTTTTAATGCTTAGACAAAATTGAAATATATCCGAACCTCAAGTGCACCACACTAGAGGAAACAATGGGAATTCAACGCCTGACTACGATTGAAACTTCTTATGGGCACAGAAGTTTTTTACCAAGAAGATATTTTTGTTTTTCCTTCATCCATGTCTGTGTAACATTATAAACAGGTTGGATGACAAATAAACATCCTGTGGGCCATATAAAGGTTTCAACGGTGAACTTCATTATCTTTACGGTTTCTGCGGTGTGGTACACTTGACGTTTAGATATGCTTCAATTTTTTTCTTGTACCCTCAAATAATCCGGAAAAAATTGATGGACGGCGTGGATAAAACGTATACAGCACGGTGTGCCCCCACAGAGTTTAGTCACCACGCGATAGGTGGTGAGTTACTACAGAATCTGCATCCGTGTACTTGCCTCACATGTGGGACAGACGGATGCCTGAGCAAGATCTGAGCGGTACTTCGATTGGTCCATATCATATAAATGCATAAGTTGTGAAATTTAGAAGGACCTTATCATTTTTCTACGCCGTAAATTTACAGACATTTTGGACCGTTGGTTAATGTCTCCTAATCCATTCCGTTATTTTGTACACATCTGGTCTATTCAATGATCATATGGGCCTGATTTTTATTTATTTTTTATTTTTTTTGTGTTATTATCTACTACGTTAGCCGTACGTGGTGAATGGCTCCGATCTCTCACAATCTTGCCGCATGTACACGTGCATGTGATTTTGGTTCCAAAGCGCATTAGGGCGAGTAGATATGGGAAGCGGATTGGCTGGTGTATGCTGGTGTACCACACACCAGCTATATAGCTGGTTGACGTCAGCAAGTTCTGTAGGTACCATAATGAGGTATGTGTTATATCCAAACCGTCCATCCATTTGGCGACGGATCGTAAGGCTTTAGACAAAAAACAAGACAGATCTAAAGATAAAATGGACCACACTGCAAAAAGAAGCGTTGGATTGAACGTCTACCATTGAAACCTTTTGCGGGTCACAGAAGTTTTGGATCAACATGAAATTTGTTTTTCCTCTTCATACAGGTATTTTTGACCTTATGAACAGATTGGATGGAAAATAAACGTTATGGCGGGCCTTATGAATATTTTAACCGAGAAAATCATTACCTCGCTGCTATTTTTGGTGTGGTCCATTTGAGCTTTGGATATGATTCATTTTTTGTATGATGCTCTAAAATGATCTCAAAATATTGATGAACGGTGTGGATATAATAAATACATCATTATGTGGCTCATATAACTTTGATCTCATTTGAACCGTTCGTACAACATAGAGCTCGAGGAGTCGTCGGCGCTCGTCTTCGCACGACACGTATCTACATCAGCTATATAGCTGGTGGCTGGTACACCAGCCAATCCGCTTACGTAGATCTGTAATCGTACTCGTACCATTCCCACAGCGACAGAAACAGATTGGCTACTCTCCCTGCCACCAGCCCGGTGGCTGATGGTCGGTGCTCTGTGGGCCCACCATGATGCATGTGTTTCATCCATCCCGTTCATCCATTTTTACAGATTATTTTATGGATTGGCCACAAAATTGAGAGGGATATAAATCTCAGTGGACCACACCACAGTAAAACAGTAGTGATTGGATATCCACCATTAAAATCCTCTTAAGGCCCAATGTACTGTTTATTTGACATCCAATCTGTTGATTAGGTCATACAGGCCCAGATGAAGGCTTAGATGAAGGGTAAAAACAAATATCAGCTTGATCCAAAACTTTTATACCCCCAAAGGTTTTTAATGGTCAATGCTCATTCAATATTGTTTCCTATAATGTGATCCACTTGAGACTTGTATAAACCTCACTTTTGGTATCATACCATAAAATGATATAGAAAAATAGACGGACGGAATGGATGAAACACACATCATTTTGGGGCCCACAGAGCACCGACCACCAGCCAATGGCTGGTGGCAGAGGGAGTAGCCAATCCGTCTCCCAGAGCGACATGACTACGTGGTAATTCACCACAATTTCTTATCTGGTGGTGACTCGTCCTCTCATGTTTGTACGATTCCTGCACAGGCATGCAGACCGTCCACATAGGGGCGCCTATTGTGGATCGTGCATATCCTGAAAATCACACTGAAAAATTGATCATAAACATCTGGACGGTGGGGATTAATGAGCAATTAAAGTTAAAATGGTCAGGGGTTCTAATTCACAGGGTGAAATCAGATGGTATAGATATGGCAGGTGAACTTTAGTGATCCCGTTCTACGAATCACGAGACGTCGAGAACGAGAGATTCGTTCTTACAATCACCGTGGTAACGTACAATGCTCGACCTGAAAACACCTGCGGTTTGGCTCGGGTTTCAGTTCGTACGAGTGGCGCCCATCCAGAGATCCAACCTGTTAATCTGATAAACTCCATTGTGGATAGCCAACGCACCAAATTTCTCCGAAGGGAAAAAATTCAAACGCTTCAATACTTGCCCATTAAGTAAACGGTTAAGAAAGAAATACAGTTAGATGGTCCACAAACAAACAACGCTGAATATTGGATGGCTAGGATCTTATAAACAAGTTGGATGACAAATAAACATCACTGTGGCCCTACGTAGGTTTCAACGTGGACGTCATTATCCCCAGTGCTTCCTGTAGTGTGGTCACTTGAGTTTTGGATATGCTACAATTTTGAACTCGTGCCCTAAAATGAGCTGGAAAAACAGATGGACGGTGTGGATAACACACATACTTGACAGTGGAGCCCACTGTTTACTCAATCTGTAGGGCATCCCGTCAGTTTAAGAAAAAAAAAAAAAAGCAGCTCCCAAGAATTCAACGATAGGCGTTCATTGCCGTCCATGTTGGCCCAAGACCATGGGCCTTAGATGCAGGCCCAAGCCAAGATGAGCCTGTGCCCCTGAGTCTGAAAATTAATGAAATCCATATATTGGACTTGCATGTTCTTAGTCTATCTGATGATCAGGTGGGCCACGCGTGAACAAAGAAATGAGCCTCAAGAGTAACAAAATCACCGTTCAACATCTAGATGCTTGGGTTGCCTGATCATGGATTAGAATAGAATGTTGGTAGGATATAAGACACGTACACATGATATCAGTTCAGGCCAGGCTAAAAAATTACTTGAACTAAAGCCCAACCCAAAAATAGATCCGGTAATGCATGCCAGGCCTAAGTAGGGCCCACAAGCCGAGCTAATTTGTCTAAGCCCAGTCCAAAGAGGTTTTCTACAGTTTAAGAAAGACCGTCTTAGAGGAACTGAAGACGTTAGATCTGGAGTCATGTGGCAAGGATGTGTGGTCCACTAGGAAATGTTCAGCCCAGGTCAACCTCAGGCCCAAGCTCGTTAGCCAGAGGGCCAGAAATTCGCAAGCAGGCCAATTAAAAGGAACTCAATGCACCACCCGAATATGGGCCTCACTATCTCCATCATCATAAGAAAAGCCTATTGTGTATTCAATCACCAGCATTGGTGAAAGTGGGCTAGATAGGAACAGGCCTGGCCCATGGCGGCCTACTTTGAGGTGGAATTTAAGCTGAGGATAAAGACCTTAGATCACAGATTGATCATGGTTTTTGGGCCTACTAATTAACGGTTGGTTATGGCTCTGGATATATGTAAACGCATGGCCCAACTTGCTTAACACTATTGAAATATACAAGGTTGGTGTGCTAGGCCGAGCTCCGACCCAGCATATCGTGGAAGGTCAGACCCAGCTCAGACCCTGTTATCTGGTTCATACGCTTGTCTTGGACATGCCTATGCGCTGGGCTAAGCCTAACCCATGCACCCCCGTGGAAAACTAAAATATAAGGAAAGCTAATCTATTACATGTTATAGAATGCTAGAATTAAAATGATGTACAAAGTCCTAATTTGTGTTTTATATTTGAAGTGTATGAACAATGGATCAGGTTGGGACATTAGTCATTTGGTATTTAGGTATCTTGTATAATCAGTTAGGCATCGGGATGCTAGTAAAATGATGCGTATTATGTATCTTGATAAGCATTGGCTTTAGATTGTCATATAACATTTGTTAGAATTTGTGTGATCCATCAAATCATTATTGACGTGTGCATATATTTATGTATTGTGTAATATTGTAAACATTTTTTAAATCTTTGAGTTAATATTTACAGATGTGGTCATTTCATGAGAGTACATGTACAAACAGTCAAATTGAATATCACGAGGAGATGTGGGCAATATTCGTTTGTTAAAGGATTCGTCTGCTTCTCACCCGGCATGTAACATCAAGCAGGTATGCTCAACAAGAGTAATGTTAATTAAGGTGCATGGACATATAAAATATACTTTTGCCTTAATTTATGAGATGATCATGACAAGATCTCATACACATTAGTTTGATTGGCTTTACTAAATTGTCTAAGCCTATATATTGTCGTGGGGTTGGATGGATCTCTTGTGATGATTGTATAAATGATGAACACTTGATCATTCATGATGTGTAAATTAAGCCACAATTGCTGCAAGACCAATTTCTTACAAGTGACAGATCGATTCCAGTCCATTCGCTATGTGAGTATTTATTGCTCTACATTATGTGACAAGGTCACAATGAGGTGACAATATTTTGATGCACATTGTTGAGTCCATGTGTACAAATTCAACTGGGTTAAAAGCACACTGAGAAAGCTGCCATATCAAAATCGGGTCATGGAGATGTGTTAGAAGGAAATTGTATATGATGATATATGATGGCATCGAACTCAACAGCAAAACTATCCAACAAGATTCAAAGTTTAAATATGATTTTCTCGATGACATCAAAAGAACACTTCGATGCTATCGAAGACCATTCGATGACATCGAAACTAACATATTTCTACTTTATTTTTACCATTGTAAATCTTCTCTTCATATATGAAAGAGGGGTTTCTTAAAATTTTGGTGAGAAATGGAGAGAGCCTTGTGTAAATGAATATGCATAATTAATACCCCTCTTCTCAAAGCTCTCTTTCCTCATAGAGTTCATCATTCATTGAAGCATTTAAATCTTGGATTGAATAATTAACTCCAGCATTCATTAATGCTCTAGTAATCACAATTATTGGCAAATCCTTATACTAGATTGTATTAAATGCTCAGTCATGAGAATCCTTAACTAGCTCATAAAAACTCATAAATATCAAGTTAGGATTCACCAAACCCTTGACCCAAAACCTTGACATCTTCAACGGTACATCATCATATGATTGCAGTACAAGAGAGTTGAAGATCATTCGCAATTCAAGAAGATCTTCATCAAGTTACTTAATGGGGCTCATCCACTTTAGGTTTTAAAAAAAAGTATTTTTGAGTGCATAGTGTCTGGAAACCATTCATTGTATAGGATTGGGTTTCAGAGTTTGAAATATCAAACTCGACAAGACCTTGTGTAGGCCTCCGAATGGAGAGTGCGTTTTTGTTATCCTTGTGTAGGAGTTTATAATTCCTTGTGTAGGACTTCATAGGAACTTGTGTAGGCCATCGGCGGATGAAAAACATAGACCTTGTTAGGTTGTGAAAGTTTATAGTGAACATAATTTTAAAACCATCTAAATAGTAAAATCTAGCACACTATGGGAGAGAGTGGGTCAGCCATGAGTGGAGTAGGCACGTAGCCGACCACTATACATCTTGTGTAATGTGGTAAATGATTTAAATCTCTATTTGTTGTTTTTTGTTTAACAATATACTTGGTTTATTTTCCGTAACAAACATGTTTGACAAGATGCCTGAATGATGTATCTCACTAAGTAGACTTTGTTTTTTCACTTCTTCTTGTTTGTATTACTTTGCATAAGTATTTAGAAGTAAGTGCATAATAGATATTTAGTTAAAATTTAAAAAGTCTATTCACCCTCCTCTAGGACATTAGTTATATCTTCAAGCTTCGCTTGTAGTAGTAAAACCATAATTTCAAAATATTTTGCCGATATATGTACAACGTCACCATTATCTGACATTCATGACATCGTTTGGCGAAATGATATTGCATCTTTGAACATAGATAGCCAATAATATCCCATATGGTGTACACGAGAAAATAAATTTCTACCAGCTTGGTGGGCTCCACCTTCTCGTGAATGGGCTTCTCATATAACAAATTCGCCTTCTTTCGTGTCTAAGTATTGCATCGATATTTCATTATAAGATCTTTTATATAAACTTCGATATGTATCACAAATTTCTTCACACTTTTCTTAATTTATATCTTTGATGACAGGTCTTCTAGTAAGATCTCATACTTCAAATAATCTATAAATGGTTGCTGCCAATCATCGATTGTGATTTTTGAACGGGATACTGACTACAACTTCGTTGTTTCAATCACAAGCTTGAGTGACGGTAGGAATCTTCATTCTTCTATCATTACCTGAAGAGGACTTCTGAAAGGACATGAAAGTATTGTAGCCAAATTGGCCAACACATCAATTTTACATTTTCCTACCTAGGTATATGTCTGACGTTAATGTCATAAAAACCCTCTGACAACTCTCTAGCTCGAGACATTAAGGCAACAATTCTGGCTTCTGTATTTCATACTTAGTAGTTAGATAATTTATCACTAGCTTGGAGTCTTTGAAGATTCGTATGACCCGTATTTGCATCTCTTGTGTCATTTCAAATTCGATGATAATGGTGTTATACTCAACTCCATTATTCGTACACATGGTGCCAAACATGAGATAATATGGTAGAAAATCACCATGAGGAGTAATGAAAATCACTCTAGCACTTGCACTCGAAGTTCAAGCAACATCATCAAACTACATTTGTCAGGGCGCAACTGGCTTAATTGGCAACACTTGTTCATCTGGTAACTCATCTAATATTTCTTCGCAATCAGGAGTTAGATGTGTTGTTAAGAAATTTGCAACTGTCTAGCCTTTTACTGCTTTAGATGACATATAAGTTATCTTGAATTTTGAGAAAATCAATACCCACTTAGCTAATCTTTCTAAAAGCATCGGCTGTGTCATGAGAAACTTTATCAGATCGACTTGCATATATTAGTGTTATATCATGTGATAAACAATAATGCCACAACTTTTATACTGCAAAGATCAAGGCTAGGCACATATTCTCAATAGGAGAATAGTTATTCTCTACCCCCACTAATCTTCTGCTTAGATAGTATAGAGCACTTTCTTTTCCTTGTTCATTCTGTTTTGCCAACAAAGCATTGAGAGAACATTTGCATCCTATAATATATAAAATTAGGAGTTAGTTTATCGGATCGACTGTTAAGAAATTTGCAACTGTCTAGCCTTTTACTGCTTTAGACGACATATAAGTTATCTTGAATTTTGAGAAAAGCAGTACCCACTTAGCTAATCTTTCTAAAAGCATCGGCCGTGTCATGAATACTTTATCAGATCGACTTGCATATATTAGTGTTATATCATGTGATAAACAATAATGCCACAACTATTATACTGCAAAGATCAAGGCTAGGCACATCTTCTCAATAGGAAATTAGTTATTCTCTACCCCCACTAATCTTATGCTTAGATAGTATAGAGCACTTTCTTTTCCTTGTTCATTCTGTTGAGCCAACAAAGCATCAAGAGAACACTTGCATCCTGTAATATATAAATTTAGGGGCTTGTCCTTTATAGATTTGTCAACACTGGAAGCTACCTCAACAAATTTTTAATGGAGTCAAATGCATTCTGACATGCTTTACCCCACTCAAACTCTACCCCTTTCTTCATGAAGCAATCAAATAGTTGACATCTTCCTGCCAAATTTGATATAAAATGATGAATGTAAGCGAGCTTCCCTTATAAGATTTTCAATTCTAGTAGGGTCTTTGGCGGAGGCATCTCCTATATGGCTTTGATTTTTCCTAGTTCAACTTGTATTCTTTGATGCCTTACAACGAACTCAATGAATTTTTTTCGATAACACTCCAAAACGCATTTCAATGAATTCATCTTCAACTGCTTCTTTTGGAGTATGCGGAAAACTAATAGTAAATGTTCTCAATGTTCCGTATGATTATCTGATTGCACCATCGAATCATCAACATAGCACTCTACATTTTTATTCATCATGTCATGAAAAATATTTGGCATTGCCCTTTGGTATGTCACCTCGGTATTCATGAGTTAAAACAACATGACTTTATAATAATATATTCTCCAAGTCGTTTGGAAAGCCTTCTTATGTCATTCATACCTGGTTGTACCTTAAATATCTATCCATGAAAGGCATGGCTACATATTTTATTGTACTGTTGATTAATAATTTTGTTATGGATAGTGGGAAGTCATCCTTTTGAGCATGCCTCGTTGAGGTACTTGAAGTCAACACAGACTCTTATCTGCTCATTCTTTTCTTAACAATCATGATATTGGAGATCTAATTAAGATACTTCACTTCTCTTACGAAGCCTACTTTGATTAGCTTATTCACCTCTTCCTCAATTCACAGAATTAAATATGGATAGAAGTACCGTTGAGTTTTCTTAACTGACCTCTTCACTTTGGAGATGTTAAGTCGATGTATTTCCATTATTGGTTCCAAACTAGGTATCTCTGGATATGTTCAGGCAAACTAATCTTTCTTTTCTTCCAACATTTCGATGTATCGGCTTACATCCTCTTCCACAGACTGACACTTATATATGTGTTTTGAGGTTCTTCATTCATCCCCATATTCACTTCTTGCAGTTCGTTGATTGTATGTTGCCCCCTGTCTTTTATCTTAATCGGTGTTATTGTAAGTGCTATATTTTATATCCCTGTTTGTTGTCAAATTTGTGGTGCCAAAATCACTATTATATATCTTGCATAATTGAAGCTCTCTCAAAGATCAACATTCATGAACAAGCTAAGCTCACAACAAGCTAAGCTCACAAGAACAAAGATCAAACTTGAATGCAAGAACTACTCACAAGACATGACTCAAGCTGCAAGACTTCAAGAAGACTACAAGGTAGTTCATAAAGAACTCAAGACACTTTCAAGATTGAGCTACATCAAGATTTCAAGATTGAACTACATCAAGACTTCAAGGCTCATACTTCAAGGTCACTAGTTCCTAATATTTCAATGTCCTTACTTCATGGTTGAGGTTTGACTGACCTTAGGTTGACCTTAGAAGTAGGTCACTTTGGATACATAAATCGAATGTTTATTTTACATAAGTTTGGTCTGTTCTTCGACTAGTCCTAGGCCTTCTTCGACTAGTCCTAGAGTTGCTTCGACCAGTCTAAGAAATTCCTCGATCAGTCGTAAGTTTGTTACAAAAATCGGATAATTTCTGTTAGGCTTCGACTAGTCCAGGAATCTGTTCGACCAGTCGTAGGAACAGTGTCGACTGCTTCTTCGACCAGTCGTATATCTTCGACACAAAGTCCAGCGATAATTCACAAGGTCTTCGACCAGTCGAAGGAGACCTTCGACCAGTCGAAGGTGACCTACGACTAGTCGAAGGAGGCCTTCGACCAGTCGTAGAACGGTCAAAGCTTATCGCGCCCGATTTTTTTCAAATTTGTTATTTCTTCGACTAGTCGAAGAGCTCCTTAGACCAGTCGAAGATGCGATCTGCTCACCTATAAATAGAGCACGAATCTCAGAAGAAAATATCGAATTAATTAATCCATTCAAGTCAATCTTCGTCGAACTTCTGAGAGATATTTTTGTGCTCCATCTAAGCTAAGTGTGCTTATTTAATATTCTCTTTCCTTAGCTTTATTTAATTGATTTTTTTTCAGCTATTCTAATCTAATTTGATAAGAGGAATTGTTATTCCCTTTCTTTGAAATCAAAATCAATTAAGGCAAGCCCTACTTGGTTTAAATTTAAAATCTATTAAAATTAGAACCATTGTAATTGAGTACTGGACATTGAACTTGGACATTCAATCATCTACTCTGATTTGGTTCTACCGGGTTGCTACAACGAAGGAGATATTCAGGTATTTTACATTTAATTGTAAATTCCTTTCTGTTTAGGTTTCTTTCAAGATTTGCCAGAAAAATCTTGTTGTATTGGTTATCTGAGGAGAGCCAGGAAAACTCAGAAGTGGGGTTTTTTTTTTAAATTGTGTAAGCCCACAGACAAAGACACAATTGTAAAGGTTTTTGGTGAACCTGGGAAAACCTATTTTGTTTGTGAACGCTAATATCCCCTGTGTGAGGATATTAGGAGTGGAGTAGCATTTTGTGTGGCTGTTGACTAACAGTTGGTGAACACACAGGCGAACCACTATAATCCCTAGTGTTGTGGTTGATTGATTTACATTTCTAATCTTTAATATTCTTTTGTGGGATGTATGTATGGTGGTGAATGTTGTAATCATTTAATTCAAGCTTTGTGAGAATTTTGTAATAGTTTAGAATTTATTTTCTGCTATTCATTTATCAGCTTGATATTCAATTTCTTTTTAAATTGTTCCAGCAAGGTTGCCCTGCCATTTTTATGGTGTATGGCTGTCCCTAGAACAATACATTTGTGATTACAATTTATTTTAATTCAGTTTGTATTTATATCTTTATTCCTCTTTGGTTTGAGATTTGATACAAAGATCTTTCTAGAAATAAGGTTGTCCTACCATAAACTTTGGTTTTTGGTGAAAGGTTGTCCTTAGAACAACATTTGTATCAACCTCTCAAGATCTAAATTTTGAGGTTGTTTCACTTTCCTGCATTGTGATTTAATCTGGCTATCATATTCCTTTTAATTCCGCTGTTATAAGTTTTGTTTGGCATTGTCCTATTCACCCCCCCTCTAGGACATATAGCTAGGCCTTTTCAAGTGGTATCAGAGCCTAATAGCTCGTTCTTATTGCTATTTATTTAGATTTATTTCCTGAGCTAACGATCTAAGCTATTTAAAAGATGTCAAATTTTGATAGCCTTTCAGTCACGAGGCCTCCACCATTTGATGGCTCCAACTATGCCTATTGGAAAGCCAGAATGAGGATCTTCCTCAAATCAATGGATGAAAATGTGTGGCTGAATGGAAACCTCCTGTCTTGGAAGTTGCTGGGGTTGATGGTTCAAAATCTATGAAAGTCACACCATATTACCAATGGACCACACTTCAGAAAAGTGAGAGTAGTGCAAATGCTAAAGCACTAAATGCAATCACTTGCGCACTATCACCGGATGAGTTCAAAAGAATCATTTCCTGTGATACTGTAAAGCAAGCTTGGGATATATTAGAAATGACACACGAGGGTACTACAATTGTCAAAAAATCTAAAGTCCAACTCCTCACAACCAGATTTGAAGAAATTCATATGGAGGAAAATGAAATGTTTATGGACTTTTACACTAGATTGAATGACATTGTAAACTCAATGTGGGGTCTTGGCGATAAAATCCCAGAAAGTAAAGTGTGTGCAAAGATATTACGCTCACTTCCTGAACGGTTCAATTCTAAAGTAACCGCGATCCAGGAACTTCGTGATACGGATAATATGAGGGTAGAAGAACTAGTTGGTTCTCTACAAACCTACGAGTTAAACTTTAAAGCTCCTAAAGGTAAATCTATCGCACTAAAATCTTCTAAATATAATTCAGAAGAAAATTCTGATTCAGAAGATGATATGGCTCTTTTAGCTAAGAAATTTTAAAAGATTTTTAAAAGCAAGAAAAGAGTTGATTTTCAAAAATCGAATGATAAAAAGAAGTTTAGACCCAAATCTCGAAAATCTTTGAAAGATAGTCAATGTTACAACTGTCAAGAATATGGGCACTTAGCAAATAGATGTCCTAAAAAGGACAAACCCAAGAAGAAGGGTATGTTGGCTACATGGGATGAATCATCTGATTCTGAAGCTTCTTCTAAATCAGAAGATTCTGAAACTGAGTTGGGCAATGAGGTTAAAGCTCTTATGACTCTAGCCAAATTCACATTTTCAGATAATGACTCAACAAGTGAAGAAAATCTGAGTAGTGAATGTGAAAATGAAGATGATCTTCAAGACGCTTACAATGCCCTATATAAGGAAAGTTGTAAAATTGCTGTCAAACTTAAACTTCAAAAAGAAAAGTTTTCTAAACTCAAAGAATGTTTTGAATCACTTGTCTTAGAAAAATCACAAATTTCAGATTGTTTTGAAAAATCAAAATGCGATTTGGAATTCAAAAACTCCCTAATTATTGATTTGAAATCTGAAATTGAAAAACTTAAAACTGAAGTATCTTCTCTTCTGAGTCTAAAGGACACATGGAAATATGTCCAAGGTGATCCAAAGTTAGAGAAACTTTTATCCGGATTAAGAAAATGTGGCGATCTATCCGGGTTGGGCTATGATAAAAATCTACCTCCTAAACAAAAGTATACTCCTCCAATGTTTGTTAAAGGAGAGTCCTCAAACTCAAAAGGGAAAAGTACTTATCAAGATTTTTCTAGAAATTCAAAAACTTTTCAAAAACCTAGAAGCAGCCATGTCAACTTTAATCAGAAACGAAATCCACTAGCTGAAAAGATAGTTGATTTACTCAAGGAGCTCTTAAAATCTAACTCTATAGGTCATTCTTACAACTATAAACAAAAGAAGACCAACTATGTTCCTAAACCCAAAACAGTTATGAAATGGGTTCCAAAAGTCACCTGCTTGGTTGCTCACATTGCTTTCAAAGCAACAAGTCATTCAAAGTGGTACCTAGACAGTGGATGCTCCAGGCATATGATAGGTGACAAAGCTTTATTCACGGATCTGAAAGATATGACTGATGGTTCAGTCACATTTGGTGATGGTAACAACTGCAAGATTATAGGCCAAGGTACGGTTCAACTTTTTAATCTTCCGTGTTTAAAAATGTTTTATATGTTGAAGGCTTAAAACATAACTTGCTTAGTATATCTCAAATATGTGATAATAACCATAGTGTTTGGTTTTCTAATCAAAGCTGTGAGATACTAAACAATAAGGGTTCTGTAATATTAACTGGACGTAGAACATCTGAAAATTGCTATATTATTAGCGAATCCAGCTCATCTAATCAAAGATGTCACATGGTCCATATAGACGAGACTGATTTATGGCACAAACGTCTTGGACATGTACATTATCAAAATTTATATAGATTGAGCAAACGAGAACTTATAAGAGGTTTACCTAAACTTCAGAAATTAGATAAAATATGTGGTGAGTACCAGATAGGCAAACAAACAAGGAACTCACGCAAAAAGGTGAATTCAAATACCACATCAAGACCACTCGAACTCCTCCACATGGATCTGATAGGACCTACCAGAACGGAAAGTCGTGGTGGAAAAAGTATATCTTGGTAATAGTTGATGACTTTACCAGATTTACATGGGTAGTCTTCTTAAGGGATAAATCTGAAACCCTTGAAGAAGTAAGTAAAGTTCTCAGAAGGATTCAAACTGAAAAATGTTCTCAAATCAGTAAGATTCGTAGTGATCATGGATCTGAATTTGAGAATAGCAATTTTGAGAAGTTTTGTACCGACCAAGGAATATTACATGAATTCTCTGCTCCCAAAACTCCACAACAAAATGGAATTGTAGAAAGAAAGAATAGAGTACTTCAAGAAATGGCTAATGTCATGTTGAATAGCATGAAGCTCTCTAAAAATCTTTGGGCTGAAGCAGTCAACACAGCTTGCTATATTATTAACCGAGTCTACACTAGCAAAGATAATAATAAAACGGCTTACGAATTGTGGTTCAATAAAAAGCCTACTGTTAAATACTTTCGAGTTTTTGGCAGCAAATGCTATATTTTACGTGATCGTGAAAATTTGGGAAAATTCGATACAAAGAGTGATGAAGGGATTTTTCTAGGATATTCCTTAAACAGTCGTGCTTATAGGGTTCTGAACAAAAGGACTGGTGTGATTCAAGAATCCATCAATGTTGTCATTGATGATCACTTAAATAAGCCTATCTCTAATTCAGATAATGATGAAGTTCTAATCATTGATAAACCCGATACTTCATCAAATCAGACTGAATCTGAATTGAGGACTGTTAAAGATCATCCAACCACTCAAATTCTTGGAAACCCTCTCACTGGTGTTCGCACCCGTAGACAACTTGAGGATTTATGTAATTATGCATGTTTTACATCCCAAATAGAACCATCTAACGTAAAAGAAGCTCTTGCTGATGAGAACTGGATTGTTGCGATGCAAGAAGAACTTAACCAATTCGTAAGAAATGATGTTGGGTATCTCGTACCAAGACCTAAAGATAAACACATCATTGGAACAAAATGGATTTTCAAAAATAAGTCTGACGAATGTGGAAATATAATTAGAAACAAGGCTAGACTAGTGGTACAAGGTTATACTCAAATTGAAGGAATTGATTTCGATGAAACTTTTGCACCAGTAGCACGTCTTGAATCTATCAGACTATTTATATCCATTGCATGTTTTAGAAAGATAAAGATCTATCAGATGGATGTGAAAAGTGCTTTTTTAAATGGCGATTTACATGAAGAAGTCTATGTTGAACAACCAATGGGTTTTGAAGATCCCAAAAATACTGATCATGTGTATCGGCTTAAAAAGGCACTTTATGGATTAAAACAAGCACCTAGGGCATGGTATGAGAAACTAACAAAATTTCTTTTAAGTCACAATTTTCAAATGGGATCTGTTGATAAAACTCTATTTGTTAAAAAACATAATGATCATATCTTAATAGTACAGATTTATGTTGATGATATCATCTATGGATCAACTTGTACTAACTTAACTACTGAGTTTGCAGACTTAATGAAATCACAGTTTGAAATGAGCATGGTTGGGGAATTGACTTATTTCCTTGGTTTGCAAGTTAAGCAGCAACCTGAAGGAATATTCATCTCTCAATCTAAGTATGCCATGAATCTAATCAAGAGATTTGGATTTGAGAATGACAAGAATTTCGATACTCCTATGAGTACTACCCTGAAACTCTCAAAAGACTATAATGGTAAAAATGTTGACTCAAAACTTTATCGGAGTATGATTGGTAGTTTGTTATATTTAACTGCTAGTAGACCTGATATTTCTTTAAGTGTTGGTATTTGCGCAAGATATCAATCTGATCCTAAAGAATCACACTTGATTGCTGTCAAGCGAATTATTAGATATGTCGCAAGTACTGTAAATCTCGGTCTCTGGTATCCTCATGAGACTAGTGTCCAATTAGCTGGGTACTCGGATGCTGACTGGGCTGGTAATCTAGATGATAGAAAATCAACCAGTGGTGGTTGTTTTTACATTGGAAATTGTCTAGTTTCCTGGTTTAGTAAGAAACAAAATTCTATATCACTATCAACAGCTGAAGCTGAGTATATCGCAGCTGGTAATGCATGTACGCAGCTAGTTTGGATGCAACGAATGCTAAGTGATTATGGAATTAAACAGGATTCTATGTTATTACATTGTGATAATTCCAGTGCAATAAATATTTCTAAAAATCCTATTCAGCATTCTCATACTAAGCACATTGACATTAGATTTCATTATATTAGGGAATTGGTAGAAGAAAAAGTTTTATCTCTGGAATATATTCCTACTGAAGATCAGAGAGCTGATATTTTCACAAAACCTCTTGATAAAATTAGGTTTAATAAGATGAAATTTGATCTTGGCATGTGTATTTCAAAATGATTATTTATGCCTACATGTATCATAGTGTATATATTTGCTAGGTTTAATTCCATTTTCTTTAAAAATTGCAAGAAATATGTTTTTTTTGGACTTCCTTCGACCTGTCGTGAGTGTACTCGACCAGTCGACCTACGACCGGTCGTAGATACCTACGACCAGTCGTAGATCTCGGAAATCACTTAAATTTGGGGATTTTTTCTTTCTTCCTCATTTCTTTTTTTCTCTCTAAGGAGCCGAGCTTCGACTTGTCGAACCCACCATTCTTGTTCTTCAAGGTTAGTGTTCCATTTACGTTTTTCTTGCAAATCAGTGTCTAGATTGCTCTCTTTTCTAACTTGAAGCTTTCGATTTTGGATTTCATTGAGATTTGGGGTTTGGTTTTTGAAAAATCTGTTTTGAAGAAACCCTCTTCTCAATCCTTTGCAACTTCTTAATTCCTTGATATCCTTGTTGCAAATGGCTTCTAGAGGTAGAAAATCTACTTCCCGTGGTCCTTCTTCTTCCTCCAGATTGACCAAACGTCATCTTCTTGAGCCTACTAATGATTCTTCTTATGTTATAGACCTTAAAGCTCGTAATGTTATTGTTGAACATCCTGTTGATATTAACCATATTGCACCTTTTGGTATCCTACCTTTGCTTGAAGCTGTAGGTTGGGCTAACTTATTGCATTGGGGTGGGCCTGCATACCGGTCCATTGCTCAATCCATGTTTACATGCATAAGTGACTTCTCACTGGATAGTTTAACTTTTAAAATATCTACTAGTGAAGGGCCATTTGAAATTGATCGTCATTTAATTTCAGCCCTTATGGACATTCCTGTGAATGATGAGGGTATTCCTATCCATAACCTAACTGATAAACCCTCAATTTCTGAAAAACGAATGCTCACTAGAGATTTGTGCAACATAGATGTTCAATGGACACAAAAAGGGAATGCGCTTCCCGCAAGGTTTTTGTTACCCAAATACAGAGTGCTCCACAGAATCTTTGTGTCTAATCTGTATCCTCGGTCAGGTAATAAAACTGACTTGACCTCATTTATGGTACGTATTATTCATGCTATTTCCAGTGGTACTCAGATTTGTCTGCCATCCTTAATCTGTCATTTCCTTCTTCAGTTTAGACTCCATCCTGGTTATAGTGACATCCCTTTTGGTTATTTAATGACTGTATTAGCTACACATATGTTGGTCGATATGCCAGTTAATGAGGCACCTATTCATCATCTAATTTTCAACAACTCTAATCTCAATAAGATGAAGCTGGAATTACTTCCTGAACAAGGTGGTAATGGTGGTGGTGCTGGTCATGAAGAAGCGGGGGATGACATTAATATGGATGATATCTTTGAGGAATTGGATTCTGATTCAACAAATGATCCAGATTTTGTACCATCTGAATTTGATGCACGTCTGAGTGCATTGGAGGGTAAAGTTGATAATTTGAATGAAAAGATAGAAAACATGTCTGTTGCTCATGATTCTCAATTCAAGTACATGCGGCAATATCTTCGGCGATTAAACAAAGGCATGCACCAACTTGATCCCTCTATTCCTGCTCCGTCCTCTAGTTCTAATTCTGACTAGTCTATATGGGATTTTCTGGTCTGTAATAACTTTATAACTTAGCACTTGGTTGACTAATTTTGAGTTGGATACTATCTATGTTTTATGCTGGATATTTATTCTATGTGAAGATATGCTGAGTATCTCTATCCCTGTTTTGCTATAATCTCATAACTTCTCATGTTTATTCTCATATATCCCTTTATTTAGTTCTCTTTTATTGATGTTTCCTTTGTCATATTGTGACAAAAAGGGGGAGAATGGTTTGTTATTAATCACATTGATTATGAGAGGAGTAGCATTGGTTATGTTACTCAGGGGGAGTATGTGTGAACTGGTTGAATATTGAATGTTGAATATTGATTTGGAGTATGTATGAACTGGTTGAATATTGATTTGCAGGTAAGCCAGTTGATATGAACTGGTTTATAACTCTTTAACCAGTTGTTTTACTTTATGTTTATCTTGGTTATGTGTTTTGTCACTAATTTGACAAAGGGGGAGATTGTAAGTGCTATATTTTATATCCCTGTTTGTTGTCAAATTTGTGGTGCCAAAATCACTATTATATATCTTGCATAATTGAAGCTCTCTCAAAGATCAACATTCATGAACAAGCTAAGCTCACAACAAGCTAAGCTCACAAGAACAAAGATCAAACTTGAATGCAAGAACTACTCACAAGACATGACTCAAGCTGCAAGACTTCAAGAAGACTACAAGGTAGTTCATAAAGAACTCAAGACACTTTCAAGATTGAGCTACATCAAGATTTAAGATTGAACTACATCAAGACTTCAAGGCTCATACTTCAAGGTCACTAGTTCCTAATATTTCAATGTCCTTACTTCATGGTTGAGGTTTGACTGACCTTAGGTTGACCTTAGAAGTAGGTCACTTTGGATACATAAATCGAATGTTTATTTTACATAAGTTTGGTCTGTTCTTTGACTAGTCCTAGGCCTTCTTCGACTAGTCCTAGAGTTGCTTCGACCAGTCTAAGAAATTCCTCGATCAGTCGTAAGTTTGTTACAAAAATCGAATAATTTCTGTTAGGCTTCGACTAGTCCAGGAATCTGTTCGACCAGTCGTAGGAACAGTGTCGACTGCTTCTTCGACCAGTCGTATATCTTCGACACAAAGTCCAGCGATAATTCACAAGGTCTTCGACCAGTCGAAGGTGACCTACGACCAGTCGAAGGAGGCCTTCGACCAGTCGTAGAACGGTCAAAGCTTATCGCGCCCGATTTTTTTCAAATTTGTTATTTCTTCGACTAGTCGAAGAGCTCCTTAGACCAGTCGAAGATGCGATCTGCTCACCTATAAATAGAGCACGAATCTCAGAAGAAAATATCGAATTAATTAATCCATTCAAGTCAATCTTCGTCGAACTTCTGAGAGATATTTCTGTGCTCCATCTAAGCTAAGTGTGCTTATTTAATATTCTCTTTCCTTAGCTTTATTTAATTGATTTTGTTTCAGCTATTCCAATCTAATTTGATAAGAGGAATTGTTATTCCCTTTCTTTGGAATCAAAATCAATTAAGGCAAGCCCTACTTGGTTTAAATTTAAAATCTATTAGAATTAGAACCATTGTAATTGAGTACTGGACATTGAACTTGGACATTCAATCATCTACTCTGATTTGGTTCTACCGGGCTGCTACAACGAAGGAGATATTCAGGTATTTTACATTTAATTGTAAATTCCTTTCTGTTTTGGTTTCTTTCAAGATTTGCCAGAAAAATCTTGTTGTATTGGTTATCTGAGGAGAGCCAGGAAAACTCAGAAGTGGGGTTTTTTTTTAATTGTGTAAGCCCACAGACAAAGACACAATTGTAAAGGTTTTTGGTGAACCTGGGAAAACTTATTTTGTTAGTGAACGCTAATATCCCCTGTGTGAGGATATTAGGAGTGGAGTAGCATTTTGTGTGGCTGTTGACAAACAGTTGGTGAACACACAGGCGAACCACTATAATCCCTAGTGTTGTGGTTGATTGATTTACATTTCTAATCTTTAATATTCTTTTGTGGGATGTATGTATGGTGGTGAATGTTGTAATCATTTAATTCAAGCTTTGTGAGAATTTTGTAATAGTTTAGAATTTATTTTCTGCTATTCATTTATCAGCTTGATATTCAATTTCTTTTTAAATTGTTCCAGCAAGGTTGTCCTGCCATTTTTATGGTGTATGGCTGTCCCTAGAACAATACATTTGTGATTACAATTTATTTTAATTCAGTTTGTATTTAAATCTTTATTCCTCTTTGGTTTGAGATTTGATACAAAGATCTTTCTAGAAATAAGGTTGTCCTACCATAAACTTTGGTTTGGTGAAAGGTTGTTCTTAGAACAACATTTGCATCAACCTCTCAAGATCTAAATTTTGAGGTTGTTTCACTTTCCTGCATTGTGATTTAATCTGGCTATCATATTCCTTTTAATTCCGCTGTTATAAGTTTTATTTGGCATTGTCCTATTCACCCCCCCTCTAGGACATATAGTTAGGCCTTTTCAGTTATCTCGGGGTGAATCACTTCATTTCCTTCATTTCCATCTACTTCCTAATCTAGTCTTACCGATTCTTTTGAATCAGTTGCTTGGAATTCGCTAGCCATATTCACCAATGCAATCTCAGGAGATGCCCCTGGCCCGCAAAGCTTCTTTCATTTCTTTTCATAAGCGTCAACTAGGACTTGCATATATATGTTATTATTCAAGCTCATCGGTTCGTCACATTTGAAGACAATGGCTTGCATGATTCTTTAGCTTGCTTGCCTACATATTTTCAATTCTTTTAATGAGATCTTTTCATCAATTATCACCTTATTGTTTTCACTAATAACTTCCTTCTCTAGCAAAAAATAAAATAATATTGGCTTTGACCTAAGTACATACTCTTGCCCAAGAATTTTGGGTGTTAATAATGTATAAATTGGAAGCTTTAAAAATTCTGTAACATCCCGAATTTTTGCCAACCTGGGATTAGACGTCCTTAGGCAATGGGTCGATCCTAACACCTTATTAACTTGTCAAAACTCAGTCCCAAAGGCTAAAATCGCTTGTGAACCCATTTCTTTCTCAAATCCCACCTTTCACCACCTTGTTCTTTAAATTTTTCTAAGTACTTTCACCCTAGACACTATCTTAAACTAGCTAAGTAGTATAACTTGGATCACTTTATATACAAACTAAAAAGGCCCAGGTACCACCTCAGATAGAAATTACTTAGGACTAAATCCTTTAGAAATTAAGCGAGGATTAGCCAGTGTGAAACTAGAGTACCTGTGAAATTAGCACAAATCACTTTAAATACAATCTGCAAGACCCAAAACTTGTAGAATCATTGACGCTAGGGTACCCTAAAATCTAGGATCAATCTCATTACTCGTAGGCTCTTGAGAGCATCACGAAACTCCGTATCAGATCTGGGCCACACGTCAGAAATCCGATGAACACGAAGTTAAGGAATTAGGATCGCCTTGCTGGGCTTGACAACCATCTCGGAAATCAAATCCAGATAGTGTCCCAGTGTAATTCGCTTGAGTCCGGAGCGAGGAGTGTGAAAACACTTGATTTTTCTTTACAAATAAATATCTCAAATAGTAATCTGGCACCTCTCGCTTGCGGATCAGTTTTAAGCAACCAGACCTTTAGAATCAGACCAAATTACACCCTCGGATCAGGAGAAATTTCATACACATATCCATGTACTCGGAATCTCCGATCGAGATCCGCTGACCGTTGAAATGAAACTGGTCCGCCACACGTGATCTGGAATCCCGACTGAAATGAAAACTTAACTAAATGTAGATCCGATGTCGGTGAGCTTAAGTCTGACCTTTGGCTCAAGGAGGCCCGCCAGAAGTCCTCCGTTGAGCTGAAACTGACCCGCTTTGGTTATTACCTAAGTATACTTTGACCCGGAGTCTATTTCGGTGAGTTTTTAGGCTATATAAGGACCTTAAACCCTCTCTCATTGCAGCCATATGAATTTGAGAGAAACCCTAGAGAGAGAAGAGAGAAAAGAGTGAAAAGGCCTACCTATATGTCCTAGAGGGGGGGGGGGTGAATAGGACAATGCCAAATAAAACTTATAATAACGGAATTAAAAAGAATATGATAGCCAAAGTAAATCACATTGCAGGAAAGTAAAACAACCTCAAAATTTAGATCTTGAGAGGTTGATACAAATGTTGTTCTAAGGACAACCTTACACTGAAAACCAGAGTTTATGGTAGGACAACCTTATTTCTAGAAAGATCTTTGTATCAAATCTCAAACCAAAGAGGAATACAGAAATAAATACAAATTGAATTGAAATAAATTGTAATCACAAATGTATTGTTCTAGGGACAGCCATACACCATAAAAATGACAGGGCAACCTTGCTGGAACAACTTTAAAGGAAATTGAATATCAAGCTGATAAAGGAATAACAGAAAATAAATTCTAAACTATTACAAAATTCCCACAATGCTTGAATTAAATGATTACAACATTCACCACCATACATACATCCCACAAATGAATAATTAAAGATTAGAAGTATAAATCATTCAACCACAACACAAGGGATTATAGTGGTTCGCCTGTGTGTTCACCGACTGTTAAACAACAGCCACACAGAATGCTACTCCACTCCTAATATCCTCACTCAGGGGATATTAGCGTTCACTAACAAAATAGGTTTTCCCAGGTTCACCCAAAACCTTTACAATTGTGTCTTTGTCTGTGGGCTTACACAATTAAAAAAAACCCCACTTCTGAGTTTTCCTGGCTCTCCTCAGATAACCAATACAACAAGATTTTTCTGGTAAATCTTGAAAGAAACCAAAACAGAAAGGGATTTACAATTAAATGTAAAATACCTGATTATCTCCTTCGTTGTAGCAGCCCGGTAGAACCAAGTCAGAGTAGATGAATGAATGTCCAAGTTCAATGTCCAGTACTCAATTACAATGGTTCTAATTCTAATAGATTTTAAATTAAACCAAGTAGGGCTTGCCTTAATTGATTTTGATTCCAAAGAAAGGGAATAACAATTCCTCTTATCAAATTAGATTGGAATAGCAGAAACAAAATCAATTAAATAAAGCTAAGGAAGAGAATATTAAATAAGCACACTTAGCTTAGATGAAGCACAGAATTATCTCTCAGAAGTTCGACGAAGATTGGCTTGAATGAATTAATTAATTCGATGATTTCTTCTGAGATTCGTGCTCTATTCATAGGTGAGCAGATCGCGTGTTCGACTAATCTAGAGAGCTCTTCGACTAGTCGAAGCAATAACAGATATTTGAAAAATCAGGCGTGATAAGCTTTGACCGTTCTACGACTGGTCGAAGGTCTCCTTCGACTAGTCGTAGGTCACCTTCGACTGGTCGAAGAACATAAAATTCATCGCTGGACTTTGAATCGAAGACTTTCGACAGGTCGAAGATGCAGTCGACACTGTTCCTTCGACTGGTCGAACAGATTCTTGGACTAGTCGAAGCCTAACAGAAATTATCCGATTTTTGTAACAAACTCACGACTGATCGAGAAATTTCTTAGACTGGTCGAAGCAACTCTAGGACTAGTCGAAGAAGGCGTAGGACTAGTCGAAGAACAGACCAAACTTATGTAAAATAAACATTCGATTTATGTATCCAAAGTGACCTACTTCTAAGGTCAACCTAAGCTCAGTCAAACCTCAACCATGAAGTAAGGACATTGAAACATTAGGAACTAGTGACCTTGAAGTATGAGCCTTGAAGTCTTGATGTAGTTCAATCTTGAAATCTTGATGTAGCTCAATCTTGAAATCTTGATGTAGCTCAATCTTGAAAGTGTCTTGAGTTCTTTACAAATTGCCTTGTACTCTTCTTGAAGTCTTGCAGCTTGAGTCATGTCTTGTGAGCAGTTCTTGCAGTCAAGGTTGATCTTTGTACTTGTGAGCTTTGCTTGTTCATGAATGTTGATCTTTGAGAGAGCTTCACTTATGCAAGTTATATAACAGTGATTTTGGCACCACAAATTTGACAACAAACAGGGATATAAATTATAGCACTTACAAAGAGAGAGAAAGTGAGAGAGAAGTGGGGAATCTCCCTGCCACTCTTCCCAGCTGCTATCCATGCTCAACCACCCCATTCTCATCGCTTTCTCGGCGATTCCGACATCATTTCTAGGTAAGAAACCCTAACCCTAATCTGATTTGGGGTTTTGATAGTTGTAGGTTATGAAATAGCTAACCTATTTCGTTCTATAGGTTACCAAACTGTCGTATACGAAAGCTTAGCAAACCTATTGGATTCGTTACGATTCTACGATAAAAGGTGTGGACTTTAGGTGTATAGGTTATGGTTTTCAACGCTTTCAATGTCAGATAATGATAGATTCATGATCTGCATGCAATTGCACATGTACAAAGTATTGTCTGTTTTCTGTTTTGATTAAAGATGAAGAATATGGAATTTTACATACTTTAGGTATCTGTACAAAGTACTGTATATGTACAAATTTTGGAAATGTGTTTACCATGATTAATTGCTGTATTAATATATTATATATGGATAAAATACTTGTTTGGCGAAAGGGTTCGCCTTAATACATGTTTTTGCTAATATATACTATGTATGCTAAAATAGTGTATTATAAGTGTTTGTGAAAATGACCGAATGAGTATAGAATTCTCATTCGTGCTCGCCATGACTAATTGTCATGGATTTATGATTGTTGTATTGGCGATACCCCATTGACGAAAGGATTTGCCCTAAATCACGCCACGACCAATATACACTACTTATATTAAAATGTGCGGCCCAAGTGTTTGTGAAAATGACTGAATGAATTTGGAACTTGGATTGCTGCTTGCCATGACTATCCGTTGTGGGTGTATGCGTGTTATGATTGGGGTAACTCCCTAGTGAAAGGATTTGGCCTAATACCTATGTGATCAACATATGTCATGTATGTTGATGTGTGTAGTCTAAAGTGTTTGTTGAAATGTCTGAATGAGTAGTAGTTAGTAAATTGTAATGTATAGGGGTGTTGAGATATGATTCTCAACTCCTTTAACTATGTGTATGATTTCCTTGGATAGCTGTGTGATTAAGAATTTAATATGTACAAACTCATGCTTGTGTTGTGCTTCATAACATGCTCAACTGACTGTATGATTTTATCTATGTAATACATATGTTTAAATTCATATTTACGTTGTATGAGCCGTCATGGGTGATGGGGGAGTGGAGCAACGAGTGCGTGCAACAGCCCTGACAGCCCTAAACGGATAATATCAGACTTTGATTGTATGATTTGAATCTTGATCCATTACTGCTTTAACTATCTGCAATTGAATATGATTGGGGCTATGATTATAGTCCTGGCAATCAGTAACGGGATTGAATTCGTGGCTGAGATTCATTTGCCATGTGAGATGTGTTCAACGAACCCGAGTCGTACTTCGGTTGGCGATAGTGGTTGGCCACATGAAGTGCTTATGCGCTTCATATTGTTCAACTTGTGGTGTGCTTGAGCTAGCCGAGCTCGTCAAGTAACCCGATCTGTCTAATGTGTGTTCTCCATGTTTGGACGCTATTGCTTGAACCTAGGGTACTAAACTTACCAGTGAAATCCTCTTTAACCATGGTACCTCGATCCGCTAAGACTCATGGGCCAGACATGGTGGTATGTGACACCGTGGTCGAGCTGTCGGCCTACGCTGGGGCCATGTGCCTCCCCGTAGTGACCATTGAGCAACCAGACTCGTGAGCCGATTATGGTGGTATGGGACACTATATTCGAGCTGTCGGCCTACACTGGTGTAGCCTGGCTGTGGTCCTCAGTCGGGTTGCATCCGGGTCCCATTGTCAATAAGTGAACTGGTCGGGCTTCGAAAATAGACTGCCCGTTGGTAGGACGTTAGTGGAGTGACCTTGAGCATACTCTAAAGTCTGTGATTGGCGATGAGCCCTTCGCAGCAACTAGAGCATGAGTTGAGCCGAGTACGGTGAGACCTGTATTCGAGCTGACGGCCAGCAATTGAGCCGCATACGGTAAGATCTATATCTGTGCTGACGGGTGACGAGCCCTTTGTGATGCCTTCGCTATGCCTTTCAAACCATAATATCGTATGAGACTAACTAGGAGTGACGACCCTAGAATGGATCATGTTTGGGAATGATACAAGGGAGGTACCTTAGTTTCCCAATACTGCTGTTTGAAATGGACTAATAACAACTCGGTAATCATGCTCATCATGCATTGCATGTGCCTGGAATATGTGAAGCACTGAGGAATGCAAGCATGCCACGAACGTAAGATGGTGTCGCACGAGGGAGTGTGTGGTGAGGGCATACATCATGACTGCATTCATACTTGCATTAATAAGAGTAGTTAGAATTGTTTGATTTTACTGCTTTATCATTACTGCTTGACTGAATTGATAATATGTTAACCTATGCTTTATTGTTCCACTGAGTTGATCACTCACTCCCACGTTACGGGACGGTGTTTCGAACACCCACTAGACTTTGTCTGATTACAGATGGCGACGCTACTCTTAAGGCGGAGCCGGACCTGTATGATGACAATGATGCTTGTTCGTATATGCTATGCTGACGGCTTCACGTGAGCCGTGTTTTGATCGACGGGATTACAGGGATGTTGGCTAGATGACACTACACATTTGGTATAATTTGAACTGTACTTGTAATTCATTAACCTGGTAACCTTATCACACTCTGGAGACTCACCACAGTTTTTATATATTTTATATATCTATCACAGTCTTCTGCTTGCAATTTAACTATCTCTGGAGTATGATATGTTATTTTGGCTTAATCTCACTCATGTTCACAACTCTAATACAGACAACATTCAATCATCATTCATTTTGTTGCATATGTGATGCGTTGGAACTCGGGGTTGAGTTTATGCTCGACCCCCGATTTTCAAGGCGTTACAAATTCGCACCATATATTTTTTTCATTTACATCACATGCGGTTACATTCATGAAAGGTAACTAACTATTCACGAGAATAAAATCGATTGTATTTATTATTTCATTAGAATAAAAGAATTTAACAAATTATCAAATGCCTTCTCAATGGGAGCCTATTACATTATCGAGTTCGCAGTGGAAATATAAATAAAACTAAGTCGTAAAACTATCTTCTTATTCATTCGGTGTAATATTTCATGGAAGCATGGTTTTCTAGGTCTTCAATCTGTACATCACCTGCATCATCTGTACAGTTGGAGAGGGGTTAATACCCTACTCATAGTAATGGTTATCCTTTAAGATTAGCAATAATTCAATATATCATAAAAGCAATGTAAGGGTTCCGATACGTCCCGTACTCCATAACTATGAGAGGTATTAATATGCACAAGCAACCTACATGAGATGCATGTTTAGCAAAGTATATGTGGTTCATCACACTTAGCGATCGCCACAATGTGAAAAATGATTTAGAGTTATCCGGCTCGCCCTGTATCCCATTACGGAGATTCGTTGGTGTGTACCACTTTAACATGGATTTATGCAGTTATCCCAAGACGACACAACACGTAACTTGGATTAATTACATGATACGATTTGTTCATGGAGCGACTATTTACAACATCAAATCCCGGAAGTAATGTAACAAGCATTGCGAAATACTTACATCGATTTGTGCACCACTACCCAAAATTCATGGAATTACGTGTCGACCCAAGGGCCGCTATCCGAATCGCATTACGTTCACGATATTTATTTGATCACTAGAAGTGAGATTTCCAACATAGTACTTGCACCAAAGAGAAAATCAATTGAATCATGGAATTCCAAGACACATGTTCAAGCCTTAAAGTTAGATAACACAAGGCTAACAACAATAAGAGGAGAGTAGCAATGGCTAACTTAATAAAGAGGAGAGTGGCAATGGCCAACTCAACAAAGAGGAGAGTAG